>SJYO01007492.1:8179165-8821066 GCA_006410555.1 Capra ibex | reverse complement strand
GGGGGGGGTGGGGGGACGGGCGAGAAGGGGGTGGATGGGGGGACGGCCTCGGCCGCGCAGATCCCCACCCCCGCCCCGGAGCGCTCGGGTCCCAGTCCTAATCACTGCTAACTCCCGCAGAGACCGGCATTGTCGCGAAATGTCGACAGTCAGTCAAGTGCACTCCGAGAGCCGTCCAGAAGTGCCACTGGGACTTGGGTAGTAAAGTGACTTTTTGTCGGCGAGTCACTGCCGGGTCTCGGGGTGACGACCCCTCAGAATCTTGGTTCCAAGGGTGGAGACAGGACCCCGAGCTCGAGGGTGGGGTAGGAAAGACCCCTAGTCACATCCTTCCGCGCCTGAGTCACGAACGAGAAGACTCGTGGCGGGTTCTCGTCTGACAAGTGCAGGGGACTTCGGGGGTTTCCTCTGGGGTCCGAGTCGGCCGTCTCTGTGAATGGGGTTCAGGGTCTCAGCCCAAATTTGTGCACGTAGATTAGGGTCTCGGGTTCAAGAACGGGGAAATACAGGAATCGGTGGTCCAAACACCAAATTTTTCCTCCTTTTTCTCTTTTCCGACGCCCGTCTCTGTACGAACCCCGGAGTCAGAGTCTCGTCACTGTGAACATTTTCACCTTAAAATAAGCACAGTCGCATTTCGGACTCCTACGTCCTTTTTGCGTGACTAATAGGGGCCTTTTCAGTTGAGGTGGTTATTTTGATATAAGGACATGGAGAAACATAAGGGTTACTGGAGAAAAAAGAACAGTTTCGTTCCATTACTGACATGTTTTTGAATCTTTTTTATAGTGGGTATTTAGGGAGGGGATGAGGTTGTGTTGTAAAAGTAAAAGGACCCTATAAAAGTATACAATTAAATTTAGCACTCGTATTGTTTCTTAAGACCTAAATGAGGGTTGAAAAAAAGGTGTAATTGTAAAAAGAGGTAACAATTCAGAATTGATACTTGTAAAGTTTACAGAAGGGAACACCGAGTCGACCATTTCTAAGGTAGACGTTATACCCTCTGGGTCTAAACTAGGGACCCAATCCTTCTAGGGAACCTTTTCCCTTTTCGATGAGTAAGGTCATAAGAACGGACCTCTTAAGGCACCTGACACATCGGGTACCCCAACGTTTCACAGTCTGTGCTGACTCACTGAAAGTGATGAAAGTGAAAGAACTCTTCTATATCGAATTATAAATCTATAATCAAGTAGAAATCTGTAAATCCAATAAATGACCAAAGTAGTATTTCTACTCTTATACTATCTTACAGAAGTAAAGAAAGGAACACCATAAAAATTTCCTTTATATTGTATCAATACAATTTTTGTCCGTGTACTGATGTCCAATACAAAGGATTTTATGTCTTGGATCGCAAGGTGAAGGTACATATAAAGTGGGGTCACAACTTTATCACTACGTGTCGGTATATATGTGTACGTTCATATCCATACACATGTGTGTACACGTAACTATGTCACTCACATGTATATATGTGTATGTATTTTTATACACAAGGTAATCACTCAGAGTACTAGGAGGTGACATGTAATGTTCAGTTCCTGTAACTGACGGGGTTCGTGTCGGACCGAGTTTCCAGTCAGGAATTTGTAGACACCAATAGGGGTTCAGGTCCCCGGTCTCCACTGACTTGTTGATTAGTTGGTCTCTGATTGAAACTGGATACTGTAGTGGACGGTGATATACGTGACCCGAGTAGTAGTCTCGACGGTGAGTCCTTACTGGGACGACTCTGTCCTCGACTGTGACTTCCCCGGGTCCCTCTTCGGTAAACCCCTCAAACCCAGTGCTGTTCTCTCCCAGTGTCCTTCTCGGCCGGGCACTCCTCCGCTTCGGTGTTCTGTGTGTCGTCGAAGAGGGGTCTCCCTTCCCGGGGCTCCCGTGGTCCTCCACCGGTTCCTCACTGTATCCGTCCGAGTACCGACAGTAGGTACGTCTTGACCTCACCTCGAGGTACGGGTCGCCTGTACACCCCACCGGAACCGGGTCGTTGGGAGGCCCAGACACACACGTCACGGGACAGAACTCAAGGACCTCTCGGGACAGGTATCTGCCCGGTCCCTCTGGGACGCACTGGGTTCCGACCCTGGTGACATCCGAAGAGAAACACGTTGACAGACCATAACCCCAGAGGACCCGCGTCCCTCCAACCCAGTGTCCCGTCAGGACCTGACAGGTCCACCACCACGGGTCCGACGGACCGAGACCGTCCTGGGAAAGCTCTTTCGTCTCACCTGTGAGGTCCTCGGAGACCCCGGGTCTCAGGGGCGAGATCTGGAATCGACACTCCCACGGCCGTTCGTACGGCAGGGAAACGTCCCCTGTTCCTACACACCGGTGCGGACCTCTACCCCCGGTGTGACACCGGAAGGGAGGGGGTGACGTCCGGACCTACTTCTACGACGAGAAGACCCGGTCCGCCCGGGGGCTGTAAAGGTCGGAGGGGGGTACAAACCTAGGAGGGGTAGTCCCGGACCTACAGTACCATCGAGGGGACGGGTAGGGTAGGGATCCCTGAGTAGGGAGAGGGGGACCCGGTCCGGTTCCAGTGAGAGTAGGGAGGGGTTCCGGAGAAAGACGGAACCCACGGTGGACTCGGAGGGACGTCGGGGACGGGTGGGAGTCGGACGACGGTACCTACCGTGGGAGCACGGCGCACAACTTTCCGTCAGGTCCACGGACCCCCGGACCCTCCCTTCGGTCGACACCGGTCCTCGTGTGGACCCCCGGACTCTCCCTTGATCGACACTGGTCGGCGGAAACAGGGCGGCCAACAAAGGAGTGGTCCTCTTGATCCTTGAGTCGCGAAGAGGAAGAAGGATGACAACTTGTCGGGAGAGTGACGAGACGAAGACCTTTGGAGACGGACAGGACCGACGACGACCTTCTGAAGAGGGCTGTGGGTCCCGTCAGTCCAGGAGCCGAGGTCTTCGGGGCCTTCCACGACGTGGCAGGGGGGTCACTGCGGGTAGGGGACGGGCGGACGACTGCCAGGGCTGTAGGGCACCAAGAGCGAAATCCGTGTGACAGAGGTGACGTCCTAGACCCGGAGGTCGGTCCCACTCCGAGGTCCCTCCGGAGAGGCTTTCCGGAAGGAGATGGTCGACCTCGAAGCACAAGAATGGGTGCTCGAGGACACGTTGGGATCCCGGTGTCACTCTTTCACACTCGAGGTGTCGTCCGAACACAAACTTGGGATGTGTGTTTGTGTGTGTGTACATAAAAAAAGACAAATCGAACACTCTGACACCTAAGTCCTACTTCATGGAGAGACGGGGAGAGCTCAAAGTTCCCTTATACTTGTTTTCCGACCAAATCCGAGACACTGTCTCACCTTCCCAGATCACAGACTAGACCTGTTGTATCCTTGTGATACTAAACGCTACTCTTTTGGATGACTTCAGGTAGCCAGTCCAAAGATCTTAGGGAGGATGGATTCAGTGTCGGAAACCGGTGTGTGCCCGTCTGACAAATAAGTCTCCTCTGAGGGGACTCCTTACAATCGTGAGTGTCAGAGAGGGGGAAGTCTACGGGGACACTGGTCAAATGATCGACGAATCTGTCAGAAGAAGGGAAGATCTCTGTAGGTACATCGATGTTCTTCCTCTTTACACCCTCCGTCTCCTCCACTCCGATGTACATTTTCTCGCTGTCTTACTTTCCGGGATCTTTTTTTCAGTCTCCCGGTTTCCTTTTTGTAGAAAGTAAGTCTGTCGTAAAGAGGACTAGTGTTTTTTTAAGTGTAAATGCGTCTAAAAGTACCAAGATCATTTTGTCACGGAATGACGTCTGAAACCCACAACAAGATATTATCCCCATCCCGTCCGTGTTGGATTAGTCGGGACGAGTCGGTAACCAGCCGTGACGTCACCCGGGGTATGGGTTCGCTCGTTGAGTTCCTCGATGGTAATCACTAAGGTGATTCGGTAACCAGCCGTGACTTCATCCGGGGCGAGTGAGGGGAAGGAGACATATTTTCCTCGGGTGTAAACCTGACCCTGTTCTATCCAAAAAAAAGGATTCTGTGATCGATCGGTAGAAGAACTAGACGATCGAAAGACTAATTTCAACAAGAAGGAACAGGGTTGTTGAACAGAGGATTAAATAACCGGACTCGTCTTGATCGAACCCGAGTCATTGTTTAAAACCACTCGGTCGGTCCTCGGAACTACGAACGTCGATCGACCGGGGTCCACCCCATAAAAGACCATTCCGGAATCCTCGAGGACCCCGGTGAACAGGACTCCTAGAAGGGAAGTTTTAAGGGACTTCACCGGGACCGACGGGGTCACGTACCGTCAACCTCGTTCCTTGACTGTAAGTCCTCCGTTGTCCAAGGGATATGGTCGAAGGGACTATCGAGTCAACCATTTCTTAGGTGAAAGTTACGTCCTCTGGGACCAACTTAAGGACCCAGCCCTGCTAGGTGACCTCTTCCTTATCCGATGGGTGAGGCCATAAGAACCCCAAGGGAACACCAAGTCGACCATTTCTTAGACGGTAGTTACGTCCTCTGGACCCAAGTTAGGGACCCAACCCTTCTAGGGGACCCCTTCCCTTTCCGATAGGTGAGGTCATAAGACCGGACCTCTTAAGGTACCTGACATTTCAGGTACTCCAGTGTTTCTCGACCTGTGTTGACTCACTGAAAGTGAAGTGAAGTACAATTAAGGGTCCGTGTCCCTGGACCAAACCACAGTGGTAAATTCTGGGTTATTCCGTGGGTCAAACCTGACCCTCGGTGAAGACCTTGTCCCGTTAAAAGAAACACGACTATAAGACACTCACTCACTTCAGTGAGTCAGTACAGGCTGAGAAACACTGTAGTACCTGCCATCGGATGGTCCGAGGAGACAGGTATCCTAAAAGGTCAGTTCTCATGATCTCACCCAACGGTAAAGGAAGAGGTCCTCTAGAAGGGTCGGGTCCCTAGCTTGGGTGTAACATCCGTCTACGAAATGGTAGACTTGGTGGTCCCTTCTCGGGCGACTATAGGGCATCCTCCGAAATTTCGTCTACCGGTCGGCCGACCCAAAGATACCTACGTGTTCGGTAAGAGTTGAAGTCTAGACAAATTATCCTTTTGGGTTATTGGGATGTATGACTCTCCTGGAGAAGGTATACTGATTTGAACAGTGACGATCGAAACGGTGAGTGATCTACTGTGGTGGGAATACCGTCTTTCACTTCTCCTTGATTTTTCGGAGAACTACTTTCACTTTCACAACTCACTTTTTCAACCGAATTTCGATTTGTAAGTCTTTTGATTCTAGTACCGTAGACGAGGGTAGTAAAGTACCCTTTATCTACCCCTTTGTCACCTTTATCATAGTCTGAAATAAAAAAACCCGAGGTTTTAATGACGTCAACCACTGACGTCGGTACTTTAATTTTCTGTGAATGAGGAACCTTCTTTTCAATACTGGTTGGATCTATCGTATAAGTTTTCGTCTCTGTAATGAAACGGCTAATTCCAGGCAGATCAGTTCCGATACCAAAAAGGTCACCAATACATACCTACACTCTCAACCTGACACTTCCTCCGACTCACGGCTTCATAACGACGAAAACTTCACACCACAACCTCTTCTGAGAACTCTCAGGGAACCTGACGTTCCTCTAGGTCGGTCAGGTAAGACTTCCTCTAGTCGGGACCCTAAAGAAACCTTCCTTACTACGATTTCGACTTTGAGATCATGAAACCGGTGGAGTGCGCTTCTCAACTGAGTAACCTTTTCAGAAACTACGACCCTCCCTAACCCCCGTCCTCCTCTTCCCCAGCTGTCTCCTACTCTACCGATCTACCGTAGTGCCTGAGCTACCTGCACTTAGACTCACTTGAGGCCCTCGACCACTACCTGTCCCTCCGGACCGCACGACGCTAAGTACCCCAGCGTTTCTCAGCCTGTGCTGACTCGCTGACTTGACTTGACTTGACTAAGAAGGACCCGTCCGTAAGTATGCGAATACTTATACCACGAACGACCCCTACTTTCTTCCTATCAGAAACTGTTCCAATCTCCCCTTCGTTTGGTCGAAGTAGATCGTCTGGGTCTACCTTAAGGTCTTCGTTTGGACCGTCAGGAATAACGACTCTGGTTGACCCTAGGATTATTACCTCTGTACGAAGAGGATTTCGTAGTATCCTTCACGCCCAGAAACTTTCTAGTCTACTTTCTGAATTTGTTTTAAGTTCTCTATTGGTTTTGAGTCACTCCTAGGTAGTCTCAGAAATGTTTCTTAAATAGTTCGAATATCCGTGTCATGACCACGTCTAGGACTCCGGAGACTTTTATACTCTTACCATTTATCCTGGAAGTAACCCGTTTCGCGGGTCTATATTCTTCTTTTAATGTTTTCAGTCTACCACGGAAACCTTACTCGGGAAGAGTTAACTATCGACAACGAAAATTCCACAAGTTGTTGTCCCCTGTCCAGTCTCCTTCTCCTACGTTCTGTCTTGTGTTAAAAGACCGGTGTCGCAACCTAAGGACGTTTCGTTCATGGGTCTTCTCTTCACTCGGGTGTGTCCCTCCTTAGTTACACGAATGACATTTTTCCTTCCCGTGTCCTCCTCACGGGATCCGATTTCTCATTTTGTTACTTTCTTTCTGTCCTCGGAAGGTAGACCATCTTTCTCTCCTTGTGAGACTACTACTTACTTCTCCGGACCCCCGAGGGAATCTGAACTCCACAGGTTACGGTTAAAGGGGTGTCTCAGGGTCCATTGAAACTGTCACTCCCTGTTCAACTGACTGAAAGACTACCCATCTATGGTTCCACTGTGTCTTTTGTAGAGTCAGGTAGGACCAGTGTTCTCAAAGACCTTTTCATGTTTTAATAAGAAAGAATGTTTGGAGATCTTACGGTCAATCCGCTGGAGTAGGACTTTGTGTCAAAGAATATATACTGTCGCACAGGTTAGAAAACCCAACTCTAGATCAAACATTTAATTTACGAGTTCATTGAAAAAACCGTTTCATCGAACTGTAGTCCCAGGGTGGTCTCGTACGACATTCGATGTCTACCGTGAGTACCTGTGGGGTCTTTTCCACTGTCTCGAGAAGGGGTGGTGAAGACGGGAACTCCAGATTTTTTTCCATTCCGATCTTTATACCCGACTACCGTGGGGTCCCTTCCCGTTTTTACGTACCGATTATGTACAGGGTAATTTTTCCCTGTGACCCTGTGGATTGAATTTTGTTATGAGAGACTCCGTTCTCTGGGTTTTCCCTCAAGTCGATTAAGAACTTTTTTAAGGATTTTGTCCTGACTGATTTGTAACGTCCAGGGGCTTATTGTGGGGTAGGCGGGTTAGTTTTTCGGTTTGAACCTGAAAGGCCCACCACGTCACCTATTCTTAGGTGGACGGTTACGTCCCCTGTGCCCAAGTTAGGGACCAGGACCTTCTAAGGTGTACGGCTCCTCGTGGATTCGGTCACTCCGTGTCGAGGACTCTGACTCACGACTTTGATGGCTCCGGGGACTCGGGTCTCGTACAGGAGACGTTGTTCTCTTCACTGCCGTCACTCTTCGGGAACGTAGCGTTGTCTTCTCATCGAGGACGGTCGACGTTGATCTCTTTTTTCGCGTTATTCCTTCTAGGTCTCGTCGGCTTCTATTTCTATTTATTTTTTAAAATTTACGGTTTGAGTTGTATCATAGTGAAGTAGGTTCTGAGTTCCCGATAATTACTTTATCAAGTTCTAAACGTGAGACACCATGGATTAGGTAACAACAAGTAAACGATAGAGGTCGAGGAGACGTTAGGTAACTGACGTCTGGTGGTACGGGGAAACATGTACTCTAAAGGATCCGTTCTTCTGACCTCACCCAACGGTAAAGGAAGAGACCCCCTAGAAGGACTGGGTCCCTAGTTTGGGTATAGAGAACATAACCATCCACCTAAGAAATGGTGGCTAGTTGGACCCTTCGGGTTGTATTAGGTGTGACCAGTCTTGAGAAGACCCTCTTTTATTGAACAAGAATCAAAACCTGAACTTTCTACCGAAAAAAGACGTAGGGATAACGTCTTCTTGGTGTCGTCGACAAAAGAAAACTTACCGTCCTGGGTCTTTGTGTCTCACAGGTTATCATAAGAACCTGTCAGGACGGAGCTCCTGAATTCTTGAGGAGGTGGAACAAGCCTCTACAATCAATCCCTGGACTCTTTGAATTATAACCTACTTTTTGAGAATAAGGTTATATACCCGTTATACGAAAATCGTTCTAAATGTGTACTATTCATAGATGTTTTATGGCATTCTTGGGACTTAATAAACCGGCTAACACCTATATTCCAGAGGGTCCTTTTCCGGGTTCGTGCACTCGTTATTCAGTGCATAGACTCAAAACAGGAAAGGGTACCTGTAAAACGGACGTCCATTAGTGTCCGAACCCTTGTGGGTTCTCAGTGTCTGTTGAGTCCCCCAAAGACCCTTAACGTCATAAGACGACCTAAACCTAGGACTTGATACCCAAGTATCATTTCTGGGAGATACTTCGAAATTTCCTTGTACTAAAACTCGGGGAACGAACCTGATACCTCACGTTTTTATGTATTTACCCCGGATTGGTGTTTCCTGGTAGGTCACTCAGTGAGTTTTATCGTACTAAATACACTTTTTATTGGGGTTCTGACGACAGTCTGGAGGGGTCTATCCCTGAGTTGTGCTCTTCGGGCGGGGTGACTCCAGACCGTTTGTCTGAAGTGAATTTGCGAAACTCAGTGTCCTTTAAAGTCTACGAACGATCATAAACACATGTGAAAAAGTCCCATACACCTCCGTATAGGGTGGTCCTTTCTTTTTCGGAGACTTTACGAATTCCAAGAGGAATTCCTTTCAATTTCACATTCAACGAGTCAACACAGGTTGAGAAACGCTGGGGTACCTAACATCGGACGGTCCGAGGAGATAGGTACCTTAAGAGATCCGGTCTTAGGACCTCACCCATCGACAAGGGAAGAGGTCCCCTTAGAAGGGTTGGGTCCCTAGTTTGGGTTTTAGACTAGGTGTTCCCTTTGAGAGGAATTCCTTTATTGGAGGGTTAAGTCTGACGAAGTGAGGGAAGTTTCACTACTGTCCGGACGAAAACAGAGATCGTTTTGGGTTGTTCACAGATTCCGTGACGTTTAATGAACCTTCGATGTAAGTAGGACCTCTTGTGTTAGTCGTCTTTTTTTTGGTTCTTTTACTTGGTGTGTAATTTTTCCTTGTAACGATTTTATACACTTCTCTGATTAAATTAAACCCTATGTCGGAACGGTCAACGGGACGATGATCAGTCTCACCGAGGGTCTTCATCCGAATTAATTCGGGCAGACTTTATAACATAGTAACACCAGTAAGGTCTACAGACGGGCCCGTCCTCTTAGACATTCACGGACTTTCTAGATCGTCAACGGTTAATACACTTTGGAGACCCGTGATATGATTAGAGACAAGTACTCAAACGAAGGTCGTCCAGACTGATAGGTGGACTCCATCGGAACGTAGGAAAGCGTAGACCTCTGGTTCTCTCAAAAGAGAGTAATGTTGGGTCTCTCTTATTCCTGGACTCGTAGTCGACTAACGTTCACCTGTCCGGGTGTACACCAGGAATGGTACGTAAGTAGACAGTCAAATCGACCTCATTTCGGTACCTAAGTAGTGTGAACCCAATTCTATCGGGGTAACAGTAGTCTTTTACTGGGTCGAGAACCCTGAAGGGAACACCAGGATACCGATTCTGAGATACGAGGGTGACGTGCCCCGGACCCAAGGTAGGGACCAGTCCCATGACCCAGGATACATGACGGTTTATTTATAAAATTTTTCCCTCTTTTACTGGGTTGAGGACTCTCTGGATCTCTCGTTGCCCAAACCCTTGGGAATCTTCTAAATTCCAATGAGAAACGTTTCCCATTTATGACTCTAATTTTAAAGTACCATCCATGAAGGGACCACCAGGTCACCAATTCTTAGACGGAAGGTTATGTCTCCTACACCCCAGTTAGGGACCCTTGGATCTAGAGTGTACGACACCCCGTTTATTCGGACCGTGCGGTGTTGATGACTACGGTACGTGATGTCGATCTCTCTTTAGACACTTGGACACACGGTGCTGCCCTCTAAGACGTCCGGTGCTGTTTTCAGGATGCACGGCGTTGATTCTGGACTACGTCGGGGTTTATTTTTTATAAAGTTGAAAGTATCTTCCTAAAGTAATACAAGGTTCTCAACATCTATTTCTTAACATCACGAATGATTTTAAAATTCCTTATCAGAGTTCTATTTCTTAACATCACGAATTATTTTAAAATTGCTTATAAGAGTTGGGTTTCGACTAGTTAAGGTAAAGTCTTAGTAGGGGAGTAGCGGGGATAAGTTGTCCTTCATCAGTCTTTCTAGGAGCGGGGAAAAATGGTGTTCTGACACTTTACCTGTAACTGTCGCCCCTTGTCCCCGCCCTGTCCGTGTTGGATATCGTCTGAACGAGTCGGTAACCAGCCGTGACGTCACACAGGGAGAAGGTTCTGGGAGGGGATTCACTTGATAACGTTGTTCGTTGACAATCACCAAGGTCGTTCGGTAACCAACCGTAACGGTCATCAGGAGAGGGGGAGGAGACGTATTTTCCCCGGGTTTAACCCTGACCCTGTTCTACCCAAAAAACTCTGCCATCAAAGGGTAGAAGAGCCGGACGATCGAAAGAATAATTTCAGTAAGAAGGAACGGGGATTTCGAACAGAGACCTAACCAACTAGGTAGTTCGTCACTCGTCTCTCTTGAACACGAGGCATTGTCAAAGAGGAGGTAATGAAAGGGGATGTAAAGTCCTAGGTAAATACTGTCGTCTGTGAAGTTACTTTGGGAATGACACCCTAGTAAAGTTCGAGCTTTCTTAAATTCTATTTATAACATTATCTCGTCACTCCAGTCGGAGATTGAACGTCGGTAACGACGAAGAGTAATGAGGCGTAGGACAATGGTTCGTTGCCCAGGTCGAGTCGGTAACCAGCCACGGAGCCACCCGGAGGGGGTATTTGTTGGTTGATAGTTACTCACTGGTAATGACCAGGACGAGTCAGTAACCAACCACGATATTGTCCGGGGCGTTCGACGACGACGACGAGGCCGACGACGACGATTTAGCGAAGTCGGCACAGGCTGAGACACGCTGGGGTATCTGCCGTCGGGTGGTCCGAAGAGGTAGGACCTACCTCTGGGGTGTAAAGGAAGAGGTTATGTACGTACGTACGAATCAACGAAGTTAGCACAGGCTGAGACACGTTGGGATACCTGTCGTCGGGTGGTCCGAGGAGACAGGTGTCCTAAGAGATCCGTTCTTATGACCTCACCCAACGGTAAAGGAAGAGGTTACCCGGGACGGATGTTCGGAGATTAACAGTTCTTTCCTGTCAATCACTTCCCTAAGTCTTTTGTCACCTCACTACCAGTACTCCACCTCTCCCCCCATTGTCCCCCTAGGACCGAAAGAGGTCCTTCGGGAGGTCGAGTGGGTCCGAACTCGGTCGTGCACTCGGCCCCACGGGTCCCTTGTCTGACTCCCGACATAGGACGACCCGAGGTCTCGGCAGTAGTTCCGGTAGGTGATCGGAACCGGGTCCGGAGCTCCGTCGTCACTAGGAGAGGGGTTAGGAACAGAGACACCGGTCTGTCGTCGCCGTCAGACGGACCCAACGTCAAACACCCTGGACTAGAGGGGGGAGAAACCCACCGGACTCCTCGGACTCTCGACTAACCCAACCCACGGACCGAGGAAGTCACTACTATCGACCCGTCTCAGACCCTTGGACCGGAACTCCCGTGACGGTTGACTTTCGACGTAGGAGAATCGGTCCTGACTCTGGAACCTCCCACTTTCAACACGGGACCCTGGAAAGGGAAAGAACAGTCCCGTCTCTTAAACCATCTCTGAATGTTACCGTTGGGTGAGGTCATAAGAACGGATCTCTTTGGGTACCTACCTCCTCGAACCACCCGATGTCAGGGGCGCAGTGTTTCTCAGCCTGTGCTGACTCGCTGAAGTGAAAGTGAATGTCCTTGTAGGAATGGACTGTTACTGGACTGAAATTCTCGTTTCCTAGACAGTGGTTCGTCAAACATTGTTGATTGGTCCTGGGAAGGAGTGGAACGGATATTTTCCCGAAACGACTTTCAAAAATCCCAAGAATCGCCTACTCGGTGCGTAGAGGAACGTACCGGGACATTATTTGGAAAGAAACAAGGTTTGAGGTTACAAAATCATAACAAACCGGAGTGACACGTAGTCCGTGTTCCTGAACGTAAAAGTCATTGTTATAGTGTCTGTCACTCCTCCCACTCCCTGTGTCGAAAGAGTCTTGAGTGTCCTGTATGTTCCGTCACAGACAAAAGGAAAGTAAAAATTAATTTCCGTGTAGAGAGGACTCTCTTGGATCCGATAGGTCCCCGTCCGTCGGACCCTACCGTCCTGTTTCGGCCGTCCTACGACCACTTTACATGTTTACACTGCCACCGAAGGAACCTTACGTCAGGACCCTCCACTTCCGTCTTCGTGTGTGAGACCCTGGCTCCAAGTGAGAGCCCGATGTAAAACTGGACGACGTACCCAGACTCCAAGCCCCTCTGCCGTTTGCCCGTGGGGCACGAGAAAAACTACAGGAGGTGACACTCCGGCAGGGTCTCGAGTTAGTCCCAGTCAGGACAGAAGAACACGTGCAGTTTGTGCCGGAAGAGCCACTACTAAGCCAGGTGCGTGGCGAAGGGTCAGTCGCCGTACCACGTGAAGAGGTGCTAGAACCCAAGTAACCGGAACAACGTCACGACGTACCACTGGTGGTGAGCACAGAACCTTGACCTGTGGTCTAGGTAGCGCGGGGGGTACGGAAAGTGGAAGAACGGCCCATAGTAGGTCAATCGGTCCAGTGGCATAAACCTTTGGACGTACCGAGGGTCGTTCCAGTCCAACTACACAGGGGGAGCTTAGTACCGTTTACTAAGTAGCGACCTCTTTTTTCTCGGGGGCCCTTCTTCCCACTGACAGACGAACGGGCGCAACTACTCCAGGCGCAGGTGGAGGAGAAAATTACCTTTCCCTGGGTTCGGGTTCTAGGGCAAGAGTGACACTTCCACGTGCCACTACAACCCCGACTACATCAACCCCCGGTCCTCTCCCTACGGCTACGGGTCTAACCGCATGTACGGCAGGAGTTTAAGTTCTCGACGGGCGAACTACTAGGCACAGGAATACAATAGACTTCTGCACGTATAAAGTAGTAGGAGAAAGGCCTGCCAATTCGCGAGTTAAGAAAAGAGCATAAAAAGGGGGACATAATACGCTAGATGTATTTACAATCCTTGTACCTACAGAAGACCCCGTTTCCTGCGGTGCAGGTGTTAAAGGAGTTGGAGGTGGTGCCTCCAAGACCGCCGAAACGTGTACCCGTGCAACTTCAAGGACCGCGACCGGGACTTCTACTGTAAAGGACGGGTCAGCCGGAAGGTGGGAAAGTGGTTTCGTTTTAGGCGCCACTACCGTACGAGGTCGTCCATCACGACGGGTACCTTGAGGGAGTGGAGGGACCCGACCGACTCCTACCGCTACACCGGTAGACCATTCATGGACTACCCACGCGGAGGGAGGACCTGGTTCCAGGGCATCCGGCACCCCCACATCTTCCGCCCGTGTGGTCGCGGGGGACGCGCCTACGCGAGCCGGTCCCATGGGACCCCGCACTAGAGGTCGAGGTCGAGTGGGCGGTCCATGACGACGAGTGTCTCGCTCAAGAGGGGGTCCATCCTCGTCTGCTACGCCCACTAGACGAACCAGGGGTCATTTTCCGGCTCTGGCTTCAAGAGGTGGGGGTGCAACGACGACTGGTGTCAGTTCAGGAAGTGCGCCCAGAAGTCGTCGCGGGGATAGTCCAAGAGGCCCTAGGGCGTCTCGGGCTTCGGGGGCTAGTACTAGGAGCTCGGCAGTCACTACAGAGGGTGCCGGAAGTGGCCCAGGCACATCTTGGACTGCGCGCGCGCCCGCGACGTCCGCTTCGGCGTGCGCGGTGGGAAGCGGTCGCGCGCGGGGCTCGCCGGCCGCCCCTGGGCCGCGGGCTCGCGGCTGCGGTGCTCGGCGTCCCGGCGGTAGCCGGCGAGGCGAGGCCGAGCCCGAGGCCCGGGCCGCCCCTGTCCTCCGTTGGCGCGCAGGGGCGGGCGCGCAGTGTCTCGTCCCCCGCGGGTCGGCACTACGCGGGCGGGCCGACCAAGGGCGGCGAGGCGAGGCAGAGGCGCGAGGCTCCCGGGCTCCCGGGCGCGAAGGGTCCGGCGCTTCCGCCCTCCGCCCTGGCGGACCTAGCAGACGTCCTGGTCTCCCTAGGGCCCGGACGGCGAGCCTCTGGGGCTCCGCTGCAGGGAGGGCCCTTCGGACCCGCGGCCGGAGGACGGGAGAGGTAGCAGTGGGAAGGAGGGTCCGCGTGATGAGGGCAGCGAGGGGTGGGGGGTTTTAAGGTGGGGGCCCCGTGCCCGAGGTTGTGGACACAGGGGTCGCGAGGGCCAGGACGTGGTAAAGGTGCCTGCAGTTCGGCCCGGAGTTGCTGTCGGGGCGGCTTCCTCTGGAGAACGGAAGGACGGAGTTTGGACGAGGAGGAGACAGGGGTGGAGCCCGTTCTTGTGGTGGTTTGGACAATTTTTCTCGGTGACCGAGTCAGGACAGTGGCCGCGGAGGAGGTTCGTGGGAGGAGTCAAGGGACCTGTTCGAGGGGGTGGGGGTCGAGGGTGGAGTTTGGACGCTCCGAGACCCCGGAGAGACTGAAGCGAGAACAGGGGGTGTCAGATGAGAGGGGCGATTAGTCTCCTATAAATAAAACATGTATTCTATTTACCTGAAAAGTAAAATGTTATCAACTCTAAGTCTCTTTTATGAGATTCTAATATATCTCAAGAGTGTACGAGTCTGGGTCAAAGTGGACCTTTCATGTAAATTTACTGACCCCATGGCGACAATGTTGATTACTTGGTTATAGCCACAGAATAATAAATGATTTGTGGTACTGACTGAGCCTAACTTAAGTAAAGAGTCACAGAAAAAAGGACATCTTACATGAAGTCAAAGTCCAACAGACCACAAAAAGAGTACCACTCTGACCCCAAGACCCAAAGGTCCTATTTCTGGTGCCTCCACTTCACAAGAGTAGAACAGTCTAGGTCCCACAGACCCTCGATGTACTCTACAAGTACCCTCGGGTTCATGGACGGACTCCCTCACGGTGAGTCCAAAGGGGGATTTCAATGATGGAACCGGACACGTGTGTGACCTTCGTCCAGTGATTCACATCGGGTGTGACTTCCTTCCCCTCTCCGGTGTAGAGGCACGCCCCCTCGCAGAGTCTCCCAACAAAATATTTTTCCACTTAGTCTAGGACGGCCGGAGGCGACGAGAATTTATTTTATTATGACTAAAGTATGAAATATAAAACCGGTGAAGAGAGTTGGAGGAGTGTCAGCGAAGGACCGGGAGACACGAGGTCGGTGCCACCGGGGAACGACGTGGAGTCTGTGTGGTTGCGCCCGGGTGGACGTCCCAAAGATCAGAGTGAAGGTCCTATTTTCTCCGAGAGGGGGTTTGTGGCCGACTTACTTACTTACTTCCGTGCTTAGGAGTAAAATGTCCACTCCTTTGACTCCGGACCTTTCCGTTCGTTGGACAGGATGACAACAGGGCGTGACTCCTTGGGAGCGGGAGATGGGTGACTCAGGGGAGCTGACTCTTTCCGGTCGGGAGGTCCCGGTTTACTCCCCCGAGGTCGACACAGACGACGGTCGTCTAAGGAACCTCCTCGGGGTCCCCTTCCAAGCTACGACTGGGGACAGAATGGTAGTAGACAAAGGTGTATCTCCGCCTCAGGGTCCAGGAACAATGCCAAGTTCTCGGTCGCCAGTGACCGACGACAGTGCAGGTTGTGGTCGGTCGGGAGCAGGGGTCTAGCCTCGCAGACTTCTAGGTTTTTCTTGTTCAGTCTGAGGGACACCTGTGCTTTCTTGTTAATTGGCTCCCGGTCGTGTCGACGGAAACACAAAGGTCACGGGCGACCCCCTGGTAATCACCCCGTAGATGGGCGGACCGAGACCGGACCCACGGAAAGTCCGGAATAGAGTGACAGATGAGATGTTTCCACAATGTCTCGGACACATGTCTACCCCTTTGACTCCGAGTCCTCAAGTCACTGGGTAGGTATCAGGGTGTCGGTTCTGTCGTTCTACCCCCGAACTTAGGTCCTGACTACGACCGGACAGGGGTACCATTCTGCTCCGGAACCCGGTTTGTAGAAAGAAGAGACTCCCACCCGACGGGTCCTTCGAGGGGAAGACAGAAGACCCTTTACGTGGGGTCCCGACCCGGTCTGTGAGACCGTCTCTAAACTCGTCCACACACCCCCCCACACCCCGTCCGTGGACAACCTGACGAGGTCCTGGTGGAGTTTGTACGACTACACCTCGCAGACCAACTCACCCACCCACGACCCGTCGAACATTTAGGCCTTGAGGCGCCGGCACTGCCGGAGGGGCCGGCCCTAGACCCAGTCCAGTTTCACCTTGAGGAAGGTCACCCCGAGGACCACCGGGTCCCGTCCCAGTGCGAGGTGACGTTCTGTCTCACCCCGACCGCCAGTGAGCTCCAAACCCGAGGCCGAGGTCCGACCCTCGGCCCCCGGACCCGTCAGACCCGTCCTGACTGAGGGAGCTCTTGTCCGAACAGGGTCGAAACGGAGGACCCACGAGTCTCCCGAGGTTCTCGACACACAACTCTACGGACCGAGTCGGGGACCGTGCACCGTCACGGCGTCCCGTCGCAGGTACAGACCGGGGGTTCGGGATTTGGGTCGGACGGGACGAGTGTAGGATGACCTGGGTGTCTACCCCATGTCCTGTCCAGGGAGGAGACCCCTCTACCTGAGTCTGGGTTCCGACTTTTCTCTGTATCGACTTTCGTAAACTCACCCTGCTCCCGAGGGTCTCGGACGACCACAGACCTACCGTCCACTCCCCTCTAACCCGTACATCGACTGAAACCTCGACCCGGAACCCCACTCTCACCTACACGGTACTACAGTTCCCTCTTCTTTGGTGTCTCCGTCCTTGGTCGCAATCATTTCCAGATGTCGACTCCCTGTTACCGTGGTCGTCCCTCTTTGTCATTATTGTAGGTCGTTTCCCCCTGTCCTTGTTCTCCTTTCTCCCTCCCCCTAGACTCCCTTTCCTGGTCCTTCTCCGTACCATCCCCTTGTCGAGGACCTTTACGACCGACCCCTTCAACATCCCAGGGTACCGCACTAGACTCCCCCCGAAGGACCTCCTCCACTGTGGACTTGACCGGAACTTCCTGTCCTACCTCAGAACCACCCACCTCTTCCACCCTCCTGTCCAAAAGATCCGTCTCCCCTGGAGATGCGTGTCCACACGTCTCGACCCCGAGCACCACACTCAGACCGACACCAGGTCGACGTTCCCGACCTTAGGACCGGAGCCTCACACCCGACACGAGACTGGTCACCTCCCGATCCCAAGACCCGTCGTCCCCCAGCACCAGACTCCCACCTCACCTTCGATACACACCTCCGCTCCCATTTCGGGTCTGACGTCCCTGGGCTCCGCCCGACCACCGCTCCTACGAGAGTCAGACCCGTTCTCTGGCGTCCTCACCTCATTTGGGGTGTAAAGGGGTCGACGGCCTTTGCGGGTCCTGTCATATAAATCCCGTAGAGTGAAATCGGAGGACAGTGAAAGTTTGTGATTTTTAGATACAAAGGTGTTTCGTCCCCACCCTCGGCGGGGTTCGGAAGGGGATTTTGGTTGTGACTCTAAAATTAATGTACAAACACTCAGAAAAATTTTTAAGAGAGACCGATGACCTGAGTCACTGGTGTTCAGTGGTCCGACCACCACCTCCGCCTACACCCTCGTGAAGGACAGGAGCGGCACCCCTGGACCAGGTCCCTACCCGTTTGTCGACACGACCCGCCCCGGTCACCTGTGTGCACAAACCCTTCCTCTACCCGAAAAGTAGGGGTCTGGTCCCTCCTCCCTTGTCTTACGGGTAGCAGACTACCCCCGACCTGGGCGTCGTTTACGGGTGGGTGGTCGGTCCGATAAAGCACCCGTCGTACTGTGCCCGTCTAGGTCCAGGAGGGTGTGTCCGTGCCGCACCTCCCGTCCCAAGACTTGGGAGTGGTTCACTACAAGCGGTACTTATAGTGGTGTGCTCAGGGGAGGACGGATGTCTGTGTGTGTGTGTGTCGAAACCCCTGTTAAAGGCACCTAATCCATTGACGTCTCTAGTGGAGACAATACACCGATACCTTCGTCGGGACTAGACGTCCCACTTTATCCAGGTCCGACAACCGACAAGGTCCCTCACTGGGGTTCTTACTTTTTCCCAGCGGGTCGGTACAGGACATGGCCTGGAGAGAGTTTCGCAGTAATTCACATAGACGGGGGTTCCGTTTCTCCCCCGACTGTCCACCCAGGGACCCTTGGACAGACGTCCGGACTGTGACTGAGTGTAACCTAGGTCCTGACTCCCTTGTTGGTGCTTGGACGGTCGAGGCTCCCGTGGTTCGAGACACCGGAGGGAGGGAACGACTGGACCCCGGGTGTACACGACCCAGGTCTCTCGGGACAAGGGGACCTGACTGGAGTCGAGGGTCGAAGATACGACACCCGCACACTTTCGCTACGGGTGGGTTGGGGGTGGGGTATCAAGGGCGTGTCCTTTGACGGACAGGGTCGACAAGGTCCGTTCGTGATCGCCACCCTGTAAAATTCTTTTACTAAAAGTAGTCTTTACCTATTTTAAAGACTCTACTCCGGTTTTTGATCTGTAATGACAGTGATCGGTTTCCTCTCGGGAGGGGAGTAGGGGCCGACGGGACGGGGCGAAAGAAACGACCTTGGACACCTACATACCGAAAAGTCGTCACCGAAGACACCTAATCCCTTCTACCAAGAGTCTACGGGCACAATTCCTCGTCCTAAATAACTCTGAACCTACAAGGTATACCATCAAGGGCCCGACCGACGAGGACGAGATCGGTGATTTTGTCGTGACTCGCCCCATCTACGGGACTAGAGGTTGACCCCGAAAACCAGAATCGGGACTGAAACAGTCGTTGGTCCATGAAGGACACCCACCGGAGTCAGACGAGTAGACCCTTCACACACCCTCCAGGATCCTAGGAAAGGTGTGTCCCGACACTTTCCCGAAACATTTCCCGTCCCTAGTACCCTATCCTCGCTACCGGTAAGGAATCCTCCACCCTCCCCACAACTGGGGATTAAAGGAGTGGATTGTCTGTATTGTTTCATTCTTGTAGGACGGTCGTGGTTACCCTCAAAGTACACACTGAGTTCTCGGTGTCTTGTACTTTCTGTCTATGAGTCGAAATAAGAAGATTTATTTGATACCTTACTTTCTGAGTGTATTTTTATATAGTCACGTTGACTTTCCGTGAACCTACCGAAGTTTCTCGGAGGAAAGGTGGACGGACTGGAAATACTTCTGTGAACTAGGAGACCCAAAGTCTTAGGTGTAGATGTTTTACTGGTAAACTATGTCTTTACTTTACTTTCCCAGGTTTCGCGACAGACGAAGACACCGACGTGAACCACCACCGGGCCGTGTACGAAGAAAGGCTAATAAGTCCTCGTAAAGGAATAGTCACGTGTGAGTACGGGTCGGAGGTGAAAGGGGAGATTAGTTCCAGACCTTAGAGGGTTTCTACGGGTCCGGTCCTCTCCGGGGGACGGTACGGTCACCCCCGCAGGTGACGCTGGACCGAGTCCGTATTTCGTTGTAAAAGAAATACTTGCACGACTACTAAGGTCTTGTAATCTCGGGTTCCTTCTTTCTAGTGACGTGTGTCAGAAGAGGGTGAAAATACGTGCACACCTCTGTCTTGGGTCCTCAAGACCGAGAGGAGACCGAGGAAGGTGGCGTCACCGGGAGGTGGTAGGTCACGACGTTTTTGCCGTATTGGAGGGGTGGAACCTCAGTTGGACCGGGACGAAGGGTGGGACGACGTCGACACCCTACGAGACATCTCCCTTAAATCCCCTTTCCGGTTCCAGACATGTTACACTAAAGAACCCAAAAGGGCCATTTTAAACGACGACCAACACCTCACAAGTAAGGGCCCAGGGGACCGTCTAAGTCTGTCCGTCCCTCCCCCTGCCCACCCCCACGGCGTCCCGTCCTCCACCAGGGACGGACTGGATACAAGACCGAGGACCGGTAGACTCTATTCAGGACGGTCCTTAGGACAGAGACACTTACAGGACCTCCCCTGACGACTACAAACTTCATTCCAAAGACCCATCATTTAATAAGAAAGGTAGACGTCTTAGATCCCATCCTTAAGGATTAGAACGTACCCCCACCTCACAGGGTATTAAAGTGGAAACCCGTGCACCCTCATCTGGGGACGGATACGACAGAAGAGTGCGAGTCCTCCAAAAGATTCTTGTGAGTAAAAGGTAAGTAAAAAGGGACCCGTATAGACCCTTGTAATTAAGTAAGTAAATACGTTGTGTAAACTTTCATCACGAATAACATACGTTCAGTCATGAAACCATGACCCCTTTGACGTCAGATGTTCTGTACGGTCGGGGACACGGACAGCTCAAATACACGTCACCCCTCTAGTCCATCTTTTGTCTGTTAGTAACATTCCCTCCTCGGGACACTTCCTGTCGTTCTCCCCCACGTTTCTCCCATACACCCCAGTGAAATACGAAAATTGAAGGTAAAACATCACTAAAAACTAAAACTCTAATTCTCTTTTTAACAACGTCCTTGTCATTTTCTGAAAGGTATCAAAAATGGGTCGAAAGGGATTACTATTGTAAAATGTATTGGTTTGGTGTCGTATCACAAGTTTTGGTCCTTTGACTATAACCATGTTATGATAATTCATGTAATATCTGGAAAGATCTTAAAACGGTCAAAAGAGTGAATGCAGGAAAAAGACAAGGTTCTAAGGTGGGACCTAGGGTGTAGTGTAAAGGAACAATCCCGAGGGACTAGACGAGACTGGACATTGTTCACGATTCGGTAAGAAACAGAAGGTACGGGAACGGTAATACTTCCAGTAGCCAGTCCATACACCATCTGCCAGGGAGTCAAACCCAAATAGACTACACAAGAGCGTAAGAGTAATAATTTAGCTTCAATGTCTAAAACCTCTTATGGTACCTATATTACAGGGGAAGACTCGTGTAGTTTAGTTTACTGTATTACAGTTGTACATAATAATGACGACGACGACGACGACGATTCAGCGAAGTCAGCACAGACTGAGACACGCTGGGGTGTATGTCGTCGGGTGGTCCGAGGGGGTAGGGACCCTAAGAAGTCCGTTCTTGTGACCTCACCCAACGGTAAAGGAAGAGGTTACGTACTTTCACTTTTCACTTTCACTTCAGCGAGTCAGCACAGATTGAGGATCGCTGGGGTACCTGACGTCGGATGGTCCGAAGAGGTAGGTAACCTAAAAGGTCCGTTCTCATGACCTCACCCCACGGTAACGGAAGAGGCACATAATAATGATCACTAATGATTAAGGAACCAATTCCACCATAGACGGTGTATAGAAGTGACATTACAGTAATAAAAAGAAAACCTTTACTATATGTAGAACTCCCTCTTTGTGACTCTAAACACGTATATGGGACAAAAAGGGGTGTGAAAACGGGTGATTAAATCGCGGTCCTCGCCGAGAACGGACATCGCTAATAATGACGTGATAGACGTTAGCACTAAAAGACAAAGGAAGAAAGCGAGATGTAAATAATTAACCTTAAAGAAACTTTTCTTCTGAGCAGGAAGGAGGGTATGAATAGGTAAGTAAATAAAGATAGTAATACCCAAGTACATGTAAATTAAATGAGATACTCAATCGTTGACTTACTGTCGTTATTTAGGCTTGGGTACGTATTTGTATACAGACATAACTAAAGATAAAAAGACCTATATAGATAGAATTTTTAACCTCAATATCAAGGTCAAGTCACACCACAATGAAATCTACGCCATGAAACCTCTTTAGAAAGTTAATTCTGTGAGATTCTACTCTGGTTCGTAAGTACACAACGACCGTCCGTCCGTCCGTTTTACCGTATTAGGGTTACCTCCCCTGAGACCATTGTAAATCGTTTTACTATGTACAAAACTGAATCTGTAGAGTGAATTTTTAACAGGGTTTCCATGTTGTGTTTTTCTACATGTATGTTCTGATAAACAATATCGGGTCAAAACGTTATACAATGTCTTTTTGTGACCTTTGTTAGGTTTACAAATAGTCATCCTCTACCTTATTTGTTTGGTACCATGGAGAAGTATTACCCCACGATTTCTCGACATTTAATCTTGTTTCTCGAGTAGATATAAGACGTTCTTTCACTAGAGGTCTCCTCTCAAAATAAAATTTTTCTTTATTCCCCTTCCTTGTCATGTCTGTTGTACGGAAAATAGATTCTTGTACAGTTTTATGTTTATAATCCCCGACGGGACCACCGTGTCTCCAATTCTTCGACGGGTGGTTTCGCCCTCTGTGCCCGATCTAGGGACTAGACCCTTCTAGGGTGTACTACGGCTCGTTGAATCGGGCACACGGGGTTGATAACTCGGACACGAGATCTTCGGGTCCTCGGCGTTGATGACTCGGGTGCACGGTGTTGACGCCTTCGGGCACACGGGATCTCGGGCGCGAGGCGTTGCTCTCTTCGGTGTCGCTACTCTTCGAACGTTTGGCGTTATCACTCATCGGGTCTGAACGACGTCGATTTCTTCTCGGGTACGTCGTTACTTCTTGGTCCCGTTGCTTCTTATTTATGTATGTAATTTTTATATTTGTACTTTTACGTATGCACAGTATACATGTATATATACGTAAAATAAGAAATTTACCTCTCTATCTGATGTTTGATTTTTCGAATAATTTTTATCACCCTCACCCACTATGTCTACCTCCCTAATTCTCCACATTTAGACGTCAATATTATTTATTCAGTACCCCATATTACATATCGTATTTCTTATACCAGTCATTAAAATATTATTTAAACATACGTCTGTTTTCCAATGATCTGAATACCACTAGTGAAGTATACATACGTTTACAGTTTAAAGATACATCATATGAACTTTAATTGTGTGACAACATACAGTTGATATAAAGTTAATTTTTTTTATTCATCAACCTGAAGGGACCATCAGGTCACCATTTCTTAGGTGAACGGTTACGTCTCCTGTACCCAAACTAGGGACAGGTCCTTCTGACGTGTAGGACTTCGCGTAGATTCGGACACACGGCGTTGACGACTCGGGTCCCGGGATCTCGGACACGAGGTGGTGTCTTCGGCGGTGTCACACTTCAGGACCGAGACGTCGGTCCCTCAGTGGGGACGTACGACGTTGGTCCCTTTCGGGCGGTCGTCGTCACTTGTGGGTCTGTCGGGTTTTAATTATGTACTTAATTAAAAATTTTTACATCAATGGAAAACACCCTCCTTCTCTCGTCTCTGTATCACATACTCTATCCGTACCTTCGATCCAGAGAGGTTTACAGGGAACGAAACATTTAAAACATTTGATAAAGTGTATTCATATTTTGTTTTTATTAAGTTTTATATTTTGACTTTTCATTATGGGTTGTGATTTTGCGTTTTATTTCATTTGTTTACCACCCACATAACTCAACCACCGAATTGGTGTGTCACTCCTTAATAAAGTTCATTAAAAGTTTGTCTCATTAAACTGACATATAGGGATCATCTTATCGAATTCCTGTTTTAATTTTTATTTAGAATTGAAAAGTCACTCATATAACGATACTACTACTACAATAAGATATGGATAATTTCTCAGCCTGTACTGAATCACTGACTTGTTGTCGTTGCTAGTATACTTACAGCAATCCTGGTTTAATAAGTCACGTTTTCTTTTATCTTTTTATTTTACATTTTTTTTTTTGGAAAATTCATTTCAGATATTAGGATTCGAACTTAACCTTTATAATCAAACTCCCTGTCTGACTCTCGACCTCTGACTGTACGTGTACGATGATATAAATTTTATCTATTGGTTGTTACTGGATGACAGTCGGGTCGGTTGAGACGAGTTATAAGACATTATTGGATTACCTCTTTTCTTGAACTTTTTCTGTACACATATATAAATTGATTTAGTCCAACGACATGTCGTTTTTAATTATGTAATATTTATTTAATATGAAGGTATTTTAAAAAATTTTTCTTTTACGTTAGAGGACAGGACTGTCAGAAAGGACGGGAATTCGGGAAGGGGTCCGGGAGTCCCGGGTACCCTCCCAGAATTCGAACCAAGACGAAGGTCCGGAGGACTCGACCGGGCCGAGTAGGAGTACCAGAGGACCCGGTAGACCATATTTGTGGGAGGGGCCTCTGGGAGGAACTTCGGGAGAGGGTCCCCAACGGGGTAGGGTGGTTCATATTTCCGAAGAAAGAAGAGTCAGGTCGACATTATCGGGGGAACGGGAGGGGACTGGGGTGTGTGTAGTCGGACAGTCAGAGAGGAAAGGGACAGGGCCCCAGGGGTAGAGACCGAATAGACAGGAGACCTGCCACTGGTTAAACCTCCGTCTTTGACTTGTTGACCCACCTTTGCCCTCCGGAGCCACCAGACGAGCAGGTCGGGGAGCACAGGGGACCCGGGCCTCTCCCCGACAGGCCGAGGAGAAGGGTTCCTGGGGACCAGGGGTCCTGTCACTGAGTCACAGGTCGTCACGTCGGGGACTTGACCCCCCAGGACGACCAGACCCTCACCGAAGGTCCAGTGGAGTCCGGAGGTAGACTTCGGTGGGTACAAGAGATAAACGACGCCCTGAGCGGAGACAAGTGTCGGACTGTTCCTCCTGTCCGAGGGGGCCCCGGGGCCTCCGTCTGCCCGACCCGGACAGACCGACCAGGGTGGCCATTGCTCCGGTTCCTCAGGGAGTCTGGATTCTGTTCTGGGTCAGAGGCGTCGGGGTCCAGGATCCCCGCCTGAGGTAGTGGAGGGCCAAGACGGAGGACTTCCCAAGGGAGGGTGGGTCCTTAGAGTCACGACGAAGTAAGACCCCGTAAAAATCAGTCAAGAGTAATGACTGAAAAAGTCCCGGACAAAGGTATTTACCGAGGTACGAGTATTAATGGTAGGTCTGGAGTCGGTCTAAGTCTCTGGTTTAATTTTCCCCGTGGGCGGGCGGCGTGGTGTAGTTCGGGCGGTGCCGGTTTTTATCTAGGGTCCTATACGCTCGTTCCTCCTACGCCGAGGAGATCCAGTTGGGTCCTTTCTGGGCTTGACACCCCGAAAGGTCTCCCTGAACCAGAACCACTGTGTGCGGGAAACAGGGCGTCCCTCACGCACGGACACTCCTGACCGGCACACGAGGGAGGGGCTCGGACGGAGTGGGGGTCCCACCCCCCACCCCCCGGTGGTCACCCACCCCTCCCGCCCCCGTGTAAGAAACCACCCTCGACCTTTCCGGAAGCCCCGGTGGGACGTATCTACTCCTTTGACTCCGGGTTCCCCCCGTCTCCTAGCGGCCCGCAGTACACAGTCCAATCCCCGGGAAGTGCACCTTAACGTCTGAACCTCGGGTACACTATATTCACCGGGGTCTGAACGAGACCACCGCTATGACCCTACCCCCCCCCCCCACCAGTGGACAAGTGTTCCAAGAAGGTAGTTGTCCACGGACTCTCGCTGGAGGACTCCGGTGTCAGGAGGTCCGTCCCGGGACGTCCCTGAGCCCAGGGTCCCCTCCCCTCGACTAGACGTGTCTGCCCTCCGCCCGGGACGAGACACGAAAAAGGGGACCGAGAGCCACGAGGGACGGAGGGTGACGGAGAAGGGGAGTCGTAGCGGTCAGACGGGACTCTCAACCGGCGTGTCCCCAGCCCCCGTCCTAAACAAACCCCCCAACCAAACGGTACTCTGAGTACAAACCAGGGACAAGAGTCCAATAAATATCAAAGGACCCCCCTCCACCGTTTTTCTGTCCAATCTACACGGGGGTCTAGTATGTCTGTTTAGGACTCTTTATGCTCGCTAGTTCCCACTCCCAAGACTAGTACCTTCGTCAGACAGAGGAACTCTCCTCGTCCCATCCTTCTCAGTCTAAATACCTTTGGGGACGGGTAAGGAAAAATCTTCTTTACCTCCACTCATATAAAATACGTCTCCCATGTTACACTCGTTCCCGAGTCTTTGTCCTACACTATGTAGTCGAGGGTGCATAATGCGAGGATGACACATCGTCCACACGTAGACTGGACACACATACATAGTGTCTAGGATGTGTTGGGACCCTCAATCAGGGATACTTGGAACAAAATTTCGCTTCCTTTACTTCACGTCTCTGAAATTTTCCTTCGACACAGAGCGTCGAGGGTTCACCGTGTCAGTCCTATCTTTAGGTCCAAATCACATGTTCCTATACATGTTCCTATAAATCTGTCAAGATACGTGTTGGTTTTTGACCTTTGTTGGGTTACAGGGTTTATTCGTACTAAAGGTTACGTTCTGTTGAGTAAATATAAGCTTGTTATATATGTTGTTTTGTACCTACTTAGAGTTATTGTTAAGTAACACACTTTCTGGGTCTCATACATGATATTAAGGTAAGAGTACTTCAAACCCTTGTCTAGTTTCCTGACCAACCACTGTCTTTAGTCTTTCGCCGAGACGGACTCCCCTACCCGACCATCCTCATCCCAAGGGTCCCCGTGAGTGCGATGCACAAGGAGACATTTGACTCAAAACATGTCACTCGTACGAAATAGACATTTAGGGGTGTGTTATTTCTGTGAAAATTTTATCCTGAGAGTCAAATGTTGTATGTAAGTTGTGTCAGGTTGACTCGTCGTGCGTGACGTGGATTAGTACCCGGGACCCGGCCCCCCTCTCCGGTGAAGACACATCCTGTTCTCGTCTTCTATGTGTCCGTCCTTCTACTGGGCGACGCACCGGAGTCCTTTTGGTGGATTGAAGAGACTCGGAGAATTTTGTTTCTACGCTGACATTAACACTCTACTCTACTTTCCTGTCTGTACCTCCCAGAGCAGTACACCAGCAGTGACCCACAGACGAGTATGTCAGGGACTTGTCGGAGGTCCCACCCATGGTACTCGTAGAGGTAAATGTCTCCTCCTCTGCCTCCAAGGCTCTCCACCTGACCTCTCAGGTCTAGTGTGACTGTCGTCCTCCACCTCAGTTCTTCGTTTAAGACTCAGGTCGAGTCTTGTGGTCGGGTAGGACGGGCAGGAGTGTGACAGGTAGGGGAGGACTACGGGTCCCTGCCGCAGTGACACACCTGGTCCACTGTCAGTGGAACGCCGACTCCCCGTCCGTACACAGAGAGGGTGACCTTCCAGTCGAGGTGTTCCTCCCAGAAACAAAGCAGGGGAGAATGCAAGGTCCTCGACCTTACCTCGGGCCCTGTCTCGTTCGCGGGGTCCTGGCAAACACCTCACTTCAGTCCTTTTGTACTTTCTTGAGACATCATTCCTTCGTTTCATTCACTGGGGCCCCGAATACCTCCACTCCCCAGTGAGGAAGTTCCAGTCCCCGACTTGTCCTAGGCCCGTCCGGGGAGTGAGGGTGCCTCGGGACGGAGAGGGCTTGGGTTCTCGAGTCGAGGAAGTGTGGGGAGAGGAGTCGACGGGCCCTGGTGCCCTTACTCCCTCGGGTCGAGTTCCGTCCCAGTCCTGTTTCCTCTTCTGCCAGGGCAAATCAAGACTACTGTGCAGTCGGACGTCACGACAAACACGGAGTCAAAGAGTTAGACCTCGTACCCGTGGCGGTGAGACGTCTGTCCTCCACCCCTTCCTAAGTCCTCTTTATGGTCTCCACAGAGAGGACGGAGAGAGACCTCCCCGGCCCGGTCGGACTCTGTGAACCCCAGGTCGGTCAGTGTGGACTCGACCCGCCTCCCCACCCGTCACACGACTCTTCCCTGGTCTATTCCCTCCCTGCACGTCCTTAGGCGCCTCCTGGGTCCTCCCGGTTCTGGGACCCACGACGGAGGGTCAAGTCCCAGAGGAGGGGCCTCGAGTCCGCTGTGGTCCCTGGTCGAGACAGGCGAGGAGCTCCAGGGTCTGGATGGATAGAGACACAGGACCGGTTTCCCTCGGTTCTCAGGTGTCCTCTCTGACTGTCCGTCCGGTCCACCCCGGGCCGAGACTGGCGTCGGGACCGGGGGTCGCGTCTGAGGTCGTCAGTGCGGTCTTCCGGGGACCTCACAGACGAACCTGTCTCCGGGCTGGGGACCTGCCTTCGGAAACTCTCCGGGTCCGGAGACCCAGGATGTCCACGACGACTACCAGTCCCGGGTCGTTCGGGGTCCGGACCGGAGAGTCCTCGGTCACTCCGGTCGTCGTCTCCCCTCGACCTCCGGTGTCCACACCCTCGGAGTCGCACCCACGACTGCGGCGTCGCTGAGACGACAATCTGAGGTCCCACCAACTCCCGGACAGCTGGAAGTCCCCGGGCCCCGGCCCCGGAGGTTTCCTCCTTTGTTGCGACCATCGACGGATTAGGGGTGTAGTCAGGTGTATTAATGGTCAATTTGACGAGGTTGACTTCTTCAAAATGATCACGTTAATCATGTAGTCTTATTTCTTTCTTCCGGGAGACTGTCGACCGACCTGGACGGGTGTGTGGTCCGAAGGGGACTTGTTTCTAGTCGAACAATTAGGTATCGTAGTCTTCAGAATCTAGAGGTACCTTCGTGCGTCTTCACCGCACCCTTCTTTGACCTTAAATCTTAGGAATCGGAGTTACTGCAGTACCTACACGACACACTGGAACCCAACCATTAAATTGAAGAGACTCCGGTACCTTACTCCAACCATTTTGTCGAAGTGTTCAACGATGTAAATATCCGGATACCATGAAGTTCAGAAGCAAAAATAATTTTTTGACCATCCTTGACCAAGGTTTATCCTTTTCCTCATGCAGTTCCGACATATAACAGTGGGACGAATAAATTGAAGATACGTCTTATGTGGTACTCTTTGCGACCCGACCTTCTTCTTGTTTAACCTTAGTTCTAACGGTTCTCTTTATAGTTATTGGAGTCTATACGTCTACTGTGGTGGGAATACCGTCTTTCACTTCTCCTTGATTTTTCGGAGAACTACTTTCACTTTCACCTCTCACTTTTTCAACCGAACTTCGAGTTGTAAGTCTTTTGCTTCTAGTACCGTAGACCAGGGTAGTGAAGTACCCTTTATCTACCCCTTTGTCACCTTTGTCACAGTCTGAAACAAAAAACCCCGAGGTTTTAGTGACGTCTACCACTGACGTTGGTACTTTAATTTTCTGTGAATGAGGAACCTTCTTTTCAATACTGGTTGGATCTATCGTATAACTTTTCGTCTCTGTAATGAAACGGTTGTTTCCAGGTAGATCGGTTCCGATACCAAAAAGGTCACCAGTACCTACCTATACTCTCAACCTGACACTTCTTTCGACTCGCGGCTTTTTAACTACGGAAACTTAACACCACAACCTCTTCTGAGAACTCTCAGGGAACCTGACGCTCTTCTAGGTTGGTCAGGTAAGACTTCCTCTAGTCGGGACCCTAAAGAAACCTTCCTTACTATGATTTCGACTTTGAGGTCATGAAACCGGTGGAGTACGTTTCTCAACTGAGTAATCTTTTCTGAGACTACGACCCTCCCTAACCCCCGTCCTCCTTTTCCCCTGCTACCTCCTACTCTACCGACCTACCATAGTGACTGAACTACCTACACCCAGACTCACTTGAGGTCCTCAACCACTACCTGTGTCTCCGGACCACACGACGCTAAGTACCCCAGTGTTCCTCAACCTGTGCTGATTCGCTGACTTGACTTGACTTGACTCCTTGTGGAAACCAACCGAAATTTTTAGACAAAGACGCGGAGTGCACAGATATTCTGTCCACCCTGTAAAGGTGTGTAGGTGTGGTTCCGACTCGTCGTCAACGCTCTCCGACCCCAGTCGTGACTCGTCCCGACCCAAGGGGGATTTTCCCCCGACTGAAAGACGAGATAGTTGGATAAAGTGTTGTTGAGACTCCTGTCTGGTACTCCTCGAGGTAAAATGTTCCTCTCGAGACTCCGAGGCTCTCCCGTTCCTGAAGGGGTCCTGGTGTGTCGTCTCCGTCCTCCCCTTGGTCCAGGACTCGAGTCCCACGACGAGTGAGTGTCGTCGTCGAGGGTGGTCCCGACACATGGGAAACGGGACCCCCGACGACCCCTTTCTCCCTGGACCCGATCCACCACTGAGCGAGTGCCTCCCGAGGGTATCCCCGTAAGAGTCCCCCCGACATAGGTGTCGAGAAGAACCAGGACACGGGCCTCAGTCGAACAGGGGTCATGTCTCGAGGTCAGAGTCAAGGTGTATACCAGTGGAGACAGGGGTCAGGGGTGGGGCAGGTAGAGATTGGTGTTTCCACCGTGGGACTTGGGTGGTCGGGTACAGGACTCGAGAGTCGTCTCCAATTGTCGATGGAGGACACCGAGTAAAAGGGTGGACTCGGGTAGTGGTCGAGACCAAACTCCCCTGTCCGGAGGGTCTAACAGGGGAGGAGAACGGGATGGTCATCCTTCGTTTACCGGTTTCTACGTATTTTGGACGACAGTGAGACTGGGGACTCGGGGAGACGGCTTTGGGGAGACTGTCGAGAAAGATGGTACTTTCGGACTAGAGGACTGTGTCTTGACAGTGGAGGAACTCGGGCCCTACCTTCCGGTTTCTTGGACCCGGACAGGGTCGAGTCGGTGTGTCTCCAGTGCAACAGGACTCGTTCTGTGGCGGGGAGACTCGGAGTGACAGGAGTAGACCCTCTACCCCTACTTATAGTACAGACGGTTGTCCCAACGACCCCCCAATGTTCCACCTCCCTCCGACCACCGGGACCGTTGCCCAAAGAGGGACGAGACCCAGGGTACCGAGAGGGGTGGACCCGGACTCGATACCAGGAACCAGGGGTCCAGATCGGACCACAGACGACGTCGGATCTAGGTACGGGGAGTGACCGGTGTCCGTCCTTCGTTTCGCCTACCCTCTGGATACAAGTACTTACATCTAATTTCTCTCAAATCAATACCTTTTCCACTAGAAACTCTTTTCCCATTTACCGAGGTACTAAACCTCATATTAAAGACGTCTCTTCTTTTCGACCCGAAACGGCCCCTCTTGTTTACCCCAAGTTTGACGGGTAGTCCAGTAAGTGACCCCGACCTATGAGTAAGGTACTGTTCGGTTCAGGGTCTACGTTCGGGTCCCACTGTTCTGGTGTCAGGGACGGGGTGACTCGAGTCTCAGATGCGGAAGGGGAGGGGACGGGGGTGGGGATCCACTGGGTCCGTTCTCCGACGAGGCACACCCGAGTCCTATAGACCCAGGAGTGGAGTTGAGACCACGAAACTACGGTACTGGTCCCAAAAGGTGCGACTTGAAACAGGGTGCGAAGTATGGCGGGAATAGTGTCCTGTCGTAGTGTCGGAGACAAATGAGTAGACTGAGCGGTCCTGGTCTGACAGAAGGACCGTGATGGACGCAGGTGGATTGTGATGTCCTAGAATGGCAGCCCCCACAAACCCCCGCCCACTTCCGTGTGCGGAGACCCTGAGTGTAAGGAGCAGGCAGGGACAGCCAGGTCGTCGAGTGGCTGGGGGTGTAGGGATTCTGAAGCGACGGGACTCGGCCCGTCCAATAGGAGGGCGTCCAGGAACAGGTGCTGTTCCACTAAGGGGCGGGGGTCGTCCGCGAGGGGGACGCGCTCCACCGCGCGTGCGGGGACGGCGAGCGCGAGTCGGGGGCATCCCGGCAAGTCGGGCGGCGGCAGAGGGCCCCAGCGGCGGCGGGCGGGCCCCGGGCGCGAGTGGGTACAACTGCTTCGAGTACTGGTCCAGACGCGCCGGGTCCGCGGCGAGCCCCCGGGGCGGCAGGAGCAGCAGCAGCGGCCGGTGCCGCGCCATGTCCAGCTCGTACTTCTCGCCGCGCCTGCGGCCGTCGTCCCGCCGCCGCCCCCCGCGCGCCCCGGCCCCGGCGGGCCCGTCGGGCTCGTGGCGGTCCTAGAGCGCGACGTCCAGCGCCGCGAGCGCGCCCGGGTCCGCCGCGACGCCCGTCGGCTCGCCCCCCGCGCCCGGCCCCTGCGGCGGCGGCGAGTCGCGCGTGTCGCGGTCCGGGTCGTCGGTCTCGCCGGGCCCCGCGCGCCGGTACCGCCCTGGGCCGCCGGAGTGGCGCGCGCGTAGGCGAGGGTCGCCCCGGGCCTAGCCCCGGAGGGGCTGCCGAGCGCCGCCCGGACCGAACCCCGGCCGCCCTGCCCCGCACCCAGCGGGCGCTTGCGCCGCGCCAGGGATCTCGAGGGCCTGGCAGCCGACGCCGGCGTGGCGGAGCCCGTCCCCGAGGAGACCCTTGGTCCCTGCTAGCCGATCAGACAGACAAGGCGACGCGGGCTGTCAGGCCGACGACGGCTCCGGCGAGTCGAATCTCCGCGTCCCTCTCGACGGCAGCCCAAGCCCCTCCACGCCTGTCTCGGACATGCCGAGGGTCCCCGGCGGCGGCGGAGAGAGACAGGGCGACCCTCGGCAGCCCAGGGCGGGGAGCCTGGGCTGGTTACCCCCGCGTCCCCGCCCCTGTTCCGAGTCCCTTCCCCGAGACACACGGACCGCTATCTCTGATTCTATTCTGAGCCACATCCACTATGTCACTCTTTAGGCGTCACCACGACAGACCCCGGTCGACAACAGGACCTGAGGGGAAGGGAACGACCGACGCGACAGCTCTCCGCGCGCCTGACCCCTGGGTCCCATCTTCGTGCCAGCCCCTCTAGTCTAAGACGCGAGGGCGCCTCCGCACAGGAAGGAACTAGCGGGACGGCCTCGGCCTAGGGTTGAGAAGCAGACCGGGGGCTTCACTGGGCCGTCGGGACGGACCACGCACCCCACAGCGGGGTCCTGGGCTCTGCAGAGTCAGCCCAGATCTCCACCTCCCCAAGCGCCCATGGTCGGTTCAGATCTCTCACTCAGCGTAGGGAGACCGTCGTCGTAGGCCCGGTCTCAAAGGGCGGTGACGACGACGACCGGCCGGAGGGCCGCAGAAGGGGCGTCAGAGGAACACACTCTGAAACCCCCGAGGAAGGCCCTGGAGACTGTGGACAGCACAGTGACGAAGGCCGCGCGGGTGGGTGGACCGAGGCCGCGCGAGAGCCAGCCGCGGAGACCGGCCGGCGGGGTCGTCGAGGTCGTCGGCGCGACAGTAGAGGTCCAAACGACACGCGGGTGACCTGGGGCCACGCCCAGGTCGGCGCGCCCTATACGGAGGGCGGCCAGTTCCTTGAGACCGCAGGAAGGACTAGAAAACGTAGAATTAACAGTGCCGGGAGTCGCCAAACTCTGTCCCGAGGAGCTGACTGATCGAGGCGTATCGAGTCAGCCATTTCTTAGAAGGACGTCACGTCCTCTGGACCCAAGCTAAGGACTCAACCCTTCTATGGGACGTCTTCCTTTACCGTTGGGTGAGGTCATAAGAACGGACCTCTTAGGGTACCTATCTCGTCGGACCGTCCGGAGTCAGGTACCCCAGGGTTCTCGACCTGTGCTGAATCACTGATTTGGTGGTGGTGGTAAGACGTGTCTGGGAAGGGATCCACGATTAGAGTGGAGCAAAAAAGTAAATACCAATTCCTCGACGTGACTCTCCTTCTCTGTGTATTTGACTCGAGGCTTTCGACCTTACTTAACCAGTCCTCACCTCACTAAGTTCCATCTTCGTTAACGAACACACTTCCGGCGCTGAGGTTTCTCGTATTGCTATCGTCTACTATCGTGACAAGCACATGGTCGGTACAAGACACAGTAAAGAAAGGACGAGTGAACAATATCCCCTCAACGTGGTGGGTAAGGGGTGGAGTGAATTGTCTACTCCTCTGTCTCCGCGGGTCCCCAATTCCCTGAAGGGAGTTCAGTGTGTTGTCACCTCGACCCAGCCTCATCCATTCGTGTACGTTCACTCGACAAGTCACTTCGGACCTTTCTGACCCCCCGTTCACTGGTCCACTCCTGAGACCTATCGTCTACCAATACCGTGGGGTCACACCCAATTTCTATGTTGAAGTTTTATTTACATACTAAATAGGTTATTTTAAGTCTAAAGGGGTTCTAGTGTAGTTTGAATTTGTATATATTTTAGAATTTAGGTCAGTGAACGACCAGAATACGGATCAGAAGGAAAATGGGTTGTCCATTTAGAGATGTTCTGACGATTTGGGCCATTCTTGCAAAGTCTGATCGGTAAGTTTCACGGGTCCTGGACTGGTCTCCGACCTACGTCTCCCCTGAATACCTAACCTCCCTCGTACCTGAGTCCTGGATGTCGACCTCTGTCCATGTCATTACGTTCCCCAGTTCTGTTGTTACTAGGAGATTATCTCTACCCTACCTCCCGAAAATGTCACTTAGGTGTTCCGAACCACTGAGGCGTACGTGTCCGTCCCCTGTCTCACCTCCCACAGGGGAACAGTCTGAACCAGTCCAGAGACTTTAGAGGACGGGAGAAGGAACAGGGATACAAGGACTCGAAGGGAGACGCAAAGGAGAAACTCAGTGACCCCCGGAGTCTAGATCGGACATTAAGAGGGTAACACACGACATACTATGATCAGAGGGTCGTTCTGACGTTCGTCGGGATCACGACCAGACCAAGAACATTATCTTTAATAGAGGATAATCCTACTCACCTCTACCGACACGAGAGCTTTACTATCGGAGTGTAGGCGTATTTGGTAACTAGACGTGACACGGGACTTGGTCTCTACTTCGACGGGTCGAGGGACGGGAGGTCACCGAGAGTCCCCAGTGCTCACTTGTCAGAGAAACTTCCGTCTTACCTCCGACAAGAGACTGTCTTCCCGGTCATTTCACAGATCTTCCCGTCTTTTTCACCCCTGTCCACTAGACACTCACCCTAGCACTTTGAGGACTTGAACTCCCCTTGACCGTACCCCTTCCAAAGAACCTCTCGAGTAAAGTCAGGTCAACGAGTCAGTACAGACTGAGAGACGCTGGGGAGCTTGACGTCGTGCGGTCCGAAGGGACAGGTAGTGGTTGAGGGCAAATGAGTTTGAGCAGGTAACTTAGCCACTACGGTAGGTTGGTAGAGTACGAGAGAACAGGGGAAGAGGAGGATGGAAGTCAGAACGGGGTCGTAGTCCCAGAAAAGTTTACTCAGTCAAGAAGCGTAGTCCACCGGTTTCATAACCTCGAAGTCGAAATCGTAGTCAGGAAGGTTACTTATGAGTCCTGACTAAAGGAAATCCTACCTGACCAACCCAGAGGAACGTCAGGTTTCCTGAGAGCTCTCAGAAGAGGTTGTGGTGTCAAGTTTTCGTAGTCAAGAATCCACGAGTCGAAAGAAATACCGGGTTGAGAGTGTAGGTATGCACTGATGACCTTTTTGGTATCGGAACTGATCTACCTGGAAACAACTGGTCCATTACAGAGACGAAAAATTATACGACAGATCCAACCGGTATTGAAAAGAAGGTTCCTCGTTGACAGAAAATTAAAGTACCGACACCAGTGGTAGACGTGACTCGGGGGGTTTTATTTCAGACAGTGACAAAGGTAACCAAAGGGTAGATAAACGGTACTTCACTACCCTGACCTACGGTACTAGAATCAAAAGACTTACAACTCGAAATTCGGTTCGAAAAGTGAGAAAGTGAAAGTAGTTCTCCGAAAAGTGAGAAGAAGCGGAAGACGGACGGTATTCCCAGTAGATGGATAACTCCAATAACTATAAAGAGGGTCGTTAGAACTAAGGTCGAACACGAAGTAGGTCGGGTTGTAAAGAGCACTACATGAGACGTATATTCAATTTATTCGACCCACTGTTACTAGGAACAGTATGAGGAAAGGGTTAAACCTCGGTCGGACAACAAGGTACAGGTCTCAACCCAGTTTGTTCCCGAAGGGGTCGGTGAACCGTTGAGACTAGAACCCGTTCAGTGACTTGGAGAGAGTCCGACAGGGAGTAGATATTCACTCCGAGTATTAACATCCTAATACTACACTTAATACATTCTTACATGTATCTCGGAATCGTCTCTACCGTGTGTCGTTCGTGAGTTATGTACAATCGATAATAATAAGTTCCGAGGTCTTGGACGGGAGGAGATGGGATCGTCTGTGGTTCACACGTAATGAACAAACCGTAAACACGGTGTCATGACGTCAAAATTGGGGAAAGGACAGTAGGGAGTTAAAAGGTGTACCAGAATGTGTGTCCACAAATAACTTACCTTTATGTGAAAGACGTCTCATGTGGGATCGACTTGAAACAACGTTTCTGACTCTCTTTGGGACTTAAGGAACCATTCTTTTTGTTCACTGACACCAGGTCTAAGACTCTTTCATCTCTAGCTCGAGGAAGGTCGTACGAAGACGTCGATCCTTCAGATCTCCCCATTCGTCTAAAACTCACTTTTATGGAAGGATGTTTCAAGGTTGTCAGACTTCAATTTGAACTAAGGTGTCTCATTCGTTCGAGAACGAAGTCTTAGGTAGTCCGACGTGTAAGGAAAAAAAAAAAAAGTATAAACCGGAGTTTGTCGAGACCGTTAGCACAGGAATGACTTAAGGGTATAGTGTTCCCCTCACGCTGGGTCACTTGTTCCTACGTCCACCTACTCCAACTTAGCGAGAATGGAGAGTTCAAGAGATCAATAAAGGATCAGATTAAGGACACAGTCTCATTGAATTATAAACCGACAAGATTAATAATGTTTCGGTTGGTCCCCGACTTCCCTTTTCTTGACCGTCCGAACCTATCCCTCGGTTCCTGATCTAAGTTCCAGGTGAAGACGGCAAATAAATAATACACTAGAGCCCTTTAATGAAAGAAGGGTGAAAGGGTAAACAAAGAGACAGATATTTTGTTTCCTCGATCTATACTACTGGTGAAAACAAAGATGGAGACTTTAAGATAAATAAGATGGTAAATTGGTCTTTAAAGTCGTATGACACCCTTTGACCGGGTATAAGACTTCGAGATTCCGGACACTAAAGATGTTGTCTTTACAAGAATGTATGACCAATAAACAATAAACTACCTTCACCCCATCTATCGGGATGTCTAAATGTAATTGTTGGCAGACTCATAAAGAAACAAGGGAATGTTCCTCGAGGTATTAAATAGGTTCTATAGACCTAAACTTATTATGTGACTTCATGGATTTTGTGTTAGTAAGGGGTCTCATTATACAATATATATTCCATTACCAACTCTTTTTTTTTTCGTCCTTTATGTTTTACAAACAATGACGTTCGTTAAAATTATGTTTTCACACAGAACAAAAATTTGTCAAGTAACCATCTCGAAGTCAAAGACGGAGTTAATTTTGGTTAACTCTATTAGTGTGTCGTTGTACCAGCCTCGACTTTTCCTTGTCGTCGATTTTTAGTCCTCGGGGTCTGTCGGGGAGAAGTACCAGTGAACCAGTCGACTGAAATAATGCGTGTTTTTTTCTGCCTTCGTTTGCCCTGAACAATTGTTCACACGACCACTTGAGGAAATTTCCTGCTCACTCACAAACAAAATACAGGTGTAAAAGTCTTATCCGAGCACCTTAAGTAAGGAGTCAAACACCCTTCAACTAGCTGGTAAAATTTATTTATCGTTTTTTACGTCTATTTGTTTGACATTAAGTGCTACGGTGGTCCCTCACAGGGAAACGACTGCCGGACCCAGGGTCACTCGTGTCCTCAGTAATCGCCGGTCCAGCCTATCCTTCAATACTTGGTCCTGAGAATTTTTTGGGGTTGCAAGACTGCAAAAGACTTGTCAATGCAAATGGGGACTTAAGATCGTCGATAAACAGGAAATTTGTGGGTCATGACTTTGTCATAAGTTTCTGTCATAACGTTACTTGAGGAAAACGACATAGTACACGTTTGTAATGGATCTACTCCAAGGGAGAGAAGTCGATTTTAGTGTGTTGTAATTTTTGTTACCTTTTTCGTTAGTCTTCACGGGAGGGGAGCCAAGAGTGATTAACTCCACAGACACTAAATGTTTTTTTCTCAAGGATTTGTGACGTCCTAAGAATAAAAAAAAAATTATATTAAATAGAACGACTCTATCGTTCAGTTCAAATATTTCTTCTACGTAAATCCTTATTAGGATTTTCTATTTCGTCCAAATGTTGGGACGTGGCGCGTCTTTGGGATAAATCTCCGAAAAAAAAAAAATTATGTGTAAACGTAGAACTGGAAAAACGAACAAGAGTTTATAAAGTAAAGACCCGGGGTAGGTAATGTCCCAATGGTCCTCCGTTTAAAATAGATGTATTTATAAGTGTACTTTTATCATTGAATGTTTTTCTTTTTTTTTATTCCGTCGAAGTATTGTGTTAATAAGAAAATGTGAAAATTGTTATATTGAAGAGGGTAAGTCTTATTTATATGTGGGTTACGTACCTCGTCCTAAGTTTCACCTCTCTCCGAACCCCCACGAACATGTCACAATAGCGAACCCCGGGCCTCAGGACCCCCTCCGTCACCACCAGAAGAACCTGTACCACCCCTAAAACCTCCCGAACAACTCGGGGGAGGACCTCGACGGGACCGGGGGACGTCGTGACGAGAGACTTCACAGACTTGTACGTCTGACACAGAGATTTTCTAGTTTCAGTCTCCGTAGCGAAGGAGCTGCCGACGACCGAGCTGAGGGCCGGGCTGAGGGTCGAGCTGAGGGTCCCGCTGACCGACTGAAAAATCCCAGACCTTAAATTCTTATTTCACCGTCTGAATTATCTCTGGCGTGACCACCCACCCACCTCTTGTTTTCTTGGTCTCCGGTCCCAAGACTAGGATTATGGTGGACTGCACGACTCACTGGCACCCGTTTGGTCTCAGAAAGACTTAGAGCCAAGAGAGTGGATGTGTCTTCAACGTCTTCGGAAAAGACTGAGACCCGAAGATGGACTCTTCGGAGGACTCCTCGTCTTTCGTCGAAGACAGTGGTCGTGGCAGTGGAGTGAGCGGGGGACCGCCTCACCTCGCCCCGACGGGACCCGGAGCCGAGCCTCCTCTCTCGGCGTACCCGCCTGATTCCTACCCCCGCTCCTCCCGGCCGTTTGTCGTCGTTCACCTTCGGTTTCGGGATCCAAGGGCCCTCCTTGCAGGTCTCCACTCGTCTGCGCTAGGAGGGGACTGAGTCGAGGCTCGGCTGTATTTATGCCTCGCAGTCCTTCCGGGTCGAGGTCCTCCGGGAAAGGGGGAGAATGTAAGAGGGGACATGTTACCAAAGACTACTGCTTGCCCACGACACCGAAACCGACACCCCCGCGGACGAGAGTCCTCCGTGCCAAACTCGGTCGACAGGAGACCCGTGGCGTGGACACAAAGGGAGGAAGAGACGAGGAGTCTAAGGACCGGACCGGTGCGGGGAGTGGGAATAGGGGTCACCTCTTCACGACCCCGTCCAGGAATGGACGAGCTAATCAAAACCGTGGGCACCCACGACCCCTTCTTGACAACGATCATAGCGGTCGTTCGCTACAAGCTGAACTTACTTTCCGCCCACGTCCAGCAAAGTTGAACGACGGACAACTACCTTATTGGAATTTTTTTATTTTTCCAGTATAAATGAACCACTTCAGCAACTGTCTTTAAGGTGAAATGTTCCAAATGAATTCGGGAGGAGTAAAAGATTTTTTGACTTTTCGATCAATTTTCAGGTCCTTTTGTTACTAAATAAAACTTTCATACGATCCAGTACTTAAAACTCGTAAAGGTTTTATTTCGGAAGTACGCGGTTAATTTCCAAAATTTTACAGAAGGTTACGGAAAATAGAGTGACTGTTTAAAGATGATCTTTTTTTTTTAGGAGTTTACGATTCTAATGTCATCAGTATTGTTTGTCTTTATACTATTCACTCATTTCCATTCTTTAGGTTTATGAGGTTTCATAGTTTCAAAACCCCAATCTATACACTGTATACTCAATATTAGGGTTTAACAATTGTACCTCTAGGTTTATAATGAGGTCAGGGATAATATCTCTGCGTCATTTAAGTCACTTCATCTAGATAAAGAAGTGACCATCTTACTTCTAATTTAATGAACTGGACTATCTTATTTGCTAATCCTCTTCGTGTACTCTCACCCCGACACTTGTCGGACCCTGGTCTCCCGGACCCAGACCTGAATTGTATGTGACCGTGCGCACGGAGGTGAAGAGCCGGACCTTGGGCCCGTTCGTCGGACGGAGAGGCTTGGGGCGACGGTGTGTGAGGGAAAACAAGTCAGGTGACGTCGGTGACCGGACGACGACAGGGAAGTTGTCGGGCCCTTCCGAGGGACAAACGACGGACTTTAGAGGGTCCAATTTCGTCTTTGAGGTCTTTTCGTCCCTGAAACAAACGAGGGACAGTGCGGGATCCGTGGATTATGATGTAGACCGTGTCTCCTCCCCGAGTTATATTTGAACAACTCACTTATTCAGTGTACGTCTTCGTGAAGGGGTTGACCGTTTCTCGACCGATCTACATACGATAGTAATGACTACGACCATCATCGAGGAAAATGGTAGACTCACATATATAAAAAAATTTTTTTCTTAAACCTCTCTTTTATAAAATTTAGATAAGACTCATAGTGAGTACGGTGTCGTACGAGAAGATTAAAAAGAAACTTTAGTTAGTACATTTAACAAAAGGTCCTGAAAATTCTACAAATATGTTTCTTTTCTCACTTCGTTGGGTAAAACAACACAAAGAAAAAAGAAATATTTCTTTCTCGTTTTCGCTGTCTCTCTAAGTGTAAGGTCGTGTTTGGGAGGACCGGGTGTGTCCTCCTTCTCGTGGTCAAAGTCTTCCATGACGACGACCCGTCTGCACCGGGATCTCTACAGCCCGACCCTCAGACGCGGTCCTGTCACACGCCTTATAGTCATTAATTCTCTTCTACTTAGGAACTTTACTTTACTTTGGTTTCCGTTTTGGAATTCTGTCTTTTCGACTAATCTTAGGATACTCTTAACCGTGAAGTATTAATTTTGTAATTTTTAAGATCTTGAAAACTCTGAAAGTACTTTGACCTCGGTGATTTCTTTTTCGTCCTATCCGTCCAACTTAGTCCCCCAAAGTCACAGTCACCCAGGGGTCTAGTACAAGATTCGGTCTACATAAAGACTTGACTTCACCCTACTTTGCGTCTCTTCGCTCAGGTAACACCTGTGACCGAAGAACATGGACAAATGTGACCAACTTCGAAATGTGCTGATTTACGTCACAGTACGAAACTCCGTGTTCTTGGGTCACAAAGGACCGTCCTCGGTCTCACGGTCGACATGGTGATAGTCTGTTCGACGATCAGGTGTACAATAAAGACTTTGTGACGAGAAGGTTTTCGTGAACCCGTAAAATTGCTGACGTGAACTTGTACGACTTGGCGACCGTACACGTAAGTTTAGTTCCGATATCTTTGGGTTCACGGACCCGGTTCCTTAAGTCTTTGATTTTGGACTCGGAGTCTCGTCACAAGTGTTCACGACACGAACCGACTTCCCCCGTCGTGGGTTCGGAGCCTCTTCGCACCGTTATGGTTGGTGGGGACGTTACACTGAGGCCCACCCTCCCACGGTCGGTGAGAAGACAGGATTCGTTCCCATCTTGTGACAACATGTACGTGGCAGCAACTTAAAGTTCACAAGTATTGAGCAAACACAGTCTATACTGCAGACCTCTGAGGTTCTCCGGACTAATATTTGTTATAACTATTTAGTGGTGCTTATTGGTGACAAATGGTGGGACTTGTTTATAGTAAGATTCCTGACAACCCTTCAACAATGTGTTAGGTCAGAGTCCGTAGAGAATAAATAGAGGTTAAAACCACTTAGACTCAATCTTTGCGGACTTTCTGTTACCTGCCCTACTTAGTCGGCACTTTCGTTTGTGGTGTTTCTACCTTTTCTCGTGTCTGAGCACAGTCCTCCCTCTCGGCCAGTCCAAGAGCCGTACTCGCTCCCGGACCAGAAGGGACACAGGAATTAGTCGTTTCGGTATGAGATGGAGCCCCGACCCGTCGACCTCCAGTCCTATCACCGACAGGGACTGTCCCCACGGTCGAGATGACAAATGGTTGGTCCCAAACAGTATTGTCGCTCTCTTGACTTCGCCTCAGACACTTTGCCTTTAGGTTTCCCTTCCTGCCCTTGTTAACTTTCACCTTGTGTTTTCCTCGTTTAACCCTTGTATTTTATTTATTATTTATTTATTTATTATTTATCTTCTGTGATTTAAAATTTCTTTGTCTTTTGTTTCATTTTACACGTAGTCAGGTTGCCCTACTTTCCCCGGTTCCGTCTTTCCGTCATCGTAAGAAGTCGATGTTGGGTAGTAGTGTCGTTTGAAGAGAGAATGAATCGAGGTCGACGTCTCTGTCACGGACTTAAAAGTTCTAGTCATTGAGACCTACCCAAGTTTGAACTTTACCCTTATACACCTTTCTTCGCGAAACCTGGATTGCTGAATTAAGGATAAATTTGCAGGAAACGCCGGTACAATTTCCGGGTCTAGACACATGGTGGTCCCGGACCGGTCGGACCATAGATACAGAAGTTCACGGAGAGGAGTGACCTCAGAAAGTCTTCGAGGTGACTTGTCACCGGTGCACGTCTCGACCCTCGCCCCGTCCTCCAGTGTGGATCCGACATGCATGGAACCACGGTGACCGACCCCACCGACCTCTTCTGCCGTACCTGCATGTCGACACCAATGAGACTGATCGTGAACTCGACCTCGCTCATCCCCTCCGACGTGCCCTTCTACCAAACCTGGAAGCTGGGGCCCTGGCCTTTCCCCAGTACGGGACCCTACGGGGGAGTCCCTCCTACTTAAAGAGAGACTCAAGCTACAATCAAGATGGAGCACGATCTTTTCCCTTATTTGTGTGTGTGTATGTCACTGTCAATCGGAACTTTTTTATATAGAAACTACCAGTGTGTCGACGAACTGGGGTGCTTTTGTCAATATATTAAATATCCAAATCATGGTAGACGCCGAAGAAAATTTTATCTCTATTTAAGGACTAAATAGTCGGAACAGTACTAAGAGTGGGTGTCGTCTGTGTAATTACTTCTTGGGGAACCAAACGACATTATTTCTTGAGAAACACATGGTTCGTGGCAGGGTACGACGCCAGTGCTAGACGGAACGGTGACAGGGGACCCCAGTTCTCTTTCGTCTCCGTCGTCAGGTGTTTGGAGGCTCCAATTTAGTTTCGGGGAGAAAAGAGAGAGTGTCCTGTACACATGAAAAACGAGTTGAGAACGTCCTGTGCGTCATTACTTTGTCATATCTTTTTGTCTAGTGACTTTGACTGCAGTAGATCTGTTCCCAGGGGTTGGAGACCCGACGTCTGACCATGGAGGATAGTCTGGTCCTCACCGTAAGCTAATCTTTGTTTCCCGTGTCACTTACAATACATGAACTTAGTAGGTCTTGGATGGGGGAGGGGACCAAGGCACCTTTTTGACAGAAGGTGCTTTAACCAGGGACCACGGTTTTTCCAACCCCTGGTGACTAGATCTGAGAAGATGAACTTAGGTCAACTATTATTAGGATTCTTTTCCCAGGTCCTTGAGTCCTGTCATTTTTCTAGACCCGACTTGACAATTCTTCATTTGTACACCCTTCTCTCTCTCTCTCTAGTTCTGGTAGGTACGTGTTTTGAACGGTCACTCTTTGGTAATCCAGTTTTCGACTTTCGGTGCTCTTCGACTCCCGTCTGGACGTCACCCTCTCCCTGCGGTCGACCTCTCAGACCCTTGTGTCATCACGAAGGGCCCCGAAGGACCTCGGTGGTCTGGTCTTGGGGTGCGAACCTAAGCGAGTCTTCTATTGGTGTGTGCAATTGACACTTTCTGCAATACTTAAAATTTCTTTGTTAAGGAGACGTTACACAAGAATCCAGTGAGAAGTGACTTTCCACAATTAAGACACTGGTGGAAGACAGAGGAATAAGTGGGGGTTCGACGAGGGACAAATCCTGTCCAGATTTGTTTGACCTGAGAATCATTTCGGACCCTTTTCCCTTGGTAGTATTTGTTTGATAAACGGTAAGAAGGGATATAATCTACAAAATGAAACCGGTCTTTAACGTTCAAATCTTCTAAAGTCCATTACCATGTGTAAGGAAAGAACGGGTCAGAGTGTTCTTTAAACTCCTTAGAACCATCTTAGTCTGAAATTTAGTCCAACGTGTTCCGAAGTATTCGTCTCACCAAATTTAAGGATTCAGTTTAGGTTTAAGAAAAGTTATACACTTCAACTGTATTGTATAGTCTCATAGTCGAATTTTCCCGATTGGACCTATAGTTTTGGAGACTCAATGTCAGGTCCGAGAAGGGTCGACACTAAGGGAGGACGGACCCCGAGACAAAGGAGTCGGAGGGATGTCCACTAGTCAGTCCAACTGACTACAGATTCCCAGGAAGAACAGACTACCATATCGTAAGGACCTTACGATTGGACAAAGGAAGGAAGAGTCCGGGGTTATCTTGTACGGGAAGTTCCAAGTAAGGACCCGGGAGACCAAGGGATGAGTAGGAAAAAGGTTTGAAGTCGTGAAGGGAGTCACAGATTTGAGTACTAAGAATTTCTCTTAAAGGAAGTCGTGATTGGACCCATGAATTATTGTAAGACATAATGATTTGTGGATAAAATAGAATATAAACGATTGTACGGGTCGTGTTGCAGCCTGCGTGTCGTTCACGACTTCATTGTGACTGTTTGCCTTTAGTAATGAGTTGACTCCTGGTGCGGCGGAGTCTCCTCAACAAATACTGGGATCCGGTCTGTCTTGAACTCTGCACACCAAATTTGGATGCTCTGAATTGTCAAGTGACTCGAGTGAGAGGTCTTTGGTGGTGTCACTGTGCTCTCCTTCTGAGACTTTACCGTAGTGACTACTCCCGTTAATGTACAATTTACGTTATTATATTGCTATTGTACAAGGGGTACGTGAGACGTCGAATGTCACGCACTAGTACACATTTATGATGCGAACTGACAAGAGCCATCGGTCAGTCGTAGGGGTGCAGTACCTTTTGATGTTGCGAGTCTCCGACTCCCGTCCCTTTAGATACGTTCTTGACCTTGGTCTTAGGAGTAAAAGGTGGGCTCGACCCGAGACGGGTGGGGGTCGAGAGACGTAGTAGTCGATGGGCTCGAGTGGGTTGAGACCCGAGGTTCGGGGAGATTGTGGGGGGGAGGGGCCCCGTTAGCGACCGTTCCCAGTGTCTGGTGAAGACGGAGTCCCCTACGAAAATTTAACATCTTTCCGACTTTAGATGTCTTTTAATGTTTCTTAATTTTGACGAATTGGAATCCCCTGTTATGATAATTTGACAATCATAGAAATAAAGAGACGTGTTGAAACACATATACATACAGGTATATATTTTTTACGTTTTTGTAGTCTTTGTAAGGAGGCACGAACTACATAGCCTGTATTGAAGTCGATCGACGTTTCATAATAAAGGAGTATAACTTTACTCAAATAAAGTGGTTGGGACACAACATAAACAAGCATTAAAAATTGTATGACATCTGTTACGACACTGTCTGATGAACTCTTTTCACAAACGCGGGTAGGTACTACTGAAGGAATTCCGTTCAGAAATGTTCACCTAAACGACCCCCTTTTCCTACGTGTGAGTTCCAAAAACCATGAACAGTTGGCTAGATGTCGAAGGGACCACCGGGTCACCATTTCTTAGACGGACGGTTCGTCCTTTACACCCAAACTAGGGACCTAACCCTTCTAAGGGACCTCTTCCTTTACCGTTGGGTGAGGTCGTAAGAACGGACCCTTTAAGATACCTGTCACCTCGGACCACCCGATATATATATCAGGTACCCCAGTGTTTCTTAGTCTGTACTGAATCGTTGATTTATCGTTGACGAGATGTTTTAAAATGTGGGTACATGTGAGAGTTTTTATTACAATACTTATATAAGACAAATGAAGTGAGACCGGTCACGAGGGACATAACTCTCTCATACACACATGAGTACACATGGTGGACTTGTGTCCATTTTTGGTCTATTTAGACTGTCCATTTTTGAGAAGAGACGACAACAGTAAACGTTCACCCCCGCAATGATAAAAGGAGAACTTTGTAAGAGGGAACCGAAGATTCTGGGGACGAACAGCGGAGGACGTCTGATGGAGTAGGGTAAGTGAAGCAGTTACGACTACAGGGGGACCAAGACAGACGTCAGGACAAGAGGGAGAATCTGAAAGTTAGACCACTACTCGAGTAGGTGGACTCTGGAATCGTGGTAGAAGTCCGGGACGGACGGAGAGGCAATGTGAGGGTCACGTCTGGAAGAGGACCTACGGTCTTGGAATGTAGGTTGTGACTAATCTGTACTGACTTCGTCTGGACCGACAACTGTATCCGGGGAGGGAGTACTACCGTCAACTCAGATGACAACTGAGGTGGAAGATTATGAAGAACTTAGGGTAGTCTGAATGGAGTTTGAATACACCAAGTAGAGGGATTGGGACCTGGTGACATTGTCCGAAGGTTTACAAGAGACACAAAGAGTAGAGTTAGGGTAGGGAGGGAGTGAGGAGTAAGGGATCTGACTTAAAGATTTATCTTTAGACTAGAGAGATTTGTCACATTTTGGAAAGGTACCAGAAAGTAACGAATGTCGTCGTAAAGGTTTTGACTCCGAAGACTCCCCAAAGGATACTTCTCTTCAAATCATTCGTAACCTAAGATGTAAAAAAGGGGAGAGAGAGACGACGACGACGCAGTGTAGTCAGCACAGGCTGACACGCTGGGGTATCTACCGTCGGGTGGTCCGAGGAGACAGGGACCCTAAGAGGTCCGTTCTTGTGACCTCACCCAACGGTAAAGGAAGAGGTTACGTACTTTCACTTCAGGTACCTGACGTCGGATGGTCCGAGGAGACAGGTACAGGTACCCTAAAAGGTCCGTTCTCGTGACCTCACCCCACGGTAACGGAAGAGGTGGAAGAGAGAGAGAGCCTTTCGGGATTACGTTAGTCGTAAAATATTTGAGACTTTTCAGGACGTCATTTCTTTGGACGAATGAATGGTTACGTAAAGTAAACTGGTACTGAAAAAACAAAAAAAAAATTTTCTAGTATAGAATCCCGGGTCTGGGGTTTCCGTCAGTAAAGTTCAAGTCAAAAAGTTGGTGGTCTCTCTAGTAGTAAAAAGGTTCTCTGATGACGATCGGTGACTAAAACCGACGTTGTACGGACAATCAATTTTAAGTGAAGGTGACAAATTACCCGCCTCAAAACCATATGGTTCTACTTCTCAAGACACCTACCCTCTAACACTACCATCGAGTTGTCGCACTTACACGATGACTGGACATGTGGATTTTTACCAGTCCTACCATTCAATGTACATAAAATGGTATATTATTTTTTTAGTCAAGATTCGGTTTGACACAGAAAATTTAGAAGTGTTATTTCAAAAAGATCCATCATTTTAAAGTCCCTTGATTAAACAGATTACGAGTCTTTGTAAGTACCTGGGGATCCCATTTACACGTGCATAAGTAATAGAGGTAGGTTTGTACTAAAGGAAACGGTGCCTAGTTAAGTCTTTTAGTTTAGAGGTTAAGACCGTCATGGTCCATGGATGACTTAACTGATCAAACCGATTTCTTTACACGTCCGACTCTATCGAAAGTAGTAGAATTTGTCGACACATTTCCGTCTATTGTGCTAATACGTTGTAGTCATAATATAGTATTTAAAACATGACAGATGTCTTATTGTAAGAGACACCACGTCGGTTCATTTACGTTGGGTTTACTTATTTTTCAGGTGGCTTCACCTCGAAGTTCTTCGGTGTCATTAGGAGTGTCTTAGGATCCGTCGAAGAGTAACACTGCAAGTACGGGAAGGTTCAGTGAATAATGTAGACGGACCCGGGAATTCACAAGGAAATAATCGTGTTGAAAATAAACGACTCTACATCGAGTAGGACAGGTAGTACCGTCTCAATACTATAGATTCGGATTATCCTCAAGACCTGAGATATCGGTTACCTTAGTCCTACTCCCGTGTGAACCCTCCCGTATCCCCACTCGGAATGGAACAGACGAGGTTCTCTACGACTTTTTCCGATGATACAAGGTATCTTTTATCGAGGATCTACCGGGAGGGTATATAGGAACCCCCCCAAGGTTAAAGATCGATTGTTCTATTCCTTTTCGTTCGTCACAAGAGGAACCGGTCGTCGTGTTACAATAGCATTTGTCTCGTTCATCTCGTCCGTCGTTTGTCCGTTTCTAAGGTTTTACAGTGTACGTCATAGAGAGAAAACAAATAAATCAAGTTAGTGTGTACTGTACTTTTTATTTTGAAATAATTATCTAAACCTTTGCTTATTAGAATAAAATGACTGAATTCCAATTTTTCTTTATGTATAACGAAGAGTAACCTTTATTAGTTTCCCCAAAAATATCGTTTCTTTAACCAAGCACTATGTTAATTTGAGATTTTATCTAAATTTGGACGAGATCAAAAATGGTCCTATCCACAAAAATTTTGATTGATGAAATATTTTTCTTTAAGGATTACTTCTAATAACGGGATAATAATGAGACCCAAATGACCTCATATACGTCTTACTCAATTTTCCTTTAGATACTCGTATAGACTTAAGTACACTCTTGGAAATAAAAAATAAATAAAAATTTCTAACAGAACTACACCTGGTCAAAATCAGAAATGACTTAGACAATGTTTTGACGAAGACAAAATACAAAACCTAAAACCCGGTCCTTCGTGTACCCTACAATCGAGGGGCTTGTCCCTGACTTGGACCTGACGGTCCCTTCAGGGTCTTTGGAAATCGAAATTTACGAAGTCTAAGACTGTTAGTCAGTGTAGGTTTCTTCGCTACATTGTCATGACATTTGTAAAGACAATCCAGATATTTCATTCGGAATACTTAAATGCGTCATTTTGTGTATATTCTTCCCTACCACCACCCATACAATCGGGTACTTTGTGTGTCGTACATCCAGTCCTCGGTCTGACACCCTAGACTTGGGACAGAGACGGTAAATAATCGACGGAGAGGAGTCCTTCCAACAAATGGAAAAGACACGAAGTTTAACGATAAAATATATTGTCTCTATTATTATCATCGATGGGGAGGATCTCCACTTTTACACAATAATAACCATTTTACTAATATTATCACACATCATATTTTTGGACATTCATAAACAATTTGTCTTTGAGTCTTGGTTAAGGTACCTATGACAGAGTTGTCCGTATAAAATACGAAACAGTTGAATGTTCTCAATCTTCTCGATGCCAAACCGATAAAGTTTCGTAAGTATTTCCGTCGTCTATGGTGTCTCGGTTCTCTACGATGTCAAATTTTTCGTTTCGGTAAGAGTTGCCCGGCCCTACACCCATTCTCCCTGTTTCGAATTTTCGGTTGGATACCCTCTGACTGACCTTTAGCTTCTCGACCTTAGTCTCGCGAAATAAAATGAGGGTCCTACCACGTGATCTTATTTTTTATGTATTTGTGTTTCTTTGTCTCGTCCTTTGCGTCTTTGACCAGTTCTTTCTGTTTGACCGTCTCACCCCCTCCGAGGACGCATGGGTGTACGTCGAGTCGATTGTCTCCCTTCCCTTCCTCGTCGACTTCCCCTGCGTACTGGCCCTAGACTGGTAGAGGGTGACCGGCGCCGGGGTGTGCGGAGGTCGCCGTCCGCGGTAACGAGTGTGAGTTGACCGGCAGGAGAGACCGGAGACCCGACCACACGGTCGGAAACACCCTACTTCGTCTGGCTCTGAAGTACCTGGGTGAGTCCACTGAGGGTCCGGGTGACGGTCCACAGGACGTAGGAAGACCAATTTCCTCGAGGGTCAGGAGGGGAGGGACCTCCCCGGATCGTGGGAGGGGCTGAAACTCTGCGTGTTTAAGGTCCGTTCCAGTGGCCGTCATGATTGTCCTTCGGCTGTCCGGAAAAAACCCGAAGAAAGGTCCGACCACAATCACATTGTGAAGTGTACCTTTATAAAGTACTGTGGTTATTTAAGGATTAAGAATAAATGACGCAAAGGTCTTTGGGTAGAAGGAGTTGTTGTACGTGGGGAGGACGAGAGAGGGGACCAGACGGGACCGTGGGACTGGTTCGAGGGTAGACGTGATTGACCCTACTGTAGACCCGACGAGTTGTTGTCTGTGGTTTGTCTGGGGTGCCGGTCGTGGGGTACCTTAGTGCGTTCTGGTCACCACTCCCGTACCGACTGTTCATTGTACACGACTTGCACCGAAGAATGGAGCCGTCCCCAGTAAAAAGTGCTCCTTGAGTAGGTCCCGGTAGGTGGGAGGTGGCTGCGCCTGGTAGTGCCACGACGCGTCCTACGCCTGGTCGGCGTCGACGACCCTCAGGGGCTTGACGTCCCGGTTCCTGTGTCCACTCGGTCCCGCGACCCCCCGTCCCACCCAGTTGTGCGGGGATTACCTCGTCTGACATAAGTCTACCTCACTGTTCAAGAGTCAACACCCCACTTAAAATTGAGAGTGAGAAAACGTAAAAAGTGTCTTTTGAATTTTATACCTTTTCGATTTCCGGTGACAGAACTGTATGAAAGATGACCTTATTTCAAATTCACGACTCCCAACACTGGGACGGGGTTTCCCCTTCCACCTCTCGTCTGTTCCGGAATCGAGTGAAACTCAGAAAGTTTCTGCGACGGGTTTAATTTTAGGTCATCATGTTAAGAAACAATTCGATCAAACAAAGGTATTTTCTTTTCCATCGATACTCCACCTACAGTCGAAGACTTATGTCACACGAGTTTTCAATTTACCTTTTATCGTTTATTAGAGTTCAGAGTTCCTTTGAGAACGTTTCGTAGTAGTAGTAATGGTCGAATCTTCCTTTAGACTAAAAGGTGTAATAAAATATTTATTTGTGAATTTATAAGAGATTAACACTAACAGTGGTCGTCTTTTAAAAGAAGTCGACTTGTTTACTAATCTATCACAAATATGATTTTAAATCAACTTCTTTAATTTTTAAATTAGATGGTACGACTGACATTCATCAAAAGTTGTTAGTAAAGCTCTATAATTTTGTTCATACTAAAAGACTATAAATAAAAAGGAAAAAAAGGACGGTTTATACGGTTGAAGGGTTGACATAGTTGTAAACCTCAAAGGATAGCGTATTTAATAGGAGAAGGGCTTTATTTCTCCCTTGTCTTCTCTTAGTACTCTGGAGTTTTGTTTTTAGTTTGTATACCAACGTCTTTACCTTAAGGATCTTAACAAATTAAGTTTCTCTTGCAACGCCCCCCACCCCCGCACCCGTAAGTTAATGAATTCTAAAAGTTTCAATTTTCCTCTTGGTATTGAAACTTTGTCCCGTGTTGTAAACTTTTACGGTCTTTCCTAGAAACTCTTCCTAGGTATTAGTTGGAGAAAGTTTTAATCATAAAAACACCATTAAGAGGTATACTGAAACATGAGTGAGTTCGAGTAACAATTGAATATGTCCGTTCCACTGACTTTTTTTTATGGTGGGGGGTGGGTTCGGGAATAGAATCTTTTATTTTTAGCAGGATGTAGAAAGGAGAGTGGGTCCAATATCCAAAAATATGTCTCACTGACGTCGGTGTCGTATCACACCACACTTCTCGTGACTTCACCCCCGGTCTTTGCACTCCCTTACTTGCAGGACAGGGTCCTTCCTTCGACGGGAGTCTGTGACCGGGACACTCACCCTCGTCCGTCCGTGGCTCCTGAGGTAGCCTAGATTCCCGTCACAGTCGAACGCAGTGCTAAGCCTCAGAAGAGACCCAATTCACTCCCCTCTTCCTTTCCTCGAGACGTAGAGGGTCTCCCGTAGTCCTTCCTCGGGGTTCGACTCGATATAAGAATCTAATGACACGGGGCAGTGGCTAAACAATCGGATTAACGTGACTAAAGTAAAAAAGGGGGGAATTAAAGAAAAGAAAAGAAGGGGAATTAAAGAATGATTTCGAGAGAGACTTCATAAGATTGAACGAAAATGACTCGATACCCCTTTTCCTCCAAACTGGATTCGGTCTCCGGTTTCACCGACCCCTTCGACTCCGGTCTCACTACTCACACCTTCCTTGATGGTGTCGAGATATTTGTCCCTGGCCGTGTTTAGACCGTCTCTCCTCAACGGTCTCTTCGTTCCTGGAGACCTGTCAGAATCCCCGTTGTCATTCGAGACAAAGGAAGAGAATTTTCCTTTTAGGGAGTGTCACTGGACCCGGTACCGAGACCATAAAGGGCACATTGACCTGTGTCACCAGGAATTCCGGAGTCCACGGAGCACATATTTTACTTGAAGTATTAAGACAAGGGTTGTGACCTTACCTGAGGAGACTGGGAGACGGTCAGTCACCTCATCTTCTCTTGTAGTCACGGTGAAGTTTCCCGGGACATGAGTGTACGTCAGTAATCGTTTGTCCGTGTTGGAATTCCACGATGAACCGTAAGAAGACGTTACTAAATAAATTTCAGTCAAACCTACAAGAACAAAAGTAAAAGAAAGGTAGGAAACAAGAAGGGTGACCGGGTCTTACAATGATATCAATCACCAATTCCGTCTCGGACCTTGAGTTGTGACTAACTTCCGGAGTTTGGATGGTTCACAAAGACTAAAGTAAAGTGTTCTGTTTAAAATGGGTACGTTGAAGGAAGGTAAATTTCTGTATCCTGGGGTCTCGGGAGTTTTTCTAGATTTTCCAATCTTAATGGTTCGTCTCAGTTTTCGTAAGTTAGAAGAAACGTTCAGATTAAACTAGGGTAATCTAGTATGACCGACCGGCATTAACCGTTTGAAAGTCCGATGTCGGTTCATACTAAGGTGTGGTGTGAAGAGTGTATGGAATATTCATGTTCATTGATTTTATAATTATTCCATAAATTTGGCTGACTCATGGAATTTATAGGGTTCTGAAAAAACTGAATCACACGTAATATTTAAGACACAATTACCAGTTTTCTGAACCCACATTTAGTCTTGACACGACAGACCATAAGACTGAAGGTTTTGTATTCCCCGAGACTGAAGGTTTTCTGACCCGAGAAGTCTTCACCCGATCTGACTATGGTGTCAACTGAAGGGGCCTTGGTGTGATATATGAATATTGAGTCGGGTCGTTTTATAACAAAAATCGACTAGCTTAAAACTTACCTTTTAATATATGTGAATATAGAAAAACGGACCTTCTGTCGAAATCTTGTGAACGGGGCGATCGTCAAAGAGGCGAACCATTCTGTTGGACTACACTGGGTCCGTACGAAGTCTAATACAGGAGAGGGGTGTCGTTTCTTGTCCGTCGTAATCGGTGTGTCTGGTAAAGGTGGCTTTTGTTACAAACGTTCCGTGTGACATGGACTAACGGCTCCTTCTTGATACCTGTCAATTCTCATTTCCTACCTCCTTTACCTTCTTCCTTTTTTTTTTGTCTCTTGTAAAACAGTTTAATTGTGATTCCTTACTTTTAGTACATTAGTACAATTGTCAAAGTTCTTCTTGTTGTATGACTGGTATAAGAATAGGTCGAAGTCTGAGTCCCTACGCCAAAATGTTCGATTCTGGATTGAAAACGTGAGAAACAACGAGGACAATTAAGTAGGGAGAATGTCCATTAATTTTGTTTTGTTTTGAGTTGTCTGGTCCCATTCTGACGAACCTCGGAATAATATTGGGTTTTGAACCCGACCTAGATTCCGTCTCGGTGCACTGTGAAACGAGGGGCCGAGTCTGGTCGTGACCCACCGAGACGACATGGAACTTCTGTCAAAACTGTACGGGTACTTAGAGTAAAAGGAGGAGGATTGACCGACGTACAGTGAGACAGTAGACTTTACCGGTAGATTTAGGAGAAACGGTTATGATCTAGATGAAATCCTAGAATTTCTTAGGACTGTGTGACGACTCACGTAAAATCCTCTGGCCAGTATCTACGAAAAATACAAGGACGGACCGGGGTTTACTTCGACTTTGTGTCGTACCGAGTGACAGTAAATACCGGAATGAGTCATACCGAAAGATCCCTTCTGATGACTCGTCCGATTCTCAGGACACCCCGGAGCTCTGTCGAGAAGATCGGGACTCGGAGACTCGGTATACCCGAATACTGTTGATCGAGGAACCCCCGTTACCGGTAAGTAATCTATCGACAAAGGAATAGAATACTATTTCCACGGAGGAGCAGGTGTTTCTGGACAAGTCATCACTTCTCTCCCGAGACTTTACAGAGGAGATAACCTAGAGTATGTTCGTTACCGCCTGGTTTATCCCGTGATAAAAGGTCTACGTTGATACGCCCCGAGACTTAGAATCGGGTGTCCTGTGGACTGTGGACGTCTCTACTCCCGGTCTGTGACGTACAGTTCAGGGTGACCGAGACCAGGAGGTTCGTAGCCCTCGCCCTTCAACCCCAGTGGGTAGACAGCACACAGTCCGAGAAAGTGGACATTCCCGGTGTGTCCTCTTTGCTGGTGGTGTTTCGTGACCAAAAGAGAAAGAATGGGCCATAAATAAGAGAGGTTAGACGAGGTGGACTTTGGAAAAACGTGTAAACGTGACTCGGTGAACAGAACACTGGATAACCATCACTTATTTTTGTTTTTCTTTTCACACTCCCTATTTCATTCTGAAAGAGAAGTTTCTTTGTTTCTAGAAATGTACAGTAGTCTCTTCGAGAAGTAATGTATAAAAGGCCTTAAGGTCCGTAAATTATGTACGTAAGTAGAAAAAAAAACAAACAAAGTATTTAAAAAGAAAAAAATTAAAATTAAAAATAATAATAATAAAAAAATCAAAAAATAAAAGTACGTAAGTAGAAGATAGCACTCAGAGTACCTCTGAGTCTACGACTTATATTTCCTTTAAGTGGTCATTACTATGTTGTGTAAGAAGGTAGAACGAAGTTTTAGGGGAGTCTCTTTACACGATCATACGTACGTAGTTATAATTGACTGATTAATTGTCGTTTAATACTCAACTAAATTTAGAGATGGATCCTCGGACCGGGACCCGGTGAGGGATCCGGTCCGGGTCACGGAGGGGGTAGAGTCCTAGTTAAGACACTCGAGGATTACTTAAGTATGAAAAGTCGCTACGTCAAAAGTTACACTATGTCAAGAATTTATCCGTCTCTCCAACCACGGAGAGAATTTGTGAATTTGAATTTGTGATACAAAGTTGGGAATTTACGATGTAAACTTCTACGAGGAGACCTGGGACTCCGTCTCAGACAAGATCCGTTGCACCACGGGACCTCTCCAAGAGGCTTTGACGTCTCGTGGTGTGTCTCCTCTGAGTCCACTCACTTAAGTAGTTCTGCCTCGGTGCGAGCTATCGACCTCTGGGTTCCCCCGAGGTGGTAGGTTGTCCCCTAGGGGTTTGTCTTGAGGTCTATTAGTGGAGGGTTGTCTGTACGACTTCACGACTATACCGTTAACGTGGGTTGGTTTAAGTCCTGTCATCGTTGCACAGCAGTTTTTACATGAGTTTTATGTTAATAAAGAGTATGGAGCAGAAGTTAAAATAGACGTAGTCAACAACCAGCTATTCGTAGGAACAACCCTACCTCTCGTCGGTGTTTAAGTATCATTAGCTATATTGGTAGGGGCAGAGCCAGTTTTTACAGACGTTGCCGTCAGTAGAGGTTGAACCATCACCCCTTGAGACCTCCTTTTAATTGGTGTAACACCTTGTAATTTTCTTTTCCGAATGAACCGACCAACCTCCAATATCTTTATGAAGAAATTTTCTTAAACAGAAAAAAAAAAAAGACTTTTGGTCATGTACGAGGGAAATCTTTTGAATCTTTTATGTTTCAATGTTTCCTCTATTCGTAGTGGGGTTTTATATAATACCGTATGAGTCTCGTACCGGGTCTTGTGAACCAAAAACCGTAAAAACGACTATTCTGAGTATTGGGAGGGTTGGGGGATACGTTAAATTTTAGTCTCTGGATGGTGGATAAGTGAGGTGATAGTTATCCAACCTATAAATCTAATAAAGTCCTCTCACTGTTAAACCTTATTTGCCCCACTTCAAAAAGATGCAAATCTAATAACGAAACCCAAGGAGTGTTGACGGAAGGTTTCACACTTACAATGTTATTGGTCTCGCTGAAGAAGTCTGTATTTCACCTGGTACGAGAGAGAGTCTACCTTTAGAGATTACCGCCGGGTGACAGAGCTCTTATTCTAGACTAGGGAAGTACTACCGGTTGTTGCGGGGTACAATTATCAACAAAAGATGGAAAGGTTGAAGTGTAGAATGGTTAAGACTCCAGTACTCTGAGGTGGGTACAATTGGAGACTCTTGGACGGTTCAAGTAAGAGGAGAGACGTGAAACATGGACGACGCCAAGACGGAGACAGAGAGGGGACTTTAGAACTGTACCGACTTAGGAATGGTAGTGAATCCAGAGTTGAGTCGATGATGGAGGTCTGTCCGGGAGGACCCGGAGGTGCACTTCGTCGTGTGGACACTGGACACGAACCACTAGACGCGTTCAGTGAAGTGACTCACGGAGTGAATAAGGAAAACGATTTTTATATGCTCTAGTGTGTAAAACATTCGAAAATATGTCTACGGTCTTTGACTGTACTACTCCCTACATTACATGTTGTTTTACTATTTATATTAATTGTGACGATATGCAGTGTATATTTTCGACAACTCTCATTTGGGACTCAAGAGTGGTGTTCTTTATTAAAAAAATATAGAATTTGAACATGGATACTTTACTACAAGTGATTTGAATGACACTATTAATGAAGTATATGCATTTAGTTTAGTAATACGACATATGGAATCAGAATAAGTCACGACATACGATGAATATAGAGTTATTTTAACGTTCTTTTTTTTGACTTAAGGATAACTTGTTGACTATGACACTTTTTGAATTTTTTTATAAAATATCCGTATAGAGTACAGTCAAAGACCGTAGATACATTGTCGAATATTTTATATACTAGAGTAAATGATACGAAGTCTATAATAGGGGGAGAAAGTTTTGTTTAAATTCCGAACGCGGTTGAGGTAGGTACGGTTCGTTCAAGCAACCGTGGTAAAGGGGTTGTCATATACTAGTGGAGTATAGAGAGACACAGTATAAGACCATTAAGAACGTTATAAAGTTTAAAAGTAATATAATAATATAAATAGTACTACTAGACACTAGTTACTAGAGACTACAATGATGACGTTTTACTATTACTGAACGATTTCCGAGTCTGTTACCAATCGTATAAAATCGTTATTTTATAAAAATTTAATTCCATATATGTAGTAAAAAATTCCATATTGTGATGACTTGTGAATTATCTGATGTCATATCATATTTGTATTGAAAATGTAGTGACCCTTTGGTTTTTAGAGATTACCGAGAGAGATAAGGTTATAAACGAAATATTTCCACCAGACCTTCACTTGGACGTTATAGAGGTTACAGACGGACATCAATCTTGGAGTAATGAGTATTATCAATCGAGGAAAAGATTTGGAACTTACACAAAACGAACGGTATTACACAGTTTATTCTGGACGAAAAAATTTAAGATTGGTTTTACTCCAGGTTGAGGGGTAGTTTTGTTGTCTGGTTAAAATCAATCGTCCATGTGATGAAGAAGAGATTCTGAAGTCGAAAGTGAATTCTTTCTGGCAAATCGGTCTTTATATCGGACGAAGATGTTTCGTTCACGTTCCTCAGATCCACACTAGACCCAAACCTTAACACTGACCTGAGTGACCTACGATCTTACGGTAGCTATTTGAGGACTGCCCAATAGAAGGGTAGGACCAGGAACAGTTAAGCGGCCTTCTTTAGGTAGTGGGCTCTGAAAAACACTAAGTAGGTTGCGTATATGAAAAAGGAGGTCTGTAGCTTCAGTTTCAACCGTTTAAGGAAGTTGATCTGTCTCTAGTGTCCTCAGTTGTTCTGGACGACAAAACCAGAAGTCTGGACGGGTCTCGTATGGGTTTGAAAGTCTGTAGGTCGTTTCGGTACGCCCGGAAAACTCCCCTGGTTGTCACTTCAGAGACACAGCGGAGAAACACTTCCGTGTGACCGAGGAAGTGAATTTCGGTGCTGACGAATGCGCTCGACGCCATTTTACCTCGTCCCTCTCTTTGTCCGTGAGTTGTTGGCGGTACCTTCTGTGTCTCGTGCGTCTCGTTCTCTCCCTCCCAGTCGGAGCGAAAGGGAACCGCGAAAGAGTTTCCTAGTGGGGGAGTCTACCTTTTCTTGCCTAAGATGGGGTCTTCTCTTCAGGAGTCACGCGGGGTGAATACACCACAAAGAAAACCTACCGCGGTCTCCCTCGCTTGACGGGAGACTAAAGGTGACATTCATAAACCGGGACCACCTGTCGTCACCCGGACACGTCACCTGTGTCACTACGACTCGATGAACCTGATACGGTCACTGTACCTGAGTCCTACTGAATTTGTCACGTCACCAAAAGGGGGACCAGAAAGTTTGAGGTTTCAACCTTCCTTACCCCTTTTCTTTTTTTTTTCTTTTTCGGTTTTGGTTTATACGAATTTTGAGTTGACCTAGATGTCTTTATTGTTGTTTTTTGTGTCTTGTGAGTGAAGACCCGTATCGACGAAACTATACGTGTTTATTTTTTTATATTTTCTATAATCTTTAAACAAAATCTTTGATCCTTCACTTCATGATATAAAAAGTCTGACCAATTACTATGAAGTTTTATCTAAACGAAAAATATTAGATGACTTCTTAGCTGTTTATTACCCTAATAATTTTTTCGATGAACAAAGTATTAACCCCTCGAATATCGAAATGTGTTTCCCGAGTCATACCAGTAAAAATACTCGGCGAGGTGTGGACCACCATTGAAACGGTCCAAGCCAAGGACTAAGAGTTCGTACCGGCCCGCGATTCCTCCTACCGCGGTGTCCGGCCTGGGCGTCCCTGCCCGACGGGAGTCGACAATGCAAAGGAGTGTACTCAGAGAAGAGGGTCCCCCGGACGTCCTGACTTAGGACCGGATGTGACGAGACGACGAGGAAGGCGTCTTCGTCATCCAGTTCCGTATGCCCAGTCATGAGTCTCGGAGTCCTCCCGACACAAAACTATTCAGTGAAGGGAGGTCCCTACCGACGGACCGCCCCGGAGTGGAGGAGATCGGCCAGGTTTCGCAGCAAGTCGAAGGCGACGGCGAGGTCGCGATTGTCGGTGTGGACGACGGTCGCGGGTCTCTCGACCAACTAGGCACCTAAAAAACGAAGTCTGACACTCTCCTATCCGTACCTTCCTCCCCGTCCGACTAAGTTTCTGAAGGGACTTTCCTTTTTATTAGTGCTCTAGTCTTTTCGACCAAAACAGGTAAGTGTTACTCTTCCACGGTAGACCTACTTGGATTTCCTAGACGTGTTACTATAGGCCAGTCATTGACTCCTTCCTTTGCGCCCTGGGCCGGTGTGACTCTATGCCTTCGTGTTTGACGACGAGAAAGGGTCGGTTGTCGATGGACAGAGTAGGAAAGTTAGTCAAGACAGGGTGAAATCGCCTGGTTCCTCTGTAGTTACCAAGATGTTCTCGGTTGAATAAAATTCTTCTTTGATGACATTTGGTTTACATATGTCAGTCGCGACTACTGATTTTATTAGTCTTCCGGCGATGTTTACTTAGCCGAATCGGTGGGGTTTTAAAGTATGATTAAGTTTTTTGACCTCGGATCGATGACAGACTTTTTTCTAAAAGTAAGGTTAGGGTATACCAAAAACTTTACGAGTAGGAGTCACTCGTCCTTCCTGTGGAGGACGGGTTCCCGAGGTGCATGACGACGGTGCCCTGAAGAGGTACTTTCCGCACACCCGACCGAGATCCTAGAAGGAGAACATGCAGAACCACTGGGCCAGGTGTAGTCCGACGAACGCGCAGTAGAGGAGGTATTTGCAGACAACTTGTGTATTGTTCTTTCTCAACTCTCAAAAGAACCTGATTCTGCCTTTATCCGTTGAAGAATGATCTTCCCGATTCGGACGATGTTTACCCGGTGACCTCTACAGAAACATGCACCGGGATGAGGAAAGCTCTTTGTACTCACTCCGTCAAGTAGTTCACGACCTCTACACTTTCTTATTCTGCACTGAGACTGATAGTCCTCGAGTTCCGACTCACTCCTTCGGTCCGGTCCGTCTCGTTACTCACCATGGGTCCAGGGGTTTCCGTCCGGATCCTACCCGTGCGTGTCGGGGTCGACCCGTCCTTCCGACGGACCTCCGACCACGGACTCGACGCACGACTCGTTACTCGGTTTCTGACCCCCGTCCCGCCAGGGTGTCCTCGGACTGTCACCTCACTCGGTCCTGGGACTAGTGACCGACTCGACTCCTACGTTGACCTCCTCCCCGTTCCCCCTGTCGACCTCTCCGTCCGTCGTCTTTCCAGGTCTCTCCGGAACACAGTCCGACTCCCTGACCCTAAAATAAGACTTTCGCTAACCGTTTCCCCAATGTCCACCCACCCGTTGACTTCCTAAAACTAGGTCTTTTCTCTGTGGTTGTCTAGAGACAGAATCTCGATAGCGAGACCGGAGTCACATCGTCCCTCCTGTACTTTATTCCCCGACCCACCTCCCCGTGTCTTCAATCCTTGTTACATCATAAACTTCGTTTTGTGTCACTCCCGTATTCGGTCCCGTCCTCTGTTCCTCGGTACGTCTTAGGACTTTCATCTTGTCCATTCTGGGTTGTTGACCGATTTACGTCCCGATGTCTTTCTCTTCTTTAGGGTCTGTGTGTCGTGGCCGAAGACACAACCCACTGACTCACCTACTCCTCTCTCCTCCGTCACACCTCCCTTCCCACCCCAATCCCGGTCCCGGTCCTTCGTTCCGATGTCCCTTCAAAGTCTCGACAAAGACCGAAGGACACCCACGTCTACTCCGTCCTCTATACCTTTGGGAACCACAACTCCACGACCGACTTCGACTTCCGATCTCTCCTGGAACCCACACTCCTCTCCCAAGTCTTGCCTTGAAATCCCTTGTCGTTGTAATTGTTCACTTATTTCCTTCTTCTCCCGAAGGGACCACCGAGTCACCACGTCTTGGATGACGATTACGTCCTCTATACCCAAACTAGTGACCTCTTCTTTTTCCGGTGGGTGAGGTCGTAAGGACGGACCCTTTAGGGTTTCTGTCTCTTCGGATCATCCGGAATCGGGTATCCCAGTGTTCTCTCGACCTGTATTGAATCGACCGATTGGTCGTTGTGTCCTTCTCTTTGGTCGATTCTTCTGACTCGTCGTTGCCAGTCTGTCTACCACCGTCACCTCCCCCGCACCCCCTCTTTCTGCCCCTCGACCTTCCGTCTTCCTTACTCTCCGCCATTGTCTGTCCGCTCCCTGACCGGAACTACCTTCGTCTAGGAGAATGAGTCCTCTCCTCTCCAGTCACATCCATTTGAGCTTCCCTTCATGCCCCGCAAAAGTGACCATTCCAATTAATGTGTGCGATTTTTCTTAAATGTGGGTACCATAATGATTCGTTCTAGATATGAACGTAAGTCACATTTAATAGTACCGATTTTAGGTGTCAAAAATTGTCGACAATTTTTCATAAACAGAGGATTCTTATATGCCATATACTTCTGTCGAGTTGTCTCAAAAGGAGGTAAGTTAAATCAAGCCACACAACAGACCGGGAACAGACCCAAGTACATTCTTTAGAAAGACTTAGGTCCGCACTACCCTATCCAGGGTCCATTACCCTGGTACCATATCTCCGATCAGTTATCTTTGGTTACAGTTGTCTGGGTCGATTGAGTACGGACCTGGGGGTGGGATGTTTTTGACGCTCTGTCATTCGTACAAAATTCGACGACTCAGACGTCCGTATGCAAGTCGTCGGTAATTTTGTACCTACGTGTCTCGTTTCCTTTACCCGAGGTACTCGGTGTGTCCTTTGGACACTGGTGTCCTGCGCCAACCCCATGGACCACGAGTCGTTATTCCCGAAAGTGAGCCAGTTATAAGACTCCCTAGCCTAGGACTAGGGCAACTTACTCCCACCAGAGCCGGGTGACCTAGGTGCGGTCTTCAAGAAGATTCTCGAGCCGCAAGCGGTGGTCAAGGCTGTCCCGTCGAAGCTCCGCGACGACCACGACGAATCGGGTGCAGTCCTGGACACCCCCCTCCCTTCGGCAACCGAGCGTCAGTTCGTGTAAGGAACAAAAGTTTCGGGGAAAAACACACTCGGATTGTTACTGAAAATCCCTTTTCTGGTGGGTTCGTCAGTCCTCCGAGGAGAGAACGAGGTCTCTGTTTCGACCTTATTCTTCGGTCAAGGGGACTTTTGTTTACATTGTGCACCACAATTTGTGTCTTCCAGGGACCTTCCTCCTTTCTCGTACCGTACACAGGTGACCCGCAATAGTTCCGTGTGCAGTGCTGTGGTCGTAGCAGGAAAGTCCAAAGACGTGTAATAGTTCTTTTGTCAGTGATGATTTTGCGATTACTGGCCTGAGGACGACTCGATAAGTCTCACTCACTTTCTGAGGAATGTACCGCCTACCCTGTGACCGCCAGAAGGAGCTTTGGATCCTCGAGTGGAGGAGTTTCGCGCGGGCCTACTACCACTAGGTCACGAACTACCACCACTACGTCAGTCCTACCGTCTGGCGGTCCTACTGAAGAGGGTACCTGTGACGACACAATTGTAGGTGAGCGAAAAGAAGGTGAAAGAAGTACTTAAGGATTTGTTTGTTCTAAACTTTGGAATTTGGATGAGATCGTCATGACAATCAAATGTGACTCTCCTCTTTTGGTGAAGTCACAAAAAAAAAAACTGAGACACAACTAGTCTAGAGATTTTCAGACATAAATCCACAGAGACCGTAAAAGGAAGGTCAAGAGTGTCCACACCCTTTCGCTCCCTGAATATGTTCTTACTGAAAGTCACGTGCTTACCATTCCTGATCCTTACGTCTTCGACTGGAGGAAGGACTCGTGAGGGAGAAAAGTGTTTAATCACAAATGTAAGTAAAGGTATACACATTTGTCGTAACCTGTTTTTATCACTGTCGATGTTTTGTGATGTTACAAAATTGTTACGGACATTGTGTTCCGTTAGTGTTTTGGCTCATTTTAGAGATCTACCCTTTATCTTTTTGATTTGTTCCTTTGTAAAGGGTGGAGGAATGTTGTCAGTGTGACTCCGGGGTCTGTGGTGTAATATGGGACGTCGAACCACTCACCGAGATCCCCGTGTCTAGTCCGAACCTCGACCAGTGCCTCCTTTCGGTGGGTTCCACATACGTCTCCCCACCCCCACCCCGCACGCATTTCGATGTCGTCGGGTAAAAAGGAGACCATAATTATGGTCGACAAACTGAACGAATATCGGACATTCACGGTGAAAACGCTTTTGCTCTCCTACCACCAGAGATACCCCAGTCTTTTGGGTGTACAGTAAAGGGGTACACCCACCACACCCCGGGACGTGGCTCTACCTAATGGAACACTCATAGTTACTCTCTGACGTCCCGGAGGCACAGTAGCCCTTCACGAGGGGCTTTCGCATCGCAGACGAGTCGAAGTCTTTCGGTGAGGTCATCGTACACCTAACACAGGGCTTTGAGAAGACGGACTTTATTGGTTCGTGTTCTCGGACTCGGAGAGACACGTCGACTCCAGGGTCTGTTCCGTCGGTCTCCCCCCAGACCGGACTTGAGTGACCGGATAGTGTCCGTGGATCTCCGAGATGACTTCGGGGTGTTTCCAGTAAAAAGTAGACACGTTGAAACTTTTCGTTGACCTCAGTACTAAAGAGATTAAGTCTGCACGATTTACAAGAACATCTTGTAGTTTAAAACACTCTGGGACACTCTGACCGCCCTTGGCTAGGACTGTTTCTCCGATCTGACTGAAACACGTCCGGGTGGGGCCACAGCAGACTGGACGAGGTTCCGGACGAGGTCGGCCGAGACGAACGTCTGCCTCTCAAACGTGTGCCACAGGGTCGCTCACGAGTCGAGGACCTCGACGGGGAAGTGGGTTCACCACAGTAGCGCTGACAAGAGATAGTCGAGGGCCGGCCTAGCGAAGTCCTGGACTTGCCAAGGACAAGCGAACGGGTCAAGGAAGACCTTTTGGACCTTTTGTCTTAATCAGACAGAGTGTTCGCAAAACTTAAGTTCTTCATCTTGGTTTCTCTTTCATCAGAAAAGAAAGTTAAGAGGAAACTATCCAAGATTAACACACAGAAAATACGTTTCTACCTCCACCCTGGTGTTCACTCTTTCTTCGTACCCAGACTTACTCCCGGTACACTGAAGCCTATTCGGCGAATTGACCTCAGGGTCGAAGGAGTGGACACTATGTCCTTGACACGATATGATTGGAGAGGCCATGACACCCTGAAAATTTTGACTAAAAATAACCTCATGTCAACTAAATGTTACAACCCAATCGAAGGAAAACCCCCGGTATGGTACGGTGTACACCCTGCAATCAAAGGACCGGTCCCTAGTTTGGACCTAAGGGACGTAACCTTCGTGTCAGAATTGGTGACTTGGTGGTCCCTTCGGGGGCAATACAATCAAAGACGACATGTCGTTTCACTTGGGCAATATGTATATGTATGTAGGTTAGAAAAAATCTAAGAAAAGGGCACATTCAATAATGTCTCAGTCAACTCCTCTCAAGGGACACGATAAGTCATCTAACAATCGATAAATAGAATCTATACGACGACGACGATTCAGCGAAGTCAGCACAGGCTGAGACACGCTGGGGTATCTGCCGTCGGGTGGTCCGAGGGGGCAGGGACCCTAAGAGGTCCGTTCTTGTAACCTCACCCAACGGTAAAGGAAGAGGGTACGTACTTTCACTTTTCACTTTCACTTCAGCTAGTCAGCACACGTTGAGAAGCGCTGGAGTACCTGACGTCGGGTGGTCCGAGGAGGCGGGTACCCTAAAAGGTCCGTTCTCAGGACCTCACCCCACGGTAACGGATACACATACAGTTGGGGTTAGTAGGTTGAATAGGGAGGGGAGAGAAAAGGGAGAACTATTCTCGGGTGGACGGTCCATACATTTTTAGACCACATTAAAGTTCCATTTCGACTTACGAACTACGACTTCGTCCTCTCGTCATACGTCAAGTTATATGTCCACATCCATGATTTACAACCATACGTGCCACGATCGAACAGTCCAAGTGTTCGTCAACTTTTTCGTGAGTAAAAGTAACTTTCTTAGTCACCCTTTACCTATAGAACCCCCAGAGGATTTAAATTTAGGTAAAACTAAGTTGACTTTGTACATTCTAAGTTAACTCTGTATATTTGTCCTTCACCCTCCCTTGGAGTTTTACTTCAAATGTGTAGCCGTGTAGACTTAGCTTGGTTCAAACCAGTCAAGAAACACTGACTACGTCTTAGGCCGTCGTCAAACAAATTTGTGTGTCTCGTTCCTCGGCGGAGAGAGTGTTCGTCTCCCCGTCCGAGAAAGGCTGAAAGAAAGATCCCTTCGGAATCCTCCCGTCGTACACATCTTCCGTGTGTCCCTACCTCCTGGGTTACCGAAGCGGGAGGTGTGCCGAGTCTAGAACGGGGAGTGGAACACCCGCAGGTACTCCAAGTACTGCTCCAGGTCCAGAGGCACCTGTCCGACCAGGAGCCGGTCGACGCCGAGGTGGAACATGTCGGTCAGTTGGTTCCGGACGTCCCGCAGGTACTTAACCGGGCTTTTGTCGTCTCGGAGGAGGTCGAACACGACGGACTCTGTTCGTGTATTCGGAGTGATTAAAAGTACTAGGAAAATACTTGCCGGGTGTCAAGACCGGCAACTTTCCCTTATGACGAACTTGAGATAGATCTCTGGTGGCACAATCTTGTCAATCTTTATAATATTTTTCACTGATTCTTTACAAATCCATTTGGTGAGAGTTTTTACCTAATTCGTATCATGTCCACCTCTACGTGAAGACCCTAGACTTTCTCAGGTCGACGACATGTGTATCTGTGTGGGATGCTGGGTTCCAGAAAAACAAATGTAATGTGGTGAAGTCATCTCCCACTGCCAAGACAATTACTGGACCCCGGTTGTCAAGGTTGAGGATTTAGAGGTAGACCATATTGACAGAGAAATGGAGAAACTTTGAGTCAGTGGAGTAGACTTTTTAATACTATCCAGACATAATAAACATGTGGGAGATGACCTCACCACATTACATTTATTTTTCTGGAACCCAGCGTCCCACACAGATACACATGTCGTCGACCTGAGAACTTCACGCAGAGGTGGACATGATACGAATTAGGTAAAAACTCTCACTTGAAAATCTTGATTTAGAGTCGAGACGGTGAATCGTCGACTCACTCGTACCTTCTCAGTTCTTTAGAGAAATACTGACAAAGGAGTAGACTTTTTCCCCCTCCTGTCATGGGGGCGGAGTCACCAACAATACTCCTACTCACTCAGAGTTCCACCAATTTACTCTATGACATAGTCTCCGAAAACGTCTTGTAAGTTGTGTTCTCTGTTAGTGACTCTGTTAATGGCCGTAATGTTTAACCGCTAAACTTGTATAAATATCTAGATAATTATGATAACAACCGAACTAAAATGTCCGAAGAGAGAAACATTACGTCATGCAAAGTTCAAATTCATTCTATTAAAATTATATAAAAGGAGTTTAATGAAGTATTAAGTAGTGAGTTAATTAACCTTTATGGTTCTCCGATGACAATGACTATGTAGTCGCAGTAATAGTAAAAATGTCTGAGACCATGGCAGAGGACCACTGAAAACCCTATTGTGTCTCTGGGTGCTTCCCCTGTAAGTACGAGTGGAGAGGTGTCTGAACGGTGTTTGTCACAGGGTAAACAGAGACTGAAGAGGGTCATTCAACAGTTCAAAGACTCACAGTAGTCCTTCGTTTCAGAAGAGAAAGTCACGAGACGGACAAGATTAACATCATAGTATATGTCCGACAAACGGTGGTTCTCAAAAGACCTTGAGGACAAAAGTCTTTCCTTTTTTTTTTACGACTTTCAGTCTACTGTGACTCAAAAGTCCACCATTGGTCTATGTCATACTTACAGTGATGTAGAACTTGATTATAATTGTTGTCGAATGGGACTTCTTTAAGAATTCCAGAAGAAACACGGTGTATGTGGTCTAGTACTCAAAAAGATTTTCGGGTGTCAAAATCGACCGATGAGTAGTCAGTGAAACAAACTTGAGTAAATTTTATTCGTTAACAGTACCAATCCGTGACAGATGTACGTTTTACCTTCCGACCGAGATACTAGAATTGACAAATTGTAATTGGTTAATCAAAAGAAAGTCGTTCGATTTTCAAAATCGAAAAAGAAAAGAAAATCGTCCGATATTTGTAATCACTTAGGGTTCGAGTCCTTACTTCTCGTCACTCGGCTACATGGAATACAAACCTCTCGACTTCAAATTAAAACAGACCCAGTAACCTATAGAGGTCAAGACTCAGGTCCACTGAAAGACGTAGAAGGTCGGTTAGTTAGTCGAAAAAGGTTCGAAGTACCTTGACTTTAATAACTTCTTCATTCAATATTGTCCTTACCTGTACGTGTGATGTGTCGTGAAAATAGACTTGCGTTGTGTACTTCGGGTTCCAACAAGTCATTTAACCGTAGAAAGAAAATGTTGAATGAACAAAACGAGCGAAAGACCGTAGTAGGTCACTAGCGGGAGAAAGTTATCTAGCGACCTGTTGGAAGAGGGTAGCTCTGACCTGCGATTGGTCGTTTAAAAACTAGTTTTGTTGCAGGACAAAAACCGATTCCTTGAAATTGACTAACGGTCAAACTAGGTCGAGTTACTAGACCAGAGCTACTCGTAAATGAAGTAATCGTTTGTGGACTCCTCTTTTATAACGACAAAAATTTGACCTCGATTCTAGCTCCTCGTAGTGAAAATTAACCATGAACATTTTCCTTCCGCCGTGACATTACGGTAACAATGGAATACGAGGAGATAGACCCTTTCCTGCCACAAATCTTAGTCCGACCCTCCTCATCGCTACAAATTTGAGACGAGACGATCTCACTCGGTCAACTATTTAAGAACGTCCCTTAAGACCTTAAGACAACGGTCCAACTCCCGGAGAAGGTCGAAACTGATTTAAAAGTCCACGGTACGTGTGTGTGTTTTTCTGTTCATGGTTTAAGTCCTTAATCTCGAAGTTCCTGTTTCTGCACTTAACATGTGGTTTACTTTACTGAAGATTCTTCCTTCGGAGTAAATTAGTTGGAGGTTTGTACGGAACAAACGTTTCTTCCCCTGTAAAACTTACGATCACAGACTTTGAGTTTGTTGATACGAACCTTTTCCTTTCTCGTGTCAAACGTCGATTCAACGAAAGAGACGGTAAGGGGTGAAGGACCCTGTAATTTCTTGTCCTTATTTCGGTAAGTTCGGTAAGTCCCTGACATTCTCTTGTCTGGGAAATCTCCACTGTCGACGTCCTAGAGGTTGGACGAAACCCGTTTCAGAGTCAAGGGAAATTACAGGAAAAACACTGTATTTTTGTTGATTTACTTTTCGTGAAGTGACACTACTTCTACGAGTGACGTTACGAAAGACAAATTTATACAAAAGTCTTTTATGCCGTGAACTTTTACAGACTCACACTTTGTGCGAATACGATGTTCGTTGTTTCCGTTATTTCCAGTCTTATAAAGTTCATTTTTACACTGTTGTAATCTACATTTAAAAATCAGTAAAAATAGATTTAGTCCTACTGTTTTTGTCACGAAGGAGGTCCCACGTACGATGAAGAGGCACTTATGTGGGGTCAAAATCAGATGTTTGAGGTAGGAGTCTCTGAAGGTGGGTCTTGTATACCTACTACCGGAAACGGAGACCGGGTAGATAGTCCGCCCGCTGTGTCCTATTACTGTCCAACAATTTTTACTTATATACGTCTTAAGAGTGTCTTTCTTTGTGGTCTTTGTATGATTTTTATAAGTAATGATAATTGACCCAATAGTTACGAAAAATGGGAGGAGAACTGTAAAAGTCCAATGAAGACATTGGATTGTTTATGATATACCTCTTCCTCTGCCGTTGGGTGAGGTCATAAGAACGGACCCTGTAAGGTACCTGTCTCCTCGGCTCGCCCGATATCCGTTACCCAACGTTTTCTCAGGGTATCCTGAATCGCCGATTTGTTGTTTGTTTTCGTAACATTTTGAGTTGGGTGGGATAAGGAGGTTGTGAGGACAAAGGGGAGGACTGGGGACGAATAGAAACCCGTTACAGAGGTCCAAGTCGGACCGATGTCAACCTCCGGTCTGAAATTGAAAACCTTCGTCCCACCAGAGACTTCGGGACGTTTTTATCCGACCTCCATCGACACCCAAGTGGGTCTGGGGAGGGGATAGGGACCAGGTCAGTCTTCTATTCACGGAGCATAGATGACCCTCTCGTCCCGTCACGAGACCTCATCCCGTTTGACTCCGGACGGACCTGACCGGTAAGGTCGTCGGATCTGAGACGTAGTGGGCCCGTCCCTCCAAGGTCCTCACGACGGTGGGTAGGGGTGAGGACATAGGTCTCCGTCCCCAGCTGTGCTAAAGACTCACGGAGGGAAGGGGACGCCCTGCCGGACCCGACGTCGTGTGACGTCTTCCACCGGAGGGTGGGGTACGGTAAGGGGGTCTCGTCCGACCCTCTTTCCCCTCAACCGACCCGGTCTGATTAAAGGGTCTACTACCCTTCATTACGGTCATTTTGTGTAGTCGACGGGGGGGGTTATAATGTTACTTACAATGTTTTTACGTCTGAGTTATATTTGTTTTTTCATCTTTTTGTTTTAGATGGAGTTAAGATAGTTTCTTTACAAATCTTCAGTTATGTGACGTTCAAGGGTCTGTCGTCCTTTAGAAAGGTGTAGGAAAATAGATGTATCAGAAATCGTCTCGAATTGCAGTCGTTAAGACGTTACATTACAAGAACGTTTTAGTTTTTATTATAGAAACTATCGACCGGAAGTAAACTAGTCAAGTGGGTGATGTCAACTGGGGACTTGTTGTGTCCAAATTCCCGTAGCTAGGAAACTTTTCAACTTTTAGGTACACATTGAAATATCAGTCGGAAGGTATAGGTACCAAGACTTAGGTTTCTAATTAGTTGGTTGATCCCTAACGCATCATGACATCTGTATAAGTCGCATCCCCTTTTTTAAGACGTGTGTTCACCTGGGCACATCGAGTTTAGATACAACAAGTTCCCAGTTTTGACATAAGGAACTCCGATGAACGCGGTGTCAATCCTTTTGGGACATCTTTGAAGGACTACTACTTAGTCTTAGATGGAACGAAAGAAATTACTCAAGATGTAAGTCATCCTTAATATTTGTTCTCGGGCAAGTTCTTAATCTTGTATCGGTATATGAGCCCAGGAGACGGGTAAAAAGTACATTGTTTCAATGGTCTGGGGGTGTGATCTTCCTAAGATCATTTAATTACGAAGAGAGTTTTACAATTAAATATTACACTCATACACCAAATAAAGAAAGACGGGTAAGTTCAAGTGCTACTGTCTCAAGTACGGAAATAATAAAGGTGACATCTGGATCGTGTCACGGATCATGTTTGTACGGATTATTGATAAACAAGTTACCTACACCGGTAACCTAAACCTGTGTATAAATTACAAAGTAAACGGGTCGTATCTTTGACACACGTCTCACTATAGGATTTTGAGACATAAGTATTTTTTATGACAAACCCCCGTTTACGGAACTAGAGACTAGTGAAAAGAAAACTTCTGTTAAACTAAAAACTCCTTCTCATCCTGTTCCGGTATACTAAATAACAAGCACTCAAAACCATTGATCTTAGTTTAAGGAACACTCCTTAATGAGTACTATGAGGGACGTATAACAAGGATTGGAGGGTAAGAGTTCAGTGGTTGAGGTTGTTTTGGATAAAAATTCATCTACCTTATATGTCAGGTAGCGACTCGTCACGGAATTGACCATCTACGTCTTTTCCCTGCGTCATTAATATTTATAATATTTTCGTTCATAGCCGTCTTTGATCATCGTAGTTACGTTGAACGGCACCTACCTTTTATCTTTACAGTTCCGTCTTTTCTACCGAACTAATCGTGTTTCGGTTAAGGCTCCAATAGTCAAGACGAGCGGACAGTGTTACGTTGACCCACAACAATTTAGGAGGTATCTTTGATGATTGTTGATGTACGTTAGTAATTCGTTTGAGGAATTTGTCGTTGGTTTGACTTGAAACACCGCTATGGAAAGAGAGAAGGTAGAATGACGACTGGTGTACGGTGAAGACAAGGTTCTCGCGGTGCGAGACGAGACAGAAACTCGGCCTGGGACTCAGTAGCGCCGACTCTTCGTAATCGGATGGGAACAGTTCGTCAACTAACATTCAGAGAAGGAACCGAAACTCGACCCTTATCTCAAGGATCTTCTTTCCCGTTCTTTCTCCAGGCATTACGGTTAAAGAAGTTTCTGTGGGTCTGTGTCTAAATGTTCGTATCAAACCTTTTCGACTCCTTCCAGAGTAAACCTAATTTTACGAAAATCTAAGTTGACTCTTTGTCAATCCCTCACTTTGGGTGGTAAGAAGGAATTGTATTAAAACAGTGGTTGTCTTAAAAAATTCCTGGTCACTGGTGTTTTTTACCTGGGGTTATTAAATGACGAGGAAAAGGACTCCCTAAACGGATCTTTAATGTAACGGAAAACAAGAGCTCATGAAAGAATTTTGTGACAGTCAAAGATAACCTAAAGGGATTTGGCAGGGGGTGATTCTGCAGAAAAAGAAAAGAAAGGGGGGGAAAAAAGTAAAAAACCGACACGACGCACCCGTTCGTCCTAGAATCAAGGGGTTGGTGTCTGACTTGGACACCGGGGAGGTCACCTTCACACCTCAGAATTGGTGACCCGGTGATCCCTTCGGGGTCATCAGAAAAAGAATTTAATGGTGGTACAGACATAATCCATAAGCAGAAGAACTACGAGAGTGAAAGTTTAGTTATAACACAGCTGTTAGACTAATTGGACTTTAAACGGTCGAGTGGTCCGATAAAGAACGGTTAAGAAGGGGTAACGATGACGACGGATAGTCCTACAATCTCTGGACATATATGTGTCGTTGGGGGTTCGTGATATAATAGTCAATTTCACATGATGAGCCATCTGAGGGTCTGTGCGCAGAGACACTGAAGTATTTCCTCGATGTCTTATACCCTACAGATACTAGTTGAAGTTCTTTAGATAATGGTACACACATAGTTCAACAAGAGATCGACAAAGTCCTTCAGGAGGACACCCGAAGCTACGTCTTTCAACCCAGAGGTAAGATCAGTCAAGGTTCTCCTTTAGAAGTTAAAGTGACACCTTTGGGACCCGGAAAACTCTTTTCTGCAATCTTTCCAGTCGTCAGTTAAGATCAAAGGTTTCATTTGAGAGATTTACTAGTGTGTTCCTTAAAAATTCCTGTCTTAGTCCGCGACGAGAGTCCGTCCCAACGAGACAACGACCTACTCGTGCCCCGGTTGTATAATAAAAATGTTGAGTTGTCTTAGGAAGTGTGGAGTGACATTGTGTCTCTGCAGACTATGTTGGACTACCTAACTGACTGATTCCATGACGACTTAAACCTATACCTCCCTGGACTGAACTAGGGTCTTTATTGAACTAGACACTTGTTCCAAACAGTGTCGTTACTAGAGGATTGAAACTTGGCCTCTACCTCCGTGACCTGGTATTTGATTAGGTTTTTCTTGCTGCATTAATTTTCGACAAGAAAGGTCTGTTCAAGATCGTGTCTTAACTGGAAGGAGAGTTCCGTCTGTCAAGATGTGGTTTGACGAAAGGAAAGCAGTCGACTCTACGTGAAAGAAGGTTTACAGTACACGTGTCGAGGTGTCCCGCGATCGCACCTACCTCGCACATGGACGACGTCACAGCTGACTTCGACGACGAGGGAGAGGAGACAAAAAACATTGTGACTGAGGGTCGTGACCAAGTACCAAAGGTTCGCCGAGGAATTCGACGACCGTAGCAGAGGTCGTGATCTGAGTTCTTCGAGTAACGGTCGAAACAACTGACAAAGGTGACACCGAACTACCCGGTCTTGCAGTAAAAAATCTTGGATTTTTCACAACTTGTTGTATTAAATAGAGATGTCCATAGTAATTCGGACCGAGAGATTCCATACGTGTTGTGGTTTTTTGAAGACCACCGTCATGGGTTAGAGTTTGGTTATCAGAATCTCTATTTTTTACTGTTATGAATGTACCACGAAACGCTCGAGTTGAAGTTACTGAAAACCCAGAGGTGAATGACCAGAGACTCGCAGGTCGTTGAGGAGTCACACTCAGTCGGTCGAGTAATCAAGGAGATTCCGTACAACCTTGACCGGTTCCCGGTTCTCTCGTGGAAGGTCGAATACGATGAGTCTTTTGCTATGCTTCCCTTGCAAACAATCCTTTAATCCTTTGTCATCTGTCGTCAGGTGACCCACATGAGACGGTAAACGGAATGGACGGACACTCGTTAAAAGAGTGGGTCCAAGAGGGTCTCCACAAACTCAAGACAATCCCCAAGGGCCTATTATAGAGACAGGCAAAGCAGTCATCGAAAGAAATTGTAATCAAGTGGGACCACTAACTCGAAGAGGTAGAGTTAAACGACAACCATTTGAAGGTGAAACTTGAGGATGGTTTCTGTATGATTTACAATCGTCGTGTCGTTCAGAAATTTTCGATTTTACCCTGGAGAGACCACCGGGCCCCCACTTCTCAGGCGGACGGTCACGTCCCCTGTGCACAAACTAGGGACCACACTCTTCTAAGGTGTACGCTATCCCGTCCATTCGGACACGTGGTGATTTTTGACTTCAGACACGAGGTGTTGTTCATGGATCGGGGGTGAGTGGTGTTGACCTCTTTCTGCCGCGTGTCGTTGTGCCTGACCTGGCTCGTGTCGGTTTTCCGTTTTGTTGGGCGTCGTGGGAGGGGGGTGCGTGGGCGCCTTGTTTTGTTTGTTTCGGATTTTGCTTCGTCAGGAGGAAGTTTTTGGCGAGGGTCCCTGTTTGGAAGTAAAGTAAATTGACTAGAAATTGTCACAACTCCAGTCACGGCTGTCCCCCGTAACACGTCTCAAATTAGTGTCACAATAGATCGGTCAGTTTGTATCGGATTTTTTTTTTTTTTATGTTCATTCCTCAGTTTTTTGTTTTGATACTCTTTAGTGCTCTGTTAATCGTACTAGAGACGATTTGTCTCAATTTAGTTTCATGGAACACGACAAACACGTGACTTCAACCCCTTTCTCTATTCTCTATTACTAGAAATGAAGTCATTATGTCCCTGAATTCTTACTTCGGTTGTACTGACCTTATTACAGGTTTTACTTGATGTTAGACCTTTTTGATTTATGTTTTTTTTTTGTTGGGTCGGTCGATCGTTCGGGTACTACACGACGTCGATAACACGGTTCGACACGAAGTTCTATTGGATCCAAACCTCAAAGATTGTTCGTTACTGAAACTGTCGTTCCGGTCGAAGTGAGATATCGGAGGTACTCCTATTTAATATCCTATTCGTACGTTTCTTTTTGTGCCATTCTTCGGATTCGAAGACTACAGTCTTGGAAGGAGTAATCTTCACCTTTTGACCGATCCTATGTCGCGCTCGTGGAGACCAAACTCTTACGACGTCAGGACCCTTCCACTGGGTGAGTGCTGCCTGTCTCTTTGGTGCCGTGGACGCACAGGCGCCACCAGTGAGAGCCGAGAGTGGACCTCTCACAGGACCATGACGTGTCGCCGAACGTACCGTAGGAGTTCGAAAAGGTCGGAGAGAGAGGTACAAAACAAATTCAAGAGGGTCCGTAACAAGTAGATCCCCTTTTCGTCAGTTAGTCTAAGGGGTTAAGGAGGGTGAGAATCACGCTCAGGCGAGTGTAAAGTAGACTTGGGGAGCAGGTGAAGAGGTGTGGAGTAGTTACGAGAAGAAGTGAAGGCCGAAGAGTCAAAGAGGCGTCCGTTTTTAGTTTAGACGAGGTTCCTAAGCTTATTTGAGGTTAAGGAGTACGTCTGGTAGACAGAGAAGGAATTATCAGATGTACTTTTACTTGTCTTGTAATCGGTTTTGTCTTCTCCTTGTCTTGAAGGGTTTGAAACGTTTACATTAAATACGGGGTAGTTTTCGTCTACGACTTGTCTTACTAGTTACAGTAATTTCAGAATGTCACAAGAGTTGTAAAGTGAGTAGATTTATCACCTCGACGTGTCAGACCAATAAAAAGATTATGTATGTAGTTTATATAAAAATTTATAATTGTAATTTATATATTTTATTAGACTCTTTCCACGTTACTCGAAGTTATTAAAGTCGTTTCCAGACGTCTCTAATATTAGATATTGGTCTTCAGATACTACCTCTTCATATAGTTGTTCCTATTTTATCCTCATATTCAGTATTTAAATTCTCGACCCTCTACACGTTTTATCCTTACGATCTGATGTATCAGGACTTCTTTCAGTCAAGTCACAGTCTAAGATTTTTGACCAAGTACCTAACGGTTACTGTCTCTACTCCTCCACCTTTTGCCGGCTGTATTTTCTGTCTGTATTCTCTTTCTTATGTCTCATAGTTCTGATGGGAACCGAACAGGATTTACCTGTTTTACTCCATTCTTTACGTAAATTATTTTTGATCCGAGGTGGGTTTATAATTTGTTTCCATACAGTTTCATACCTACCAATTCAGGTCTCAAAGAAAGGATGAAGGATAAAAAGATGTTAATTAGCTCTTTATTCCATGCGGTTTCACTCCTGATTTAAGTCTTTACTTTCGTTTGGGTCTAAAAATTTCGTGTAAGATTAAACTTAACAATTCAAATTTTGACTACTGTCTCGATGAAAACACACTACCTAGACGACACATAGTGTTGACCACTAACGTACATGGATGTGTTCACCATTTCGGACATGTGATTTTTTTCTTTCTTTAAATGACATTGTTCGGGGGCGGGGTTCATATTTCCGTATGATAATTTGAATTTTTTTTTTTTCTTTTTTTGTTTTTGTTGAAAATTCCGTGAGTCGGATTCGTCGATTGTGTTGTATGAACCTATTTCACGAAAGGACCTTCTCCAAAACAAAAGAATGGAGCCGTCGAAGTTGGACAACGAACTACTACCTACCCAGTTACGGTCCCGAAAGGTTCAGTACGTGCTACAGGACCCATAGAAACTACCACCACTCCTCCCGACGGTACAGTATGGTCTTGAAGAGACGATCGAGTTCCTGTAGCTCCTTAAATTAAAGAGCGAGAAGGCGGGCTCGAAACTACAGGAGGGTCTTCTTATGGTAAACTAGGTTAAACAGGACCTAAAGACTCTCCCACGTCCTCTCACTTGTTCTGAAGAGATTCGTGACTTTAGTCAGAGTAGTCTATAATCTAGGTTAGGAGTATAAAAGTGACTTTACTATGAAATTTTCCGAGATTTTTATATAATGACTTTCTCTCAAAAGATAGAATCGAAATAATAAAGGTATAAGAGTAAAAGGTGAACACAACCGGAGGGTTTATTTCTCTAGTGTCTCCATTACACCTTTACTCAATAGACAATTTTTTCATAACGATTCTACGAATATTTCCCCGAACCTACTTTTGAGATAAAGATCATAAGACGCACCTTGGACGATACAAAGGGTACCTTTAACATATTTTCCATCAATACAAGAAGGGTGATAACCATGCCGTCAAAGGAGTATAATTCCCCCATTTCCTCGTAAACAAAGGACCGGACCCCTAGATTGATGGTTAACATTAGAACAAAGTTTCCTCTCTACACAAGACTTAAGATTTACTAAGTATCTTATGAGTAATGAACCCATGACGGAAACGTAAGTTACTTTATGTAGACCACCCTACGACCTCCATTGGTGTCGAATCTTAAATTCTAATTTTTTTTTTTAATAATCTAATTAGTTCGTGGAAAACGTCGGTCTAGGAACAGTCGAGGAACTCTAGCGGGTTACTCGAGAAGAGGTGCCGCGAAGTCCCGGAGCTTCCTGCCGACGTCAAAAAGGTCGAGGTGCCACCGTGAGAACAACAGCGACTACGTGAGAGACTAGAACAGGTGAAGTCGTCCTTAGTCGCCACCGTAAGCGTCCGCTCTCCTTTCTAAGAGGTCTCAAAGGTTGTACCCGAGTTAAAATAGTACCTTGATTTGTCTATAACCTGGTACTCGGTAGTGTCGTCACGACGTAGGGTGAAGACCCCATTTGCAATCCCTAATTCCGGTCACATATTTAAATGAAGATAAATCCTATTTTGGATACGAGTTGGATCGGGATCCTAACAGTTCACAACCGACACCGATTCTTTGGTAAAACCCATGTCATGAGATCTCGACCCGGTAGTCCTTTCATAAACTACTGAGTTTTTCGATAACGAATTATATGGTTTTGAGTTGAGTGTAACAATTACCACGATGTTATCAAAGGGATAAGGTTGATTACATTACTTTTTCCCTGTTCTGATACTTTGGTCACTCTCAGTCACACAGTTGTAGAGTCTACTGTCGACGTACGTTGTCTAATCTGGTTGTTCAATCTACGGGAGGTGGTTGACACATTTACCTACCCCTTGAGTTATACGATGTACTGAACCTCAAATTTTCATGGTACTGTACGTTGAGTTGTTGGGTGGCCTACATTGTCACTCTTTCCTTTTACAACTGTACTACTTTCTATTAATCCCTTCCAGTTTAGATTGGAATAAGGTTCTCTTGTTGATGAGAAAGGTAAAAAGATGTCCAAAATATTGTATAGATATTAACATTTTGACACTAAAAATTATACTTCGTCTCTCCCCTCTTTTCCCTCGTTTTGTCTATTCGGACGGGGGATTTCGGTTGAAACCTAAGTAATTGATCTTATTCCGAGTGGTTGACAAGTTACAGGATATCCTTTATTGTGCCATTTGTTTTAGGGAAGGGTAGCGAGGGAGTGAAGATCCAATACGGGGTTTACTTTGACCGTGTTATCTGACGTAATTATTTTAAATATGGTGATTTCAATTCCGTTCAAAGGAACATTTATTGGGAGAGTTAAGAGTCGAAGCTTTCTTGTGGGATTAGGGTTACCCCCACCCGTGGAATGGAGACATTAGACATTACCACCCGCGTCAGTTGTGTTGTTACTTTACACTGCTACACCCCTTCTGTCCTCGTCCGTCGTTGTTGTGTTTCATTGTGTAAGGTGTTACACTCGCCTCTACCCTGCCTTCCACCCCCTTTGCACTCATTCATGTTTATAGTTGGTTCTTATGACTGATTTGCGTCCTTAGTTAATGGGTCTGTATTGTCATTATATAATCAACTTTTCATACATCAATGTACGAAATTTGAGGTGACGACCACCAAACAAAGAGGAGCCGAGATTGAAGAGGGATCAGTTCATAGAAAGAGACTTACTCCTCGTTCGACCACCGGAGAACTCATCCTTTTGCTTACACGACAGACGTAGAACCTTCGTTGTCCAGGTTGTCGTTAGACTGAAGTGAACTCCGTAAACAACGAAGTTCTACTTAAATGGGGTTTTAGTGGAGACAATTTCCTAGTGGTGCTATAGTTCAAAAGTTCTTTTGGTATGTCTGTTAACTATGTGGTCGGTTCTACATAAAGTGGGAGGAGGATCGACAGTCACATTGGTTACGAAGGACCTTATTTTTACGTTTACCCGTTTCCGAGGGTCAGAGAACTATTACATAGTGGTCGTATGTACCAGACCTGTAAGGACCCGTATCCCTGTATGACTATGTCTCGGAGGACGAATCTGATTTCCTGTCGACTTCCAATTTACTTAAATTCTGTGTCTGTATGGACTCGGCTGACCCTTTGTCGGAGCAGGTCTCGGTCCCGGGCGACCGCGTGGAGGAGAAAATAAACCCGTATACATAAAAGACGAAAGACCATAAAAAGAAGGTGGTAAAGGGGGAGAAGTCCCAAATCGAGGAAATCAACTCCCGGATAGAAATCGTCAAATAGTTATACTCCAAACACAAGTCGTTACCTAAGGGAGTCAACGATACATTTTTTTATACCTAATTTTGCTCAGAAAATTATGGTCAAACAAACAAATTTATGACATTAGTCTCGAGTATGGTTGCCTTGTTTGATTTAACTATTATAGGTCGTTCAGGGTTGTAGAGTGGTAAATACCTCCCCCGCTTTTAGATTCAGAATCCCGTGACTGAGATTAAGGGAACTAAAAATTTTCGGTCAAGTCTATAAGGCGGTGGGTTCTTCGAAGGGTCTCTGTCGGAGGGAGTGAGAACGAGAGTTTTGTTTTCATAGGGTGACGGAAGACGTGAGTCTTCATGAAGAGACATGAGGTGACGTCAGAGTCACCAAATTACAGACAGAGGGACACGTCTGACCCTCTGTGATTCGTCCTGTTTGATGTTTGTTATAAAGACCCTTAGGTTGACGAGGAACTGAGATGCCGACCGATGAAGGTCGAGTTGGAGGGACAATGTCCTTACGTCTCTATCCTCATTCGTGTTCGGTATATGTTTGTTTTATTTGTATTTTTTGGGTAGAAACTACCATTATGGTAGTCGACTTCACAGATGTTTAAGAGGAAAGTAGAATTCAGAGACGTCGTTTAACGAAAGACTGTAAGGACTCCACCCCGAGAGTGAGGTCGACCCCGGATTGGTGTTTCTTTTCCGGTGGGTTGGTGTGGGCTCAGACGCTTGTGACAACAGCGACCTTTCTCAAATTCAAGGGAACTAAAAGTACACCGCGAAACAAATGAAGAGATTATGAGTGTATGGACTGTAGAGGTATTAGAGTAAGAAATTGACTAAGTATAATTTCTTGTTTCCTTTATAAAGTCTATACATAAAAAGGACACGTTTCTTTAAGATTACCCAATTCTTAATTGAAGTTTTGTCTGAATATGAACCATCCATGAGTATTTGTCCGACAAAGAGTTTGACACGTCGGGTAGAGGTCAACACATTAATTTATTTTGAGCCGTACGAGGAATGGGAGTAAAGGAGAACGACGACGGACTCGACGAGTACTAGTTATCGGCCTCCTCCATTGACACGATACTCACGGGCTCAGAGGAGTTAGGTCCCCGATTCAAGGAGTATTCAAAGGGTTTTGACCAAGTGATTCTGGACACGGGCGAGATCCGCACGCATTGCGAGACTTAACTCGTCTGATTACCGAAGCATAACGACATAGTCTCTGAGACAGAAAAGGATACCTGCTGTTTTACTTCACATTTATAATAATTGTACTACTTAGGAAGAAATTTATTTTTTACATTCATCTATATGTGATTTTTCATATTTCCTCATATGTGATTTTACGTTTTTTGGTTTTTAGTTAATTAGATCGTTCAAATGTTCACTAAAAATATAAGAAATATGAATTGACTTAAAAACTTAAAAGGATAGTGTGTATACGTAATAAAGATATTAAAAATTTTGTACTTTCATCGAAACGGTCGTCATTTTATCGTGTTCGTGTTGTGTCGTTTTTGTCGGGCAATCACTCATGGAAAGTGTTGAAGTCTAGGTCGTAATAACGTTATCCAACCAAACTGACGTAGTCCCCGATGTCACCCCTAAGCGAGTAGTTGAAAGTAGACAGAAAAGGAGAGACTATTCTCACAGGTGTTTGGACGATAAATATGAAGTGTACAAAGCATACTCGACGAGTTAAATACTTCTAAAAACTCCTTTATCATCAATGGGTACGGGAAATGTTTTTTCCGAAGGAAACACCGAGTCGACAATTTTCTTAGATGGACATTACACCCTCTAGACCCAAGCTAGGGACCCAACCCTTCTAAGGGACCTCTTGTCTTTCCGGTGGGTGAGACCATAAGACCGGACCTCTTAAGGTACCTAACAAATCAGGTACCCCAGCGTTTCTCAGTCTGTACTGATTCACCGAAAGTGAAATATTTATTTTGTTTGTTTTGACCACATGTTTACCTAAGACAACCGGTTAAGAAAATCTTTACCCATTGTTAAAAAAATCTTCCGAGATTCCAGGCAGATCAGTTTCGGAACCAAAAAGGTCACCAGTACATACTTACACTCTCAACCTGACACTTCTTTCGACTCGTGACTTCTTAACTACGAAAAGTTGACACCACAACTTCTTCTGAGAACTCTCAGGGAACCTGACGTTCCTCCAGGTTGGTCAGGTAGGATTTCCTCTAGTCAGGACCCACAAGTGACCTTCCTGACCACGAAGGTTACGACTTCGACTTTGAGGTCATGACACCGGTGGAGTACGCTTCTCAACTAAGTGACCTTTTCTGGGACTACGACCCTCCCTAACTCTCGTCCTCCTCTTCCCCTGCTTTCTCCTACTCTACCGGTCTGCCGTAGTGGTTGAGCTACCTGTACTCAATCTCACTTGAGGTCCTCGACCACTACCTGTCCCTCCGGACCGCACGACACTAAGTACCCCAGCGTTTCTCAGCCTGTACTGACTCGCTGACTTGACTTAACTTAACTTTCGTCCTTAATTATAGACCTAGACCAAGACTTTTTAGATAGATGGACCTTTATATTGAGTAATGTCTGACTCCTGCTCCTCGTTAAGGAGACAATAATTCTTGTACCTAAACGTTACGTAAAGTGTAGTATGTCATACCGACAAATCTGTAAACACTTGTGTCCCACTCCTCAGACTTAAGGAATCCTGTAGTAGAACCTGAATTTATAGTGATAGTCATCATCTCCCCTTTTTTGGGAAGAATTTGATAGTAGAGTGTTAACATGAAGGTTTAGTGGTACTCGTTCTATTCTTATACCACTTATTTGTGTACATCAAATGGACGTCATATCGAAAAACGAGGAGGGGTGTACACGGTTTCTAAAGTGGTGCTACTGACTTCTCAAGTAGGTACCTTAGAAACACAGCTTACTACAGTTACCTCTTTCGGAAACTTTTCATTTGATGACAATTCATTGTGTTCCTGAGGCTCGGACTCAATCACTTTTCAGTCTGTATGAGATACTTTTTAGGAAACGAAATTATTTCAGTATAATTTTTGACAAGAATTCTTCAAACTGTGAAACAGATAGGTGGATAGAGGTTACGAATAGAAAGTCATCGAATGTTTTTATAGAAGGCGGGACTTTTGGGTGTATCTTTTAACGATTGATAAGAAAGGACCTAATTGTCTGGATAAAGAGGGAAAAGTGTTTCGTTTTTCAGGGAAGAAGTAGGATCGGTTTATAAATATTTTAATTCAGAGATAGGTGGTAGTACTGAGATTTAGTAAGATGAACTGAACCTTATCGGTCTTTGAGACACGATCAGTGAGATTCACTGACTACTAAGAAGATCGAGTCTTGCCTCACTGACACGGTCACTGCATGGAAGACTTGGACGTCGACTCGACACCAGACCAGGACAAGGTCCGCTTAACCTGGGTCCCGGTAGTCAAAGGCAAAACAAAGTCGTTGGGTTCGATCGAGACGTAGTCGTCGAACGAGTATGACTGTCTGTATAGCTTCTTTTTACCTGTATAATGTCGGTCACAGAAGGAAGATTCTTAAGATTGAATAAGTTGTGTCTTTCCGGATCTAAAGGTCATTACGTCAAATGTAGAGTGTCTCATTTCGGGTTTAACCACTCTTGAAGTATTTTCAGTGTTTAGGTTCTACGTCTGTTAAATCGTAACTAATATAAAGTTGTTTATACTCAACTAGGATAAGGTTGAAGAACCCTTTCTGTAAGGTCTTGGGTCAGTTACCAAGGTATCGATCTTTATTGTTACCTTTGATTCTGAGAAGTTTTCTTTATGTGAAAGATTACTCTCATGAAAATACTCTGACACGAGAGAAAGACGGTTAGAAAAAAGGATAGGTGTGTGATTTATCGTCATCAGTATACAAATTTATGTTTGAATTGTACCGTCGTCTACCGCCTCGGTTCAATTGAACCTTGATGAGCGAATCGACTTCTTCAAATTCTGACGGCTTCTTGTCGTTCGGAAATTTACCCTACGTCGTCCGTTACTGTTCAGTATACGTTTCTGTAGTTGTTCTCTTGTACAAGATACACTGGTGACAAATTATTCCCGGGGAGTTGGAAGACAGAAGGAATAGTTACAACGGGTCAATATGATTATAAATTTCTAAGTTTCTTTTCAAGGGTTCACACTATTTAGAGTAAGACTTTATAGACCGGTGTTAAACCTTAGTTTTGTTTGAAGGCACCCCAAGTCTTTCGTTGATGAATAGTGGTACTTGGGTTCCCCAGTACAATATAATAAAAAACGTGGTACCGTGTAATTATCCACGTATAGGTGGATGTTTCTTTTTGTTGAAAAGGGTCCTTCGTCCTTCCTGTTTACTAACTCCCTTTGTACTGTGGACGCAAATGACTGTCGCAAGATAAAACCTACCGAGACGATAAAACCAATCGTATAAACTATCATTAATATCAAGAACCAAGACAGGGGAGAAGGTAGATTACGACTTTGTGAACTACTACAGTTTGATTCTGACTACGTAAGTCTGGAAAAGCTAGATCCATAATAGATGGGAATAGTGGTAGACGGAGATTCGTCCCGTAATCGTTCCTTTCCCGGGTGTGTGAAAAGAAAAGGTTCCAGAAAAGAGGAGTTTCCCCAGTTCATAGAAGTCAGTTTGGACCTAGATGGGAGTGTATTGAAATAGTTTAGTGAAGGACGGTGACTCTATTAAACGACGTAGTCTAAATCGAACTAGAGTAAATAAGGATAAGGTCCTTGACATACATACACCCAGTATCAAAACATGAAGGGTAAATATATAGGGACGACGGATTTTATAATTACGTCCCCACAAATATTTCTAATGGACAACACTAGAGACTTATCGTCGTAGTTAAAGTAGGTGGGAAACAGGTTGTCACAGTGACTGGTCGAACATGACAAGCAACCGCAGCCTGTGCTCAAATAGGTCGGGAAGAGACCGAGAGGTCCCGTGGTCGAGATTCTCTCGTGCCGAGTGGAGTAAGTGACACAGGTTGTGGTCGGACACGAGGTACTGGAGGAAGAAATCAAGGATTTCTCCCTTTTTTCAAAAGTCCGGTAGAGAACGATTTAATTCGTGTAATCGTCGACGTGACCCACCTTTTACGAGTGAGATGGTGTGTAGGGTCGTCCCGAGACTGGAGGAAGGAAGTGAATAAAAAAAGAGAACAGAGTCTAAAAAGTCAGTGAGGTGTCGGACTGAAATCCGAGTCGACGAATCTTGACAGTCGTTCTGAAAAGTCCGGTCTGACAGAGACCCATTGTACTTGCCATAAAGAACGAAAAAAAGGAGGAATGAAGTTGTCTTACTATTTATTACGAAGTTAGTATCCGTAAATAAATGGAGTTGTTTACGTGGCATAAAGACACGTAGATCTTGACGTGTCCAGGACGTCCTCTTAATCTCTACTGATACTCCATGAGAAAAATCTCTCACTTGATACTGTTATTCAAGATTTTACAAGGTATACTTCGTTCGAAGGATCCCATAAGTCTAAGTTAGAAAAAAGAAGAAGTCTGGTACTATTTACGAGAATATATCCGGACAGGAATACAGTTTTGAATAAAAAGGTGCTTATTTGTCTTTTGTTCCGTCTGTCTGTAAAAACCAAATCTAAAGTCCATTTCTATCTACCGCATTTTGAGTTCTTAACCTTGAAGTCCTAAGATTCTCTTTTTAAGAAAGGGAAATGTCACACCCTACAGTCGAGTGGAAGACAGAGACGACTTTGACCCCATAAACAAGGGGACACCCCCTGACAGGAGGCGACCGACGGTCGAGGAGGAGATGGAGGGAGTCGGTGGGTCAGTCAAGGAGTATACATCTGACCTTGAACCACCGGTCGACGGCCCGAACGAGATTCCAAGACTCTCGGAACCTCGATCACTGACACTACAGACGTATCGCTCAGAAATACGGTAGGTCGAAGAGAACTTACTCGTTATGGAGAAGTGGACATCCTCTGTCGTGTGTCAAATAAGTACAGATTATCCGATGTTCCCTCGGGAAAATTGGAGAGAAATAAGTTCAGTCTCGAATTGAAAATACCTATGAGAGAGGGATACCGTCACTGAAGTGGATCGCAGGGTGTGGTTCCCTTCACCCTTTCTTTGGAAGTTAGTCATTTTCTTTACTGAAGACTCTAATAATCCTAGACTCAAACTGACGTCTAAAAAGATCTGTGAAAACCGTAGAAAGTCATTTACGACCGTTAAGTTGTATAACCTCCCGTCCCTCTCAAAAGTAGATATTGGTCTAGACTCTGTTATATCACAAAGTTATTTTCTAAATCGTCCTTTGTCTTTGGGTTCGGGGTCAGCGGTCCTTCGTGTACTATTATGTTAGTCACTCATAATTCGGGGAGGGTAGATGTTTCTCTTCACCGATCACGTCTCACGACTAATTACAGACATACTGGTCCGCGATTATCTACGTGAAAACTTTCATGGACACCAGACAAAGTCTTCTCGGACTGGCAAAAATTATCGAACTAGATGTAAGAAGAAAGATAATTGTTAAAGAAGTAAATTTCGGACTTTCCTTTCTTGTGGTAATTAGGATTTTGATACTGTGTTGTTTCACCTTCTTTACACTCTGGGAATTCTCTGGTTTAAATTTTATTCCTCTACTTATAGTCAAATTTGTACTCTATAAACTAAGGAAGCAAAAGAGAAACCAATGGGGAAATTAATGAGTCTTGTTACTTTAGTCTATGAATATCCGTTCGGAAGGAAACTACTCTTCTCTAAATCCTGAATTAGGTGAAATGATTGGATAACCATGGTTTGGACTTGGGTTCTTTCCGTCTTCTTCTTAAGTCGTTTTTACAGATGATCAGGTTTTGTTTCCTTTTCCGTATTTCAAGTTTTTTTCTTTTAGTCGTTATTGTCCGGTTGAATTTAATCTTAGGATCAATTTTTGAGAGTTATAGACTTCAGTTACTTCATCTTCTTAGATGGTAAAGGTTTCTTTAAGGTATTTTTGTTTTGTTTTACCGTTTAACAAGAAAGATGATTCTACTGGGTCTTAAGGACGTGAAGCTCGTATATTTAAGATCTTTGTAAATTTTTCAATGGTGATATAATAGTTTACGACTCGTGACAATTCATTAGACCAAAAGAATTTCAAAACCCGTAGGGACCACCGAGTCTACCATTTCTTAGACGAACGTTACGTCCTCTGGACCCAAACTAGGGACCCAGTCCTTCTAGGGGACCTCCTCCTTTGCCGTTGGGTGAGATCATAAGAACGGACCTCTTAAGATAGTTGTCTCCTCAGACCGTCCGATGTCAGGTACCCCAACGTCTCCCAACCTGTACTGACTCACTGATTGTGAAACAATTTCATGTATGAGGAGACGTATTCACGAGTTCACCATCGACTTACTATGTAAGGACTCACTACATTTTGTACTCAACCTTATCTCTACCGGGGGCTAATGTGAGACCTAGTAGAAGATCTTAATTACTGAGTCAAACAATTCATAAAGGTACCTGAGTAGTTTTTTATCTAATCAGGAATCGTTGATTCGTGAACACATATTTTATTTAAACTTTACAAACCTTATTTTTTTTTTCCCCCCCCTCTCTCTCTTTACTTCTGTTTGTACTTAATTTTACTGTTTTATTGAATCATTGTATTGGTTATTCTTACCTTTCGTACTTATGGTCCACCAGTCGTACGACGAAGAGCTCCTGTAGGACAGACATTAGGAAATGCTTGTGACTTGACTCAAACAGGAGTTGGAGCCGGTCGGTCAACTCGTGGAGGTGGAGTAGGAGGGGCTTTTCGGATCGTAATCTGTCCCGAACAAGTTCGTCCCGACGAAAGGCTGTCGTGGCCAGAACTTAGAGTAACTTAGCCCGGACGTTGCTCAGATCGGAAAGACTGTCGTGTCGGACGAGACGTCCTGAGCAGTCCCTCCTCTCCCTGACGGGTTGACACTGACGGACCACGTGTAGACAACGTACCGAAAGATAAAGAAGGAGGTCTCGGACCTTTAGGTCTACCTTTTTTACTTATTGTCTTTTTTTTATTTACTTTTCATTTGTACTCTGTTACTTAGTGTTTACTATATTATTTATTATTATATATTCAAATGGATACCTTCCCATTTTTATTGTATTTTTGTCTCTTGTTTTTCGACAAAAAAGACTACCATCGGATATTCAGGTTAAGACAAAAATGAACTTCTTACACTGATCAGGTTAATTATTCACCTGGTATAAAATTCAATTTGAATAAATTTTTTTTTTTTTTTTTGGTTTTATGTAGAAAATCTTACGACGTCCTTCAAAAGATCCTAAAGACTAAGGTCAAAACACAAAAGTAAATGGTATTGATGAAGGATGGAACACGGCTTACTAGACGACGACATAAAATCGTCAGACCCACGGTTGTCCAAGACTCAACCGCTCAAAAAAGAGACACTGTCTATTCTTCAGTCTTTATCCGAGTCGACAGAGTACCTTAACAAACCGGTCTTGGTCCTATAGAAGGTCGACAAAGACGGATGTTCTTATATATCTTGTTCGACGAGTCCGTTTTTCAGTGTAATTTTGACAATTGTCATGATATAAGTCATTTTCTGGTTAGAATTGGTCCGTGTAGACTTTATAGTTATCGTTTGTCTTGTGTGTCTTTTGTCGTGAAACGACAAAATTTCCGAACGTCATGGAATAAATCCAAGACAGTGCTGGAACACTCTGTCCGTAGTAATACGGTGATAATATTTTTCTCTTTTGGTTCGGACTTCCGAATTTCTTTCTAGACAGGTCTAGCGGGTGTCCCATCGTTACCGTGTCACTCTTTAATCTTAGTCTGGAAGATGAGAAAGAGGATACCCTACATCGTACACGTAGGAGACACGTACACTGGTTTTATTACAAATTTCCTCACCTTTTAGCTAGTCGGAAGTAAAGAGAAAAGGGACAGTGACGATGGAAGTGAATACTTCTCTTTTCTGTCCTAAACTTCTCGTGTTCATCTAGTTCGATACTTGTTGTTGAAGGAAGGATAGCGGGGATTTAGTCAGTCCGAAGATCATTAAAGTTCGGAGTCTCGTATTGAAACTTAAGACTGAATTCCGTTTTTTTTTTTTGTTTGGAGTTTGATCGACTTAGACGATTCCGCTTACCCTGGGTTTTCTTGATACATGAAATATTGACCTTAGAACTTAGACCTTAGAATTTAGAATAAATTATATTGTAGGTATGATTCACGCCTAAAGTTTATGGGATATCTAATTTTAGTCGGTTAATGTTTCCTCTCCCCTTCGGACTTATGACTTCCGTCGGATTATTTGTTTTCTGTGTTTTTGTTCGTATCTTGATATAATCGTGTGTTTTATTATTAGTTTCCGGTATTGTTACTGAGACCTGGTAATTCTAGTCTGTCTGATTCACGATACAATGAACTTTTCCCGGACCCACTACCCTTCATGAATATAAAGTCATTTGGAAATGATTTGTAGACGAAACACAGTCCAGGATACGACCCATGAGACCTGTTTGAATATAATTATTATTTACTAAATTATATTTCTGGACGGTAAACTTAATAGGCCTTTACATTACGAACTCACATTTCTTTTTACATAAAGATCTACGATAAAAATTTACAGTTATATTTCATGTCTTAAAAGAAAGAATCAAATACAGTTGGAAGTTTGATGTAGAAGTTAGTTATGTTGATTTTGTATTAGAATTTATTTAACGAACCACCAAATAAAATTAACCAATTACTGGACGAATTTCTAAAATGAGAAAAACGAAATTTGAAAATTTTTGTAAAAATATAAAATATAACCTCATGTCGACTAATTATTTTAATTACAATCAAAATAATCACAAAGTCCAAATGTCGTTTCACTAAGTCAATATGTATATGTACACAGATAAAAAAAGGTTTAAAATTTAAAATTTTTACATTAAGAATTTCTTGACAGGATCTGACAATCTAGAAAGACTTAATAGATACTAAGGTCCTAAACTTTTAGACTTCTTTAGTGACATTGTCCTAAACCCCATCTTTTCTCTTCTCGATTTTATTAAACCTCCGTAGTCTTTATGATATAACTTCTTGGATTTGTCTTAAGAAATCCTACGGAATTGTTTACGACGACGAGAACCATAAAGAGAAATTTTATGACCAGGTCTTTGACACAAGCCTTGTACCTTCGTTCATCCTATCTTCCTTTCTAAGTGTTTATCTATGTAATCCTTGTTAGTACTGAAGTCACTCGAATTCCTGGATCCTCCATTCGTGTATTTTATTACTAGTATTATGTTCCATGTGTACTTCTCAATCCCGTCAATTCTCCTTCTACTTTGATGAGATACGAACCCTTATTTCTTTTCGAAGTATTTTCGTCCCCTCTACTTGTTTTCAGAAAGTATCTTCTACCTTGTGGTAGTCGTTTCTGTCTTAAGCCTTTGACTGGCTTCTGTGACTTCTTGACTTATACCCAATGAAACTGGTATTTCTTACTCTTCTTGTCGTCTTTGATTCTTCTGAGAACTCTCAGGGAACCTGACGTTCCTTTAGGTTGGTCAGGTAGGATTTCCTCTAGTCAGGACCCACAAGTGACCTTCCTGACTACAACTTCGACTTTGAGGTTATGAAACCGGTGGAGTACGTCTCTCGACTGAGTGACCTTTTCTGGGACTACGACCCTTTCTAACTTCCGTCCTCCTCTTCCCCTGTTGTCTCCTACTCTACCGACCTACCGTAGTGGCTGAGCTACCTGTACCCAAACCCATCTGAGGCCCTCAACCACTACCTGTCCCTCCGGACCACACGACACCAAGTACCCCAGCGTTCCTCAGCCTGTGTTGACTCACTGACTTGACGTGACTTCTTTCCACCCAATCCCGGTGGAAACTTACCACCCGATTACTCTGATAAAATATCCGTTGTCCGTCAGTAATCAACAGAGACTGACACGTCTCCCTTCCGGACTCCCCTTTGTCGTCATCTCACCAATGCCAATCGATCAATCCTCCGACGGGAGTCCACTCGATGGAGTACCCTTGCTCGGGTCCACTCTCAAGTATTCAGTACTTGACTCCGTTCACTCGACCTTAGTCTCTTTACCTACCTCTCCTTTCTATGACATCTGTATTTTATCTGTCTTAAATCATAGGACTATCTATACCCTGTGTTCCGTCCCCTCCCTTTTTTACTATTTTTCTTTTACTCCGACTCCAAAATTTGGGTCCATCAACCTCCCAGTTACCATGATAATGACCTTTACCTACCTTTCTCTCTTCCTTTTTTCGTCACGTTAAACCTTTACTTTCATTCAACTTAAGAAAGAAAACAAAGAGTATGATTGTACCCGTTCATTTATGAAGCATCGAGTCTACTCTTTGTTCGGTCGGTACTTGTCCATTTCTCTGACTTCTCCCCCAATGGAGATCTGATGGGTATCGATGGATTTATTATTCACTAGTTGAAATACTGAGAGTATGAGTAAAGACTAAGTAATAGTAAATGAAAATTTTGACCCTTGTCATGGTCGACTTTCATTTCTGGGTCACACTGAATAATTCGAGTTCACTGTGACCTGTTTGACTATCGATACCTTTCTCTCTCCTTCGTGGAGGCACCTCCTCTCTTCATGTGACGGACGGACGTCGAAAACCACTTCTGTCAGGTACGTTGAGAACTTACGAGTAAATTATCTTGGTGTCCGATCGAAGATCTACGTCCGATCGAGGATCTAGGGAATTATGACCCTATTCAATTGTCTTTTCTTTGTACTATGAAAAGTTAAGGTTCATAGTCTTTGTAATAACTATTTATAATTACCCTTTTTTTTCTTTAGAGAAAGGTTTTGAGTCTCTTAATGAACCGACCTAACATCCTCAGGTGCAGAGAGTAAACCTTCGTACTATACTACTATAGCGTTGACTCGTGGTAGTGTCTCGTTACTCAGAGGGTCGAGAGTCTTTGACTGCCTTCTCGACTCCGAGTAAAGGACTCTCAGTGAGACCAATACGCCTAGTAGAGATTTTTGAATAGGGAGAAGTTCTATTTTCGACAATTTGTGGAGGCCTCGAGGTACTCGCAGTAGGTCCCCGAAAATGTCGTAGAGTCACTACGTTCAGTTTTGGGCAGAGACTGAAGAGAGAGTTTTCGGGGAACCGAAATGGACCGACAACGGAACGACTCATCAGGTCAGGTAGATGAAAGTTCTGAGAGGTCGACAGGTCACTAGAAGAGAGATAGTCGGTCGAGTCGACTGACACGATAAGACGGAGGAAGACGAACTTCGTACAGATGACACCGGAAAGCTAGTAGATCATCGGAGACCTCGTTGACTACATGTACAAATTTCTCTTACTTTTTACTATTGTACCCCAGTGAAATTTTTAGGCTTTGTTCCTTTTGTATGTTTTCGGTTTTTGGAGTGGAGTGGCTCGGGATTCAAATTAACTTGTCCCTTCAAAAAAAAAAAAAAGGAGTTGAACTCCGTTTTTGTACTCTATATTAAGGATGGTGAGTATATTTGAAAAGGATGTGAGTCCAAAAATTTACCTCGTCACTGACAGTAATACACTGGCTTTTCCTTAAATTAAACTTGGTTCTCTTTTTCCGTGACTTCACCTTTAATTTGGTTCCCCCGTCCCTTGGTCGCTCTTGGAATATGTACTATATGTTGTAATAAATCTTATGACGGCTGGGATTTTTGTGAGTTTTAGAGAATTCTATTTCACCACTGTTTGTGACTTTGTCCTATTCACTTGGTCGTTTTGAAGAGTCAAGTTGTATGCCGTGCCATTTGATCCTCTAATGTTTCCACTGCTTTTAGTTAAAGGTAGAAAGAAAAGACCTAGTGTGTTCCATCCAATCCTAAGGTGATTTGAGGATTGACACGAGGACTTTGATATTCGTTTAACACAGCAGACAGTAAGGGAAGCCGACAATGGCAAGTGACGGGGTTGTAAGAGGGAATGGAAGACAAGAACCTAGACCCGAAAGTGGTGAAATATGAGTCGTCTACCTCCGAAGACTAACCGATACTCGAGGAGTCACAGACGGTTGGTCGACTCGTTACCGAGGTTCCGTAGAACCTTGAAGGGTGTTACGTTGTTTCGGAGAACGTCAACACGCTAAGAAACACGTTGGACAAAGTGTCTGTGTCTCCTCTTTCCCCTCTCAAGACTTTACTGAAGAGTAGGGAAAAGGATTGAGGTCCAACCTTGATGATTTCAAAATAAACGTAAGTCCACGGTACCTTTGAACTTTAACGGTATAGAAAAAAGATACGGGAGGTAAGTGAGTGGAAAAATAAATCACACAAGGTGGCTCGCAACTAAAGAAGGTACAGTACAAGGTTTGGGACGTGTAGCGTCAAAAAAGGCCGTGAGACTTAGTTCGGGACCGGTTCGGGTAAGTGGACAACGTCAAAGTAGACTTCTCCTAGGTGGACAAGAAAGACTTTGTAGATCTATTTCTACTAAATTAGATATCCGTACTGTCACTGACCAATAAGAACCCCCTCCGTACGAAATTGTTTCCTCCTGATCGTCCATTGTTCTGTTTTGTTCGGTGAACATGTTCTTCATAGTTTATTCTTACACCAAAGTGTAAAGTTTTGTAAGAGGATACCTGTTCGTTAATGTCTCTCAATACCGTGATGAATCCGTAAATTTGGTACTGAGTATCAAACAAAGACAACAATTAAAAAATTACGTTTTTCGAGAACTCTTATTTCTTCGTAGTCGGAGTTCTATGGTACTTTCACACTACGTAATAGTTAGGATTTACCCTTCCCACTATAGTTTACTGATCATGAATTCTAATTTTTATGGAACCCCCTATCGAAATTGGTTGGTACTATGTACGTTGCGAGAAGAGACTGACCCTGATTATTAATTGGTTTTGTGTAATTACCACACTTCTTAGGGTTGGGGTATCGAATTATGGGGACACCGGTAAATTAAGGTAAGACAAGGTTCCGGTGTCTGGTGGTTGTCGGTTATTAGAACTTCATCATAAGGAGACTAATGTTTCCCTTCACCCGGTCATAATATCCCTCTACAGGAATTGTTGAAGTCTGTATAAAATTCGTTCTGAGTCTATATGTATTTTATAAAGTTTTTGTCGCTATGATATATAGGTACAAATGGTACTTTGTTACCTTAAAATATTGACATTTGTTCACATTGTTCGTTACACTCACAAAGAAAGATCACGTCAGTTCCAGGTAATAATGAATCTTTAAATATTTTCCTTTGTTTCTCTTGTCATGAAGACGGTAAGGTTACCATAATTCCTTTTTTTACTTTATTTATAAACAGGGATTCTAGTCTAAAGAGAGTTACCAGTCTCCTATTTTAGTCGGTGTAAGGTGATCAGATCTAAATAAAGGTAAGGAAAAAGAAGGTGTATTTCAAGGAAGTTCGAGTCCCTCTGTCCCCTTAGTTACTTTCGACTACTTAGGTTCTCCTGTTTTTATTTACGTTTTCTTTTAATATTCAAACCCATTCTGATTAAAACCGGATACACTCTGGTGTCTAGTGTGATCCTAATCCTTTGACTAAGATCTTTCTTACCAGACACCGACTTGTTCACTCAGTGTTCCTCCTTTCCGGGGTCCCCTGTGACTCTTTCCTTCCAATATTTCCATTAACGGTCACCCGAAGCAAAATCTGATGTTAAACTAATGTGGTATAACAATCCGTTGAGATGTGTCGTCAAGTCGATTTTTACTGACAATGAGGTTATTGTGCCAAGGACCTCTTTCGTTCACGATACTAAGGTGAACCATAATTTGCACGAAAGTGACTTCTTGTTAGTCTCGTCTCCCCTTTTTTGTTGTACCGACACCCTCCCCGACCTTTCCACTTCCCTCGTCTTTACGGACTTCATGTCTGCCTTCCACAGGTCAGGTGTGCCTTCTCGGGGGTAAATGGGTCGTTAGTTCTGGACAGAGTACGACACTGACTATACATTAAAAAGGACTCAGCAGGTTATACCGTCGGTTGTCAATGTACACCGATCAATTGATCTTTAAGTCAAGGAGGTGGGGTGATCGGAGTAAAGTACCCCAGTTTCCGGTACCCACCGATTCCCAGAGTACATGACCCGTTGTCGCTTATGGAGGTAGAACCGTTCTTTGAGATGACCATAGTCACATTTAGTATGTCTTTTCATTTTTGTATTAAATTCATCGAACTATTAGAGAAGGTATATTGTCTCGGTTAAGAAAAGAATTTTAAACCTAAATGAAACGAGCACTTGTAAAGTGTATTACATAAACTCTAAAGAAGTCAAGGGTACAGGTGAGATACCTAACTGTCCCTTACCCATAAACAGAAAAAAAAAAAGGGGGGGTCTTCAAATTTTTATATACTTTTACGGAGATGTATGATCATGAGAAATTTATAAATATCACTTGTGTTCACTTATCTTACAATTTCTTTTATTTAGACTTTTTCGAGGAAAGAGAATTAAGGATTTATTTCGACAAAACGTTTTGAACACGAAAATATATATAATTTTAAGGATGAGGAATCATAAAGTACCGTGTACCTGACACGGCACAATGATTGACTGGTCACGACCGTCTGTAAAGGGTCTCGTCTTGTGATCATTTTTAATAACGTACCGACATTCTATGTTGTCCCTGTATTTTGTCTTTTAAAGGGTTTCTTGAAGACTTTTGTGAAAATAGATATCATTATGGTGTAAGAGGGTCGCAAGTAGGACTGACTAGGAAAAAACTATAGGAAGCGTGTGAAGGAGAAAGAGAAGATCTAGAGGTTTACAATCAGAATCTCCCCGTCTCTATTCCCATCCTGCGGTCAGGACTCCGGAAAAGAGTTAGATGTGAGGGGATTTCCGTTAAGATGGGTAAGGATACCGTAAGGAATGGTATTATTTACGAATAATGAGATTTTTAATATATATATATATATCTTAAAGTTTAGATTTATAGGTGGTAAAAGGAATTATAACGGTGTGTGGTAAGGTTTCAACTTGTCATTTGGACGATTGAAGGAGAGGGGGTTACGACGAGAAGGGACTCGTTACGGGATGACCGGAGTGACACTCGGATCGACTGTGACACTCGGATCGAGTGTGGGAATCTCAAAGAGGACAGGAAGACGACTGGGGTGGCTCCTGACATGCCATGTCATTTAGTGAAGAGGCAACAGTTCCCGAAACATCTATTATCTATGACAAATTATTAGTAGTCCTGGTCCATCGGGGATACGAGACGATCAGGGGTTTGTTACTTTTGGAAACGACTACATATAAGGGTCAGGGTGTCTCGTCTTGGGTAAGTATTTAGAACGGAATCCTTATGTTCAGGAAAAGGGTTCGTGGTTAGGGGTGGGAGATCCAATTGACGTCTTGACAGGCCAACCGGGGTACTACCACGTCTCACGTCGACGCTTTCGTAGACCCAACATCAACGGATTACGATGGGACTCTCGTTCAACAACAAACCAACGAGTCAACACAGACTGGGAAAGCACTGGGGTACGTGACATCGGGTGGTCCGATGAGACAGATACCCTAAAAGGTCCGTTCTTATGACCTCACCCGTCAGTAAAGGAAGAACTCCCCTAGAAGGACTGGGGGTAGAGGACGAAGCCGTCCGCCTAAGAATTGACGGCTCTGTGGTCCCTTCGGACTCTCATTCAATGAGGTATTATTTGCCTAGGTAACTAATATACCTCGACGGACGGAAGAAAAAACCAGAGTTTTGCGGAAGAGTCAAGTTACCCATGAAAAACAAAGGAGGTGGGAGGTTGTAGGTAGGTGGGTAGGTGAGTTACGGTAGGAACTATTGAAGGGGAGTGATGGGGGGTTGTACTTTTGGTAATAGTCCAGAATGACTAAGACGGGGATTTGACACAGAGTCTAGGTAGGTTGACAGACGTTTAGGTGACTGAGAGGTAGGTTCGGTGGGTCTGTTAACATTGACCCGTCCGGAGAGATGAAACAGGAACTAGGGGATGTTAGGTAGGATTTGTACATCGGTCACACTAAAAAATTTCAACGTTTGGTAAGACACAAAAGACTTAAGGTACAGTTAATATTATATTTGATAGTTTTATATTCTGTTTTCTTTAGACTCTAAATATTTGGGTTTATTACAATTTTTATAAAAAACAGTTACACTTGGTCGAAAGAGATAGAAATTCGACTCAGTAGGAAATTATTAAAGTGAGGGGATGAAGTTAGAAAGTTATGAACGGATACCGAAAATTCCATCTCTAGGAACTCCTAAAGAAAGAGTCGGGGACGTAGTAGACCGGAGAAAGATGGAAAGGTCCAAGTGACGTTCTGTGAGAAGACCTTTGGGACAAATGACACCAGACCAGTGAACCGAGAGAAAACAAAAATTGTACCGTTCGAGAAAGGTCAAAGGTAAAGGAAACAGGTCTTACGAGAAACTGATTCATTGAAGATAAATGGGAAGTCCAATATCAAAATTTTGACAAAGGAACTGTGCTGTTGACTTTAATTTATGGGGATTACAAAGAATAGTATTGAAAATAGTAAAAAATAAGTTTCGTAAACGGTGATAAATATTGGTATATACCTCTTCCGTTACCGTGGGGTGAGGTCATGAGAACGGACCTTTTAGGGTACCTGCCTCCTCGGACCACCCGACGTCAGGTACCCCAACGTTTCTCAGCCTGTGCTGACTCGTTGAAGTGAAAGTGAAAAGTGGAAGTGCGTGACCTCTTCCTTTACCGTTAGGTGAGATGACAAGAACGGACCTCTTAGGGTCCCTACCGCCTCGGACCACCCGACGACAGATACCCCAACGTGTCTCAACCTGTACTGACTCCACTGAATCGTCGTCGTCGTCGTATTGGTATATAAACATAGTAAAAACGAATTAAAGACGGAGGGGACCCGAAGAGGTCACCGAGTTACCGTCTCTTAGACGGACGTTACTTCCTCTGCGACCAAACTAGGGACTCAGACCTTCTAAGGAAGCTCCTCCCGTGTCGTTGGGTGAGATCATAAGAACGGACCTCTTAGGGTAACTGTCTCCTCGGGTTACCCGATGTCAGGTGTCCCAACGTCTCAGTCTGTCCTGGCATCGTTGAATTGTGCGTACGACGGAGGGGACGATGTGACAATTCAAGGTGTTCTTGTCCCTGGTACGGTTGAGATAAATGACGTCTTCGAGGTCATGGGTTGTGTCTCATGACCCATATGCTAGTCATCAATAGGTCATTTACTTACTTAGGAACATCTCTTTGTCACAATCTCTTTCGTTTATTTAGGTATTTTCAAGACAACTAACCGACTCCTAAGTTCACAACTTGGTTCTAACACTCCGAGGGGTTAAAAACGAATTTTTGAAGGAAGCGTTTAAGAATTAAAATATCCTGGTGATAAAATATGTTTACCAACAAAAGAAGTAACTTGGTCACTGACCTTTATTCAGATTCCTTCAGATGTGTACTCTTCTTCCGTATTTTTTGGTGTCTAACGAGAATCTCTTACATCCTAGGGTGATACCTTTATCGTTTGTTCAAGACCGAAAAGAAAGAAGATGGTTTGGACCACTAACGCTAATCTTACCAATATAGATAAAATTGGTACATGTGTACACTTGTAATATGTATGTGTGTTTCTCCTAGATTTCGTTGAGTAAGATTTAGTGTCTAAAACGTCGACCCGATAATAAACAAAGAGGACAGTAAATATAGTCGGTTATAAAGTATTTTACTGATGGAGTACATCGACGGTCTGATGGTCTCTAGGGTCTCTGACTGAATTCTCAAAGAGACTTATAAAAAGGAAATACATCTAAACTGACCAAGAAATATTACTTTAGCTGATAACGACGTCCGAAATATGATCTTTATCAGACACATTAGTTCATACGACCACTGAAACGTATCCTACGACCCTAGAACCACAGTTAGGGTTTAAGTCATTTTGACTCTTTTCACCTAGTTTAGGTAGTTAGACTTTCCACTACGTGAGATTGAACTACCCCACGAGGTAATGTTTTATTAACACTTCAGGTCCACTGTGGTGGTGGTGTGTCGATTCGCCTTTTGGACACCGTTTCATCTGCCGAAGATCGGACGTTAGTTTTACTAGAAAGGAACGACCGTCGACGTACAAATTAACCAGGATCGACTGATTCCGACGGAACTTTCCAAGACGTTAACTCCACTTGGGTTGAAAGAGCGTCGTAGATACCTATCAGTCCTCTAATTGTAAGTAGGTGAACCAGTTGTCCTTACGGATGATGTCCCTTCCACGACAAAACCCAGGACCTCTACCATGTTTTCATTTTGGTGGAACCGTGAGTCCATGGTGACTGATATAAACTAATTTGAAGATTGAGGAAGGGAGGAAGTCAAGTCAAGTCAGTGAGTCAGAACAGACTGAGGAACACTGGGGTACTTAACGTCGGGCGGTCCGGAGGGACAGGTAGTGGTTGAGGGTCTCAAGTGAGTTTGAGTACAGGTAGCTCAGCCACTACGGTAGGTCGGTTGAGTAGGAGACAATAGAGGAAAAGTAGGACGGGGGTTAGGGAGGGTCGTAGTCAGAAAAGGTTACTCAGTTGAGAAGGGTACTCCACCGGTTTCATAACCTCAAAGTCGGAGTTGTAGTCAGGAAGGTTACTTGTGGTTCCTACCAGAGGAAATTCTACCTGATCAACCTAGAGGAACATCAGGTTCCCTGAACGTTCTCAGAAGAGGTCGTGGTATCAAGTTTTCGTAGTTAAGAAGCCGCGAGTCGAAAGAAGTGTCAGGTTGAGAGTGTAGGTATGTACTGGTGGCCTTTTTGGTATCGGAACTGATCTGCCTGGAAACAACCGTTTCATTATAGAGACGAAAAGTTATACGATAGATCCAACCAGTATTGAAAGGAAGGGAAGGGAGGAATAGTCACTGGTTACTGTGGTCCTGTCATTTCACGTCTCTCGAGGGTGAGAACTTTAGGAAACTAATGCTTTGCGATTTCCTATCCTTAGAACCCTTATCCCAAGTGTTGTGTAATACAAGAAATTGCACTCCTAAAGTTTTAGAGCCTCGATACTCTAGATCCTCCTGTAATCGGGTTAAAGGATTAAAGTGTCTAATTCTTTGTTCTCCAGGTCCCTTTCTTTTCACTGAACAAAGGCTTGTGTTTCTGACTGTTCTAATGATTTTATGGAAGAAGTATTAGTAATGGTACGGAAAAAGTCCGAAATTTTTATGTGTAAACATAATTTTTGACGATAAGTGTGTAGGTATATACCGAAAGTGGGTTGGACGAGACCACTTAAGAAAGTCAGTTGGTTGTAATAGATAAACTTTCGCTTTCCCCTTCGTATAACTGTTACTGAGTTTAGACACAAACTACGAAACTTACCTACTAGAGTAAAATAGGAGTGTTAGGAGTGTCCCAAGAAGACGGAATTGTTTACTCCGTTGACCTCGGAGTCCTTTAAATTGACAGAGTCTCACCAAATTTCATAGGGTCCAGAGTTAGGTTTCACGTATATGAGATCGAAGATGGACTGACGTTTGTAGTTGTTACTTATTCGTCGGAGAACTAAATCCTTTCTTGTACGAATGACATTTAAAGTTTTCGTCTTAGTGGGAAAGGGCGATTATTAGAAAAGGTTTTAATTTCCGTTTTGACAAATGTAAGGACAAAAGGAACTCGAAACGAATATAGGGTTAATCTTTTTCAAATATGTCAAAAAGTCGTCTACTTTCTGTGTAAAGGGGGTATTTAAGTTTATTTTTCTGGTTTTTTCCGGTCTTTTTGAGTCCGTAAGTATTCTCTTGGTTTCTTAATAGACAAGGGAAAGATTAGTGGTGGTTCAGTATCTTGAACGTTTAGAGTGAAATGAGAGGTGTAGGACGGGATTGTTTTACTCGTTGTTAATGGAGTAAACTTAAATTAGGTAGTTAACGTCGGTCTCCGTGAAAGGGTACGTCGTGACACGGTCAGTGGAGAAAATGAGGTTTGCGACCCCTTAGTTCGAGGAGGACCTAGCCGTAAGGTCATTCCCTTCGGAGAAGATCTTATCCTCAAGGAAGACTCTGTCCGTGACTTAGTCGTACCCCTCATAGAGGGTCCTTCCCACGTGGTTGTCCCTTGTGAAGGAGGTGTCGACCGTGACGTCGTCGACGTAGTCCTCCGAGGAGACCCCACTTGTGAAATTGTCAACCCGATAGTCTGAGGAGACCTCGTCTGTCATGTCGTCGACCCCGACGTTCGAGGAGACCCCATCTGTGACGTGTTCGACCCCATCGTCTGACGAGACCCCACCCGTGACGTGTTCGACCCCGTCGTCCGAGGAGACCCCACCTGTGACGTGGTCGACCCCGTCATCTGACGAGATCCCATCTGGGACGTGGTCGATCCCACCGTCTGACGAGACCCTACCCGTAACGTGGTCGACCCCGACGTCCACGGAGACCCCACCTGGGACGTGGTCGCCCCCACCGTCTAACGAGACCCCACCTGGGACGTGGTCGCCCCCACCGTCTACCGAGACCCCACCCGTGACGTGGTCGATCCCACCGTCTGACGAGACCCCACCCGTGACGTATTTGACCCCACCGTCTGACGAGACCCCACCTGTAACGTGGTCGACCCCACCGTCCGAGGAGACCCCTTCCGTAACGTGGTCGACCCCGTCATCTGAGGAGACCCCACCCGTGACGTGGTCGACCCTGTCATCTGACGAGACCCCACCCATGACGTGGTCGACCCTGTCATCTGACGAGACCCCACCCGTGACGTGGTCGACCCCACCGTCCGAGGAGACCCCACCCGTGACGTGGTCGACCCTGTCATCTGACGAGACCCCACCCGTGACGTGGTCGACCCTGCCATCTGACGAGACCCCACCCATGACGTAGTCGACCCTGTCATCTGACGAGACCCCACCCGTGACGTGGTCGACCCCGACGTCCGAGGAGGTCCCACCCATGACGTGGTCGACCCCGTCATCTGACGAGACCCCACCTGTGACGTGGTCGACCCCACCTTCCGAGGAGACCCCACCCGTGACGTGGTCGACCCCGACGTCCGAGGAGACCCCACCTGTGACGTGGTCACCCCCACTGTCCGAGGAGGCCCCATAGTAGGAGACCCCACCCGTGACGTGGTCGACCCCGTCGTCCGAGGAGACCCCACCTGTGACGTGGTCACCCCCACTGTCCGAGGAGGCCCCATAGTAGGAGACACCACCCGTGACGGCGTCGACCTCGTCGTCCGAGGAGACCCCACCTGTGACGTGGTCACCCCCACTGTCCGAGGAGGCCCCATAGTAGGAGACACCACCCGTGACGACGTCGACCTCGTCAGGAGAGTCCTTGTCCGTGACGTCGTCGACCCCGTCGTCGGGAGAGATGACGTCGTCGACCCGGTAGGAAAAGATCCCATTTTTGACTTCGTCGACCCTGTACACGGAGATACCACCGGTGCCTTTGTTGACCCTGTACGAGGAGGCCCTTCCCGTAACACTGTCGCCGCTAGCGTCAAGGGGGACCCTGTCCGTGAGGTCGTACATCCCGTAGGAGGTGTCACCCGTGACGTCGTCGACGCAGTCCGAAGACACCCTACCTACGGGTCAGGAGGTTTTGCCGAAGGCACAATGATCGGAACCATTGAACAAGGAGGTCGTTCCATAAATCGTTACTTAACCCTAGAGAGTAAAGACGAAGGGGAAGGAGGTGACTCCGGTGTAAGTCGAACCCGAACCAGGGTAAGTGCCAGAGGTGACGTAGAGACGATACGGAGTCAGCAGGTTGGCCGTCCACGCGTGAGTCCTTGAGACTGAAGCCCCTGAAGGAGACCTCTAAGACCCTCTGAGCGAGACCCTCAAGTGGTCCTTCCACACGACTCCGAACCAGGAGGTCGGACCGAAGTATCGGGTCACGGACTCGAAGTGGTGAAAGTAGTGTTCGAGGAAGGTGCCTGTTGTTAGGTGTTCCCAGGTGTAGAGGGTTCCTTCAGTCTGCCAATAAAAGAAGTAATTATCGAGGAAAGAGTGGAAGGTCTACTTAGAGTAGACAGCCATTTCCACTTAGCAGGTCGTTGCGGAGAGGAAGTCTAGGACTCCATTGTAGACACTCAAGTGCCGATTGCCGTCTTGACTCCCCCCGAGAGAGGTGTGCGAGGAGTCGTAAGGGGAGGGGGAGTACTGACAGGTGGACCCTGTTTGACGACACAGGAAACCGGTCGGACCGGAGTCTCAGGCGATGCAAAAGAAATCCTCTTCGGGACACTAGTCTCAACCTGGTAGGAGGGTCCCTGAGGTCTAGTCAGTACTCAGATTCCAATTTAACGGGCCGTCACAGTCCCGATTTTCCGTGAAAAAGTGGGAGGAGGAGTGATTGTCACCTTCGCAGGGAGTACCTTAGTCTCATCCGTCATTTAAGGTGTCATAATCCGTGGACTCTTCTTAGGTCCCGTAACTTTCTCAGTGACAGGTTGGGTCCTGGCGTCAGGAGGCAGGAATGGAAGTTTTCCGGATGCACGAGGAAAAGATTCCGTCGGGGACTTTTTCCTGACTAATGTTCACTTAAAAGACGCAGGACTCTACCCCGGTCGGGAAGTCTTTTCCGAACTAAGAGGTCGAGTTGATCTCCTCAGTGAGGAAGAAGTCTATTTGTGAGGAAAAGTTCAAGTTCTTTGTAGACGTGGCTCAGACACAGTCTCTCGACGAGACTCAGCCGTCCTGGTTGTCACGTAAGATTTAGACTTTGTTCTGGGAGGTCGGGGTCTCGTCAGGACAAAGAGTCAAGAGGATGCCGTGAGAGTAGACAATCTTGTGTCAACATTAGGTTTCTACGCCGGAGCTCTTGTCTTCGGTTTGTCAAGACTCGTCCGACGTCCAGTAGTCTCGTTGCCTAGACTGGTTCTCGATCCCCGAGTTTTCGAGGGTTCTGTCGCCACCTCGTCGGTTGAGGTAGGAGGTGGTGACGGCGTCATAGACGAACGAGAGGAAGAAGTTTCTATAGACGGTCCGACAAGAAGAGGAGTAGACGACAATCTTTTCAGAAAGGTAAGAGACTGTCAAAGAGAAGGAGGGTGAGGAGGCGTCGGAGGTAGTACTAGGTAGCGAGTAGGAGGAGTTTGAAATCGAGTCTGAGACAAAAGAGGGACTCCGACCCCCAATACTCTTATACGTTGAGACTTAGGTTGTCGAGAAGTGAGTCCGTTCCCCTCTCTCCACCGTTAAGATGTCACGTTCGACACAGGGGGTCCCCCACGACGAAGAGTGACTTCGGAGGGAATCGGTTTGAAAAGTACCGAGACCCGGTCCAACGTGAACCCTTAGACACAAGGACGTAATGTAGACACAATGGTGAACGACGACGTCGAAGACTGAGATCTCCGACCTTAAGTGCCCTTCTCGAGAGTGACACGACGACGTTAGACTTCAGAACCGACAAAGGTGGATTCAAAAAGTGTAGGACGTAAAGACCTTATGGATACCTAAATCTGTGTACAAGGTCTCAATGACTGAGACTGACTTCAAGGAACACCAGGTGTACTGGTCTTGAAAGACAATTACGTCTTGACCTGAGGAAGAAGAGAACGTTCCTTCCTAAACTTTGTGGCCGAAGTCTTTGGAGTGACTCTCTTCGAAGGTAGGAAAGCCGCTTAAGGCCCTTTAACCCACCGTACTTCCTGAAGGTTCTAGAGGACAATTGCAACAGGAATGCAAGACGTAAACCGGCGGAAGACCCACCGTGTCCACGACTGAAGACGTGTAGTGACGAATCGAAATCACGCAGTTTATAATAAGAGAGCAGGTTGAAAAACGGAAGACCACGAGACCTAAGTTTGTGTAATCGCCGACGAGGATTGCATGGCAACGACCTATATCACGAAGGAAGATAGAAAAGGTACCACGAAAAACTTCAGACTAATTCGAAACTGGGGACCAGTTAAACAAGTAAATAGGAGTAACATAGTATATATCTAGCGACGCCTTGTATCGTTAGGAGATACATCGGTAGGAGAAGGAGGGGGAAAGGGTCCGTCCACCCCAAGACGGAATTTGTCAGGCCGGACGACTCACCGAATGGGTATGAAAAAGTTAGTTCTACTTGGTAGTTGGAAAATTTTCAAAGAGTGTCCAAGGGGGTTTTACGTAAGGCGCATTCAATTTTTGGGAAAATGTACAAGTATTGACACTTGGGGGGTTAGCCTAGAAGGGAGGTCTTTCCGGACCTTCAACGTGAAACTTTGATAAGACCCTCTTCGAGATTCTCTTTGTCAAAAAAGGAGTGTCCAACCGTCGGAGTATCAACGTCTGTCTATTCACCATATTGCATTAGTTGTTTTAATAAAGAAGATACCGAAAATAAAAAAATTCTCGTGTCGAGATTGAGTCAGTCAATTTTTTTTTAGTAGTCTATAACTGTTCAGAATAAGTTATAGATCAAGGTGAGTGAAAAGTGGGCTCGTCTTAACCTTCGTCTCCTAAATGTAGCTAACGCAGGAAATTATTGTTACCGTGACGGTGAGACCAGAAGTTCATACCGGGTTCGAGGATTCTTAAGGAAAGTAAAATAGGAGTCAAGGTCGAGACCTCTCAGGTCGACCAGACTTAATCGGTAAGCAGGAGGGATCGAGCCCACAAACATAAACTTGACCCGACCAGCCGCCTATAAGGACGTTGAAATTTGTGTCCTTCAGGAAGTAAGCGCCGGTCGAACCCCGAAGGACAGAGGTTTTGTAGTACCGTAACAACACCGAGGGTCTTGTCGGGTCGCGGCGCCGGCGTTTTGTTCCGCTCACCTCGGGCCGCGGCCCAGAAACTCCCCGGTCTCCCGACGCCGCCGCCGGCTCCCAGTCAGCCGTTCCGAGCGAGGGACGGCGGGCGGAGGGGCGCGGCGCGCGGGGCTCCCGGTGCCAGCGGAGTGGCGTCCGACCGTCCACCGAGGACCTGCGCGGCCGGAGGTCAGGGCGCGAGTCCTTCAATCAACCAGGGAGGACGTCGACTCAGGGCGCACGACACCCGCGGTGGAGGGGGCGGCGGCGGCGGTCAGGGGCCAGGCGTCGGCGGTGCGGCACCCGACGTACAGTTCGTCGGCGGAGATAAGAGGCGGCGGCGGCGGCGGCGGCCGGGGCGCCGGGGCCGCAGGAGGGGCGGGCGTCGACAGTGCCAGGGCCGTACGTTTGAAGACCGACCCTTGTTTTCCGAGGCGAGCCCGGCCCGCCCCCGCTCGGGCGGAGGGAGCGCGGCGCGCCGGGCGAGCGGGCGGCGAGCGACCTTCACGAGCCGACCGCCCGCCGAGAGGAGGGGGAAGGGGCGCGGCGGCGCGGCGGGGCGGGCCCGTCGGGGGGACCTTCGGGCCCTTGTGCTGCGCCTCTCGGGCCCCTCCTCCCGCCCCGTCTCGGCCCCGCTCCTCGACGGCTCGGCCTCCCTCCCCCGCTGGCTCCCCTAACCTTCGGCTCCGTGCCTCCCTCCCCGAAGACGCGCTGATCCCCGCTCCCTCGGGCCGCAGGCGGCGAGCCGACCGCCCGGGTGCGGGTGGCGCGGGGGCCCCGGCCTCCCTCTCGGGGCGGGGGGCTCTCTCGCTCCCCGCCCCTCGTCGTGGTCGCGGTCAGAGCCGGCGCGTCGCGTTTAGGGGACTGTTTCCTTTCGGGGCGGGAGGGCGGCGACCGGGCCGGGGACAGCGGGGGCGGCGCAGGGTCGGCGGTCCGAAGATCGGGATCCCGCTCGATTGGATCTTCCCCGCGGGGGCGGCGGGGCGTCGGTCGGCCAAGACCGTTCCCGGTAAGACCCGGGGTAGACGGCCGTAGTAAAGAGCGAGGCCGAGACGGCGGTTTCCCCACAGGGATCAGGGAGGTTACAGTGGAAATCGCGCGGGGACGGCCCGGGTTTTTGTGAGGTCGGAATTTGGACCGTGAAGTTAAGCCTGGTTCAATGACTTATTTGAGGTCCGTGGAAGGGAGAGGGCAAGGAGTGCAGGCAGTCCAGAACCAAGTAAGGGATCGGCCCTAAAGAAACGGGTGTCTAGACTTACCACAACTACTGACTCCGTTTCCCTTGACTGCCGCCCCCACCGGCCCCCTCTACGACCGTCGTCGCGGGGTTCGGGGTTTTGGACCCGAGGAAGTGGCGACCCGTGTAGGTTCCTTTGGACTCGAGGAGCCCCGGTTTACTTTTCGTCCCCAGACATAAAGTTCATGGTACTACCTTTTAAGATGTCTTTTTACCGGGTGTTAGGGCAGGTGTCGAAAAACCGAAAATATTTTCGGTAGATCTGCGGACCACTGACAATTTGTTTCTTTCATGTTTCCCGTTGGGTCTTTGGGCAGGTGGTCTCCGTCGACGTATAGTCTTCCCCACATTATACGACGAGGAAACACTACCAGTAAAAGACTAAAATACTTCCTTTTTTTCAGATAATTTTAGAGAGTTGACTGGTACACCAGTTATGTCTACCATTTTGAATACCTTTTCAATAAAGATGGGAGATATGTTTGACATTCACTTCGGTTATCGACCACATACCTCTAGACCGTCACTTTGGGACTCGACTCGGAATCCGACTGAACTCGGTCTCTCCAGAAACCGTTTTTCCTCCACAGTCGACTTCGGACGCTAGTATTAATTCGTTGATTTTCTGGAAAGTGACCGTTTTACAGAATGTGAAGTAAAGAGTGAAGCTTTCTCCGACGACTAGTTAAAGACGGGTGAGTTTAAGTTTTCTGAGAGATAGGTAGACATTTGACTTTCCCTCCCACCCGTCTGATCTAACACAGAACTGTCGAAAAGATTGAACTTATAAGAAATCAGGATTTTGACAATTTCCTCGACGGGGTGTTACGACTGAGGAGGACCAGGATGTGACTTTCTGACAGGAGACTCCTTGTTTGTCGTCTTTCTTAGTTTTTACAAACTGGATCCCTTCCAAAGGTTCGTTATACTACTTGTAGTTCATAGATTTCCCGACCCTTCACCCTCCTTCCTTCGAACAAGACCTACAGATGAATTCGACCGTGTGATACTAGGTTCCCGTCCAAAGTTTGGGTGTTTCGAAAGAGTGTCGATAAGCTTCTTATCCCACAGGGGACTTACCTACTGAAAGGTCTGGGGTCTCCACAGACTCGTCTTTAAGTTCGTTAGTGAACCGTCTCTAAACCCCTTTCTCTAAATGTTAAGGAGAAAGTCAAACAAGTTCTACTTAAAATTCCAGGGAAGATTGAGATTAAGTTACACTAGACTCCCGAACTAATCGAATACATAGACTATGAATTGCAAAATCCCTTAGACCCAAAATTAAAAGGAAATTAATTATTCATATTGACCTTTTTGGGTCCCTTTCGTTCTAGTTAAAGTGATCGTTTAGAGGGAACGGTTTATGCGAGTGAATGCACAAGTCTATAGTATTTTCTGGTAAATCACACGGTCCCCGGGAGACCGACCTTCTTAGACTCCTTAAGACCGAGACCTGATTCCCACCCACCAATAAGATAATATTTCTTACTAGAACTACACCTTAGTGTTTGAAGTATCGGTCTTTAAGGAAAGGACAAACGAGTGATTCAGTCCACGGTTACTTAAGTCAGAAAAGAATTAGGAAGGGGTGTGGATAGATGGAATCAGCGTGGTGAGAGTGGTTACGAGGTATAATGTCAGTTGATTTATTTCCCTCGTAAAATCGTTGATACTTCAAGTCTAAGTTTAATGAATAGTCGAATTCAGTGTAAGAGAGACTAATCACATAATCCTCCGATATAATTCTCTGATAATGTTTCTTTAGAGAGGTTTTAAGTTTGTACCGGAATATCTTTCCTAATGCATTTCAACTGGTTAATGAGGGGAGGGGACGTTTTTCACGAAACGAGGAAAGAAATTTAGTAGTCAAACACAACTGTCTCCTTTTTTCCGTGTTTCAGAGAAAGGAGGTACAAAACAAAAAAAAAAATTAGACAAGTACTCAAAGGGGAATCAAAACCATACACCTTGAGACGGTTATCGGTAGAGTCACTGACTTTATTTATGGACTATGTCGAAAGTTGGAGAACAATGGGACTATCGAGGTTGTTTTTTTCGTAGACAGGTAAAGTGTACGACACACATTTGAAAATTTTTCTCTTCATATCCCTCGTGGAGAAACTACGAAGGGGGTAAGGATATTGTGTTTATATACACGACTACGGTTTAAAATTTAATCAAAGGTCAATCAACTAATGTCTCAAGTTTCTTAAGAGATAAATAAAACTTTAAGGATTCTTGTATTAACCACAGTCTAAAAGGAAACCACTTGAACCTTCTTTCTTGTTAGAACCGGGAAAGACGACAGATTAATTTTGTCTTTCCACCTCAGCGGAGTGTGGGATTGTGTCGAGGGAAAGGTTCAAAACCTGAACCGTAAAACGGAAACAGACGAGGTCTGAATTTGGTGGTCGGAGGTTCCTTTTAGACCTCTGGGATCTACGTGTGAAGGAGTCTAAGATATTACGGAAAAGTAGGTGGAGAGAGAACCTCCTAATCACGACTGATCTCCCCCTCTGTCTTCTGACCAACCTAGAACGTGTAAATTTTGGATGTTTTACGGAAAGTAGAACCCTAGAGATCTGAAATGTTCGTAAATAAATCATCGTTCACCTTTGAGGTGTCATAATCAGACTTGGACAACCGGTAGTCAGTGATGGTAGAAAAATAATGTATTTCTACCGATGTCTCACCGAGCAATTCGTTACGTCTTACTACACTTCGAACGAAATTTAGATTCCTAAAACTACGATAAACTCGAGAACACATAAAGATTTGGATGCTCTTTCGAAAGGTATGTGAGAAGTCCTTGAGAGTACTGGGGATATCGGGAAAGGACGGCCATGTGAAAGGTATAATTAGGGAGAAATCGGTGAGGGGTGCTGTCACCACTTCTGCTTTCGTGGCCCGAAACATTCACTCTTTTCTGGATTGTCCTGTTACTCTCCGTCCTTTCGTCCTCTAAGGTCCTTCCGAAATACCTCCCTTAGTGTAAATGTGTAGTCCTAGACCTCTATGTCTCTACCCTCTCTGTTCCTAAAGATTCACTTCCTGATCTCCGACCTTTGGATTTCTCCGGTTAAGTTTCAATAGTACCAAACTCAATATCCTGTCTACGTTCCCTTTTTACTTTCCAGTCTTACCATTCATCGAGTTCCAGTCAAGCGGTTCCGGGAACTTACAGTTTGTACTTAAATACGAAATAAACATGTACGATTCAGTGAAGTCAACACAGGTTGAGAAACGTTGGGTACCCGACATCGGGCGGTCCGAGGAGACAGGTACCCTAAGAAGTCCGTTCTTATGACCTCACCCAACGGTAAAGGAGGAGGTCCCCTAGAAGGACTGGGTCCCTAGTTTGGACGCTGAAAATTGGAGAGGAAACGACCGTTCACCCAAGAAATGGTGATCGTGGTGGACCTTTCGAGTTCTGAAGGAATAAATTGAATGGTCCCCAGCATGTTCACTGACTCAACACACACCTTTTAAAGATTCTTAGACTCGGACCGACGAGTGAGTTGACGGTGAACTATATTTAATAACGTAATGTTTTTTAGGTTTAGAATTAACGTCTCCGTCTGATAAACTTGAAGTATTGACTAGTCTATCTCCCATCCCCAATCCCCCTTTTTATTTACATTTTTTTACGACAACCCTGGAGGGACCACCAGGTCACCGATTCTGCGGCACAAAGGTTACGTCCCCCGGACCCAAACTAGGGGCCAGTCCCTTGTTCTAGGACGTCCAACGTTGATCCTCAAGTTTACGATGTTGATTTCTTAGAGTGTACGACGTTGAATCTGGACCGTGTTTATTTATTTTTTTGTTTATAAATAAATAATTTATTAATTATCATTTATTACTTTAAAATATAAACCGATATTATTATTGGTTTGTTTATTTATTTATAATTTTTTATTATTTGGAGAAACCTACTGACTCCCGTGTCGTGTGATAGTTTGTCGGTGTCAGTCCTTCTGGATGACCTCCTCGACCGTTCCGGTGGGTGCACCTCCGTAGGTCTTTCTGGTTTCCAGTCCCGCCTCTATTGTCTCCATCTTTTGAAGACATCCTGTCACTCCTTAACCTGTAGGGTCCCGACTCACACCTCTCTCCACTCTTCTACCGCCTACTGTCCTAAAGTCTTCGCTGTACACTCCCTTCGTCTTTCTGTTTAGCTTTGTCTTTCGTCTTCTCGTCGGTCTCTTCTTTTACCTCTCTCGCGTTACAGTCCTTCCATTCACCTGTCCTCCCAAGACTCTTTCTTCTATCCTACAATTTACCACGTGTTCCTTCCTTCTTCTGGTAATTAATTCTGTTCCGGTGACCCGAACCGTTGACCCGACAGTCACTCATGAAGACGTTCTTACGATCGTCCCGTCGCTACCCACGACCCAGTCTGCCATCGTCTAGTTCCTATTCGTCACCACTCTTTCATTCACAACCAGGAGGGAACAACACAGAGAAGAAAACCGAAGGTGACGGTGACACGATGGGACTACGAGAGAAAGATCGGTCAGGACGAACCACAGAAACCCAAGGAGAAGGACAGGAGAATCCTTCTCATTAAGGTGTTCCACATCGGAACTAAGAAAAGTAAACAAGTTGTTTATAAATAACTCTAGATGACACACGGGATTAGGTACGGTCTGTGATTCCCTCTCACTACTCGTTCTACACAAGTCCTCGGATGTAAGAACATCTCTGTCTGTCTGTCTGTCAACGTCACTCATGAGTCCCTTTTCGTTTGACGAGACTCGCGTAGACAGTTCCCCGGACTACACCTGACCTCCACGGCCCGAAGGGACTCTTTCACTGGTGCACCCGAAAGGTCAAGGTCCTACCGTACTGAAGTGTTGAAAGTTTTTCATTGTTGAAGTGTTTCCACGAATCGATAAAGATCCTTTGTCCAGGGACCCGACTTAGAGATTCCTTAGAACGATATCCCTAGAAGAGAGGTCATAATCTTTTTCTACATTTTATTCATTATTCAATTCTCTAAAAACTTTTGACAGAAAGTAAAACAATGATTTCGTCAAGAATAGTAACTAGTACTTGTTTGTTGTCCGAGTTAAATTTCTTAATCTGAATTTAGTCTCGAGAAGAGACCCTCACTTGACGTTCTACTCTGTCATTTACCAAGTGAACTTACCTACGTTACTTAGGTTCGACGTCTTCTGGATTCTCTCCAAGTTAAAGAAACTTAAGAATAGAAGAAGCAGGGAATTGAGTGTCTATGTACATTGGTTTATAATCTATGTACATCAACGACGTTCGAAAAGACTCCTTGTAGAACTAAACCGTATATATGAACCGTATCTCTAATTAAAATAGACACAAAAATTCGACGAAGGAGACTTTAATTCGACTATAGAAGAGGGAATTACAAAATTAATTTCTAACTAATTTTAATTCTTCACAGAGATAGTTTCTACGACTGAACCATCAACGGTAATATACCATTGTCTCCTTCTATTGTACCAGATACGATTTCGATTAATCCGGTTCCTGGGAGTCTAGTAATTCAACTAGACAACCCATTGAGACTCACTGACGCCTTCAGTGACTCGACCATTACCGAAGACCAATTAAGACCAATTACTGAACTTTTATTATGGCTACACATCTCGTATCTTCGGTTCCAGTTTTACCAGAGTCTCTTTGGACGACCGACACCCTAAGACTTTACTTACTTACTTAAATTATTGGTACATACACATACATACACATGTATGTCACATAAATTTCGACACAATTCCTCAGTACTGGATTTGGACAAATACATAACGACCAGACCCCGACCGTTACTCGAGGTGTAAACAAGGAGTCTCTTTGACGAGTCCTTCCGGAAAACAGGTAGATGGACAAAGTGACGACAGTAGTTTGATTAAATCAAATAGAAGTAGTAAAGGAAAAAAAGTTCTTCTTTTTCTCGATTAGATTGAACCACGACCCAGAATCTAGTTTAGAAGACCTCTTACTAGTCGACATCCGTTTTTCCCATATTGAATAATTTTTGTAAAGTATTACAATATTACACACATAAACCTATTTGAAAGATTTCATTTTCTTATAATGGTAACTCGTGAATTATAGACGGACCACAAAAGTAGATGTAGTGAAGTAAATTTAAAGTATTTCCGGGATTTCCATCCTCAATGGTAACGAGTGCAAAATATCGTCTTTATTGATATGTCTCTCCGATTCATTAAAAGGGGTTCCAGTGAGTCGATCATTTACTAAGTCGGTCTTAAGGTTCGACTCTTAAAGTCTGAGTTTAAGTATAAGTTAAAAGGAGTGACTCGACTATCTTCATACTTCTGAGAAGAACGACAGTGACATTTACTGTTACTGAGATTTCATTTCCCATTGATGTTCTGCCGTAAAGCCTTGGACGAAAGAAGTCAACGTAGGTTTCATCGTTTAAAAGTTTAAAACGAATAAATCCGATTATGACTTTACTTTAATACAAGGAAATTGTATACGATTCATCCTCTCTTCCTTCCCTCGGACCTCCGTTCTACCTTTCCACTCCTCAGGTCCGATCCTACTCCTAAAGAGTCTTGTGTGTTCCTAAATCGAGTTCACAACGTTTCATCTACCGTAAAACTTAGGGTGTCGAATGTACCGAATACTCTTTATTTCTCGTAAGTGAATCAGTTTATAAGTGATTACAGGTTGATACGTATGTGAGTACGAGTGATGAAACTCCCTGTGTTTTTACCTTTGTAATTCTACTCCCTACCCTGTGACGTATATTAGTTATTTACGGTTTTAATCCGTCATTACTATTTCCGATGTACTCAATGTGTATAATTCACTAAATTCTCTCGTCCTCTCCACCACTCGACCCGACCTCCCCTTAGTTCCAAAACTCCTCTATACCCTGAAGACGATTTGGAAGTCCATACTCATCTTTAGTTTATCCATTTTACGATTCCTCACAAACCCCATTCACCTACCTCACCTACCAGATGTATCCTTTGTTCTGACCTATTTGTCACCCCTAGTTTTTACATCAAAGAGTTGACTGTTTCCTAATTAAACGTTTTATATGTTCGTCGAGTATGTTGAGTTACGGTCTTTTTGTTTGGTGGTTATTTTTATACCCTTTTTCTGAATTTATCTGTAAAGAGGTTTCTGCTGTATGTCTACCGACTGTTTGTGTACTTTTCTACGAGTTGTAACGAGTAATAATCTCTTTACATTTAGTCTTGATGTTACTCTATAGTGGAGTGTGGACAGTCTTACTGGTAGTAGTTTTTCAGATGTTTGTTATTTATAACCTCTCCCACACCTCTTTTCCCTTACGAGAACCTGACAACCACCCTTACATTTAACTATGTCGTAGATACCTTCTGCCATACCTCTAAGGAATTTTTTCATCCTTATTTTGGTGGTGTACTGGGTCGTTAGGGTGAGACTCCGTATATGGGGCTCCTTTTCTGTGTACATAGGGTAACAAGTAATGTCGTGACAAATGTTATCGATCTTGTACCTTCGTTGGATCTACAGGTGGTTGTCTACTTACCTATTTCTTCAACACCATGTGTATGTGTTACCTCATAAGGAGTCGGTATTTCTCCTTACGTAAACTCAGTCACGATTACCCCACCTACTTGGATCTTGGATAATATGTCTTACTTCACTCAGTCTTTTTTTTTTCTATTTATAGTATAAGATTACATGTATATACCTTAGATCTTTTTACCATTACTTCTTAAATAAATGTCCCGTTGTCACCTCTTTGTCTGTATCTCTTATCTGAATACCTGTACCCTTCTCCCCTCCTCTCCCACTCTACATACCTGTCTCATTGTACCTTTGAATATAATGGTAATGATATATTTTATCTGTCGGTTACCCTTAAACAACATACTGAGTCCTTTAAGTTTGCCCCGAGACATAGTTAGATCTTCCCACCCTACCCCACCCTCTACCCTCCCTCCAAGTTTTCCCTTATATACATATGGATACCGACTAAATACAACTCCAAACTGGCTTTGTTGTTTTAAGACATTTCGTTAATAGGAAGTTATTTTTTTATTTAATTTTTTTTTTCACACTATCCGTGTCTGTCTCTGGTCAAGACTTCTACGGTGACAAATTAGGTAATCTAGACCCTCCTCCTATTCGTGAGTATCTTTCTCCCCACTCATGTCTGTCTTCGATTCCCTTCTGGGGGAACCTCCGAAGTCAAAATTTTCCGATGTCGTATTAAATACGGACAAAGAAGGCACCCTTGGTACACGCACGTGTGACGGACAGGTTAGTGCGATCGAGAGACGTAAGGATTGTCTCCTAGAAAACAAGGTTTATCGTTCCGAGTTTTCCCTGCCTCAGACTATTTTAGTGTGACTCCAGTCATGAGGGTCGACCACGTCCCGAATACGGTAAGGTATTGTGTGGGATGTCCTTCGTCGAACTCTATGTGTCGACTGACTGAAGGTATCGTCCTCAGAACACCGTCCGTCCCACCCCACCCCTGACCGGTTCGTACCTCCCGTAAGAAATCGGTGACTGAGTTTAATCAAGTGGTTCTAGGACTGAACTAGATTGTCTAGACAAATTTAGTGAGAGTCTTGGTTGTGTAAAAAAAAAAAGGGTGAATTTCCTTTTGGTGCTTCAAAGGGGTCCGTTACCCTGATAAAGTAGTCAATTGAGAATGAACAGTACCTTAGACTTTTCCCGTTCTAAGGTTTTAGGGGACATAAGGTTCTTCACCCGACTTATTAGGAAACAAAATTCACCGATAAGACACATAATATCCTTTAAGTTCGTCGTGGGTGATCTGCGACCCTCGTCGGAGGGGTCAACACTATCATGTTTACAGAGATCTATAACAGTTATAGGGGATTCCCGGTTTTGACGGAGGGGATGGGAGTGACCCCCGGTGACCAGTTCGTACTCTAAACCACGGTTTATAGAAAGGTTAGGGTCGAGGTTGCAAATGAACGATACACCGAACTTGTTCAATGAAATTGTGGAAGGTTGGAGTCAAAAGAATAGACGTTGATCCTAAAATTTACAGACTAAGTACCTCCACCCCTACCCCTCCTTCAATCCTAACCTCTAGTAAATCTGAATCCAGAGCGAATGACAAGAACGGAGATACAGGGATGATAACGTCGAGAAACGTGGACAAAGAGTACGACGTGACGATTGATCTCTGATAGACTCTAGGTTCGAACGTGCTTCCTGACTGGGTCTCGTTCACGAGTCATTCCTACCTGACTTTCCTTAAGTCTCGGAGAAGGCGGACTGGAGGGGCTTCCCTAGGTCCCTGGTAGTGGAACGTCGAGAATGAGAGTAGGGACTGCCGATTTCAACACTTTCCAGGTGTAAAGTTTAGTGTCCTGGCCACCATCCTTTTGTCGAACATTTCCAAGTCCCCTCTTCACATAACACAATGAGAAAGTGTCTGTTATGGTCTGTGACCATAGACTTGTTGGTGGGGTCCTGACCGTCACCGTTTTATACTTCCTTCCACCCCTCCCTTGTGTAAGAGGGGTGTCGCTCCGAAAAGGTGGGCCCTGTCGACTCTGAACCCTGCTCAGGCAAACCGTCCTCTGTCGGAAACACGTCACTACAAAACCACGTCACTGGACTGGACTGGACTGAGGGACACCCTGACTAAAATAAGGACCATTTGGTTGGTGGAGATTGTTGTGTCACGGAAAGTTTCGTTGAGTAGAGTGAAGGAGCTCCGAATGGAGAATACCGAACACACGGTCTCTCGAGCAACCTTTCACGGGTCCTGATCCGATTCCGACTCCGGTGAATGGTTCGTAAAGATCTGTGTCGCTCTTTGTCGGGGCAAGACGTTCGGGCACGAATAGAGTTAGTGCAGGTGATAAGTTTTGAGTCACTGTTTGGGTTCAAGTCGTGTCCCATTTAAGATCAAAAAGACCTATGGGCACAAAGGGTACTACTAGTCAGAATCAACGTTTACGATGTACGACTGTGATACACACTTCTTAAAGGCCTTTGAGTTAACTTTGACGAGTCAGGAAGGAAGACCAACTCCTGTATAAGTAAACAACGAAATTTTAGAAGGGAACGATAGTTTTAAAGGTCGGCCTAAAAACACTTTAAGTAGTTGTGAGAGAACTACGGGAAGGTAGACTAAAATGATGGAAGTGACTCTGCACTCCGAGGAAGTTCCACTACATTACCGATGTTCGAACCCCAAAACGGACACCACGACTATGACTTTTATGATTGCCGTTATCAAATTTTACCCCCGACCTTTTTCAAGTTGTACTTCGATTGAATTTCCAGAATTTCCGAGGAAGTGGAAGAGGGGTGGGTCGACGTTGCCACCCCCACCTCTCCTAATAATGTGTCGTAACCTTAAGCACCCCCCCGTCCCCCCCTCCACATCTCCCTCTACGAGTGTATTCCCAATATTTATAGTCGTCGGTTTGGCACTCGAGGACCCGGCTCTTGTTGACTGTCGGACATCAGAGGGGAATTTCCGTGTCTCGTTCCTTCGAGGGACCTCATAAAGATGTTTCCTTCAAAGAGAAGAAGTGTCTTTGTGAGGTAGTCGACTTGTGGACGTAGTTGTTGAGATGCGTTTTCTTTGGTTGGCGTCTACGGTCCTTTTCACTGCTCCTCTAAAATTTGGTCTGTCTCTAATCGTGGTCCTTTTTATTTCTTAGGTCCCGGGTCGGATTCCCTTTCGACTAAATGTCTGCCCATAACGACGAAGTGTCAATACTAGTCTAATGGTCTTCCACCGAACGATGTAATTCTAAATGGAATTAGTTGCTCGTGGAAAAGGTTGACTCAAGATTTAATAGGTGTCTCTCCACCGTTAAAACAGGAAGGAGTCCGTCACCAAGAGTTGACTCCCCCAAAAAGGAAGGTCCGTAGACCGTTATGCGTCACCGTAAAGCCCGACAGTGTGGTCCCTTTCCGACAAGGACCGTAGCTCACCCGTCTACCTCTAGTCCCTACGCCGACTTGTCACGTGTCCCGTCGACGGATGTTGGTTCTTGACAGGGTGAGGTTTATGGATCTCACCAGTCCAACTCTTTGCAATAAGTTCCCGTAAGAAGGATGAAGGAACCTGAGGTCAAAGGTAACCGCAACAGCAACAAATCAGGACACGACACGATTCAGCGAAGTCAGCACAGGCTGAAAATCGCTGGGAGGTCCGAGGAGATAGGTACCCTAAAGGGTTCGTTCTTATGACTTCACCCTACGGTAAAGAAGGAGGTCCGATAGAAGGACTGAGTCCCTAGCTTGGGGTAGAGAACACAGAGGACGTGACCGTCCGTTTAAAAAAAATGGTGATTACGGTGGTCCCATCGGACCAAATTCCTTCTTTCTTTTTTGGCTGTGTCCGGTTCCCAGTCGTTTTTCATCCCAGCCGCCCCCACCCCCACCACCACAGATGAGTAGAATAGAACCGACGACGTTTCGACCGCTATGGATTTGGAGGCCTCTGTCTGCCCAGTATGGTTCACACTAAAGGAAAGAGAGGTTCCCGTTCGTCTATTACGATTGGAGTGAACGAAAGAAGAGACCATTCAGGTTGACCGTTTGTGACGGGACAGAAACATTAATAAACTTTTCCTCACTTATAGGTAGTAACAGGTTTAACCGTCAGAGAGTCGAGGTACCGTCCGGGACAGGAGGTTCTCAAAAATGTACACGAGTGTCCCTTCGAATACGAACGAAAGGTACTCCGGTTTTTTTTTTTTTTTTTTTTTCTTAGGTTACTTGTTCAAATACCCCGAAAGAACAAGACCGAAGTGTCATCCTATCTCCAGAGGTCTGTGTCCGACGTTCCCGTACGTCAGGGACTGGGACCCGAGACGAGTCGGAGTTAGTTCTGTCTTGCCAGGATTCCTTCGGACACCGGAGTGGTTGTCGGGGAGTCTGGGTTTGGAGGTGTGCAGGACTGACTCTCCGGCGACGATCAGGACTCCGCCTATGTTCCCTCCCCGATCACATTCTGAGTCTTACTAGAGTCAAGAACTAATGTTTTGGATGTGTCCGTTAAAGTTTTGTAGAAACAATAGTAGTCTGAAGTATCTAAGGAAGAGGTGTAGATCTCAGAAAAAGAAAGGAAGGATCTTTCCAGTGGGACTCCCTTAAGAAACCGAATTCAAAGTTACTTTATTTCCAGGAAGGAAAGAACAATCTGAGATCAATACATATATAAATTATGTTAAGGAAAAGGAGTTATTAGTCTCTGAGAGAACAAGTCCTTTTACCTTAAAGGACTTCTCTAATTGGTTTCAGAAAAGGAAGGTCAAAGAGGTTTGTGCGAGTGATAAAAGGAAACACCGAAAGAAGGACAAAACACCTTCTGTATCTCTCGTCTTTCGTCATTTCACAGATTGAGTTCTCCGAACTCCAGAGACGGACAAATCGCCCTTTCCTGAGAGAAGGGAAGGGTAGAGTGCCCAGGAGCGACCGACTGGTCTAAGATAGTTAATAAGTCTTCGTAGACTGCCTTTTCAGAAAGGATCCTTATTACTGAAGGTCAAAAAGTGTAAGTAAATTCTTCGTTTGGCAAAAGAGGTCTCCGGTTGACGGAAAGGTTCGTAAATAGTCGTGACGACGTGCCGTTCGGACCCCAGGAGGTGTCTGGACTGAGTAGACAGGTAAGGCTGGTAGGGGTCACCTTAGTCGTCCCAGTTTGGTGTCGGGCGTAAAGGTAGAGTGTCTAAGTATGAGAAGAGAAGTCGTCTAGGACACGACTCTCGTACTAGGGTAATATTTTTCTTTTCTCCACTTTTGAATTTTGCTTGTGACAAAAAATTATGAATAGAAGTAGAAACAAAGGGGAATAATTTTTATTAAACTTAGACTTTCGGCTTAGTGTGATGTACGTAGACCAGACGACGACCCCACTCCCTTCTACTCAGACAGCGACCTTATGTCTTGTGTAATTGGGTCCTTGAGCCTAGTACTTTTACTGAGTCAGGAGTCTTGCCCAACCGAGTCGGAGAACCCCTGACACTTGACTCTGTGTGTCGAAAAGGGAAGAGTAACAAAAGTGAAGGGTACTCAAGTCGTACTCGAGTCGGTCCTGACAGAAGGAGGGGAGGACGGAGTTCTGGAAACGGCCCTCCTCTGTTTTTGAGAAGGGGTTCGGGAACGGAACCATTCCACCTAGACCCCTTGGTCCGACGACTACACGTAGGGGTAGAACTCGTCCCATGTGTGTCCCGTGCGTCGAAGTGGTGGGAGGAAGAGTGTGAGTAGAAGGCCAGAACGGAACAGTTGTGGTCGAGGGACGTCTATGTGTACGACCGGGGTCGGAGGTGTCGGTGTCACGACCACCACCCTCCGAAGAGTCTTTAGTCAATCTGTACAGACGATATGGTTCGTTGAGTCGTCGATGACTTGGGACTCACGACGACCCGATATACGATCCTATGTTTATTTTATGTTCCTACAGGTCCTTAAAGAATATTCGAAAGTCGTCGTAGTGTTAAGTCTTACAGAGATCTTTGGTTCCTAATTTACTTGTCCTTTGTTAATGAACAGGAGTTTAGGTTTGTGACATATACGAACGGACACCTAAGAAAAATTATAGGATCCAGTATAAATTACGTTAAAATTGTCCGAACAAATGAAACAAAAGTCGAGTGGCTTCTAGACTTCCTTCTCTATCGGACGAGTTCTGTCACTTTTCATTATCGTCATTCTTTATTATGGACCATAATCTCATTGTCCCCTTTTTTGTCTTTGATGTAGGGGGGTTTATGTGTGTGTGTGTGGACCATAGTCTCATTATCCCCTTTTTTGTCTTTGATGTAGGGGGGTTTATGTGTGTTTGTGTGGACTATAGTCTCATTATCCCCTTTTTTGTCTTTGATGTAGGGGGGTTTATGTATGTGTGTGTGTGTGAGCTTGAGTTGGTCATGTCGATAGTCTCCGGGAAGTTTTGTCTTGAATTTAACGTACCATTAAATTCTTGTAAATCATGTTTCATCGGGGTTACACAGAGTACAAGGACTCCTATAGTGGTGTCACCTTTTGTCAATGTTAGACAAATCATTACAATTGGACGTGAACATTTCTTTTTAAATGTTATATTACATTACAAATCCTTTAATCGGTTTATTCTCAATTTTATTAAGGTATATTTGGTCTTAGAACCAAACTATTTTGATATCGAACCACGGAGTTTCCTATTTGAAGTCAAAAGATTTTTTCGGAGTAAATCAACTAATCTGTTAACTAAGATTAATTGGAACCTCTTCTGATGACTCTCAGGGAACCTGACGTTCCTCTAGGTTGGTCAGGTAAGACTTCCTCTAGTTGGGACCCTAAAGAAACCTTCCTTACTACGATTTCGACTTTGAGGTCATGAAACCAGTGGAGTACGCTTCTCAACTGAGTAACCCTTTCTGAAACTACGACCCTCCCTAACCCCCGTCCTCTTCTTCCCCTGTTGTCTCCCACTCTACCGACCTACCGTAGTGCCTGAGCTACCTGCACTCAGAGTCACTTGAGACCCTCTACCACTACCTGTCCCTCCGGACCACACGACGCTAAGTACCCCAGCGTTTCTCAGCCTGTGCTGACTCGCTAACTTGACTTGACTTAGACCTAAGTTCATTTGGCCTGGGCACGTCGTACGGATATTGTCGCCGAGACGAAAGCTCCCCGAATACGCCTTCTCCCTTCTCTTCGGGCACACTGTGTTGTCCTGTCCGGTGGACCGGTGACTAGTCCATCCCGGAAAGGGGCTCCTATTGTGGACCCGAGCACCCAAACCTGAAAGAGATGGATGGGAAAGGAATGGGTCCCGGAGTTCTTAGGGTCGACACTATTGATCCCGACGAGGAATGTAACGTGACATTCCCCCAGAAGTCAGTTACAGAGCGGAATCACGACTTGTAGGGGAGCGGATCTCCCCAGGAAGACTTTGTCGGTGGACCTAGAACAGATGTTTAGACACTAGAAAGAGCCCCGGTACACCGAGACTAGACCACAGTATGGTGGAAAAAGGTAGGTATCAAATTATCCTTCTTAGGACTGTCCGTCCCTGACTCTCGCGTTCAGACTACCGTTTCGTAAAGGCACATTCATCCTTGGTAGCGGTGGTCATTACCCTCAGTTCGCGACCTTCATGGGAAAGGTTTAGATGGGGTTCTTGGTTCTTCCTTTCTCGTCCGTGTGTCCGGAGGTCGTCCCCTCTCTCCGGGAAAGTCCATTCAGACCCCACTTTCCGAGTGGGTTTCGTCACTCTCGGCTGTGGGTTGTCTGTCCGGGTTCAAGGTTCGGGTTTGGACCGTTTAAACGTGAAAACTCAGTTGAGGACAGAAGAAGGGGACCACAAAATTATCTCTAAGTGTTTTCAAGTCCTGACCCTTAAGACTGAGTCCGTTTCTTAGTTTTATCAAAACGTTAATTCCAACACGAAGAGTTTGAGAGGATGTACGTCTCTTGAACACAAGAACTCCTCAGACCCCGTATTAGAATTCGTGATGAACGATGTTCACCTTTTAAAGAAACTTCACAATACAAAACACAATTATCAAGTACTCCTAAAGAGTAAAAGAAAGTTTTGTGTAGTTAGTACACAACCATTAAAAGGGAGGTTTAGACACTTTTTTTTGGGGTGTGAAATCCTTCTTCTCAGGTACAAATAGAATACCCAAGGATATGGAGGTAGACTTTTTGTCTCGGGAGTTGGTTGTAAGTGACGACAATGTTTTCAATCAATTACACTTGAGAGTTCTTTAGTGTTCTCTTCTAAGAATCTTATTCTTTATTCCAAGTCAGACAGATATAGGAATTAGCCGATATTTGTAATTTTATTTAATCTTATCTCCTTGTAAGTTGGGTCAACGAGTCTTCACGTTCTCTGATAAATCAGACGCTTGACACACGAGACCACACTGCCTTCACTCTGATTACTTGGGTCTCTGTCGGCACTCCTACGCGTGAGTTAGCCAGAGGTTCAATGTTCTTTTCTTTATGTATATAGTCTGTCCTTTTCCATTTTTTTGTTCCCGTTCCGAATGAAATTTTAGACGATTAACAACCAACTACTGTAGGTGGAGCCAGGGGTGCTGGGTGACCTCCCGGAGGGGGAGGAGACGACGACACCAGTATAGTAACTCGCGAAAGTCGAAGACTATCTTCAGGAGGTGCGCCGGGTCCCAGTCGAGGTCGACGAGGACGGCTCGAGCCGAGGAGAGCCATTCAAACGACGTGACAAACGAGTCCCGAAGATTGAGGGAGAACTCTGGGTCGTCCAGGTCTCAGGGGAGAAGGAGGTCGTAAACAGCCGTGAGACGAAGACTCCGGAGCTACAGGTCGAACTCCCGAACCTAGAACAATTCCTTGTCGGCGTGTAGGAGTTAGACCCTGACCTCCGACAGTCACAGAGCCGGCTATCGTGGGTACGGTAGGTCGAGTAGCAGGTCCAGACGGTCGACTCTTTTGTAAAGAGCCTGTGCCGTCACTTTGACCGGTTAGGGGAGGTCGAACAAGAGGTACCGGTACGTCGGTGACAAGTGAGAAACGAAGTGAAGATCCTTGAGGACGACCCGTTGGAGTCGAACTGCCTCTTCGACCCTTCGTAGTCTAGGTAGTCCCCGTAGGAGGTGGTCCGGGGCTCACTTCAAGGCGTCCATCAGGTGGACCCCGAGGTCCCAGACGTCGTGAAGGACGACCCGAGAGTCGAAGAGGTCCAAGAACAACGACGTCCGAACTCTCGGTTCCCGTAGTTTTTAAAGTTCAACCACAAACCGGGGAAGCTGAAAGAAAAGTTATAAGAATTTTGAAAGGACCTTGAGGAACTCGGAGACTCAGTAAAGAAGTTCCCTGGGACAAAACCGGACATCGAGAAGACACTACCTTAGGTACAAGACCAACTATGGTCGGAAGAGTAGGGCCTACAGTAGGAGTAGACAGAGACTTCTCAACTAGTCTTACAGTCGTCGTGACAAGTCCTAAAGGTTATCCCTCGCCGCGAAGAGGTGGAGCGAGTCGTATCGGAAGCTAGACTCCTCTACCCTGAGGTCGACGTGCCCTAGGTCTCACTGGACGTTCAGTCTGTAGAACCGGAATGTTAGAAGATAGGTACCGTGGTCCAGAAGGTGCACGGTGACCATAAAGACTCGGAAGACGTCTGTCAGGAACTCGGACCTGACAGACAGACGTCAAAAAAATGATTCGAGAAGGGTCACCGAGAACTCGAGTTGGTCGACCAAAACATCTCAGAAGAAGAGAAGAGGTCCTCCGTGCCTTTCGTCGTCTCTAAGAGGAAGACGGTGTTAGTGGAGCATCCTTGGTGACACGACCAATTCCGAGAAAACTTTGAGAAGTAAGAGGACATCGACTCTGACCTCGACGAGGTCGAAACGTCTCTAACCCGCCAAAAAACGAACGACCGAAACAAACAGTAGGTTGGTGCAAGAGTCAAGTAGTTTGTAAACGACCTTGACGACCCACGACCGTTCTCGACGGACCTCAGACAAGTACGCTAGTCGACTTTACTCTTTTAGTTTAAATTTAGTAGTTCAGACTTGTACCGTAAGTTTTACAAAGGACCCTCATATACCAGATTAACATCCTTTTCCTTTGACTATGATTGGTTTCCAGATGGATTTTCTTCGTCTCGATGCAAGAAAGTATATGACATAGGATAAGTTAGGAGTGTAGTTCAGACATTCCACTAGACTGATTCTGTTCATTTGAAAATTGAAGATTCGATCATTTTTCGGTATTTACAGAGGTCTATTTCTCTGTTGTTTAATTATTGTTTTAAAAAGAACTTGTTCCGGTAGTATTCTTCAGATCTTGTACAAGATTAAAACATATATACCATAAAATACGTACATGTAATTATCTTATAATTACTCATAATTACTTTCATATACACATTGACATGGATATTCATGTAGATTCTCGTACTTAGAGATGGACGACCGACCTAAATATGGTCGTGAGAATAGAAATCCCAGTACCATACATTTCGGTACATTTCAGTAACGAGCACTGGTTAGTTATACACTACTGGAACCGTCAGGAGTGACATCGAACTGTTTCCGTATCCCAGTGTGGCAAGACTCAGGTTTTCGATGAATTTCCAGTGGAATCTAAGAACCCTGGTGCTTAGGTGAGGAAGAAAACCGAACGGTTGTTACTACCGTCGTCACACAAGAAGTGGAGTTGAGTGGACGTTCCAGAAGATTTGGAACCTCCCCGTCCCGTTGTCAGAGGTTTGCGAAGAAGTCGAGTAGGAACTCCATGACGAGTGGTTACTCGTGACTGTCGAGTAGCGTCTCACAGACGCGGAGGAATTAGAGGACCAGATTAACGAGGTGCAGCCTAGCGTAGAGTGACCAGAGGAGGTCGACGACGAAGTGTCGGAGCCCAACCCACGACTACCGGCTGACCGGTGAGTCAGCGACGGGTTGCCGGAAATGAAAGAGACTATCCAGGACGTCGTCGAGGACCATGACCCACGAAAACTGTTGTCGAACCAGTTATACCAACCTTGCCCGTAACTCAAACAGTCAGTCAAGTTAGGTGAAGAGTAACTACGAGACCTCGAGGAAGACGTGAACCGACCACCTTCGTCTCCGTAGAGGTCCCGGACAATCCTACGGGACTCGACGGAGCAAGTCGACGAGTACGACGACGGACGCACGAAGCTTAAGGAAGTCGTATTTGACACTATCTTTACTGTGGTGTTACAAATCTATCTTTTGTCTAGGTTTTTGTCACAGTTTGTGTTTGACTAAAATCTAACACGGTTCATCACGGTTGAGGAAAACTTTTATTTCGTCTTTTGAGGTTTCTGGTCCGATGACTCTTTTACATCATAGTGAAAATTGTCGACAAATTAATTTTTTTTTTTTTGTTGTTTTGAATAAAACTTTCCTCGTGACTAACACAGAGAAAATAAAGAGAAGGAATAAACAGGATGTCACAAAGTTGTAGTCAATGATTCCAGGCGGAACCAACCCTTTTGTTTCAAACAACTGACCTAACCGTGAGCATTCGAGACGGTCCGTTTTGGGTCCGGAGATTTACTCCTCGAACTTTAGGACCCAGGGTTTCACTTGATACAATGACCGTCTCGAACGGTAAAGTTGAGATTTACGGGACAAAACGAATAAAGGAAAGAGTTTAAAGGTTGTCGTGTATATTTCGATATGTAATATTATTTCGTGTTAATGTATTTTTCGAAGAAATTTCGTTCATGATAAGGAAAAATGAGAAAAGATAGGTGACAAAGTGAGTAGTTTCTTCAATTCTAGTGTCCAAGACCTCAATCTGAAGACCCAAGTTTAGGATTGAGGTAGTGAGTGATTCGACATATTTGAATCCGTCCAAAAACTTTTCAGGGGTCGGAGGAATAGATATTATACTCCTATGATTTCATGAATGAACCGACAACAACCCTAATTTTTTCTTTTGAATACCTTTCATGAGTCGTGAATGTGACTCATGAAATTTATACGGTCCCGGAGTTCCTGATTGTCTGCACATTTATTACTTGATATTATCTTACATTGTCTTTAATTTTACGATTTGACGACTGTACTTGCACCTTAACATTTTCGTCCTTCATTTCCACCAATTGAGGAGTCCCCCACTGTTCGTGTCTTCTCCCCTTAGTCCTTCCCGAAGGTCCACTGTGACTTGCCGTGTGTTCAGGAGGGTCCTTTGTCTCTCACTCCGACCAGTCTCCTCCCGGCCCCCGACGTCTCCACGCCTCTAGGGCTCCAGACCCTCACGTCGCACGAGTCCCTCCTCGAGGAGGGCCCCACCCTTCTTCGGGCCCATACACCCTTTTCTCGACCGTTCTGTTTGACCGTGATCTGACACCTTTCGGAATCCGTGGTATCACTCGTCCATAAACTTGAAACAAGTTATTCGTCGGTTCTCGGTGTCTCCGTAAAATTATATAAGTCTATATACTAAATTCTCCTATTGAACTATTAACACACCTCCTATTTGATCTGCTTCTTCGGGAAATTCCCCGACGACATTACCCTTCTCCGGGCTCTACGTCGGATGATCGTACATCTCACCTCTTCTCTCCGAATCTTGTCACCAAGAGTTTAACCCCAGATCTCCGGGGACCCTCAGGGTTCGGGGACGTACCGTAGTCATTCCATCTTTGATGAAAATATTTGTGATTCTACAACAGATGGAAAATGCTAAGAATAAAAGAGTGTTGTAGCCGATAGTGTTGTCTGACTTACGTCTCCGTCTATACTTTTAGTTACTCTGATAAGATAATTCACTCTGTAATTTTTCAATAAATGAATAAATAAAAACCGGTGTCGAACGTCCTAGAATCAAGGGACTGATCTCAGACTTAGACCCGGGATCCGTCACTCTCGTGGCTCAGGATTGGAGACCTAGTGATTTCTTAAGGGTTCAGTCTGTTGTAATTTCTCTAAACGTTTCTATATTTTATTACGGTAAGAGTAAGTTAAAAAATATAAAACCTTTTATAAGAAAAACGTATTTTTACAAATAGATACAATCACAATTTTTTCATTAAATATTTACATGTAAAATTTTTAAGGAGTCACAAAAGTATATCAATTTTACTTATCTATAGTCATCTACTTGTGTTCGAAAATCCCTAGGAGTTATTGAAAATTCTCCCATTTTCCTAAAACTCTCGTTTTACAAATGAAAACCTTACCTTTGGTTTCCTAATCTTTTGGTGACCTAATCTTTTAAACATTCATCTGATTTATCTTGAACCATTAATTAATCTTCGTCCCCGATTCTCTTTCCCAAGAAAGTTTTTAATCAAAATCCCCTGAATCACCCACCACTCTTCTATGTCTTGTTCAAATCCCTTCCTGTGTCTTGTTCCTTTACAAGATCCGTCCTAAAGTAGTCTTTACTGTATTCCCTGGTCGGATGTAGAGTGTCTAGGAGTCCTAGAGTCCAGGACTCCAGACTAGTCGTCTTTTTTCGGTCGTCTATATTTTGGGACGTACTTCATTACACTTAGTGATGGTGACCCCTAACTTTCATTTTATACTAAGATTGTAAATCAGTCTTCAAGGGTAAGATGGTAGACGAGTAGAATGACGGAGCCAGTTGTTATAGTTTTTATGTCAATGACTTACAAACGATAAACTATCCGTGGTACTATTTCTGGTATGTTCGTAGAGTAAATTTCACTCCTTCATCTCTGAGGCTCTCCAATTTACTGAACAGGGCCCAGTACACTTAGATAGACAACTCTCGTCGTAAGTTTGGGTCCAAGCACACGGAGACTCAAGAACCGAGCTTTCGACAGTCCTTGACGAGTGGACCTGGACGACGAAAACACGCAAGTCGTACAACCCCAGTTATCTGTCCCCCGGGTCGTGGGGGTAGTAATCGAGAAAGAGGTAGTCGGTCCCGGCCTCGACCCTAAGACGTCGGACCTTCGTCCGGTCTACTGAACGTCTAAGGAGGTCGACGGAAACGGCTCGGTAACAGTGGAGCCACCGGGAAAGGGTAGCCCTTAGACATCTCTCCTTTACTCTCTTACCTAAGGAAATAGGAGTAGTCGGTGATCGGACCAGGGATTATAAGATGTCCTTTACTGGGGACCTCGTAATAAATTAAAAAAATTCAATTTTTATTGGACGTAAATTAAAATTGATTTCAGTGTTTGTCAAAACTAAGTACTGATACCACCATCAATATACTTTGATGGGTACCCTATCTTGAAGTCTCTTCATGTATGCATGTGTTATGTACATTTTGTGGAATACGTTGTATATATAATAAAATATTGGACAAAAATTTGAATGATCAATTCTTGTCCTGTAAAAAGTACGGTTATTCAGAAAGTATGGTCATGTGTAAGTGGATGTAGTAAATATCAAGGTGTCATCCTCATATCGTACACACGTACCCGCAATCATCGAGTCAGCACAGGTCGAGAAACACTGGGGGTACCTGACATCGGGTAGTCCGAGGAGATAGGTACCCTAAAAGGTCCGTCCTTTGACCTCACCCAACGGTAAAAGAAGAGGTACTCATGTCGTATTAAATAGATTGAGGAAGTAACTTACAAATCCAATAAAGGACAAAAATTAAAAATAGTAGTTACGAGAGAAACAGTGTCTTTCTGACAGGCAAACTGAACGGGCTTCTTCGGTTTGAAGACTGTGGAACTCACCTTAGAGACTTAAAAAAGGTACTAGTCCAAGTAAGAGATTGGGATGGACGGAAAGAACGACCGAAAACTGTTAATTGTTTTTTATTAAGAACAAATGACCTACACGACTTTCGGATATAAACAAACTCCTGTTCGTTAAATCACTTAAACATTGTGGGGACACTATTGTATGACTCGAGGAGAACGTAAAAGAAGGTCAAAAGACGAAGAACACTCAACCCTATACAATAGTCATTAGGTCGGTCCCGAAGGAAATGTAAAACCTGAAAACCTCTTAAGACAAGGTTAAGTCGGTCCTTCCGGATCCTCTTTCTTGTAGTCTGTGTGGTACTCTAAAGACCTGTCCTTTGTTTCGAACCTCAAATCTCCTTTACTACCTTTCTACCCCGTCGTTAATGTCCGAGTTGAAGACTAAGAGAGGTGCTGAACAAAGTACTGAAATTGTATGGATTGGAAAGACGAACTTAAACATGAATTTTCCTTTTCGATCTACCGTTCTAGACTTAAGGAAAATACATTGTATGTAATCATTGATATCCTTTTATTGATTAGGGATATTTGACTTTCACAGTCCTTAACTAGGACTAGTACTACTACTATTACCACTAGGAATACGTCAACATTTACAACTATACGATCCGAGTTTACCTTATAAGTTTGAACCCCTCTTTTAACAAATGACTCAAAAAATGTACCAGAATAAAGAAGGTGGTAAAAGAGATCAGGATGTACAGTTAGAATTCTTACTTGACGTTAGTACCGTCAAATCTAGGGAGATTTAACACGAAACTACCCTACAAAACCGATGTGGTAGTGTATCTTTTACTCTAGAGTAAGAGACTTGACTACGAAGACTCCTCCCGATAACAGGAATAAGAGGAAGACGTTTGCCTAGACCAAAACAAAGGGTTAGACTAAACATTGTTGAAGATTAAAGTCACCGTTCTTTCAAGAGCCCCTCTTAAATCCGTATGATTCGTAAACTTTTAGTTTGTGAGACGAGTAGTACTGCCCCACCAACCGGTACAGAGGAAGAGTCCGGGGACCCGAGTCCGTCCTTGTGATCATGTTGTCGGGAAAGGAGAATCATAACTCTACGTCGATAACACTTGTGTCATGGAACAATCTGAGTCGGACCCGAGAGTGACAGAGACAGAACCAACCTCTACTTCTCCGCAGGTACGGAAAGTCCTGAAGGAGAAAACTAAGGTCGGTGACGTCGTGGCTCGAACGGAGGAAGACTTGAAGAACGTAAGACGAGTCCTGTCGGACTTCCGAAAGGACGGCAAGGGCTTCGTTCGGGGGTTCAAAGAGTATAAAGTTCAAATGTAGACTGTACAGTGTGACCTAAAGGCAGTCTAGATCGTAGTGTCTTTGTCTTTAGTCTGACCCTTAACGAGAGTTCATAGGGGTGACCAAGGAGTGATTTAATAAGTAGTCCTAATTCATAGAGAGGGTGAGAAAGATCACTTGATCTCTAATAGAAGGACGATTTAGTGTATTTTCAAGGACAAATGTTTGTTTTTCGTTTTCTCGAGAGTAAGACTAAAACCGTACTGTATGAGTGTACATATTTATTTTATTATTTTATGATTCATTTGTGTCCTCGTCGCTTTCATTTCTCTCACTTCCTAAACTCCGTAAGAAGATGAAGAAAATTGATGTTTCTTTTGAACCACCCCTCAGAGTCCCGATCTAATCTGGTGGAGATCACATTGAATAAATATTAAGTTTCTAAACGTATGTAAAAGAAGGTTCAGAAAGGGATAACCAGAATAGATCACCAGGTCAAATAAACGAACATGGAAATAAAGTGACGGACGGTTAGCCAAAATCGGAAATCGATCGTTGTTTCTCCGTAGTGCCAATGAAGAGGGGTCTAAGAATGGGAATGTCGGGTAGAATCGTCGTCAGAAAGGTGTGTATACCTTTGTATGTATCTACGTTTGTGCTTGTGACAGGATTGTGTGGGTTGTTTCTCCGTGACAACTTTACCGTAAGAGTGGAAACGTCCACACCATAGGCAAGTGTGACGGATGTCTCGAAGGATGTCTCCCGTCATACCTTGGACTCGTCTTCCTGTCTCTCTGTTTGTCCCGTTCTGTTTTGCACAATCCTTATGTATGTCCGTGGCTCAAATAAGAAACCGTGAGTGACATTCGAGTCCATAGTCCTTCAATTGTGTCGTGTTCTGTTGTATGAGCACCTTTCTCTGTTTAGTAAAATCGACGGTCCGTTGTGACAGTGATCCCCACTAAGTCGAGGAATCGTCATTGCTAATGATTAGGAAAGATCTCCTTTAGGTTTAAGGGAAGAATTTAGAGGTTAAACTTGAGAAACCTGAGACGGGATTAAAACACTTCGTTCATAAATCGTCTCACTGATTCAGAGCTCTGTTTATAGACTGTATGAAACCTTGCTCCTAAATATTATATCGGTTTTTCCAAACTGAAATTGTAGTTACAACAAGTGGTATTATTTTTATTTGTCATTCATGTTAATTCCTGTATTTTTCGTCGTAAGAAAATCATTTCTGTATTTTCACTCGGGTAGAATATAACAAAGTTTTCTAAGGGACAGAAAAAAAAAAAAAGGAGGTACTGAAAGACGAGGGGAATGGGGTGGTCTTTTGTCTTTAAGATTCACGGTTATTTAGACCGAGTATTTGTAAGGGTATTTAAGACAAATCCCAGCAACCAAGACAAAGATTAATGGTGTCAAACTGGATATAAGAGAGGTTCAACTAAGGAATGCAAAGTCCTCATAGGGTTCATTCATTTTTGGTCTAGTACGTTAATGTTTCTAATATTTCTTTACACTTCTTGTCAGTACTGTATTACATTGTAAGGTTCTCGACTGATTCTGAGAGTGTACGTGATTAAAGTGACACCCTTTTCAATACACACTCCAATATAATCTTTTGTCACTAACGTTTTAAAAATTTACAATTTTAATAACATAAAAGTTAATTTTTTATCTAGTTTGTGTTTCTAGTATAAGGTGACGTCACGCCACTACCGATTTTTCTTTGACCTGATCATTAAACTTCTTCTGTCAGATCTGTTCCGACAGTGATTGAGTCATGTACTCGGAGTCAGACACCTGTCTGAAGTCATAGAAGAGACCCTATACTTCTATTAGAACAGTCGAAAGTACCCCAATGTCCACTCTCCATCACTCCGTCACATACACTTTCGTGAAATACTTCGGTTTTCTCGAGTGTTTGCATTCCTTGATCTTGTAGGTGTGTAAAAGTTTCTACCTTCTCTTGAAATTCTCGTGAGTCCCATCACTACAAGTGTGACCAAAAGTTTTATTGATTTTTCCACGAAATCCCTGAGACATTTACAAACCAAATTGAAATTCTAGGTCGTATATAAAGATTCATGAATCTTTACAGTCATTTTGTACGTGCAAGATAGTGCCACTTGTGGTGTAATTGGGTCATCTATGTCAGTTAATAACGGACCTTTTAGGGTACCTGTCTCCTCGGACCATCCGATGTCAGGTACCCCAGCGTTTCTCAGCCTGTGCTGACTCGCTGAAGTGAAGTGAAGTGAAGTACGACGAAAACCCCCCCTTATTTCCTCGAGGACGTGGAGACACGTATGTAAATTGACGAAAGACTCCCAGTGACTACCCTTTTTAATATCAAGAAGAGATTGAGAAATTTTATAAGTTACACTGTGTACAGGTGAGTATATGTTTCTTTTTGTAGATATCGTGTACACATAATGTATTTTACTGTTTTTCCGAGTTTCGTCCGAGAGTAGTCCATCTTGACACATTATTGTCTTGAGAAGTGTGAAGCATATCATATCACTTGAAATTTTTGAAAACGGTAGTAAACGTGGATAAATAGACACACTTCGTATAAAAAAACTATGTCACGTTGGTTCTTTTTTTACCTCTTTAATAGTTTATTACTTCGTCAGTAAGTTTGTAAGAAAAGAGAGGAAGTGTAAAGATATAAATGATTCTATTGGAATTATAAGTAACTACTTAACTGCCTAGAATATTATATATTTTACGATATTTAAGTGAATATTCCCTTTAAGTACGGTGATTTTATAAAAATAAACAAAGTATCTCATATCAAGGTATCCTCTAAATCAGAAATTTATCTACGATCATTTTCTTAAAATGTTAGTGACTAGGTAAAGTCCTCAGTCTTTCGCAATCGAGTGGTCGTCTAGACAGGGAGGTGGACAAAGACATATGTTCCGAAATGACCTTGTGTCGGTGTGGGTAAGTAAATATGTAACAAATACGGACGAAAACACGATGTTACCGTTTCTGTACATCACACTGTCTCTGGTATACTGGGTGTTCGGATTTTATAAATGCCGGGAAATATCTTTTTCAAACGACCCACTACAGTGTTTTCAGTGACTTCAAATTCACAATCTTTTATTTTCAATGGTTAAGGGACTTTACGACAGTGAAGATCCAATAAGGTCTGTAGAAATTTTGAAATCCTATGTTTTCCTTTGATCGGTAAGAGTCCCCCTTTTCTCTTTCGTATGAAGTGAGAATGATAAATTCCCTGATACCCTCACGTAATTGTGTCAGACCATTATTTTAGATCCTCTAGCGTCAATTGTTGGTCGTTCACTGACACTCGAGTCCTACGTAAACAGACTTTCTGAATTAAACATCCGTCTCTGATAAGTATGTAGACCCGAGTGAGAAACATACATGAAGGTTATTCATATGGTCAAAGACCACATAGTTGCGACTGAGGATTTTTGGATCGGAGAGGGTTCTATACGAATATGGCGACTGGGGTCAAATTTCAATTACTTATCGGTGCGATAAGTGTATAAATCTTCTTCCTTTAAGGAGTTCTCCCTTTTAGGATAAAATTAGGAAGATACAAGTAAACAGTCAAGATACACCCGGTGGATCAGAGAAATGAAAGAGGGTAGTACCCTTCTCTAAGACATTTTACCTCGTTACAATGTTTCGTTTTCCCTTTTGTCTAGTCCAACTCCCCCTTCTGACGGAGGAAACACTTCGGAGGAAACAAGAGTATAGGTTGGAACTAAGATTGTTCCCCAGTAGTAGTTTCCGGTTTCCTTTCTTACTACAAATAAGTTATGAAAAAGTTCTCGGACGTGAGTGGCCAGAACCGAACTCTTAGTCCACGACACTAGAGGTACTACTCTAAAAGATTTCTTCATGGAAATGTTGACTAAAGGAGATGGTTTCAGGGGAATGAACAGGTCAGTAGATCCTCTGAGACAAATTTCTTGTTTTATCGTCTTACATCATAAACCTCCGAAAGAGGAGTATTAATACCTGTGAACAAGATGTATTTGAGGGGGTTTCAAAACTATTCGTAATTCATTGGTAAAAGTAAATAAGTCAGTAAAGTTCTTGAACCAAATCGGTCGACCTTCTGAGTTCTGGAAGAGTAAGTAAGTAAGTAAATAGTTCGTTTTTTTTTTTAAAAAAACTCGTAAATAATATGTGGTCCGTAGTACGGTTTGCGACCCCTATGTTTTATCCTAATACTATGTCAAGGATTTGGTTGTCGAGTCTAATAGTTAATATTACACTATTTACTATAATGTCTTTATACTTCTCGGTGATCTGAGACGACGACGACGATGACGATGATTCAGTGAAGTCAGCACAGACTGAGACACGCTGGGGTATCTGTCTTTGGTCGGTCCGAGGGGACAGGGGTCCTAAGAGGTCCGTTCTTATGACCTCACCCAACGGTAAAGGAAGAGGTTACGTACTTTCACTTTTCAGTTTCACTTCAGCGAGTCAGCACAGACTGAGGATCGCTGGAGTACCTGACGTCGGATGGTCCGAGGAGGTAGGTACCCTAAAAGGTCCGTTCTCATGACCTCACCCCACGGTAACGGAAGAGGTTGATCTGAGGTTCCTGTGTTTTCCTCTGTGTAGATTGACGGACTTTCCTCCTTTCGAACCGTAATTCTATTTCTCAAACGGTCCACCTGTTTCCCTTATGATACGTACATTTCTTGTATTTCCTTTACCACAACCTTCGATTCTACTCCGCGATCTGTGACTCTACATCTCTTTATGTGTCTTAGTATCTGATGTGAAACGTAAAAGTCCCATTGAAATATAACCCAAACTTCAGTCTCGAGATTGGTAGTGTCTTTCGGTAATGCTTTGTTACTGTAGACGAGATTCTGTTTTCACAGACCATTATAACAGAGATTCGACACTTGACGGACGATATCTTCATCTTAAAATGAGGAAAGGGTCTTTCCTGTACTAGGATCCGAAGTTGGGGAAGGAGGTGTGACTTAAGGATGAATCAAACGAAAACTGAATTTCGACGTCTCGTCGTCGTCGTTTCTGTGTCTCGGTACTTGTAGACCGTTCGAGTACGCGGCTTGAAGTTTGAATTGGAACAGTCAAGTCTGAAACAGTCAAGAAAATAATCAGTGAGAACTAAGGTTTCTCGGTGTCAAGAGTTTGAGACGTGACTGAGTATCCTATAAAATTTAAAAACTCCCCTTTTTGTCACTGTAGACAACCTGTGGTACACTTGTTGATGACAATTCGACAAACCAAGACTGGTGAATCGTTCACTCCAAAAAATCCAAAAGAGACCGGAACTTCACGGTCCTTTTTACAGAACTTTGTATTTCCCGTGGTACTTGGTTCTTTAGTCCCTTGGAGACAGGATCCCTTGAGAGGTGTCGTTTACAAGGACCGTGGGAGAGACACTTTTGTTAGTTTGAGAAGGGAAAGTGGATAAGTCCTATTTAGGACAAAATGATTCTTTTATTCCTGTTTACGTACTCTCAATCTACCTCCGACCAAAGTTATGTTTATTCTTTGTACAATCTCCACGTTTGTCTCGACCTACTTTTAATTAGTTCTATCGTTTCTTCTCTAAAATGTTGTCTACCCTCTTTCCACCTATGATGGGAACAGCCACAGAAGGGTGGTGACTGAGATTGAAAGGGAATTAATCAATACCTCTTTAAGAGATTTAAAACACTAGTGTACAGACCAGTGAACGAGGGTATATTGACAGATTGTGTGCTACTCTCACATTCGAAGAGTTCTGACCTGAGACTACTGGTAGAAAGGATACCGAATGGTGTCGTACTGTCCGTAGGGGGATTTCTCGACTTTGAAGTATCTATAGTAAGGGTCTAAAAAAAAAAATCATCTACAAAACCACGAGTCACGAACCTGTCCCCATCCTCCTTGAGTGTACTTCTCGTACCTCCGTGACGACAAGACTATGTCTACCTGTTGAACCCAAAGAGTGTGGTGAGGGGTGGTGTCTAACTTTACTCATGTGTGATCGAAGGTTTGACGACAGATCGGACTGAGGACCCCTAGGAAAACAAATGGATGGAAGTCCACAAGTTAGACGAAAAGGTCGAGAAATCATGAGTACTTTCAGAGACGTCCACCTTATAAGGGAAGTCAAAGGAAGTCGGTAAAGACCTTTCAGGATTGGTCGAAGGCCTTAAGTAGATTAACGAGGACCGTTCTGCTACGTAGAAGGAGAGACAGTTCCCTCTGTAAAACAATGAACGGTCTGCTTCGAAACATTTCTTCAGTTGAACTTGATTTTGATCCAAACAAGACCTGAGATCCGTAGTCAAAGGATTGTCCCGGAAGGGTAGAGTATTAGAAAAGGTACCGTCGAGCCCGATTTGTTGGTGTATATTGCATCCTCTCGTAGTTTGACTCCTTAGACAACGGGAACAAACCTGTAAAGACCCCTTTCCTCAGAAGTCAGAATGAGCTCCGATTTCACTTTCACTCTTTTTGATTTCCCTCTGACGATAAATCCATGACACTAGGTTACCTTTCTTACGTCCGAAACCTAGAGTTCAAGTCGAGACGATGAAAAATCCAGAAATTGAGAAAATTCCGGGTTAAGTGTACGATTAAGGAACTCGTTCCTTCTACGGTTTTGACTCCGAGTCTCTTCACTCCGATTCGTGTGGGTACTCAGTTTATTTAGTTCCTCTTTCTTAAGTTAAAACTTTAATTCAAAACCTTTACCAGTGTAGACAATCTGAAGTCTGGTCTCTAGGACCAAGAAGTATATCGATTTCCGGGAGGCGTTTCCCTTTCTTTCTGTTTTGGACGAACCGGACGCAGGATAGGGAAAACGGACGTGATTTATTGGAGGGCGAGTGTCACCACTAAACTCGTTGACGAAAGGAGATCAGTGATTCCGTCAGGAGACGGTTTAGCTCTATAAATATCGATTTGGTTCTTTTCAGAATAGTTTGAAAATTTGGGTGTACTCCGAAAGACTCCTCCCTTAATATCGAAAAGTTGTCACTCGGTTATTGGACTTTAGTCGGTGGAAACAGTATGTGAGGGTACAAACGGAAGTTTCTTCTTCCGTTTGACTTTGCACCAGTTTTGGTCGTTGCACTCACGGTTTATTGGAGATTAATGCAGACCCTTAAGAGAAGGTAAAAAAGAGTAATAAAGATTAGGATGGTGTTAGGAAGAACGACAGAGTCTAAATAAGACAAACCAGGTACACTGCACCCGAAAGGGAACATGTCTCCCCCTTCACTCGGGGTAATGACTCTTCCTTGAGTGATAAATGATTGTCTTTCTGGTGATTCATAATGTATCTGACTCATCGAAACAGAGTTTCTCCGTAAAAGGTTAGGGAATGTCGAGTCATAGTCTTAAAACTACGATAGAAAAGACCACTTCCTCTTCAGTAAAGTAAGTTGTCGTTCTTGTTTAATCGAGGTACTGTGGCTGTGTGTATACTTTTGAGTGGAAAGAAATTAGCAGAAGACATCGAGACACTTCAGGAGAAACTCCAAGACGTGGGACAGAACCACGACCCTGTCCAGGTCTCGTTTCGGTGTCCTCGAGTCCAGTCACTGATCCACGAGTTCTCGTAGGTCTAAGAGGACAACCAGAAGGTAAAGGTTTAACTCGAGGACGGTTCGTTTGTTCCTTTACATAAGTCAGGAGACTAGAAATATTTATGAATTCTGAGATTTTCTTACTTTCCATAGATCTAATTTCGACCCTGTGCAAGAGAGATTAGACATCTTTTTCTCCCTTGTTCCTGAAGGGGTCACCAGGTCACCAACCCTTAGTGAACGGTTACTTCCTCCGTACCCAAACTAGGGACTAAACCCTTCTAAGGTGTACGGGTTCCCGTTGATTCGAGTACACGACTCGGACACGAGATCTCGGGTCCTCGACATTGATGACTCGGGCGCGTGGGAGCCCGGGTACGAGAGTTGTTCTCTTCTGTGGTGTCACTCTTTGGGTACGTGACGTGCTCTCTCGTCGGGAGTGAACGACGTTGATCTCCTTCGGGTGTGCGTCGTCACTTCGGGATCCTGTCAGTTTTTATTTATGTGACTTTTTTTCTTTTTCTTCCTTGTTCTTAACTCGCACAAGTGACACAACTAACGATCTAGTTTTGTATTTTATACATCCTAAAGAGGTTAGGTGAACTCTCACCGACTTTTAATCTTTCCTCGGAGCAGAGGAAATTTGTTTAGAAACTTCTTAGGTCTCCGTCGTACTGTCTTATTTTTCTTATATTCAAAGACCACATCTTTTCTACACTTTAAGTTAGTACCGAAACAGTGAATGATCAGATACTAGAATTCGATAAGTTGAAGAGATTCTAAAGTATCAGACAGATGAGAAATTTTGTCCATTTATTTGGGAAATGACAATAAATTGTGGTATAACTTCTATAACCGGTTACGTTAACCCATTCTTTTTTTGTAAAACACCGTACTATTAATCTTTTCTTCTCTATTTTGATATAAACGTCTAATGTACTTTCATATAAACATTTTAAAGTCTCTTAGTTGTTGTATTGGTCTAACTTTTCACTTCATTAGGTTCTTCCCTCTTCTTATATTTGAGTTGTATAATTTTAGTTCTTATTGTGTTATCGTCGTATTTTCCATGTTAAAATCCTTAGTTGATTATTCTTTACATGTCTTGGAAATGTTTATTTCGAATTTTGTACAGACTTGTTGTACTTTCGTCCGGACATTTGTACCTTCTTGCAGGTACTTCTACACACACACACACACACACACACACGTCTATGTACAACACTTATTCACTTCACTGGGTTTATTTTACACTGGTTGTAAAAAGAGATTCTGACTACTTCAACTAAGTTCACAAGTGTACCTTTTTATTTACATGTTAATATCGAGACTTTTTAGGATTTTTTCTTTTTTTACCCCCTCTAATCGGAATGGTCTATCATTTTGTATGGTATTTAGGAGATCTTACAATTGTCTTTCTGGTCACTTTATCTTATCTTTTAGTTCTTTGTCTGAACTTATGTATACTGTAAAACATATACTATTTCTGTCTAAGAGTTTAGTGACCCCATTTATGTCTAAAAAGTTTATTTACTGTAACCCCTGTTGATCTATCTTGAAACCCTTTTGTATTTGAACTTAAGTATGAAGTATATATGAAGTCTTATTTGAACTTAACAATTTCATAATCTTAAAATTTTTCTCTCCTCTTTTTTTCTTTGACGCATCCATCTCAAGTAGTATTGGACTTATACCGTTTTCCGAAAGTTTGATGCTGATTTTTATGTAGAAGTTACTTTCTCACTATGGAGATCGGAGTTTGGTATGAGGTCTCAATGATGTTCATATGATGTTTCGGTAGTTTTGTCATACCAGGACCGTGTGTGTGTGTTTCTGTATATGTAGTTACCTTGTGATATCTTTCGGGTCCTATATTTACCTATTTCTTCTACGCTATGTGTGTGTGTGTGTGTGTGTGTGTGTGTGTGTGTGTGTGTGTGTCTCCTTATAATGAGTCGGTATTTTTCGTACTTTAGAACGGTAAACACTGTTGTGCCTCTATAGATCCCACATACTACGATTTCCTTTATTTCGTCTGCCTCTTTCTGTTTATGACAACTAGAGTAAATATACACTTTAGAGTTTTTGTTTTGTTCCCTTGTTTGTTTTTACTTTTGTCTAAGTATTTATGTTTCTTATTTGCACCAACAATCTCCCTTCTTCCCACCCTCTTTCCGTGTTTGTCTACTTCTCTTAATTCTCCGCATTTGAAGATCATTATTTTAATTAAATTTAGTGTCCCTATATTGTATATCGTATTCCTTATACCAGTTATTGTGACATTATTGAGACTCACCCCTGTCTACAAATGATCGGGATCGTACCATTAGTAAAGTATGACATAACTTTACAACTCGGTGATACAACTTGTGGACTTTGATTGTATTATAACATACAGTTGATATAATAAAGTTAAATTTTTTTTGACTATTTTAGATGACACATTTTTAAATTGTTTTTTAAAATGTACTGGTTTTTTGTAGGATTCCTTTTTGTTTTCTGTTCCACTCTCTTTTATACCGTGTTTACTTGAATGGATGTTTTGTCTTTTCTGAGTGCCTGTGTCTCTTGTCTGAACACCAACGGTTCCCCTTCACCCCACCCCCTCCCTTCCTGACCCTCGGACCGTAATCGTCTACGTTTGATAGTGTCCATCCTACCTATTTGTTGTTCCAGGATGATATGTCGCGTCCCTTGATACAAGTTATAGGACACTATTTGGTATTATCTATAATTTTTTTTCTTGCAGACATTGGTTCAGTGATACGACACATCGTCTCTGACCGTGTTGTAACATTTAGTTGATATAAAGTTAATTTTTTAATTTTTATTTTAATTTTATCCATTGTTTTTTTCTCTCTCTCTCTCTTTCTAGAGGATTAGGATGGGTGACTTTCCTGGATCTTCGTTACCGTAGGATCACCGAGTACGTCATAGACCTAAAACTACAGATTTATATTAAGAGGTCATTTTTGTTAAGAGAGAAGGAACCTCTTTATCCCCTAAAGTACCCTGTCCCTTTAATGTTCCACTGGCACTGTGTGACACGACTTTCATTCTGTCATGATTATATGACATCCCTGTACAGTTTTTCTGTGGTCCTCTGTCGGATTTCCCCGAGAGTAACTCGTTTTTGCCCTTTAACGAGCTTATATTTTTTCTTGTTATTACTATTACTTATACCCTGGGGTGCCACTGTGAGAAAACGTGTGAATATTTCTCTTTCCTTTGACGTTAACCATCTAGCTCTACTTTTCGTACGTTCACAAATAACATGATAAGGAAAATGAAAAGATCTTAGACTTTTAAAAAGTTTTGTTTTTCGTTCTGCACTCCTCTCGTTTGGTTTGGTTTGTTACTCGAGTGTCATGTCATACCTTTTCCAGTGTATCGACCTATTTGGGTTCCATCACTACACCCGTATCTCGTCGCGATTCCATGATGTCCACCCATCCACCCGTCGACGTCGGTAAGACCTCGAGTCCAATCGGTGATGAACTAGTTTAATTCATGTCCGTATCTGACGCTAGGTCGTTAAGATGAGGACCTATGTGTTGACTTAGACACCTTCCAGCATAAAAGTCGAGACGGAAGATCCACATACCATCCTAATGTGAAGAGATGGGTGGAACTTTCAGTCCATACTAGCACACTTTGAACGAAACTGATTATTTTACGTTGACCTATACCATACACGAGAAGGGAAACGTCATCATTAGTACTTTTGTATACAGTCCTACTTCAAAGGTAGTTGAACTTTCTGACTCACTAATACCACTCGATTCATAGGGACGACTAGACCCGACTTGTGTACGATACTCACTTTTTATTTCGATCCGACACAAAAAATTTTTACTTGTTTGTTATGGTTCAAATGTCCTACCGACACTCTTAAGAAAATCTGTTACGTCCAGTTCAAAGGTCACATGACTGATTGTATAATACACGAGTATGAGTCATTTGTAAACAACAAGGAACGGGAAGGAAGGGGAAAAAGGTGGTTAGACCGTCTATTTCGGAGTGGACCTAGACAACCTTCTTTACACGTTATAGGACTAGACCGACTAAGGGTCTCCGGTCGTCGGCTGAAAACAAAAGGTACTTAACGACGTCGAAGAGTCTCTCTACAAGTTTGTAGAGACGGACCCCGTCTTCGAAGAAATTCCTCGAGAGGAAAAGAACGACGACATCTGTCTCGACAAGCTTCGCGACCGAATGGAGTCGGTCAAACGGGACGTCGTGTCGCCGGCACCACGACAGACGACAGAGGTACTTAGCCCAGTGGTATAGTGCCCACCGGAGGTTCGACGAGAAGACGGCTCGTTACAGGACGAAGTCAAAGACAGTAGTTCTCGTATAGACAGTCGAGGACCGAGTGAATAAGACCCTGTAGGCTTGGTGTCTGATTATTTGAAGATCATTGATGTACGAGTGGAGGAGTTCCTCCGAACTTCCTAACGTTGACTTGGAAGTCTTGTAGTGGCTATGAGAAAGAAGAGGTGGGGTCCGGTGGTTACTGAAACGAGAATAGTGAGAGGGAGTTCAAATGGTTACCAAACCTTTAACTCGCCTGTATGGAAATGTGACTAATCAGTAGTAGAGATTCAGATAATCTTATAAGTACCTTTATGTAAGAAAAGGACTATGAAAAGGTTTTACTACAGTGATACCATCCACCGTTTATATAGGAGATACGATTGAGGACCCCGTGTTCAGAGTGGTACAATCACCGGTCCCGAAGAACCTACTAAGGACTACTGTCGCTGTGGTGGACGAGGAGAAGGTCCAATAAAAGTTGAAGAGACTACCTGACGTTGTTCGACAGGTCCGAAAGGACCTGTGAGACTCTGACCCGTTAACGGAAGACGTCGTCTCGTCTCGCGAGACGGTCCGACGACCTCTCCACAACCTTTACCGACTCATACCTTAGACCTTTTAGTTCCGGCACTGTTCTTTTTCACCTCTGTTAAAAAGACAACGTGAAAAATTTTTTACATAAATTTAACATGTACAATCAATAATATTGTCACCTGTAGTTCCGTTTGTCTTATTCGAATTTATGTAGTGATAAACTTGGTTTGAGTTATCCGTAACATATAAATCGTGGATGATTCACGGTTTTTAACGCGAGTCACGACTCCTGACTTCTAATAATACTATTTCAGGACGGAAGGTTTTTGGAATTTTGAGATTTTCTCTCGTATCCATCACCTTCCGTATAGTTAATTGGAATTTTTATTTTAGTGTTCACAATATAACCATGATCCTCATGACGTGATCTCTTCGGTCTTCCTTTTCAATAAAGAATAGAAAATGAAGAACCCCTGCCCCCACCCCCACCATAGTCCTCAAATGGTTCCTTCATTGAAGGACCAATGTAGATCTTCGTCCTCGTTCTAAAGTAGTACGTGTTATTCGTGAACTATTTACAATCGTCGATTCTTTGTCCTGTTTGAAGTCCCCCTTTCGTTACTCCTTTACTGATCGAGTAAACCCTTTCCTTCCTTCAGCCCACACCATCCTTCCGCTCACAGACGCCTTTTTCCCAACTTCGGTCCGGTGCTTCCGGAGGATACCACACTCTAAGTCGAAGTAATCTCCCAATCGAGAAACACGAACCTAGACGTCGAGGAGCGGTCGTCGTGTCTACGAACATGTGGTGTCACACTCTATAGTGTCTTGTCTCCCTGTGTGAACCTCCATCCCCTCGTGAGACCGGTGACGATAAAGTATGGACATCAAAGAACTTGCACGAACGCCAGACCCCGACCGAGGGGAAGTTAAAGGTACTCCAGCACTCGATGAAAAACTTCAAAAAGATGTCCATGAACTACGAGTCGGTTAAGGAGGACGTTGACGACGAACAGGTGTTTTTTCCTGTTTTCTTTTGATAATCTCACTTCATTAGTTTCGACCAAAGACCCCTAGCTCTCGATGCCCCGTCGAGACATCTTATTAAGACAAATAGGTATCGTTATCTGCAGTCTTATATCACAAGTCCTTAGTCTAGAGCAGGTTCCGTAGGACTGGGGACGGAAAGTGGGAGACGTTCGTGAACGAAACGAAACTCCCGTGAGACTCGACACACATTGTTCTCGGGTACGGGACCGAGTGGAAACACCAACGTTTGACGACAACGTCCTGGGGTCCCAGTCTCCGTTGACATAGACTCTCCTCGAAGAAGTGTGACCGGAGCGTTCGAAAGTAGGTCCGGACGTCCGACAGTCGTGACGAGACTTTGACGACTATGACCGGATCGTCGCACAAGTCCACTCGCGGGTCCGCACATGTGACACGGTCTCTTTCTTCCCTTTCGTCTGGTTTCGTCCAGTCTGGTCTCCGTCGTCGGAGGGTCCGTTCAGGTTTCTCCGGACTGACACGAGGTCCCTGGACTGACACTGACGTCTATTCCCATCCACTCGGAAGGTCCCTCTGCCCTCGTTGGTAGAAGATGATCACCCAGGACTAACAAACTAGGTATGATAGGTGGGGTTGAAATGATATATGGCCCCTTCTGAGTCACTCAACATACTGTCCGATGGCTACTTTATGTGTAGTTCGACGTTCGTTTCCACCCCTAGTTTCCATGTTTTGTAAAAGGGAAACCCTCGCAATTTCTACAACCGTTTTTGTATTCTGACCATTTTTCTTGATTCGCCTATAGAATTCTCAATTTCCTTCAAGAAACTATCCCTCCTTCTAATTCCTTCTAAATGGGATTTACAAGACAGGTCCTTACTTCTGATACATAAACCAAATTCAAAGGGACACGAGACAGAAAACCCTCAGGTGCGGAGGACCAGTTCTATGTCCCTCCGCTAGTGAGGGTGGAAGTGGTGACCTCACTCTGTATAGGGATCTATCACGAGTCCAGCTCGTATTCGGGGACCCGGAGGCGTAAAAAAAAAGGGGGGTCTCCGAGTATTTCTGTAAGACGTTCAGGTGAACGAGTGACACAGGACTCCACGAGTGACACAGGACTCCAAGAATGACATTCGGGGTCTTTGGTGGGTACCAACACACTCCCGACGGTCCTGACGACGTGGTCCCCGGCGGTCTACGGAGCGGGTATGGAGACGTACCTCTCACGACATAGAAAGACAGCGCAGAAAGTCGAACCGGAAGTGATTCCAAGGCCAACGACTGCGAAGGGACGGTAGTAGCTCCGACAAAGGACACAGGTTCTGGAAGACAGGACTCTATCAGTGTTTAGCGTCCAGAGGAAACACCCTTTACTGTAGGAGGCTCTTCGAGGGGACGGCGAAGTCGTCCCGCCCTTCCCGGAGCCCCGACGACGGAGGGACTACGTACGAGAGGTCGAGAAAGAGTCTAGCAAGGTCGGTCAAGAGTTTGAGAACTACCAGGACGTCTTTGAAGACGTCGAGCAGGGCGTCACAAACGTGGACGAAGTCAAGACGGAGGCTGACCCGGTCCCTTCAGCGTATGACGAGGAAGTCGAGAGGTTCGAAGAGAACGTCGTCGACAACAAGGAGCCCACACTCCGACACCGGCACGACCAGGTCTTTCCGGACCCGACTGACGCATCGGTCCTACTTTAAGACGACGACTCTGTCGTTAAGAACCACTGCTCGGACCGTTTTTCTTAGGGGGGTTTGTTTCCTGATAGTCATCCCTATGGTGTTACTGAACCAATACAGATGTCGGCCTTCATCCCTCTCTAGAGTTATCCGGTGAAAAGGTCGACGAGTCTATAGTGGTTAGAGAGACTTAACGATCCATAATACGGTATACGATTAGGGTCCACTTGACTAAATGTTTCCTAGACTGTCGATAGTGCACAATAGAGTAGACTGAACGCGGTGGTAGACGCCACGTCCACCTGATATATTAAGGGCGTAGTTTCTCCCCTACTCACTTGCGGTTTTTCCACGACATACAGAATTGTCTCCGGTACATCTATTAATACCCTGTTTGACGCTGATCTTGACCTCAGAGAAGCCGGTTGATTTTGATGGGTGTGACTACCTTCCTCACTCGTTCGAAGTGTTCAGTATGCACACGGTCGTATTTTATCCAGTAGACGTTTACGATTCGACACTTTGTGGAGTGAGTATATAGGGTCTTCTCACAAGGATGATCTTTTATAGAACCCTTTGATCAAAAAGTCTATTTGTTAAACGTATACTCATTCTTATTTGACACAAAGACGTATCATGTCTATCATGTCCATCAGACGTGAAACACACACGATACAAATGCACGCCTGTACACCTGGCAAAAAGATACATTTTTTCCCTTGTATTCAAGAAACTCCTGTCAACACCAACGAAACAAAACAAGGATTTTACAAGAAGGGTTCCGATTGTCTTCTGTCACCGACGAATCCTTCACAAGAACTGATAGACATGGCACTTACGTTGAGGGATCTCTTCCTGTTACCGTTGGACTATCGAAGTCGAAGACTGCGGGAGAGTCCCTTCGACCCCACTGTTTACATAGACCGACTTTCTCTTCCTCCCCCGTCGTGATGTCGAACAGACACATGGCGTTCTACAGGGGTGCGAGTAGGTGGGTTCCATTCCACCGAGGGAAGGGTCGATCCTACCTCGACGGTCGTTCGTCATAGTCCTTCGCGGACACTGTCGTCCCGGTAAAGACGAGACACGATTCTGACGGTACCGAAATCCCATGTGTGCCGTCACCTAGACGGTTCGCGTCCTTCATCGAACGTTCTCCGTCTTTACGATACTTATGTTTTATTCCGTTACCGGGTGTGTCCCACAAGTTGTCTTCGTAAGGTCGATTCGGTTAAAATAAACGATATTTCCACAGTGATGATTGTATACCCTGGGTACACAGAAGATTCAAGCGATTTATATATTATCAGAAAGCTAGTACGTGATGTTATACGGACGTGTACGGTCAATTATAGCACCTCTACTACCCAGACCAACCAAATGACCAAATAGAGGTTACGGACAGTATGTCGCCCAAGAACTATTAACGATTTACTTATTTACTCATCTCCGTTCATTCTTTACTAAAGAACTCTCGTAGTCCCTTGGTAATTTTTTCAATTCGTCTTTCTGTCGTAAATTCTTTCGAGTGAATCATCACACCCTTACCTGAACTCCCATTTTCAGTTCTCCGTTCCTTTGGTTATCTTCGATGACATTGTGTTCCCTTTCGACACAAGACTTGACGTCATTATGGAGCTACCTCTATTTTTCACACTACAGAAACTCTCTACATTCTTCGTGCCCTAAACTACTGACTAAGTTTCACCCTCTCCCTCCCTCCCCTTCCTTAGATCCCAGTACAAAATCAGGTCCGTTCACTCACCCTTAAATCCTTCTTGTACAAGTAACCCCCTCTCCATGAAATCTTCTGTCCTCCGGGTAAAGAGTCCAACTCCACGAACACCAAGGTTCGACGTTTGTCTCTCTTCCTACGCATGTGAGTCCTGTCGGTAAACCCGACTTCTGTTTATTTATGTACCTCTAGTGATCATGTTTGTCCTTCACTTCACAGTGCCCACCTACTCTAATGGATTCCTTTCATATAAGATTTACTAATTCTACTCTGGATCCGATGTTGAACCTTCACGCAGTCACACAAAGTCTTCGACCGGTCTCCTCTCCCTCCTCTTAGTGGTCCCTTCTATGACGATACCTTTGTTCCCCCTTTGATAAAGGTCTCCTCACCAGTTCCCACAATTCCGACGACTCTTTAGTCTCTATACTTTACTCTTTCAGAGTGACCTAAATCCCGTCCTCCAATACCACTGAACGGGTCCCGTCCTCTCTAAGTGAGTCGTAACACTCTTGTTCGATTGCACGAGTGGAAGTCGAAGAGTGTGACGAACAGGTCGAAGAGACCCCGAAGTAAGTCGGGTCACACTGATAGTCACCATAGGTTCCGAGGAAAGAGGTCCAACGGACTCTCGACGAGGTAGACAGGAAGACTACTAGAGTGACTCCAGTGGGTCAGGTTCTCTCGTAGCTAGAAGGAGGACAAGAGACGGTCAAGGAAACGACGAAATGAGACTTTCGGTGTCCCCCTCAGGTCACTCTTCCGGAATTTATGAGTCGATGGTATATTGGTTTCCAATTCATTTCCCTTTCTACAAATCCAGTTTTTTTTTTTTTTTCTCTCTCTTTGAGATTCCGACCCATATTTGTCAGAAACGTGGGTGTTTCTTTTTGTTCGTAGAAGATTGAGACAACTTTTTATTAGTAAATTTTACTAGGGATTTAAACTAGATATCGAGTAGTGAAAATTGTTTCCTAAACTTAGGGTTCTAAACTTTTCCGAGATAATTCACCACTAAAACAGGACCGTTGGGAGGTCCAAAATTGTCTTAGGAACGATCCATACGTCTTCAATGTGTGATGGAACCATCCTATTTTTTATCGTGTTAATGTGAGCTAATGGACCGACGAGCAGGAATTTCTTTAGGGTCTGGTGAGAGTAGGCAAGCAGACGGTTCATCTCGTGACTTAAGACTTTGAACGGAGAGTTTAAGATACAAGACTTAGAAGTTCATAAAATAATTATTTTGTCCAATACGATTCACTATACATGTACATAAAGTCTTAAGTAGAAGTCCATTGCGTGAAGAGAAAAGGTGTAAGAGGTGGCGGGATTAATCACATGTTCAAGTGTCGGTCTGTTTCTTGAGATGAAGTTAATCGGTCACGATTCACCCCACGTCTTCTGGTACTCTGAAGTGGAAGAAACCAAATAGGGTCACGGTACTAAAGGGTGACTTTGACATTACCGTCAAACTCCTCTTGACCTCCGGGTAATTCTGACGGGTCCGTAGAAGTAATCGTGGGAACCTAGTGGTCAGATCTAAGTACAATTTTTATACGGGACACGAAAAAGGGGTTTCTACTACTACTACCACTGCCACTAAACCTTATACTTGAAAGATAGTTGATAAGGACTGAATTTCAGGAAGTCTTACAAAGAATATTTTTATTTATAGTTGAGCATCTAGTCGAGGACTTACTCGGGAAAAGGAGTTAAGGTACGAGAGACCTTCCGGTAGTCGAAAATAAACACCTCCATAGTTTAAAAAAAAAACTTTTTGTGGTTCGGAGTATCGTCAGACCAATGGAAAAGTCAGAGGACGACATTCCGACTCCAGTGGTGAAGGAGGTCGAGGAAGACCCGGTCGAAACAGGAAAGGACCTCTCGAAGTATGACGAGGAATCGGACTACTTCAAAGAGGGCCTCTCGACAGTTGAGTAGCCCTGAGTCGAATCAGACCAAGAGAAGGTCCTTGGGAAGTCACAGAAACTGTTGTGACCGTTTACTCCACCGCACTAAGACTTACAGTAGGACATTTAGGAATTGTGTACTTTTGTCTATCGTCTCCGAAGTTGAAATCGTGAAGATTCTGGAGAGTTGTCGTGCTTCTACCTTACTGATCTTACTGTAATAGACGTTACCTGTATACAGGGACTGATATTGAACGAGTCCAAATACGGATTTGGTTACGTCGATTATTTTAAAATTTACGAAAAATTAATTCTTCGAAGATTTTTATAAATTAAAAAATTCTTTTTAAATTTAAAGATTCTTCTATAAATGACTTCTATATTTTCCTTTTACGGGTGTTTATGCTAAAAACAAAACGTTACTGAATAGGAGTTTCTCTAGTAAGAAGACATTTCGTCTCGACTGTTACGCTGAAATTGTCACAACTCTGGACCGACCAAGAAACATTGAGAGAACCAATAGTGAGGACTTGGGAGTTCATCGGATGTTCTGGATCGTACTAGACCCAGGACGGAGGAGGAGTCCGAATAGCAAGTGATTAGAAGGAAAACAAGAAACGTCATGTCAGTTTGATCGAAAAAAGGTTAAGAATTCCTGACACGAACTAGCGTTAAGGTGGAAGTCTGACTACGTGTCCGGGGACAGACCGCACAGAAGAAGGAGGAAGGTGGGGAAGTACGTAGGTGGGGATACATAGGAAACTAAGAGTCAAATTCACTATGAAGGAATTTCCTTAGAAGACTTTATATTCAGTTCTAACCCAGACGATATACAAGAATACATTGTAAAGCAAATATCTATATTATCACTTATGTAGTCTCTTCCGTTACCGTGGGGTGAGGTCATGAGAACGGATCTTTCAGGATACCTGCCTCCTCAGACTATCCGACGTCAGGTACCCCAACGATTCTCAACCTATGTTGACTTGCTGAAGTGAAAGTGAAAGTACGTAACCTCTTCCTTTACCTTTGGGTGAGGTCACAAGAACGGACCCCTTAGGGTCCCTACCCTCTCGGACCACCCGACGGCAGACACCCCAGCGTGCTCAGTCTGTGCTAACTTCACTGAATCATCATCATCATCACTTATGTAATATACGAGTAAAAGCACTAATAGACACATTTCAGACAGAGAAGGTACTGTGACATTCGAAGTACTCTCGTCCCTATAAATTGGTAATACAACGACCGTGATCAGTGACCCGGACCGTGTATAGTTCGGAAAGATTGATGAACGACTTCCTTACTTTTTTCACTCAATTGAGAATGACTGGAAGTCCAGTGAGACCAAGAAGACGTTTCGTTTCTCTAGGACGACCCACCGAGATGAGACTACCGGTCGGTTACGAGAAAGACGGACAGGGTGGGTCGACGTTTCTAGGAGGTCAAAGACCACTGTCCATAAAACAACAAAGACGTCCCAGATTAATTTTACGTTTCCCCGGTTCTCTATTAATTACTAAGAGTAAAATATTTATATTCTTTTGAGGGACTTTACATTTTGTCCTTCCAATATAGTGTTCCTACCTTTTCAACCACCCTCTGATCTCGTCCTTTTCCGTGTCTTTAGTATAAGTCTTTCGAGGGGAGCAAACCTGTCAGATGACCAGATCTAGATACCGGACTTAATGTTAATCCTCACTAAAGTCCACTCTTACGAGACTCCAAAACCAAACCTTCGAGCAAACGGTCTGACAAATAATAGGTACCTTTACCTCTTCTCTCTCGGATCTACGAATTTTAGGTATCTACTATGACCCATACTATTATTTACTGTCGGAGACTAGTGAAGATGTCCTTGACCTACTATGTGATGTATACTTCAGTATTATGCCTTTTAATCTTCCTGACCTGATCCTCCTTTTTAGTTCTTTGACCTATTAAATATTCGATTAACTCGAAGAATTATTAATTAGACTGAAATATATTTAGTTTACAGAGTGCTTACGTCTGTGGGTAATTTACCTTACTTATGAACGGTCCGCACTCCCCGAACTGATAAAACTCTTCCCTTCACGGGTTCTTATCGTTACCCGAGACAGGAAGTCCACAGATGTGGTTATCGGTTCTCTTTTCGGCCGGGCTCCCCTCGTCCCTAAACGAAGACACGGACTAGGAAAAGGTCTGGAGAGTCAGTGTACTGCGACTTCGTGGACTGACTCGTTAACTCGTACTACACAAGAGGACTAGTAGGAAGATTCTGGTAAAAAGGTGGTCAAAGATGGAAGACTACCGTAAAACTCAGTGGACGTGAATGTTTGTCCACGGGTTTAACCGGGAGAGAGGGGGCGAAATCCTGTTTATCTTTCCGAGACCTTCTCTTGAGGATTCTCGAGAAGTCGACATTTTGCCCTAGAAGTACCCAATCCTACCCACGTCTGACTTAGACTTTTTTCGTTTCGTTTGTTCAATTGTGTATCTGTTTGTGTACGTAAGTCCCGTTTATATCTCTCTTCGTCTCGTAAAGACTGTTATTATTCCAATTATTTACAGCACCTTAATTAATGTGCGAATTTCTCTTACAAGTGTACGTTGACCTGGTAGAAGACGTCGAGTCCCCGGATGGGACCTACACCCGACATAAAATTCCACCGGGTCTGGAAACGAGAATGTAATTAATAGGTATTCGATATGGTTCGATATACTTTAGGTTCACTCCTGTGACGCTTAAAGGTCTAAATCTCCCATTGGATAGTATAAAGTAATGATAGAATGAAGTTAAAATTATATCAACTTTGTTGATTCGTCATTGTTCCCTGTATGTCTGAAGTGATTTATAGGAAATTCGGACTGAGTTTTCGAGTTAAGATGATACGTGTTATAAATTATTTTCTCTGTGACTCTGTCAAAATGACCACTATTGTTAAGATTATGATAGAACGACTTAAAGTTAAATAATAAGTATGTCTTCTTACCGTATTCGTAGTAAGAACCATAAGATTCCAATGCTGCAATGGTACGTTAATACAACTCAAGATGTTGTTCTCCCAACACTATCTTCCACCACTCTACTAATCGGAGGACCGACGGACGTTTCAAATGGTTACAACGAAGATGTCAAAAGGTGTTGACTTATTCGTGATCTTTGTTGTCACACTTCTTTCCACGGTCTTTTATTTAAAAGTTTCCACGATTTCTTAATTATACTAAGACTATTTTTAGAAAAAACAGTCGACAGACTTCCACCAGTCCCTTAGAATGAGAATTAGTAGACTTTTCGGGGTCATATTTTGATTGAAGTCCTGGTAAGAAGAGTTCTCGAGTCTCATAGATTGGCGAGGATTGTCGGAAGTTTTCTTATGACTCCCTCTCACCCCCTTTCCGTCCGACCCCTATTTTAAGAGTAAAGGTTCAGTCTCTGTTACTCTGTGTCAATGTCATCTCAGATTGATTCTTCTTTTGTGGAACGTGCACGTATGAGTGCATTTGTGTGTATAAGAGAGTGCGTATGTATTTTGGTCTTTGCGTCGTTCTTTCTGTCAGTTTTGTCGACAGAGGTCCTGGTCTTGGTTTGACCGGGCCTGGTTGGTTGTGACCATTTGTGTCCGAGGACCTTAGTACTGTCTGTCTCAGACCGGTCTTTTGGGTTTCTGTCTCCTGTAGGGTCCCTGGTTGACTCGGGTCGGCGACCAAGTCAGACTGGAACTGGACCCGTCGGACGAGGTAAACAACTTCTGCCAGGGCGTTCCGTAGGGGGACTCGACGTCAGAGAAGATGTTCCAGGACCTTCCTGGAGACGTCAAGTAAGTCTTCGGAGTCGTAGACGGCCAAGACGACTCCTCTGTTCAGGACCCGTACGAGTCTCTAGTTCTTGACTTATAGTTTCCGTTCACGTAGGTCAACTCTAAAGGAGAGTCTGTACCCAACAAAGTTCAGGATTCCCTTTACCCGTTTCCTTCTTTTCTCTTTTCTTTGAAGATTAAGAGATATCTTCGTTTTTGACAACCAAGATTAGTTTCTTAGTTGTAATAGTTTGTCTTCAATTAAAGGACATAAAAATTTTCACTGTGACTAATAAAGGTCCCGGTTGGGTGTTACCTTCAGAAAGAGTGAAGACCGGAGAGGTCTCAGGAGTGTATAATATCGATCCAAAGGAAATTGATATTAATTTCCTTGTCATTTAATTTAGTTGGTGACTAAAGATTTACGTGATGTGAAAGGTAATAAATATAATTGTCTTAACATCGTGACGATTAGGGTTCATAGACACTTTTGTACGATATGAAACCTTTCATATCGTACTTAAAAACCAGACTCTATCTAGATTAACATAAAATAATCCAAGTTTATTGATAAACATAAACAGATCGGGACTCTATGACCATTCGGTCTTTATTCTTTTATAAGTTAAAGAATCACCAAGTGATTTTAAACTGAAAATTATCAATGTATACAATATGTAAATTTTGACATGTTTTTACAATTTGTGTAATATGTAAAATTTTGACATTTCCTAATGTCAGTCTATTTCGTCATTTCTTGACGGATTTGTGATCTTAAATGGACGAAAATCTGTTAATTTTTCGTACGTTATAAGGGTGTTTGAAAATCATTAGTAATGGGTATAATATGACCTACGTTAATTTTTTTGGTGTTTTTGTTCATTCTATAGACGTACAGGTAGTGAAACTTTAACCCCCGTCAGTCGTTAGGACGTTTCGCCCGAACATCCTCCTGATGGACGTATAAATAGTACTGATATGAAGGAAACAGACACTTGTGTGCCTAAACCCTTTGAGTGATCCTTTTACTCCGAATCTGACACCGAGAGAGGGGTATTACCTTAAGTATATTAAATATTGATCCGTTCCTGTGGTTATATCCTCCACGAGACACAAAAATATAAAGTATGATACAGTGTCCTTAAAAAGAGTGGGAACGAAGAAAGTTTTGAGAACAGTCACTTGTTTCAGACGATGAGTAAGGAGGTAGCCACATAAACCTAATTTCCCATGTTTTCGTCTTCCGTTCAGTTGAGAACGTTCTATTTCTCCCCGTTCCTACGTATGTTCCCTTTGGACTGGTGTCTGTCGTAAATCCAGACATGGAGGGTTCTGACCCTCTCCGACCTTATCCTCCCTTGTAGAGATCAGGACGAGACTGAAGTCTTTCTTAAACTCTCCTTGTCGATATCGTCTCCCACCGATTTGGTCACACTCGTAATAGACTATAATTCATATTAAGTTTTCTTTGTTGTCGCAACCCCCGTCCTCTTAGGAGTCGAGTTTATATAGAGTCTTAGAAATTGAAAAAGAGAGTGACTGAATGTTTTTTCTTAGCTAATTGAACCTCAAATTGTTCTTCTTTTGGTGGAGAGGTCTGCTCCCCAACCAGTAGATGTGAGGGGTTCGGTCTGGACGGGCGGTAGGCCACAACACTTATTTCAGAATGACGTTGTACAGATGTCGGTAAACAAGTATACGACGCATACCACCGAAAGTACAAAGACGTCGTCTCTACTTGTTGACGGTGTCTTTGTCCAGCGTCCGTTCCGGATTTTATAAGTGATAGACCGGGAAATGTCCTTTTCAAGTGTTTCTGAAAAATAAAGAGTTTACCTTTCAGTGTGAAAGATTCTTTCCGTTCATGTCTATGACCAGACGGATCGTCTCTGTATTCTAATTCTGTTGTGTCTTCCCGTTTATTTTGTACGAACTCTCGACCGCCACGCGAGTGGAGTGTGGCAACCTCCGCCAGTAAGTCCGACAGGCGTAGGCAAAGTGACAGTATAACGAACGACAAATCTTATCGTACCCATAACGGTTGGGTCCGAGAGTCTAGAACTTCAGACGGAAGATCGACAAGTATGACTAAATTGTGAGATCAGATTCTTTATTTACCGTTCAATCTACCATTTTGAGAGGTTCGGACGGGTCTGAGACACTCAGAAACATTTATTTTTGTTCTTCGATGGAAGACAGGAAGGTTCCGTGAGACCTCCACCTCGTCAGACCTTGGGGTCCATAGTGAGTGTCTCGACTCCCTGAAAACTTCTAAGAACCGTAGAAAAAGATCGCGGAAGTCGTCAACTCGACCCTGAAGGACTCCGACCAACTACTATTAGACTAGGTGTGTGAGATTAAGGACCGAGTGGTGGCACCTGTCTAGGAAATCGAGGAACAGATTATGGACTCCCGTATTTGACCTCAATGGAGGTTTTAGTTCTGATCTTTAGAACGACAGAATCTTAGTGGATATTTGTGTAATAAGACAGTGGTGCAAATGTGTCCGAAATCCCGAATATTTTACAAAAATATCTGGAAGTAATCAAAAAGACAACAAGAGTGTTAGTTAGTAAGAACTCCTCCGTCTCGTCTGTAGTATTAGGACTTAAATATCCTGTCTACGGAGTCTCGAATTTTACACTTAAACAAAAAGGGACTCCAGTGGGTCGATTATTCGTCATCTCGGGTCTGAACGTTAGTCCAAAAGACTGAGTCCCGTTACGAAGAACGAGATATTGAACGATGGAGAGGTTCTCACAGTAATACGAAATTTATTACACTACGTTATTCATTCAGTTGGTTTCCTGTTGAGAAGGTGAGACTTCAAATTCGCTCACCTTGGTTTCTTGTATTTTTATGGGGTTCGGTCGAAAAGATAGGTCGATAAGGAGTTATAAGACGAGGAGTCGTCTCTTCGGTCTTTGTTCGACATCTTCTCGGACTATCAAGAAACCCGTAGTAGGAGTGGAGGGGAAGTCGGTAGGACGGGTTCCGGTGGGAGACCTGTCTCTCTCGACCATTTGGAGATGTTAGAGACACGAGGAGTGTTGAGGTTGGGACGCTGTTACGAGTCGGAGGTCGACGTCACTTCCTCAATGAGGAGGAGGGTGAGTTCCGACAGACACAGATGCAGAAGGGTACAGAGTCCCTGGAGTAAGGTGGTCACTAGTGAATAAGAGAAGGGATTGAAGTTCAAGAGGAAAAGATAACCAAGAAAGAGGAACCGGATCTTTAGGTGAGTTTTGTAAGGAGAAGGTTATGTAGAGGAGATCGATCGCAGGATGGAGAGAAAGGAACGGACGTAATGGTTCGAAGACCTTTCGTACTGGATGTAATTAACAGAGGTGGAAGGTTGTAGGACAAATAAGAGTAACGTTAGACCAAATATAGGGTAGTGAGCTGACATCGACAAGAATAGTCCCACGGACCACTGAGAGTCGGTGACTTAGGGTGAAAATCAGAAATGACATGAGTCAGGGGGATGACATAGATTATGACGACTGGTCATAGATTAGGACGGGTGACAGAGATTATGAGGGAACTCAGAGAATACGAAACCAAAGACTCTGATCATGGGGTGCGACAGGAAGTACCTAGAGATTAATAAAGCTTAGATGAAAAACAGGTAATTTATCGTCGCGAAAACTTGTACAAGAAGAAAGAAGTCTTCGAAGAGAACACCACAGAAGAGAGGAAAAGGGTTCGACTACCCGGACCTCCTTCAGAGACCCTTGGATGGAACCGGACTGTGTCGTCTAGGACCTCGAGACGGTCCAACTCGAGATCTCCAACTTAGACGAACCAGGAGTAAAGTTACAGGGCATTTTCTCTGTCTATCCTATGGTTGAAGAGTAGTACAAGATCCGTCTCGACGGCCCATTTATGTAAGACACCTCGGTTTTTCTTTTGAGTGAGTTTAGACTGTAAGAGGAAATTCAGACGGAAATTTTGTCTGTCCCAGTATCTTGTCTTGTCTTTAAAAATGATGTGTAACGTACCTTACTTTATTTAACACAATAAAATAGATTTGACAGAGTTTAGTTATCTGTCTTTTCGTTAAGTAATTAAAGGAGTTCCTCGTGTTCGACTTCTAATAGTTAGATATTCGTAGTAAAATCGTTTTTGGAGAAGACTGAAGTCCATGGTATTGGAGTCATAAAATTGAATCGAAGTTACTATGGGAACGTTTAAAGTCTTTCTGTAAGTCCCGATGATGGATTAAAAGGTTGTTAATACAATGTTTGTCTACTGTTATTTGATTCAATATAGAATCTCTTAGGAGATCAACAGGAATCCATCTACATATATGTGTTAATTAGTATGGATAGTTTTGAGTCATAGGTCAGTTCTCAAAATCGTACTTTAATCGGTATTGTTCATGTATGTGTGCGTGTTTATGTGGTGACCCATTGAATGAAATCATCGAGACTTCCCGAGGCCCAAGTGTGAGCGAGGGGGACCATGTCAGTAGTTTCCCCAGACAAGCGACGGTCCCGAGCGAGACTCGAAGAGGACACCACAGAAGAGTAGGTAGAAGTAACACCCCGTACTATGACCCCCGTGGTAGAGGAGAAGTGACCACAGACCTTATCCTGATTACCACCGAAGGACGACAGGACATGATAGCAAAACTCTGTGGAGAGACCTGTCGAAGAGACCCTCTTCCCTGTGGCTCTGAGACCCTTGGGAGACTCAGTGATACGGAAGTTTCCTGGGATGAAGACGTGGACATTGATATTCTAAACTGTACGCATCTCTAAGGAGAGGTCCATAAAGGACTCAACAGTGATAAAATCTTAGTTCTTAAGACGGTACAAGTGCTAGTGAAAACAACAGGACTCCTACTTCCAGGAAAGACAGACTCTTAAGGTCTAATGACTGAAGAAACCTCGGATGAGATTAAAGAAGGTTAAATTGTCACGAACAACTCAGTTTTCCATGAAGAACCATACTAAAAAGAAGTATAAGTAATCTATTCTTTCAGTCTAGAAACCAAACGGATTAGAATTTTCATTGTGTTCTTAGAACTACTATTAACCGGAGAACAGACCACCAAGGAACCTTTCTGAACAGACAACACTTTTGACGCCGACACAGACGTTGAACCTGAGGAGGTTGGCCAAGGACCATCACGTTAGGAAGTCCGGAACCCTAGTTTCTCCTCTAGGGTTGTTATTAAAGAACTCTAAGTGACTGAACTAATCTCAACTTCCTCCAATTTCGTAGAACTAAAGAATGTCTTTAAGGAAACCCATAATAAACCCTTCTTCTCAGAAGTCAAAGTGGTTGTTGTCTTTTCGGGTCTAGGAACAGTCAAAGGAAGGGAAAAAGGGCACGTCAATAGAGGTATGTAACTAAGAGATGTGACCTCAGGACCAGTAGTGATCACCGTCAAAGGACTAAGTCGAAAAGAAGACTTTCTCGACGACCAGACACCCAGAACTGTACAAGAAGATGTTAGAAGAAGGGAGAGAATGGGAAGAGGCACCAAAAGTAAGCAAAGCCATATTGGACGACTTAATCGTTAAACAGATTTCATAGTACTAAACTGAGAACGTGAAGACTTTATTAAGGAGGAACCGAAAGGGAATGAAGAAATCTTAGATCTAGACCATGTCCGACAAAGTATACTCTTTATTAAAGACAAACATGATATTAAAGAACGAGAAACAAACATAAAAAAGGGTATCAACATATTCGGTGGAGAAACCCCAATTTTAGTGTTTAAAGACTAACTTCTATACAGAGACTTAGAACCGGGTCACTAAATGGAAATGGTAGTGATCCTTAATACTGGGGGTTTCTAAGGAATCGTAGACCTCTTCTAGAGAATAAAACCAGTAGCGTAAGGTTAGGGAAATTACTTTAAAGGGACGAGAACAAACGGAGGAGGGGTAATCTTTGAGAGTGAAGTTACAAAAAAACACGTCTGACCAAAAGTTAAACTTTATTAAAGAGTGAAAGAGGAAATGGTGTTGAGTAAAGTCGCCCGACTGATACTCGTTAATTGTAAAGGAAAGAATCTTTAAGGAAGAAATAAAGTGTATGAAGTTAAGGTAGAACGAAAAGTTGCACTCGGACCACTAGTGGTCTGAATTTACATAGATGAACCTAATATCAACGATCAAGTCCTGACTATTCAGAAAAGAGTTATCGAAGGAAATTTCAGTGAGAGACTAATCACTTATGCAGTTATTAAGGAGGTAGGTTATGGACGGCTCTACGTTATTAAGACTGGTACAAAAGTAGATGATTAAAGACAAGGTCTCGACTACGGTTACAGTTAGAAAAAGGACACCGTCCCAGATACTAAGGGGGTCGTAAACGGACCCGAAGGTCTTGGAAGTCGCATCGACGTTTCAGATGAAAAGGTTCGAATTAACGAACTCTGTTTCATTCATGAAACAGTGAGCGAGGTAGAAATTACAGACTTTTCCCCTAATGAAGATCTATAGAAACGGGTCTAAGTTATAGTTAAAATGTGAAAAAGTGATTAAGACTTATCCCTTGTTAAGACATTGAGAGTCCTAGATATTAGGGTAAGTAGTAAAGACTTCTGTCACAACGAAAGAATCAATTAGCAGGAAGGAAAAGTCGAAGACGGTCCCAGTTAACGACCGGTCTTTACTCTAGATGTTTCGAAGGTCACTTCCGGACGTAAAGAACCTAAAGAGAGAAGTCCAGGCCGCAATGTTCTAGATTAAAGTACCGAAGTCTCTCCCTTTATCAAAGGAAACAAAGTCCTACTCTCTTGACTGCCTCCGAATTCCAGAGTTGAAAAGACTCAAGGAACCGATTCAGAAGTAGTTACTACGGTACGAATTTCCGTAATAGTTGTCTTTCAGAGTGAGGTCTATATACCACTTACTATGGAGGTAGATGGTGGACGAAACAGTTGTTGACGTACCGGAGTGGAGAGAGGTTTTCAGGAGACAGTTACCTGACGTACTGACAATGTCCCCGAAACGAGAGTCCCAGGTATTAAGGTCAACAAAGGTAAACATTCGATTAATTAGAGAGGGATTGACACAAAAGTCGTAGAGACGGAAACCTTCGAAAGAGGTCAAAATATTCGAGACCGACCAGTCGTGACAGGTGGTTCGGTTCTAAACTCCGATTTCAATGACTTTGGAAAAACGGAGCAAAGTCCAGTTACTAAGGTGGTCAGTGGTGGACGGGGAGATTTTAAGACCACCGACAAACACACAGTTCTTCAGGTTGCCGTTGACGAAGGAAGTGTCTCGTGTCGCACACCCATACTCCCAGATTCTGTGGTGAATATCGAAACAGACGGTGCTCCTGTAACACGTTGTTGAAGAGTAGGTAGTCTGGAAGTAGTTACTGAAGAAGACAACAGTTTCTGAGTGTCCAGACTCTCAGTTTCTTAGGGGCTTTGTACAAGTAGAAAGGGTATTCAAAGTGTCGTCACACTGACCCGTGTTCCGGAGCCCGATAACGAAGTGAATCATTCTCGAAGACCGGACAGACAAGTACTTCCTATGGTGGGAGATGATTAACGCGTCGATCACATGAGTTCCATCGGAGGAGTTCGTTAAGACTTCGTCGTGACGGACCGTCCCCTCAAAGTGACGGTAGTCGAAGGAACAGACAGTAGTAGGACGATGGCGGACGGTGTGACTCTGAAAGACCTGAAACACCTACCAGTAGGGATGGGTCTCCACTGAATGAATTACGAAAGAAGAACAGGTCTCTTACTTATAAGAATAGGAAAAGTCTGGACTCAAGGCTAAGATTTCGTTCTCAAAAGCGCTGGACTTCAACACTGAAAGACGAAGCCCGAAAATACTCTCCAGAAGGTCAAAGTGGATCTCCTGTGAGTCAAAGTTCACACAGACGAACGAGAAAGACTGGGTAGCTCCTTCAGGAAGACTCTTAGACGGCAAGAAGAAAGTCACTGAGTCGTCTTTCGTCCCAAAACAGGAGGTGGTGTCAGTGTAGGAGACGAAAGAGTCCTCCATGACATTCCTCTTTAAGAGATAACTGTAAAAGAGACCATCTGTGAAGATAAACAAGAAGGAAAAACCATGGTTTGTTGACAGAAAATTTGAGATTAAACTGAAATAGATACTGGAAGTTTCATAGCTGTAAACCTAAAGGGTGAAAAACAACGGGATGTTTGTCCAGGTAAACCCCCAAGAGATATCTTCTCGTAAGACAAAGATGTTACTAGAAAAACGGAAAACGAAGTCACGTTAAGTGGACTAGCCGTAGAAGAAACGAAACTCTTCTTTTAACCTTGAGTACACTGGAGTGTGAGTCGAGTAGCGTCTTTCAAAGGCAGTAAAAGTGTAAGTGACGAAGAACATTAAAGAGTCGTCGAAGATCGGAGACTACGGGTGAAGGTTTGTGAAGACCTCCTGGACAAACTAGTGGAGAACGACAATCACGGAGATAGTCGAGTAACAGGTTGTCCTCGTCGGCGACGGGTAGGGAGTGCAATTATATCGACACTCAGTAGTCAACTTTGTCGTCGAAGAGTAACACCGAACACCGTGGGAACCAAACCGGACACGATGTGTCGTGTGGACGGCGAGGTCCTAAACACAAGTTGAACGGAACAAGATTTCTCAGACGATTAACGTACACCCCGTAGTGTAGCCCCTACGATTGACTGAAGTTCAATAATCGTTCTGAAGACAGATTGTATGTTAAAAGTTAACGAAAAAGGGTCCTGGTTTAGAGACATCAACGACCATCTTTATACCGAAATTATACGACAGCCAGTGATTCCTAAAATACTCGATCAAGACATCTGTGTTATGGAACAAGGTCCCGTAGACATTAACCCTCTTAGAGAGGTCTGAGTCCGGTATCGTTGGGGTATTTACTGGTTTCCCTGAGGTCTTAGTGTTCCCGTTAGAATCGTCAATGGTCTAGTGCCGAGTGACGAAGTAGGTGACAGTCGGATACGGGTCACTGTCATAGATACTAGGGAGGACAGACTTCGACGGAATACTCCTCTCGTGTCCGGTATAGAACCAGTTAGTTCAATACAGAGTGTCGGAGAGGGTGACATTCAGACACAGGACAAGAACCTAGATGATACGGAGGTCGTTTTTCGACTCGAAGGTCGTCGGCCTGTCATTGGACGGATAGATAGTCGGGAAGGACTTGCCGTGCCTTTTATGATTGGAAGGCCGGACTAAAGTTCGAGTGGTAAGGGGGACGGTTGACGAACTGTCCGTCGTTAAAGTTAGGACTAAGGACCACCTGTTATGTAGAGACGTAGTCTAGGTCATTTAGATAAAAGAGTCGACACAAACCCAGATAGTTCAAGAACCTACTAGAGTCCACCCTGAGATTGGGACTCACTTCGGTACGTCTTTACTCCGGAACCACTTTTCGGAGGAGATCCAATTATGTCAAGAGTAGTAACCCCTCTGACTTTGGAGGTCAACGGTCCACTCGAAGATTCTAAAAGTCAGGTTGAAAGAGTGACTAATAAAAGAAAAGTTAACGAAGACGGTGTCTCTCTCCCGGAAACAAAAGTCACTCGGACGACTAATTCCTGTCCCGTAGGACATCGAGAACCTCGACGACCATGTAGACTCCTAATTACTCCAAAGACCGATCCGGGAGGAGGTTTCTGTCCAAAAGTGTCCAGAGTCCCCGTTACTCCGGTCTGTCCTATTGGACCCTAAGGTCCTCGTGGTCCGGACACAGAACCAGTTACTCCGGGAAAACGTAACGAGACTTCTACCCTTTATAGAGGTGACACGGATCCAGTTAGTGGGGTCGGTGACGAGACGTCGGGATGTTCTTTTTTGCTTGTTCTTGTTACTTAGTCTCTTCGTGTTAACAACTTTCCTCAGTAAGTTTCTTGATGTCCTATAGTTTAATGCTGGTGTTCTTTTTGGGTCGGACTCTACTCGGGGTTGGACATCCTTTGTAGGACTTCGGACCGTCACAATTATGATTTTGTCTAAAAAAGATTGGATATCTTACAAATTGTATCTGTCTTCAGATGTCTCATGGGTTCCCTACCATCGTAATTCGCATAGACTCACTGTTCGAGATGTTTCATCGTTCGTTATCTTCACTCCTCTGTCGATAAAGATTCTGATTTAGTGGTTTTTCCGAGAATGTCTGTATGGTCAAGGGGGTTTCACTCTTAAGCTGGAGTGTATTGTTGAAGAGTCCCAACGTTAGGTACGTCTTCTGAGAACTTCATCGTGAAGGGACGACTCCTCAAGTCGCCCTAGTCAGGTACCCCAGTCTTCTGTCTATATGCGTCGGGTTCTCGGTGTGTTGTCGACACGTCGAGGTATCTACCGGGACACATACAATGAGTCCGTCCACAACTCGTTGATCCCACCGGTGTAAAAACCACCGGTTACGATCGTAAACGGTACCGTTGTCGAGACTCAATTTAATCGAGATCCTTAACCTTCGTCGTTCAGTTCCTTCCTCGTCTGATTCCAGGGAACTGAGACTTTGGTGATTATTTAAAAGGAGATCAGGTCCGATCTTGTCCATTATGTCAGTAGTGTTACTACCGATGATAAATGATCCGTGAATTATATAAATATACGAAGGGATCACCGAGTCTCCCATTTCACAGACGGATGTTACGCCCGCTGAGTCCAAGCGAGGGACCCATCCCTTCTAGGGACCTCTTCCTTTACCGTTGGGTGAGGTCATGAGAACGGACCTTTTAGGGTACCTGACTCTTCGGATCATCCAATGTCAGGTACCCCAACGTTTCTCAGCCTCTGCTGACTCGTTGAAGTGAAATTTTATAAATAATTCGTCATTGTAAATTAGGAGTGTTGTTAGGATACTTCCGTTAATTAAAAATCAGACGTCTATTCTTTTACTCCATGTGTCTCTAATCCATTGAACAGGTTCCAGTGTTTTGTTCACTCAAGGTCTTAGTTTGGTTCCTGACTGAGATTTAAAGTTCGATGAGATGAAAGAACGGTCAGTCTATCTAGGTCCCCTCGTCCTTCTCCTTCGTGTCATCTCAAGGTAGAATGTTTCCTCAAGTCATGATTCCTGTGTCTTATTCCGGTCGGAATGTGTGACAGTTGTGGTAGGAATATTTTTTCGGAGTTTTGTCAAACACTTCTTAAGGATAAAACTTCGGAAAGATCCGTCTTACAATAAGTCTTCAATTCAGTAAGTTCATAAAATGGTGAGTCTTGTGTAGCGAAAATAGTGAGAGGTTGAAGGATGAAGGAGAACAATCACAAGTCGTAGAAGTAGAAGGTATGTACGAATATAGACAGGGAGAAACTAGTCATAATGAATAAACAGGAATAGGTACCTTCTAAAATGACTTTGTTGACAGTCAGTGGAGGAACGGAGGGTATATTACGTTAAGTAAAGACAGAGCCACTCTTCGTTTGAGGTATTTTCATCCACGAAACGGGTAACCTACAGATCCTGATCATAGTCGTCAAGTTCTTTGTAAACTACTTATTTGACTATTTGTCATTCCCTTAGGAATTTTAGTAATTGGATGAAACGGGTCTAAAATTCTTATACGGGAATCTTAAAGTTCGACCTAATCGACGTATTATAGTCTCTACCTCTTATCTGTCGTCTACTCCTTGGTCTAGACCCGACGTAGAAGTAGCATGATACAAACAAGTTTATTACCTTATTGACTCTTAAGAATTGTGATAAATTTTATACACAATAAGAAGTAAGAGGAAAACAAAAAACTGGGTCCTACATCTCAAATTAAACGTATTCCATTTGCATACAATACACTTAGATGATTGATAGACCAGACATCCCTGACTTCCCTTTTAGGGTGACACCATACGCTGAGATTTTATATACTTTTTAAGGTAAATGTTTTAAGTATATTTCCGATAAGTCTTCGTCTGTTATACTGTTTCTTTCTCTAAGAAACTCTTTTCAGATTAAAGAAGACACTCAAGTATCTGAGAGTCTGTACGAACATAACCTTTTTCCAGGTGTCAGATCGGTTTCTCTTTTCTGACAAAGAAGATTGTGGGAGTATTAACCTCCTGTCCGTTCTTAGTGACTCGACCCTATACTAGGTCTCTTTAAGTAAAGCCGGGGTGGTTTGTGTTCGTAAGACTGGATGTGCTCGTCTTCTACTATCTCCCTCTTCTCCTTTCTTTTGTATTTTCCGAGATGAATGGTCTCAACGTCCCACACGGAACCCGTCTATTCTCTCTCTCGGAATACCTCGTCGAGTCGGCATAGCGTGTGTGTCACATTCGAACCACAATCGCAGGTCGTACGCTGACAAACAAAAAACGTTTTTTCTTGGGGTTTGTCCAGCAGGAGAAAAGGGAAACACGTAAACACGAATTTGAGGTTTCCCAATCAATTTGAACATTCGTTCCTACAGTCAATTAGTCTTGTCATGAAGTGTACTTTGTGTGTTTGCCATTGTCCCCGTGTAGTACGAGTTACATCTCCACGAGTCGTCGAGCTGAGAGAACGAAAGGAAGAGGGGAAAGAATTGGAAAGTTTTACTCTTGACCCACAAGAGTCGTTCGTTTAAACAATTTTGAGAAGTACATGAGGGCATATACCACTTCGTTACTCGGTAATCTTCACCCAATGGAGTGTTTGTCTCACGATTTGGTCGTGCAAGTAAAACCTTTAGACGAGAGTTCATTTAGTGTCGGCCAAGATGTAACACCGGAAATATTGAGGTCGAGGACGATATGTGTAAAGTCCTAGTCTCAGTTTCGTATAAAACGGATTTATAGTAAAACTCGTAATAGATCTGGTTTAGACTAACGGTGTCCTCGAATTTAACGGAGTGTCTTAAACCGGTAACGAAGTGTTGTATCCTTTATTCGTCCGTTTGTGTGTATATACAGGGTCTCTGTGTACATATATTATACCATTCAAATGTATATGTGTGTTCATAGGTCCTTCTTGAGTCCTGTTGGTCGTCCTTGTATTGTTGAAGGTACATCAGGTCCGTTACTTGTGCCACCATTGACCATTTCTACAGTGTACTACCCCACTGATACCTATTCCCCTTGGTCGCAGAGTCAGTCACGTCGATTAGGTGGTCAAACAAAACCTTTAACTGTAAAGAGTAAATAAATCATCTATCCCTTTTTTTTTCATACCCCCCGTCCCCCTTCTCCAGGTGACGGAAATGAAGGGTTATAAGTCTTGAGGGACGACAGAAAACTCACTGTTACGGTGTCTCATTAGTACAACGCGGAAGAGTAGTTTATACTGTGTTTTAAGTCCAAGAGGAACTGACACCAGACGGTGTTTTACGTTCTTCTGTGTTACCACTTCGTCCAGATTTCCTAATCGGTATACGTGGAAGATCACTAAGACTGACTGGTTGTGTAGTACCTTGGGGTCATTTCTTTGTGCTCTGTTTACCGACGATACCACTCCAATTTTTAATTCAGTGTGACCAGTACCTTTCGATCACTAGTACTGAGAGTTAGTCGTTTCGACGTCAGTATGACAAGGGTTCCATGGAAAGGTTGTGGACCTCTCTTTTTGAGTTTCATGGAAAACAAGACAGACAACCCGGTCGACCGAGACCTCAACGACTTCGACCAAACGACTTGGAAGTGTTTCCAGTACCATTCAGAATGACTCCCGTAAGTTAACGAGTCTATAGACAAGAAAGAGAAAAAGACTGTCGGATCTTCTACTTCGTAAATTTCGAGGAAATCTCTTTCTGGAGAAGGGGTTAAGAGGAGATAACAAAGTTTTACTGCAGAGAGGGAACCTATCATAACAAGAAACAGTGACAAATACTACCTAGTGGACCAGTCAGAGGGTATGAGTGACTTGTGAAACCGTAGATCGAGTGCCAAAAGGACAGACAGAGTCTGACTCAGTACTAAGAACGACTACAGTTACGAGTATGGTGGTTAATAGACTGTGAGATATGGACATCAGGTCGTTTGGAGGGCTAGGTTTACCGGACGTCCGGTGAAGTCGGAGAAGGTATGAATCTACGACGGTAGGAGATTTTGATAAGGTGAAGACTGTAAAATTTGAAGTTCTTAGATGATAGACTAATATTGAAGACCAATATTAGGATGGACCGATCGAAAGAAGGAAATGAGAATATAGAGAAGAGAAAATTTTTACTTTATAGAATTTCTCTGTTTTCTCTTCCTATGTTGTTTGAGTAAATGAGTAATGGATTGATGGGTTGAAAGGGTTTGAAATCATAAAATGGTCTAAAAGAAGTCTGGGAAAAGAACTTAGACCACTTAAGACGTTCAAGGAAAAGAGTAAGATAGCTGTGTAACACAAAGGCTCTGACTTAGAATACTAAGTAGAATTTTGATGGACAGCTAAATGGTTTGGAAGGAACTGGAGAGGTAAAGAGAATTAGGTAGATAATAGAAAAGAAGAGTAATTTCGGGTGTGTCAGGTGGAAGGGCTAGTTAGGAAGTGACAATGGGAACGTGGGAAAGGAGTGATTGTTCTGAGGTTTGGGTCTAGCTAGTTTGGGAAACTGAAGAGACTAGGGTGAACGTCTGGTTCACATAGATCATCCCCCTAAGGTTTTAGTACATCTTCAGGAGGACCAGGTTGGTGATGGTCTAAAGTTACGAAGGACTGTTAGGAGACCCGCGGGTGAGATTGAAAGTCGTTTGTTGGAGAAATGGATAAAGTTTCTCTTTTATGTCTGGTGACCCGTGATTAAGAGAATTAAAGACTGACTGAAGACCATACACATGGACATAGGTATAGAAGGGATTAGAGGAAAACGGGTCTGGAGTCTCCTTTTCGACGGAGTTGAGGAGGACTTCAGACATGAAAGATGGGCGTCTACCTAAAATAGGAGAAGATGTAGGAGACGTTGGGGAGAAGGTACCATAGTTAAAAAGAGAGGGAAAACCCGGAACTCTGAGTTCTCAGGTATTTGTGTCAATTCAGGGAAGTTAGAAAATTCTTTTTTTTTGTTTTTGTTTTTTGAGAGAGAACTACTATTTAAGACGAGGCTCATGAACCAGATGATAAAGAGAGGAAAGGGTGTTGTTCGAGGAGCCTTCTCATCAGATTAAAGTGATGGTGATGGAAGGAACGGAGTGCTCGAGGGGTAAGGAGATTTAGACTGTAGTAGGGGGTTGAAAAGTGGTCTCAGTGGTTTTTGAAGGTTGTACGGTTTCAATTATCGGTACAGAATGAAATGAACTGAAAACTGGTAAAGGAAGAAAAACCTTAAGACAAGAGGGGACCCGAGACTCCAAAGTGAGTATTAAAGGGCAATGAGAAGATTCCGAGGAAATATCCGACTCTTCGGGAACTTGGGAACATTCTATTAGGTCAGTACCAAAAATGATACGATTAGAGATAGTGAAGTTTAAAGAGAGTATTTAAGATTTAAATGTGTATATCGACGGTGACCTGTTGAAATCACCTTGGTGAACTCCGTATTCATTATATAGTCCCAGAAAGTTTATGTTTAATCTCCAAATAGGAGACTACAGGACACCCGAGAAGTCTAAGTATTATAGACTTTGATTTCACCGGAAGAATGGGGAGTTCGGTGTGGGAGAGGACATAAGGGATAGAGTAAATCGTCGTAGTGGTTTACAGTCACCGGGTTCGGTCTTTGGACCCTCAATATGGACTAGTAAAAGTAAACAGTGTTTCGGGACATTCAAATAGTAGGAATTATAGAAAACTTAGAAACAGAGAAGAGGTGGAGTAGTAAAGAACGGACATAACAGTCTTGTCGGAGAATTGACGAGCGACTCCGGAGATGAGCACGGAGCACAGATAGGTAAGAGGTGCTTTAACAAGATCTTTGGAAATACTTGTCGGACTAGTCCAAGTTTTCGGGAGGACTGTGTATTTTACGTTTAAGTCGTACCTGATGTTTCAAGAAGGATTAGACTGAGGACGGTGGAACTGAAGAGGTCGGACTCAAGAGTAGCACTGGGACTCAAAACCAGTCATTCTAGGTCAGGAGATGTGCACGGTAACACAGAGTAAATACTGAGTGAACACTGGCACGAACCGGTTCTTCTAGACACTTCAAAATTGCCGGAGTCTCTGAACGAGGGAGAACCAACAGTCGAGGAGACGGTCTTGGATACATCATCTTCTTTTCTCTTTTGAAGTCTCCGGTTCTTTGACTTCTTAGGTTTCAGTAAATTTTATTTTAGGAGCCCTTTTTTGGATCGAATCCATTCTAAAAGTAGTGGTGATAGATCTCACTAAATCTTTCGTCTTTGTGTTTCTTCTACTGAAGAAGTCAAAGAAATTCAGGACCTTCGATTGTAAATGACTCTATTATTAGTAAGGACTCACCGGGTATACATGGAATATAATAGGGTGGATTACTCGTTAGAGTATAATACGATGGTTCTGTCACTATCTCCCTGGAAGGTGAGTGGACGACAAGATTTTATCGGAAAAGTTACAGACAACCAAGAAACCAGACCCCACTCCATCGAAACGAAACACATAAGAAACGATCCTATCTATGGGTCGGGTTTTCAAGAAATTGGAAGAGGTGCACGAGGACAAAAAGGAGGAGATGGTGAAAGATCTTCTCCTTTATCTTTTAGTCATAGAACCAGTTACAGAATGATCTGTCCGGGCTAAGTCTCAAAGATTTTATTTCTGTACTTTCAATGGAGTTAGTCATCGAGGTTATTGGGGTTCAATTTGTATTAAATAGGGTGGGTGTGGTAACAAGTGGTCGCGGACACACTATGATTATTGATTCAAGTAATATGGATCCAACCGTGAAAAGAATCTTTTCGTACGATAAAAGGATACCCTACACGTCAGTTATCAATAAATGATTAAAATTCTTCGGGAAGTGTATGTCGTAGAATAAAAGTATTAAGAATCTAAAAGTTCACTTCTCTACCTGTAGATGTCTCTAATTTACTCCATACATGACTGTATTTCTTTTAGAAACCGGTTGAATACATCCGTTTTCAACCGTGTCCAATTGCAAAGGTTCTCGTAAAGAAAACATTCTCAACAACTTATACTCATTTGAATAAAACGTTTTTGTGTCTAAAAATATTAATGTCTTTCTGACGTATGAGTAATGTCGTTTAAGTTTGTTAGACTCTACGTATTATATACAGGGAAATTGGAGTAAAGGAGTCCTCAAACCATGTCTTATAAAGATTTGAACAAAAATACGAGTAAACCATGGAGACACCATGTGTGAGAACAAAAAGGACTTTAGTATTAATATGTATCTTGAATTTGAACAAAAAAGAGAAGTTTATTACATAATATTCATAGAAAGATACAGTCAAGTAAATTTAGATAAAGTAATAAAAATTGTCAAAGTATCGTAAGATAGTATACCTTAAACCTATCGAGGTTATAAAGGAAATTGTTTAATACGAAATAATTCCTAGAGAGAAGTGTCGAGAAAAAAAGAAAAAAATTTTAAATAAATAAATAAATAAAAACCGGTATGGTGCCCCGTACACCCTAGAAGCAAGGGGGTGGTCCCTGACTTGGACACGGGGGATGTCATCTTCGTGTCTCAAAATTGGCGACCTGGTGGTCCCTTTCGGGGGTGTCGAGAAAGAATTTCGAATATTACAAAGATATTATTGTTTGGGACCTTCACCCTGACACCCTGTGTTCTGTCAGTCAGGAGTAATAAGTGATCTTCCAACAGTACACGGAATCTCTCTTTTACACGAAATTATTCTGAACAAGTCCACACTCAATACGAAGAGAATCTATACTCAAGTCACAATCACTTAGTCGTTCTAAATAATTCGTACTGTTGGGTGAGGTCATAAGAACGGACCTCTTAGGGTACCTGTCTCCTCGGACCACCCGATGTCAGGTGCCCCATCGTCTCAGTCTGTGCCGACTTCGTTGAATCGTGTGTCCGTAATCCATTTCACGAAAATTTGTTTTTGTGTGTATTTTGGTCCAACACACAATAGGTGACTGGTTTTCAACCGTCCTTGGATTGGGACACAAGGGTACCCATGTTCTTAAGAAATAAAACGACCACGTCACGTGGGTCGTTGAAGTACCCTTTTCATGTGTTACCTGCAGTCGACACACACGTAAAATTTAGAACTGTCTACTCCATGTCCTAAAAAATAAGATGAGAGTTCTACTAGATCTTGGTCGACAGGAGTGGAGGAGGAGGAGATCGGCGGCCTCGCGTAGTGACTACATAAAGTGTACGACTCAACAATTCCAGTGGTTACGACACATCGCTCAGGAATTCAGGTACTTGATACTAAGTTTTTTTTTTTGTTAAATCTATTCAATAGACGGTTTTTTCAGTTAAATTTATCAACTGTTTTTCTCCTTCAAAAGTACTTCAGTGTACGAGTTGTCATTAGTTTAGTATTCCGGGGCTACTCGTTTAGGAAGGAACTCCGGTCACATGTGTAGGAACGGGTGGGGGAGGAAAGTGGAGAACGCACTACCGTAGACTTCTCCTCTCGTACGCTGCCGCGAACGGGCCCCTAAAGACGACGCTAAGGTGTTTCCGGAACATACAGTAGTCGACATTAAGTATCAGGACCCCTCCTTCTGTGTCTTGACGTAAATGTGGCCCGAATCCCGAGTGTGTGTGGTACGTCATCGTGGCGTCGCAAAGGTGCCACTACTAGGAGATCGTGTCTCCAATCGTTTGAAAGACTTTTCCGGCATGGTAGATGAGTGAAGACGGTGACGTTCACTTTCGTCGTCATGTGTCGTTGATTTCCTTTCTCACACCGACGCATACTATTTTGTGTTGAATCTCTGTGACGTTCAACTTCAAATATATTAAAAGTACACAACACTCCATAATAATGATTAAAAAAAATTATCGGAAAAGAGTACCCGGTATATTTTATCCGTCCGTTCGACCTCAATCGGACACCCAGTCCAGACGTCTGAGGACTCGACCGTTAAACAACTCACGACTGGCGTAGGAAGTAGAGTGTATGTCCCACTGACTCCGGGTCTCTGTCCTTCACTCAGAGGGATTAACTGAGTCGCCCACTCGTTGCCTCAGTCCTGACCTTAGTCAGGAGGTAGGTAGGGATTTGATTACGAGAAAAGGACAGCGGTACGATAAGATAGTGAAGGAGACGTCAAAAGTCTCACGACGGGACCAGGTCCGGGAGAAGTACCGAGTGTACTACGACGTTGTCGGAGGATAAGAGGAAGAGTCTGAGAGTGGAGGTTAAATAAAAGACAGTACGATGACCTTATTGAAAAGATTTCAGTTTTTCTATTGGTGAAGTAAAGGGACAAACTTTCAAAAGTTACTGAATCTCGTCTAGAGGAGTTTATAGTTGAAAGTGGACCCCTAGAACAATTTTACGTCAAATACGTAAAGACTGGTCAAGGGTTCACTAGGGTTACGAGGACCAAGTTTCTGGTGTAAAACTCCTCGTTCTTATCTACCATTTCTGTTTCCTTGACTTGTTCCGGAAAGTACCCGACTAGGGTTAGAGAAGAGAGTCAAAAGTATTAGTGACAAAGAGTACATACGATATTAAAGATCGATATGGTCCTGTCGATCTTAAACGATAAAGGAGTATATTAGTAACATAAAATAAGGAGACACGGAAATTAATACTTCAAGGAAAACGGACCTTACAAAACGAAAGACAACAGTTGAAACTTTTAAGATCCGTCCTCCTTTTATGACTTACTCACGAATTCGTCAGATAACTTCCCTTTTTTTTTTTTCGAAGTGGTCAACGAGTCACGATTTCTTGGACGGACGTTACGTCTTCGATGTCCTCTGTGGCCGAGCTAGGGACCCAGTCCTTCTAGGGGACCTCTTCACGTACCGTTGGGTGAGGTCATAAGAACGGACCTCTTAGGGTACCTGTCTCCTCGGACCACCCGATATCAGGTACCCCAGCGTTTCTCTGTGTGTGCTAACTTCGCTGAATCGTGTCAACATCATTTTTGGTTTATGATTTTCGTACACGATGGTAAATGACTTACATAAAATTAAAACTCCGTAACAGGATACATATTTAATAGAGTAAATTAGAAACGTTGGTGAGTCACTCCATCGATGATAAGTATTAAAACGTCTGTATCGTTGTCTTTGAGATTCCCCATTTACAAACGAGTTTCAGAATTCGGACCTTTTACCGTTTCGATCCTAGACTTGGGTTAAGAAACACTATGGTTCAGAGGACAATAATTGATTTCTTTACATACGTAATTTTTTGATAAACGACTCGTGGATGATACACAAACAGTAACAAGACTCACGATGTGTGTATCACCCCTTGTTCAGTCTTTTTTGAAGCGAGGGGGCCTTGAAGGTAAGATCACCCTTCCGTGTACTATTTGTTTAGTTATATATTCTTACAGTCCAGTCAAAAGAAATTTCTGGAATAGTCTCTTTATCCCTCATCCCTCGGTCTAGAACGTATCGGACTATTTGGTATTTTCTTAAATCTTAAAGTCATACTCATACTGTTCTTCAGTACTCTGTCATGGTTCGTCCTCACTGTCCTAGGTTAGATAGTACAAAGTCGATACCGTTCCATGTGTAAAGGGAGTGTAAAATCATAGCGATTTTAACCTTTTACAGAGTGAACCGTAAACGTTATTAACCACCTCAAAGGGGGAAAACCCGTCACACATTTCATTACGTTGAGTATTAGTTGTCACAGACTCCAAGGTACTATACACCATGCAAGAATGTTTCACTCAGACCGATGACACACCCTTTTCTCGGACTCACCCGTCCTCGTCTTCACTCTCTCGTCGAGTCTCGTGACCTCGTCAAGGTCTTCCAAGAAGTGAATCTACGTTTGGACCCGCCCCCCCCCCCCCCCCCNCGTCCCCCTTCCCCGCGATTCCGCGTCAGTCTAGGCCCTCGTGTCGTTCTACCTGGGTTGATCCAGGGTCTTACGATAATTTGTATTCCAAATTCCACTTCTCTTCTTACTTCTTACTGAGAAACCCGAAAAAAACGGAGTCGTCATTCCTTTTACTACTGTGATAAAGGACTCTATACGTTCTGTCACTCTTCACACAACTCTTCTTTTGGGTTTGTAAGACAAAAAGTGTACCGTTCAAATTCTCCGGACAGTAAGTGGGTAAGTCCTCAGTTTACCTCTGAGGAACTTTGAGTAGAGAACAGACTATGGAGAGACTCGTAGGGGTTTATACACGGTACTGTTTGTGTGGACGTAATTGAATTTCTACCTCGTCTTCTCTAGACGAACGAACAGGTTTTTGTTTTGGAGGTCGCTGTGCGTCTAGAAGTTCGACCTCTGATAAATACAATGAAAATCCTGACCGTCGTAATGGAAATGTTACCACCTCATAACGACCCTTTTAAAAACTGTGACCAGGTCAAAGCAGACTAAAGAGAGTTAAAGACGTTTGTCAAGGATCCTTGGTTTTGTAGTGTTGGAAAATAGTAACAGTAATAGTAGTGACTTTGTCCATTCGTAAATAATACAAGATGTCGTCACCAAAAGTTTGGAATCGACACAGTCTTAGTGGATCTTGTGACCTATTTTGTATCTAACGACCCAGGGTAGAGGTCTCAAAGACTGAGTTATCTAAAGCCAAGCTCAGACTCTTGAGAATAAAGATTGTACAAGGGTTCACTACGACTTCGACGATGAGACCGACAGTTGTGGAACTTTTAGTGACAAGATTCATTAAATGTACATAGTAAAGTAAATTAGGATTGATGTTTTTGGAGTATTCCCGTCAACTTGTTCATTACCTGCTATACGTAAAGTGACGACACCTTTTGTCTTATGATTCTCTAATTCATTAACCGAGTTCATTCCTTCGGTTTTTTTTTTTTTGGTAGGGAGTTTTACGGTTGTATATTTTTGTCGAAACTTACTCTATTAAAAGAAGTTGAGTATCGAAGGGACCCAAAAGTAAAAGATATAAGATTGGGATCGTTTTGTTTTACGTTATAACTGGTAGATCACGAAAGTTATATATGAGCCCCCTTGAGTCCTAACCTTCCCCGGAAGGTTAGAACCTTCCGGGATTACGTTTTGGTCATAGGTCACTGGTAAGACGGACTTGGGAAAAGTCTTCCCCGAGTCTTACAGAACTGTAAACCCCCCTTCAATTGACGCTGAAGGTGACCCAGTACGGTGTGGGTGGCAGACGACCGACTCGACGAGCCTCTCATGAGACGACAGGAGTCGGACCGGACCGAAGTAGTAAAGGACGACCCGTCACCAAAGGAGTTAGGTAAACTACTCTCAAGGTACCGTCCGAGCCATTAGAGGGTCCTGAAGGACCTATGAAAGATCGAGTCTAACCGACGTCTTCGTTTCCCTTTGACGATAGTCTATAGAATCATATTTATGTTGATTCATTTGTTCCGTCAAGGGAGAAATCGGGTCGGTACGGAGGTCGACTCGAACTGGTGTCTCCTTACTTATGTAGACATAAAGCTCCCTTGTCGTTACGTTGTGACTCACCCTCGATACGTAGATGGGTCGTAAGACACCCACTCTTCATTCACCTTTGGTCCGCACGGGACGACTGGACCTTTGACGAAACTTCGGACCGTAGGACACTATTAGGAACAGTTAAAAAAGTGGATACAACGGTTCCTAATGACCCCAACGGTTATTCCATCACGACGGACATGTGAAACCAGAGGACCACTATCTCCTGGACAGTCTCACATGTCGGTACTAAATACTGAGTGACACCAAAGAACCCCTCTTTTCATCCCCATCTCACCCACTTTTTATCATCAATGACAATTAAGGTCATTGTCGAAGAATATGGTGAAAATAATCAGAGTGATCGTCCCTGTCCCCTCGGACGACCTGACGGCAGAGACCCCAGCGTGTCTCAGCCTGTGCTTACTTCGCTGAATCGTCGTCGGAACCCTACTATTAAGTTAATATTTCTTAATTAGGTTTCAATGTACTCAGAGATAGTGGGGAGAGGGATATATAAAAGGATTGATCGGACCGGAGTCTATCCACCAAAAGACAGAAGGGATAAGTTTAGTCAGTAGTTTTTGTCTTGGAGTTCATTGTCTATTTTTGTGATTTAATCGCTTACTTTTCCTTCGTTCTTTAAGACGTTTCAGGGTGATACTTATTACTGAGTATAATTCATAGTTTCGATCTCTTAAGGGACCACCAGGCCACCAATTCCGAGCACGATGGTGACGTCCCCTGTGTCGACAAGGGACCAGTCACTCACATACGAATGAATTTCCGTCCTTAGTCGGTCCTACCCCATCTTCAATTCACTGTCATGTGTAAGACCTGTTGTAAGACTGGTTAGAGACGGAAATTTATTCGTATGTGTCTTTATTGAGATAAAAGTAAATTTTGGATCAAAGACTTGGGATCTCTTCTTTTCTCACCCCGATAGTGAGTGGCCCAGAGCTCGACCCGTTACTGGGCCACGGTTGCCAGAACATCGACCCTTGGAAAAAGGACTGTCGCGAGGTTTAGGTCCAAAGCGAGACCCCAGTCTGCCGAGTCGACGAGACGGTGGTGGAACCGGAACGGCTAAAGGAGTAGGTCCTGACTTTTGTGACTTAAGAACAGGAAGCGTAGTGATTCGGTCACGATATTTTTGTGTTCGTCTTGTTGTCCAATTTATATAAGGTACTATTTTTCCTGAGTCTGATTCCTTGTTTTGTTCAATAACAGATGTCGACCGAGGTACAATGTAGACACTAAGTTTGGGTCTGAGATGTCACAAACGCGGTCTTTACGGAGGTATCAGGAATCCGTGTGATCCGTTGGTCATCTCTTTTCACGTTCTTTGGACAAACTTTGAACTCACAAACTTTGGACTGAGGTGGTGCATATTCGATACTTTGGTACTGTTCGGTGAATCGGTTAGACTTAGAACCATAAGATAGACGTGTATCTCCATTTTAAGGGAGGAGATCGACGGAGTGTCTCAACGAACACTCGTAGTTTCCTCCATTCTCGATTCACTAAATGTTTGAATGTCGGATTGATAACTAACATAGGTTAATTTGATACTGAAATGACCCCTCTTTTCCCCTTTTTATTTATCTCTTCGTACCGGGAAGTAGAGGGAAAACATCAATCTATATACAGAGGTAGGAGAGAAGAAACCTGGATGTATTTTTCTGTAATTTATATTATAAGACGGATTAAACTTACGTTTGAAATTAGTCACCGTACGGTAGGTTTTGACGTAAAGAGACGATTGGGGTTCGTTACTCATACAATTCAGTTTGATCCTTGATCCTTTTTGGTTGGGCATTACATCTAGCTACCCTGAGGTCTCGACTTTCTAGACGACCATGACGAAGAAGAACTGAGTCGAACTAAAGTATTGGAAACTGATTCTCAAGTCGTAGGACCTACGATGCGTGATATTGTAGCTAACAGAAGTCGGACACTCCTATTTTAGTGAAGGTAATCATGTACGTAAAATTCTCGACCCGATACCTGGACCTCATGATGGTTCTCTCAGTGGTTAACATTGACAGTTTTAGTTGAAGTGGTAATGATTTACTACTGTCCCAAAGTATTTTTGTTCGCATCATATACATGACGGTTAAATTCGGTTAATTTTATATCAAACCCCCTGTGACCCTGTGTGTGTGTGTACACACGTATACCACCCCCAGAGTGTTCTTTTATCCGAACTCCTGTCTTTGGGTGTGTTTTGGTACTTCTGAGGTTCTAGAGGAGTTCCAGTATCCACACCTATACACCCGACTCCGTTCTGGGAGTTTCCGATTTTGCGTCAAATCTATTTTTAAAGAGAAAGAAATCACAGGGAAAAAGACAAAATTTTTCTTCATAGATTAGTTCGTCTTTACTCTAAGTTTTATCAGTATTTCGACGTTTAGTTGAGGGGAAGAAGGGAAGATATAAGGGTCGTAAACAAGTAACGTCGGGTTTACTTGGGTGAGGTACGATAAACCTTGATTTCGGTTCCAGAGAAAAATACTCATGTTCGAGAAGTTTTGGACATTAGAGGGACTTAATAAGTACTTTGTAAGGTCTATGAAAAAAAAGGGGTAGGTTTACCTTTTGTAACGGGAGAACTGGGTTTAAGAGTGAGTGAGTGAACAAATTTATCTGTCACCTCTCTGGTATGTGTACCAGGTAAAAGAGGTGGTCGTCTAACTCAAGACTCGCGTCTCAACCCTGTGACCTTGGTCTACCCCTGACTACCTCTTTCGACAACGTAAAGTACCTTTGTCGTAGGTTCAGGCGGGAGTTAACGACGTCTAGGAGAACTCACACGATAGTCCTTGTTCTGTGTGTTGTTTGTGTCTCTGTCTTAACTTGGTTCTCCAATCGTTCTTCAGGATCAAATCTTATCGTTTTATAGTCTTTGTCTGGTTTACAGTATATATCCTCTTACTACCTTATTTGGTCCGTTGTCGTTACTTCCGTCTCGTCCCGTTTCTTGTGTTTGTTTATTTAGGACTTGTGTCTGAACTGATGTCTGTACGGAAGTCATATTTCTGTTTTTCTTAATGTTTGAGATCTATCATCCAAACGAAAAACATTATGATACTCAATCGTCAAGACTTTGGTACTAGACATGTACAATCTTAATTCGTTATTCATTTAAATGTAATACCTATTACATTTCCTCCAAAAAGTCAGAACTCCTTCCCTCAATATTTATACCTTCTTTTCTCTCCAATCTTATTCGGGACTCCATAACCAAACCTTGTCCTACCTTTCTCTATATATACTTATAAACACCAGTGCACATACGAGATAGACGACGCGTCCGGATCTCATCTCCGGGTTATTTTTACTCGTGTGAGTAATGGGCTAGAACCAAGGATTTATTTCCCTGGATTTCTTTCGTTCTGAGGAACCTCTCTGTGACTAAGATCCCAACCCCAACCATTTTCATTCTCCTTCCTCCTTAACAACCTCTTACATCTCTACCATCCTCTTAACATCCTCTACCATGGTTTTCCCGTTAATACCCATAGAAGGGACCACCAGACCACCAATCCTAAGACGTGCAGGTGACGTCCCTCGTGTCTGACGTAGGGACCAATCCCTTGATTCCAGGACGTTTGGTGTATCATCATCAATCATCAGACAGCGAGTCAGCACAGACTGAGAAACGCTGGGGTACCTGACATCGGATGGTCCGAGGAGGGAGGTACCCTAAGAGGTCCGTTCTCATGACCTCACCCAATTTTCCGTAAATAATCCAGTTAATTTCTTTAAAGTTAATTCCAGAATCTATTGTCATTATATAAGTTATAGTCACAAGTAAAGGACTAAAATTAGTGACAGGGCACCAATACATTCTCTGATAGGAACAAAAAACTTCATATATCCCCATTTCCTCGTGGTACAGACCTTCAATGAGAGGTTTTTTTCTAATAATAATAATAATCTTCTTTTACTGTTTCGTTTACATCTTTTTACCATTGTAAAAACCTTAGGTCCACTTCCGATGTACTCTTATTTTTGAAAAGATATATAGACTTTGATAAAGTTTTATTAAAAAAAAATTTTTCAGGAAATCTTCTCGAGTTATAATTGGACTTAAAGAAACTTACGAGAGAAAACGTCCCTGTTTATCTAAAACTTACTGATATCTTTTCATTTTTTTTTTGTTTGGTTTGAAGTTATACTCTTAATATCCAAATAAACTGTACTGAGAAAAGTATGACAAATACCCCTAGATCTCCGTTCTTATGATCTCACCAAGAGATTACCGTCTTTCACTTCTCCTTCATTTCCCGGAGAACTACCCCCACTTTCTCCTCTCACTTTTTCGACCGAACTTTGAGTTGTAAGTTTTTTTGTTTCTAGTACCATAGACCAGGGTAGTGAAGGACCGTTTGTCTACTCCTTTTTCACCTTTGTCACCGTCTAAAATAAAAGAACCCAAAGTTTTAGTGACACCTGCCACTAACGTCAGTACTTTAATTTTCTTGAACGAGGAACCTTCTTTTCGATATTGTTTGGATCTGTAGTATAATTTTTCGTCTTTGTAGTCAAAAGACTGTTTCTAGGTCTAAGTATCTCAGTTTCGAAAAGACCATCAGTACATGTCTACACTCTCAACCTGGTATTTCTTCCGACTCTCGGCTTCTTAACTACGAAAGTTTGAAACCAAGATCTCTTCTGATCTCTCAGGGAACCTATCGTTTCTCTAGTTTGGTTAGTTAAGATCTCCTTTAGTTGGGACTTATTAGTAACCTTCCTGACTTCAACTTGTTTCGAGGTTATGGAACCGGTGGACTACATTTCTCGACTGAGTGACCTTTTCCGGGATTACAACCCTTTCTGACTTCCGTTTTCCTCTTCCTCCGTCGTCTTCTACTCTACCAACCTACCGTAGTAGTTGTGTCACCTGTACTCAAACTCGTTTACGGTCCTCTGTCACTTCCCGTCCCTTCGGACCGTACGACGTCAGGTACCCCAACGTCTCTCAGCCTCTGACTTGTCGTTCCTTCACTGTACGGAGTGTGTCAGAGTCTAAGAAAAACTGGTTTCTTTTAATGTGACCCGAGAGTAGGAAGAGAATTCCGAATCCTTAATGACTCTGTCAACTCTTTTGAGAGAGGAGGAGAAATCCGTAAGGAAAGGTAAAGGAAATTTGGCGATCTAGTTTAGATTATAAGAAGTGTCTCGAGAGAACAGTGTGGGGTTCATCTTTACAAGGTCATTGTGAGATGTAAGTATGTCGTTACAAACGAACCTTTAGACCTCCATGTGACCCATAAGAGAATACTGCAGAGAATATGACTTTAGAGATTGACACTGAAATTGGAAAACGAGAAGAAATTGATGTGATATTCGGTTTTCGTTCCTGGAAACCGAATGAAAGTAACGTTCGGGGGGTTTTGAATTATTTCGTTAATTATAAACGACGAAAATGTAGTTCTTATAGTGGAATGTAAAGGTATCGTAAAATGAAAAGGTCCTCCGAGTACCGTACATGACATAGTGAATTAAAAGTTTTGAAGACACTGAGTATATCAAGTCAAGTCAGCGAGTCAGCACAGGCTAAGAAACGTTAGTGTACCTGACATCGAGCGGTCCGAAGGGTCAGATAGTGGTTGAAGGCTTCGGACGAGTTTGAGTACAGGTAACCCAACCACTACGGTAGGTTGGTAGAATAGGAGATAACCGGGGAAGAGGAGGGGCGAAGTTAGAAAGGGTCGTAGTCCCAGAAAAGGTTATTCAGTCAAGAATCGTAGTCCATCGGTTTCATAACCTCAAAGTCGAAGTCGTAGTCAGGAAGGTTGCTTATAAGTCCTGACTAAAGGAGACCTACTTGACCAACCTAGAGGAACGTCAGGTTTCCTGAGAGTTTTCAGAAGAGGTTGTGGTGTCAAGTTTTCGTAGTTAAGAAGTCGCGAGTCAAAAGAAATATCAGGTTGAGAGTGTAGGCATGTCCTGATGACCTTTTTGGTATCAAAACCGATCCGTCTGGAAACAACCATTTCATTACAGAGACGAAAAATTATACGACAGATCCAACCAGTATTAAAAAGGAGATTCCTCATTCGCAGAAAATTAAAGTACCGACGTCAGTGGTAGACGTCACTAAAACCTTGGGGGGTTTTATTTCAGTCAGTGACAAAGGTAACGAAGGGGTGGATAAACGGTACTTCACTACCCTGGTCTACGGTACTAGAATCAAAAGACTTACAACTCAAAATTCGGTTGAAAAAGTGAGAGGAGAAAGTGAAAGTAGTTCTCCGAGAAATCAAGAAAAAACGAAAGACGGTATTTTCACCACAGTAGACGTATAGACTTCAATGACTATAAAGAGGACCGTTAGAACTAAGGTCGAACACGAAGTAGGTCGGGTCGTAAAGTGTACTACATGAGACGTATATTCAATTGATTCGTCCCACTGTTATATGTCGGAACTGTATGAGGAAAGGGTTAAACCTTGGTCAGACAACAAGATATAGGTCAAGATTCACAACGAAGAAGACGGATATCTAAAGCGTCCTCCGTCCAGTCTACCAGACCATAAGGGTAGTGAAAGTCTTAAAAGGTGTCAAAGAACACTAGGTGTGTCAGTTTCCGAAACCACATCAGTTATTTCGTTTTCATCTACAAAAAGACCTTGAGAGAGTGAAAAAACTACTAAGTTACCTACGACCGTTAAAATAGAGACCAAGGAGACGGAAAAGATTTAGGTAGAGTTTGTAGACCTTCAAGTACCAAGTACATGTAACTTCGAACACGATCACACACTCTACTCACGTTAACACGTCATCAAACTCGTAAGAAACCGTAACGGAAAGAAACCCTAACCTTACTTTTGACTGGAAAAGGTCAGGACACCGTTGACGACTCAAAAGGGGTTAAACGACCGTATGACTCACGTCGTGAAAGTGTCGTAGTAGAAAATCCTACACTTTATCGAGTTGACCTTAAGGTAGTGGAGGTGATCGAAACAAGTATCACTACGAAGGATTCCGGGTGAACTGAAGTGTAAGGTCCTACAGACCGAGATCCACTCACTAGTATAGTAACACTAATAGACCCAGTACTTCTATAAAAAACATATCAAGAAGACAAATAAGACCGGTGGAGAAGGATTATAGAAGTCGAAGACAATCCAGGTATGGTAAAGACAGTAAATAACACGAGTAGAAACGTACTTTACAAGGGAACCATAGAATTAAAAGAACTTCTTTAGAGATCAGGAAGGGTTAGATAACAAAAGGAGATAAAGAAACGTGACTAACGACTCCTTCCGAAAGAATAGAGAGGAACGACAAGAAACCTTGAGACGTAAGTTTACCCATACATGGAAACGGAAATCGAAGAAAAGAAAAGAGTCGATGAACATTCCGGAGGAGTCTGTTGGTAAAACGGAAAAGCGTAAATAAAAAGAACCGCTATCAGAACTAATGACGGAGGACGTGTTACAGTACGTAGAGGTAGATATCAAGAAGATACCTACCTCCCAGCATGATAGAGGTAAAAGACTCTTTCCTTTGATTCCTACTCTTCATTAAACGTGTCCCCGAAGGGACCGTCAGGTCCCCAATACGGAAACGGAAGGTTACGTCCCCCCACACCCAACCTAGGGAACAACCCCTCGATTCTAGGGTGTACGTAGTACCAGTCTTTTGGTTTTGTCTTTTGTCTTCGTTATGACATTTCTTAAGTTGTTTCTGAATCTTTTTTTCCGGGTGTAGTTTTTGTAGAAGTTTTTTTTTCTTAAACGAGTTTCAGTCTCTTTTCGCATGTAGTCTCGGGTATCGTCTTAGACTCGGAAAGGCATGATAAACACCTCAGTGTACTGACTGTCATTGGTACAGTGTCTTGTATTGTATGCACATTCCCTGTCTCGTCCTTCGTCATCGAGACGACTCGTCAGAATCTCGTGGGTGGAACGAGCCTTCCGAATGGAGAACAAGACGTTAGGAATTGCGTAACAGAACGGCTCGTAGAAACAGTCAGGATCTCGACCGACCCCTGACTTAAGCGACCTAATCGGAGACAAGTGTGAGGAGGTCCGCGTCGGCCTATAAGAAGTCGAGACTTTACATGTAGAACCGGTGTCAAAGGAGAAACAGGAGACACTTACGTGTTCGTGTCTTCTGGTAATTCGTGGTGTTGTCTCTAGTCGTTTGGACTCTTTTTGTCTAAGTGGGAATCTGTCCCATGGTGACCAAGATCGTCTCGACTATGAGGTACTTACTTTCGTTTCGGAATATACCCCTTGGAAGACGGACAAGGGTTTGAGGGACGTAGTATATGACTAGAAACTCCAGGTTTATGTATTAAAGGTGTTCTTTTGCCCTATACAAATAATCGTTATTACTTATTTTATGTCGGAAAAGAAGGTACTAGACTAAAACTCTTAAGTAGAGACACTCAATGAGCGATAGAGTTCAAAAAGATCGTTACGTTCACCATTTTTCCACCACTACTATGAAAGATCAAAGATACTTCCCAGCTCGTCGTGGGAAGTCCCGAAAGTAAGGTGGAAAGGGGAGGGAGAAGGGTTCCGTGTATGGTAAGAGGTACCTGAAGTAGTCCACGACCTTTACCCAAAATGTGCGGAGGTGGAGGAGAAGGTTCGCTTCTGCCAGTCGGTGACTCTTCTCCCGGCTCAGTGCTGAGAGGACGTCTTTCAGAAGCATCACCCGGACGTCTAAGAAGTATTGGACCACCATGAGGGGTCCACGACTCCTCGCCTCGACGTCTCTTTTTTTTGCCACCTGTAAAGTTACCTTAGCTTTACCTTATGTTTTATCACGTGTTTAGTATAAATATTTGTACAGCTAAAAAGTGTTTAACTTACACAGGTACTTTAGTCGTAAGCCTAGTTCTTCGTCCTGTAATGATCGTAGAGTCTTCGCGAGACACGGGAGAGTCTACGTTTGGAATTACTGCCGGTTACGTGGTCGTAAGGGGATAAGGCGTGTAAATAGGTTTTCCAAAATCAAAGATTCTAGGAGTTCGAGGATTGGGACTTTGTCATAGGGACTGAAGTAAAGGGTGATTAACCCACTCATCCTAAGAGTGTCATTATCTTTTTTGAAGGACGATTTTTTTATTTTGATCGGTTATTCCGATATTCGGACCCAATTTCGAAGGTATTAATGGAAAAGGTCTAAGGTCCAGAAATGTTCCAGTTCCAGGAAGGAGTCTATCAAGGTCCTCTATTCCGAAAACCACAACTGTACGTCAACTACGGTTTCCCGGTAGTGGAAGACTATTCTAACGAGGTGGGATGTTCGTTGTGTTTTGGACCGATATCGAAAAGATTCCGGACTCCAGGTGGGAACTCTGGAAGATTCCCTTTTTTTACACTAACAGAGTCGTCTCGACTTGTCTCTTTCCGTTGTTCACTTTATGATTGTTGTATCCTTAGTAATTTGGATTTAATTAACTATAAGAGTTCGTGTATAAATCGTTATAGTATTTACAATGAACTTATATAACTATTATACTCTTCAGTCTCACCTTTTCGTTACTGTCTGTTTTATCTCTGTTTTATTGAGGGTGACTTTAAAAACTTTTTAATATTGTTAAGAATCTTTCGTTCGTGTCTAAGTCGGGAGGTAGTCAAGTGGGCGTTTCCCGTCTTCACCTTCGTGTCCCACCGTCGACTCGGTCATGGACGACCGGCAGAGGTACCGTAGGAATAACCCACCCCCCTACTCCTTCGTCTGACTGCCGTGGTAACGGAGCAAGGGACACCCCGACTAGTGAAAGGTGAACCAGGAAACACTTAATAGAAGGTTATGTGTGAGTAGTAAGAACGTTTATCAATAGACTTTTCTTTTTAAATATTCAATAAAGATTACCTATTTGTTTGTTGGATAATAATGGACCACGGACTAGGGTTCCGATACTTTCGGAATTCCTTTTTAGTAAAACCTCTAGTAAATAGTGGATCCCTTTCAAAGACTAAAACTATTTTTCTATTACATATATTTATATGTTGGGTCCCTACCAACGTTGTACTTTTTTATTTACTTCGTTCACAAATAATTTACGGACGATGTACAGCTCATTGAGTCTATACTGTCAATATACCTCTGGTAGTCTCGAGGTTCTCGTTAGAGACATAGGCGTTACTTGTGCCATTTTTAATTTCCCTATATTATGTTGAAACGAAAACGCTATGAAGGTATAGGAGGGAAGGACAGTGGGGTCAGTTTAGGTACTTTACAAATTCGTAAACTTTAGTAGTCGAGAAAGAGAACCCTCCGTCCATTGGTCATAATAATCAAAGACAGATTAAATATCTGTCTTTATAACTCTATTCCTTTTCGTGTCCTTCTCCAGTAAGAAGAAACCATATTGTGTATAAATGACTCGGATGATACGCGAGCCTTCATGCGATCCGGTGATCTCTATGTATAGGGCGTATAAGACTACACGATGAACCAATGTTTTGACACACTGTTTGAGTCAAATGGTCCCTTACGTACCTTCCGTTTTCTGGGCCAGAAACAATCTCCCCATTTCTCTAATAAGTTCTGGGACTTCGGTGTAATTCCTTAAGTCTGAAAGACTTTTCTTTACCCCGTTGAAGGGACCACGAGGTCACCAATTCTGACAGAAGGTTGCGTCCCTCACGTCCAAGTTAGGGACCAGTCCTAACCTCGATTCTACGGTGCACGGAACATCGGTTTTTTGGTTTTGTACTTTTTCTTTTTTATGACGTTGTTTAAGTTATTTCTGAAATTTTCACCGGGTACACCCCCTTTTTTTTAGAATCTTTTATTTTATTTATTCTTGTTTACCTCTTAACAACATCCTGAATCCGTCCCCTCTCAACAAAAAAAAAAAATTCTAGTACGACCACCATCCTATTTCTTATGTAACTTACCCTCCGACTACGTTATTAGGATCACCCAGACTAAATCCATCTTCGTCGACCCTATCTTTCTTATGAAGTCCCTATAAACACACACACATACATACACACACGAGTTCAACACAGACTGAAAAACACTAGAGTACCTGATATCGGCGGTCCGAGGAGACAGGTACCCTAAAAGGTCGTTCTTATGACCTCACCCAACGGTAAAGGACGAGGTCCCCTAGAAGACCTGGGTCCCTAACTTGGGTGCAGAGGACGTGACCCTCCGGTCAAGAAATGGTGACGTGGTGGACCCTTCATGTTACTCCCCATAAAGAAATGTTTACGACTGCACCATCGTCGACATCCCTTTCTCCTCTCCTCAGTACCTAGAGAGATCCTACAATTTCTCGGGGTAAAGATCGGTGAGAATCCGTTGACCCATCTATTACTACAGTCAATGACTCCGTCCCTCGTCCAGTTCTAACATCTCAACTCCGAATGTAAAAATTACTATCTAAACTCGTACAAATTCAAGAACTCTTTGGATATACGTCCAGTCCTTCGTTGTCAATCTTGACCTGTACCTTGTTGTCTGACCAAGGTTTATCCTTTTCCTCATACAGTTCCGACATATAGCAGTGGGACGAATAAATTGAATATACGTCTTCTGTAGTACTCTTTGCGACCCGACCTTCTTCGTGTTCGATCTTAGTTCTAACGACCCTCTTTATAGTTATTGGAGTCTATACGTCTACTGTGGTGGGAATACCGTCTTTCACTTCTCCTTGATTTCTCGGAGAACTACTTTCACTTTCTCGTCTCACTTTTTCAACCGAATTTCGAGTTGTAAGTCTTTTGATTCTAGTACCGTAGGCCAGGGTAGTGAAGTACCCTTTATCTACCCCTTTGTCACCTTTGTCACAGTCTGAAATAAAAAACCCTGAGGTTTTAGTGACATCTACCACTGACGTCGGTACTTTAATTTTCTGTGAATGAGGAACCTTCTTTTCAATACTAGTTGGACCTATCGTATAACTTTTCGTCTCTGTAATGAAACGGTTGTTTCCAGGTAGATCAGTTCCGATACCAAAAAGGTCACCAGTACATACCTACACTCTCAACCTGACACTTCTTTCGACTCGTGACTTCTTAACTACGAAAACTTGACACCACAACCTCTTCTGAGAACTGTCGGGGAACCTGACGTTCCTCTAGGTTGGTCAGTTAAGATTTCCTCTAGTCGGGACCCACAAGAAACCTTCCTTACGATGATTTCGACTTTGAGGTCATGAAACCGGTGGAGTACGTTTCTCAACTGAGTAACCTTTTTCTGAGACTACGACCCTCCCTAACCCCCGTCCTCCTTTTCCCCTGCTGTCTCCTACTCTACCGACCTACCGTAGTGGCTGAGTTACCTGTACTCAAACTCACTTGAGGCCCTCAACCACTACCTGTCCCTCCGGACCGCACGGCTCTAAGTACCCCAGCGTTTCTCAACCTGTGTTGACTCGACTTGACTTGACTTGACTTCAAGATTGTTGTCTTAAGAATAGTAAACTGGAAAAGAATGATAGTATTGGGATTGACTTCCGAAGAGAACAGGGGACAGAGGGAAACCTCGTCCTCCATGGGAGGGGTGGAGGAGTGGAGCTAGACGGACATCAGTGTCTACCGGAAGTGCCTTTACCACGAGAAATCGTACACCAGTCCTGACGCACCGAAATCGACTTGTTACCTAAAACTAGAGGGTTGTTCTGACCGTTGCCTTGAGAACCTAACATATTCGACGAGGAAAAGTAGGATGTTTTACTCTTCTTTTGGTTTCTCTGTAATTACAACGAGGAGCCCTCTGACTCAGTTGTTTCTTTTGACTCACGAGGTGAGGGAGACTCTTGCAGTGAAGAGCCAATTCATCCCTAGGAACCACCTCGGTAGAATCTTTTTGTGTCCCTATTTCTTCTGTCCTCCCCTACGAAGACAGACGATGGTTCACGTAAATATGAGTTTAAAACGTCGAAAGAGGGACACGTCAAAAGTTACTTGGTATTTCGGTGTACGTTTTCGTTTATTATTTATTTTGTTTTATTCTTAAAGATCGACGGTTTATGTCGATTGTTTCCTAAAACGGTTTATTCCAAGTCTCTTGTACCTTCAATTTTTGTTACTATTATTGATCCAACACCAACAATAATAATAATAATAAGTCAAAGAGTGACTGTCTTCGGTCGAGAACGGAGAGACGAATCCTCTTCAATGTCAATACGAGAAAATTAAAAAAAGAAAAAATTTATTACAATAGAGGGTTCGAGATAATCTTTATAAAATCAAAGAATCTAACTTAGTTTGAAAGATCTCTTTCTAGAATCGAGAAGTTGGTTGTTGGATATTTAGTTTCAACAACCACTTCCATAACACTATTTGTTAAATCCCAAAAATGGAAAGCCTCAGAACGACACGATATAAATATATTTAAACTAACTAAACTTTCTCTAGAGTACGTTTTAACTTTGAGAGTTCAGAGACGTTTGGGTTAAAAGAATTTTTGATTACTTGAAGAATAGTTGTTTTAACCATCGTTAGATGATGGTTAAGGTAATCTCTCATTTTCTGTTGAAAATAGATAATTGGTCTTACAAAGCTCTAGTAAAACTGAATAATTTTTCAGGGGTCTTCTCCCGAAAGAACCCTACCTTCATCTACACTACTCTCATTTCTCAATTATTACAATTCTTTACGGTAATTTCTTAATTCTTATACGTTCATCTCTTTTTCTTTACGAATTTGTTTGATGGACACGGACAGGGGCCCTCGTACTAACCTTCTTTATGTTGAAATTGAATAATCAATTCTCTCTCCTTACCTTATACAGTCCCTCTGTCGGTGTGACAAGGTAAGAACTCTCGACCAGATGGGTAAAGTCAAAGGAACGTTATTTCTACAGTTAAAGACAGATTGGGTATCGGTTTGTAGAGTTCGAGGTCTCTGGTTCACGAGTCGCACCATGTTCCAGACTTTTCTTGGTCTTCGGTACTGTCTACGAGGGCTTGGACTGCCTGTTCGTCGCCTCGTCTGGGTCCACTGAGGTACGGGGCTACTGCGGCGGTTGAGCTACGGGGACTGGACCTCTCCTCCCTCGTCTCGTCGCTGGGAGCTCTTCTCCTCTATCCTGTTGTGGACGTCTCCTCAATGGGATGCTGTCCTTCCATGAGACACCCTCCCTCCTCTATTATCGGTTCCTAATAATATAAGGAGGAAGTATGAACTACACGGAGACTCTCTGTAAGATCTCTGTAGCCTTTTCAGTCCAGAAATGGGAAGTAAGGTTTAATTAAGTCAAGTGTTTAAGAAACGAGTCCACTTTGGTGACTCGGATTTAAGTAAGTATCGAAATGTTATGGACTTTCGTAAAAAAAAGTTAGTTAATTACAAGTTTTTAAGGGTTCAGAGTGGGTGCGTTTTTTTTTTTTCTTCTTTTACTGTGATAAACCCCATTATTACCAAGAGAATGAATATTGAGCAATGACTTTACACTCTGAGGGGAACCGAAGAGTGTTTCCTTTTCATTAAAGGGATAATTTATATATAAAGGTAGAATTCAACTCTACATCAAACTCGGGGTAGAACAATTGATATATTATATACGAATCATTCATCAGACGACGACTGAAAGTGATGGCTGTGGTGACTTCCTTATCAAGTAACCTATTGTATTTGAACTGAACCTAATTTAGGACGTACGTTTTGATAAAAATTTTTCAATTATGACGATGTATTTATTTGACCTATCTATGACATAATGTAGATTTATTCTATAATTACAAAGTTTATAGAGTAACAATGGTTTTCTTTTAAACGTTTCGTCCTTTTTTAACCGAGTCCAGATCAAGTAACCATAAAATGAAGAGAAACGTGTTCTCTCACTTTTTCTTAAACCACAGTCGATTAGGGTAGTTGGGATAAAAAGTACGAGATGTGGGGTAGACACCGAGGTTGATGACTTAATTTTGTTCCTTGTTACGTTTCTTTGTCACTACTTGTGGTACACCGAGCCCCGTGTACCGGTCCGGGAATGAAGTTCTCGTATGGGATTTCTGAGAATAATCGTGGAAGAAATTCTTTTCTCTTTTTCTTGGTGTAACTAATTTGAGGTTAGCTTACACTCGGTTTGAAATGTCGTTACTAGGCGTCGGGACCGCGAAAGTTCCTATACTTGTCGTCGTCGACTGTCCAAATGAGACGAAGGGTCTTCGTCCGTAGGGTGACTACGTTGTGGGTGGTACCTCAGGACGTCGTCCAGGAGGTCCGCCCTATTCGACCACGACACCAGCGTCCTTATGAAGGCAAACTACCTTAGAACCTCCAAGGAGTTCTTACTGAGGTCCAGAGCTCGTAGTGACTTCTTGACGCCCCTATTCTCCCTTCCGGTGGACCACAAGTCACGTAGTACTATGGTTCTACCTCTTTCTTGTTGGGGTGACACGGCCGACTAATCTATCAGGACCTAGTGTTTCCGGTGCGGTCCCTTTGTCGTCCCGACCGACGGTGTTTCGGGTGACTTGGGTTATGTTGTCTATTAGGCGCAGTGGGAAGCTTTTGGTGACGAGAAAGAGGACACACGACCGATCACTGTCGTGAACTGACAGTCCAGATAAAGTACTTTTCGGATCTCCAACTCCCTAGTACACAAAGTCAAATGACTTTACTAATGTTTTACTAGTCCTTCGAATAAATTAATTCGTCGTTTTTAGGTTTTCCAAGACTATAAAATGTCGGGGAAGGTAGTCCTCCACCTAGATAAAAATAGGGGGTCGTTTCGGGAGGGGTTCGACCCGAACGAAATCGGTTACCGTGTAATTATGTACAGTGTCGTCTTTTTTCTTGAACACGTGGTCCTGTGCGAAAGAGACCGATGAACACCTTGTGACGATGAGAAAGGGTGAGGTCACCTGAAAAACAAAAGGACGATGGAAGATGGAGACTTCAGTAAAATAATTGACAGTACACGGTGAACTCGGAGGTCCTTTTAGTTTTTGTCCGTCTTTTTTTTAAAAATTTCCTAGGTCATCCTGTCGGATGACCTACGATCTCTGAACGTATGACTGAACAGTGGGGTCAGATGACAGACTGTACCTTCACTGTGTTAAGCCCTGGTTGGTCGCGCAGTGGGTCCGTTCTACTCTTTTTTAGAAGGCGACTAGGATCGGGTTTGGTGGTTTGGTCTCAGAGAGCTCGAATGATTACCAGCAACGAGATTCGTTGATTGAAAGCCCCAGCACCAAACGCGTCATTTCCAAGTGACTGTGTCTACACAAAAATTGGAGTGGGTAGGGTACACGTACGAACGTCCGTGTGCGGTCGTGTCCGTTAGTGTGAATGTCAGAGAACGGACTTAATTTTTTCCATAGGGGAGACTACTTTTGTCTCGGTAGGAAAGACTACGAGCACACGTGTGCGTGCACGTGTGTGTGTGTGTGTGTGTGTGTGTCGGGTCCATGGACTTTTATTCGTCATAAGAGAAAGTCCACGACGAGCTGTGTGTTCGTGTCGACGAAGTAGGTGACGTTGACCCTGACCTGTCGCCGCGACATTCGGACGTTGCTGGTCCAGTGCCTGTCTTCCCGTCCCCAAATTGTCCGGACGGTGTATACACACTACGTGAGTAGGTCGATGTGAAGGTGATCACGGTCTCCGGGTGTCTCCTATGTACTCTATGAACCGACCGTAGTCGAGTTTCGAGGGGTGTTTTCTCTCCGGACAGAAAATAGGTTGTACCAAAACAATTTTCTCCAATGTGTCTTTTCCGGAGAAGATGTGAGTCAACGTTGATTTACTACCCCCGTCGTTTGGGGTCCGGATTCAGTTAGGGAGACGACGGAGAAGGGACCGGTGTCCGTGGTGTGGGTTCTCCGTCCTACAGATCTGTCAAGACACTTTTTTATGCCAAGTTCAGTGAAAGGGGTACTTCAGTCCTCAACTGTAGCGAAGACCCCAAAGAGTGTCACAGGAGCAGTCCGATAATAGTGTCGAGAGACGCCAGCAATCCCCCGACCCCACAGTTCCCTCTTCTGGATTCGATGTACTAGGAACTACGCAGGAGGTCCGGGGAGTCGTCTCGATTCAGAAACTACACTTTATTAACGTTGGAGACACGTGAACTGGGAGTGTGGGAGTTCAGTGTGCGTGGAGGTGCCAGACGAACCGGCCCACCAAGAGTTCCCTGTCATCGAGCCGACATAGAACATCTCTGGCTTTGTGCAGGACAAAGAGGAGATCAAGGTAACAGTCGAGGACTTTTAACTTAAGTCGAAATAAGTTATCCAGGATAATCCTTCCTCATCTTTATGCCTTTCCCGACACAAGGGATGGGACGAAATGTCCTCGGGCGTTGGGTCCCAATCACGGTTTTACTCTCCGTACTTGCCATGCACGGTCTCCTAAAGTCCCTTCTCGTTTTTACGACCTTAGTGACCTCTTACTTAGTGTCGTCTATGCCCTGGACTCGGTCTACACTCATTCGTCCCCTTGTGTCCTCTCCGACCTCCGTTCTTTCCTCCCTTCCTCCGACCTCCCCTCCCGAGCGCAATCGCGGGTGACTGTGTCGCGGACTGGGTGTGTCGACCGACCGGCCGAGATCCAAGACAATTGTGAAATCCGGGGCCAGATCTCCGGTCGAGAAGACACGACGACCCATGACTAGGAACGATAGTCTAAACTGGAAAAGAGGGACTACGAGAGACTCGTGAAAGGAATACAGAGATAGTATCGGATTCAAAGCAAGAATGTCTAATAAATGAGATAATGTCATAGTAAAGAGGAAATGAACTCTTATTAGTATGAAGTCTCTTAAGTCTTAAATATTCTTCAGTTCTTATGTGAAGTCAATTTGTTATAATTCGGAACATGATATAAGCGAGCGATTTACAATGAATCGGAAAATGTGTTGGGAAACTTTCCAGTGATAATAGGGTAAAATGTCTCCAGGTTCCTCTCATCTACTGAATGGTTCCAGTGTCTCGATTGTTCATCTCCTTATTCTTAAGGTGAATTCCAGATAGAGTAAGGTTTCAGATATTGGAACTGGTGTTTCAATTTAACGAAGATTTTACTAAGTTAAACGTCTGACGACACGAGCAGTGGGTTCTGTGACGGAAAGATTGATGTAAGGTTTATTTAAGTAAGATCTCGAACTAAAGGGGAGAGAGGTATATGTGAAAGAGTGTCCTTGTCTATATAATTCGTCCCAGGGATAAGATAGATCGTTTTACGTTTAGGGGTTTGGGTCCGAGAGGCTGGTCGGGGAGACCGAAGAAGGCGACGACAATGGTTTATACTGTCCAGACAACACGATCTGAGTGTCTCTTCATTAAAAAGAACCGACTCTATAACCCTAACAACAGTGAGGTCAGTATACGATCAAGGAGGAGGAGGAAGAGTAAGTTGGTCTAGTTGAGTCGACATCGAGAACTCTGTTTAAATACGTCCGAGACTTCCACGGAGTAGGCCTTCGATCTTCAAAGGATCTGTTTCTTTCCTAATGTTCCAATCTGACAGTCGGAAAGTAGATATCTTATATCGTGTAAACTGTAGTTTCGTTTCTTATCGACTCCTTTACTTAAATCGAAACGAAAAGTTTAGAGACCCACAAAGAGGAGTCAAAATTTAAATCATGTTCAAACCATATCCTGAGGGCACAGTTAGGATCAACCTTCTCTCTTGTACGGTCCGGACACGCCCTGAAGCACCTATTTCTTACTAGGACCCGACCAGTATGAGACGTGTTAGAACTTATATTCTTACTTCTTGTTTGTCTTCTCCCCAGGGACAGGACAGTTAGAGTTTGAAACACAAAACTACCGGTGACGAAACCACTTCGTATTATTGATACTATTCGAGATGAAGTTTGAAAGACCCCGTCACCAAAGATTGGGTCCTTCTTTTGACTCTTTTTGCAATACTATGTATACTTGTTTACGTGTCCTTTGTTATATTGGATCATTTATCTTTTGGTTTTGCCCGGGTTTGGTTCTCGGAAGACTTAATCCCTTGGTATGCGAGGTACTTGTCTTATTTTGTCCCAATCAGTTTTGAGTGGAAGTTAAATGTTATGACACAGAGGTCGAAAGGTTCTCAAAGTTGTATTGACCATACCTTTAAAACCCTGTAAAAAGGGACTATTCTTTTCTTACTCTATTTTTATATAATCTCTTTTTCATTTGATATAGATACCATACGAAAGTTGATATATTTATAATGCAGACGTGTGACTGTCTCTAATCAGTGAGACTCTCAGTCGTCAAACCTGCCCCGTAGAGACCGACTTTAAACTGTCGAGTCTCGTCGTGACTCACACCCGTCGGATCGTCTCCTTCTGCGGAGTGTCTGGAGTACCAGAAGACGAAGGTCGCTAAGACCCCCCAAAGATTCGTTTTGATACGGACGACTGAGGAGTTTGATCAGTCCACGAAACACCTTCTCCTCTAAACCTTAAATTTTACCCTCTTGTGTTTTCTCACTCCCTCTCCTCTCTAGCTCCTTTGCCAAAACGAATGGTCGAGAGATGACGTGTATCTACCCGTCACCTTCCTCGTATTTAAAAACCTAGGTTCCCGGGCTCAAACCTTTGACGTAAGCGATGAATGATTAAAACTGGAATCGAATCACAGTGACAAGAAAAGTCATTTTTCCCTAAACATTTTTTGTGGAAAGGGTGTTTCAATACAGTTTTTTCGTTCTCTACTATGAAGCAAACGTTTTCCCCAAACACCAGCTCAAAGTACATGTCCCTGGCGATGGGACATGTGACGAGGCAGCGTGTCGGTGGGGTCGATGGGTATCGTCTAAGACTTACGGCGGGTGGAGTATATCGGACCGGAGAAACTGTGAACTCGGATCAAGAAGGTGCGACCGTACCTACACGACGACACAGAGGTCGACGTCGAGGTGTGACCCGTCCAGTAACGGGGTGAGACGAGCGAGGTCAAAGTAGACCCTTTTTTTTTTATACTTATATTAAATAACGATTCAACCGTCTTCTACTTTTGACAGTCGTAGTCAAACCTGTTGCACCGACACCTCTCCCCTGGCCGTTTTTCCTGTAAATTTGGTGGAGGGAGAACCGGAGAATGTCCGTTTCATGCAATACTGCATGGGAGTTCCTCGACCTCCTATTTGGGGTAGGGATTTTCGTCGTTGTCGTCGGAAGACGACGACGTACTACCCTTATGTAGGGACTTAAATGGTTGTTCTTTCCACAGGGGTATCCGACTTTCCGAATTGAAATGTCAAATCCGTAAAGGGAAATGCCTCAGAGAAGTAAAGTGTTAGTCTTACCTCTATTCTTTATCTATAGGTGTTTATGATTCGAGGTAAGTACAGTAGTTGATAACCGCTTACCTTCCATTAACATTTTCTCGAACAGAAATAAACAACCATGTCCCCCTTGGACAGTAGTCTTCTACCCTTCTTAAAGTATCTTTTGTTTTCCCAATCTCCCATTCTCCTGCTACGACTTGAACTTGGTAATGGGACCTTATGTACACTTATGACGGGGAATCTTGACACAGAACGAATGTGAAGTCTCGACTATGTTTGTGTTGTCACTTCGTCGTCGAGGAGACGTTACTCCCTTAAACTCTTTTCTATTGGTCCCAAATGTCTGAGTCGTTGAAGAGGGTGGTCGAGGGTGCCTCTTGTGTCAGTCGACTTCCCTTCTCGAGGTACTTCCCGAAGTTTAATCTTTTCGGACGCGTAAATGCGGAAGGGCCCACCGAGTCTGTCATTTATTTCACAGACGGATGTTACGTCCTCTGGGTCCAAGCTAGGGACCCTTCTAGGGGACCTCTTCCTTTACCGTTGGGTGAGGTCATAAGAACGGACCTTTTAGGGTACCTGTCTCCTCGGACCTCCGATGTCAGGCACCCAGCGTTTCTCAGCCTGTGCTGACTCACTGAAGTGAAAGTGAAAGTACGTAAATTCTACCCTAAACTACTAAACTTGACTAGAATAAAGTTTTAAATTATCTCTTCCCCCGAATCCTCGATCCGTCGTCGCTATTAATTCCATTAGATATGTTCTCTGTGTCTCGTTGGGCTGTGAGAATCTGTTAACGACTCAAGTTCCTTGGTCACACGACGTATTCATAAACCTTACATATGGGTGGACGTAAAGAAGATGGGTTCTGTCATCAAGTATGTGTTTAGCTTCTAAAGGAAGTAGAAGTCTCCTCCTCTATCTGTGTTCAAGCCGGGCTCAGTACCCGAAAGCCTTGGTCCTCCATCTTCTTCTTACCCAAGGAAACCAGTTCCCAAGACGGAAGTCTACTCATCACCAATTTCATCTCCCACCTTGGTTGAGTTCCCTGCACTTCACCGGGAAGGCCATGTTCAAGCACGTGAGATCTGCGTTGCACTGGTCGAGTAGGACGTCTGCGTACTGGGACTTTACCTTCTTCTCTTTCTTCTGTAATTTAATTATTACACGAAAAATTCTATTTTTAAAGGGATATGTAAACTGTTCCTACTCCATTTTTATTTCTACTCTAGTAGAATCCCTTTGACAAAAATTTTTCTTTTTCACAGGACACTTACGTTCCACCACCATACACGTAGAAGCACCACGTCTCAGTAGAAACTCCGTTCACGGTTCAATCACAATTGACCTCCCTTCGTTTAGTCTTGGTCACAGATGTTGAGGACCTACTATGTTGTCTTATTTGGTACTTGATTCCCCAGTTTTCTACATCGAGAGTCAGAGTCCATACATGTATCTAGGAGTAGGGGAGGTATACACAACCCAAGGAGGAGATACTTTTAAATGTGACTTAGCGAGGTCGTCAAGATTTCGTCTACATCATGGTGTCACGACGTCCGGGGAGACTTTATACACCCCTACAATATTCTACGGTATGTGTTTCTAATCCCTTAGGAAGTCCATGAATCACCCGTCCCGGATCTTATTTCCTTTGGACGAAGATGGTACTCTTAAAAGGACGGAGTTTATGGACATCGTAGGGATGACTCTATGACTAGAGATTACGGGTCCGACATCCTAAGTCACGGACCGAGAGTTATAAACTCTTGGTCATCACTAGTCCGGGAGACAAACTCAGGGTGCAACGAGTGGATTTTCGGTCGAGAAGATCGACCATCATCAAGAGTAGAGCATCCTAAACCTCTAGGTGGACGTCGACAGACTACTCTGGAAGTGTGAGGACTTATATGTACCACTGCAGACTGAGTGTGACGTGGCCGACGGGACTGAGGTCCACTCGTCGTAGGACTCTCTCTTTCCCTCTCATTCTCCCCCCTGTCGAGGGGACGAGAGTGGGTGAACCTGGGTCCCTCGGTTCCTCAGGTGACGTTAAGGTTCTGTTTGCTTCGACCTAGGGAGGTGACAACTGAATTTGGTAGTGTCGTGTCCTACTCCCCACTGCACTTGTACACTCTATTTCGTCAGTCTGAATGGCGGACGTCGCACAAAAATCGATCGCAGTCAAAGAGAAGTGTCAAGTTTCGTGGTAAGACCTAAAACAAACGTTAGACATCGTCGTTAAGGTCGGATTTTATTCCGCTTTTGGTCTCAGTTCCCGTCCCGAGTTTCGCCGGGTCATTCCCTACGGTCTAGGGGAGGTCTGAGACCTGGGTGGAGAGATGTCGACCGGCTTCACTAAAGAGAGCGAGGTCGTAGAGTTACTACTCAAAAGGGGTGAGAAGAAGGTGTAGTAATCCCACTATTGGAACTCCGTCAAATTAAGCCGGTTTAAGTTAGGTATGGAATTTTTTTTTTGTTTTTTTTTGTGTCTCTATGAGAAAATCAGGTTTTTGTGTCGGTACGAGAGTCCGGGGTCAAAATTAAATACGGAGCAGGTAGTGAAGGACGAAGAAACGGATCGGTAAGTCGTTAAAAAGGGTGACAGATTATTCTCTACTGTTCACTTATAAAATCGTCATGAAGTGGAAGTCCACTCTTGTTTTTTTTAGTGGAGATTTTATCCCTGGTGAACGAACTTTAGGAAGGTAAAGAATGTGTAAAAGGTATTTAGGAGGACAGGAGGGATAGGGATGACACCTTTACGGGTAGAGGCGTTGAAGTTTAAGAGATCCTTAATTTTACACTTCCCTTCGGAGAAAAGAGAGAAAGAAAGACTCTCTTTCTTAACCAGAAGGGGACTCTTTATCCTTTTGTAAGTGTTTTGAGACCTAAAGACTTACTTATACATTGTGAAAGGTTATCCGGGAAACTTTTTGTCGCTACCGTCTACGAAGGGGAAATGGCATTTGAGCCTGCTCGTCGGGCTCTCACTACGAGCTGAACAGTGGGACTCTTATAACGATAATTGCTTCCAAACCTTCTTCTACGTCCCTTGTTTCATTGTTTCCCGGACGGTCGTTTGGGGTCCAGAGTCGTTTCCTATTCGAAGGAATGGAGATTATTAAATATATTAAGGAGCTAAGAAGGAAAAAGAGAGAGGAACCGGTCTTAAAGACAAAGAAACTTCACATACATGACTAATATTTCACGGATGTTTTAGTTATAAACCACTTACTTACGTTTGTAGGGTCAAAAGTATGGTGGAGTGGGTCCTCGGTCGTCGTTGTCCGAGACTCTGAATGAGGGGTCTCACTTAAATACTTTTTACTAAATTCAGATATTGAAATGGAAATCAAGTTGTCCCAAGACCCCTTTCCTAAATAGACTGTAGTCATAACACACGACAAACTAGGTCCCTTACTCCCTCAGGTGAGCCGAAACCATAAGAACGGTGGACCGTAGGTGAAGGATAACGGTTTTCCATCTGTGGTGTGTGTGGGACTAATCGTCACACGTTCGGTTCGAGTCCTCTTTAATCGAGTCCGGTGGGGTTTGGAGTATTTCGGGAAAGGAAATTAATGACTGTGTCTGTGTCGGCGAGTCAAATTGTGAGTCTCAGGGTCAAAGTTTCGAGGAGTTCCTGAGAGTTCTACCCTAAGTTAAAGGACTGTGGCTCTTATCGGATACGACCTGCGATGTTTTAATCGTGGTAGATGTAAGTAAGGGGACCTGGTTCCCGTTGTCGGTACATATTTCTACTACGCCCAAGTCAGACGAGACGTGTCTTCACGAGACATGTGTGACTCACGACTTCTTTGTGTCAGATTAGTTACGTGAGGTGGGTTTCGTTAGTCTCGGTCTTCCATAAAATCCTTTTACAAGAAAATGGCATCGTGACTAGGGAAGAGGTGGGAGTCCCTGAAATCCCTTCCGTAGTATTTAACTCCTGTGTATTCACTAATGTCTGAAGAGTAGACCTCTACCGTGTAGGTGTAGACTCTCTGTTTCCCGTTCTTTAGACAATCTTGTTGTCTTGGGTGACCCCTTCTTTATTACTTTCATACAGTTTGTGGCGGTTGGGGTCAGTCGAGAGTGGAAGACGTAGGTCATTGGCCCACTGGGGATCAGAAAGGCGATGAAGCTTACGGACAAGGTCTAAGAGAGCCAACGAGACCTAGACATGGGAGAGGTATAGATGGTCTAGTCCAGACGTTTTCAGGTGGTTCTGTATACTTTACGGGGATCGATATCCGTGTGCCCTTAAGTATGTTTCTTTGGGAGAATTTTCATGAGTTTCGACTTTTTATGACCTACTCAATCTCTCTTTCGTTCTCCAAATGTCCTCGTGATCAGTGGAACAATTAGTGTAAGGTCCTTGGGTCCCGAGGGATTAAGATTTGAATGTCCTATCATCCAAACGACCTAAAGTTCCCTTTCCATGGTTAAAAGGGTTGCGTACCAATGCTGGTGATCCTCATGTTATTATAACTAGAAACAGTAAGTTTTAAGGATAAAAGGAGTGGGTGAGGTTCGTTCAGGGGTGAAGTACGGGAAACATTAACAATAAAGGAGGTTCACTTAGTGCTCCTGGGACCTCCGGTCGTACCGGGTGAGGAGTAGGTACTGAGACGAGGTTGTAGGCGTAGTCTCTCCGGTGGCGACTGGTGGGACGGGTTTTGTGGTGTTGGGGGTAGTGAGAGAAGGGAGGTGACGGGAGTGGGGACATACTGTCGTGTGTGAATACACAAATAACGGATAAAAGGGGTAACTTTTCATTCGAGATACTCCCCTTCTTAAATCGACGAAAGAAGTGACGATATGATCGGGTCACGAATCTTCTCGTCCTGAAGTCATGCATAAGGAAAAATTTTATTTTGTTTACTTAGTCTCGGACCTAACAGTCGGCTCTCCTTTACACCGTAATATCGATTAATGTTCTTTCTCTACTCTTCGTCGGAGAGGTCCGGGGGCTCCGCGGTGACGTAAATGGACATAGCCACCTATTCACGTAACTTGTAGAAGGGTAGTGAGGTCGTCCTCCTTTTCAACCACGTAAACTAAGGACACATTGGTCGACAGTGGAAGACCCAGGTGTCCTCGTCAAAGAGGAATCGACTGTACAGGGGACTGAGAGGTGATTACATCTACAGTCTCTAGACAGTTTTCTATCCTGTACTTCATTAAATTCTATTTACTCTACCTCGGAAAATTAGAAGAGAAGTATGTACTACTGAGAATCTTCCTCTAGGTTCCGACCGTAGTGAAGTCTACTTTTGAGGGTTGTATATGAGTAAGACAGACCATCAGTTTCTTTACGTTTAATTTCGATACTCTCCTGTAAAAAAGGTGGACAGTTTAATCCTCTCAAAAATAAAAAATTACTATGACCAGTCATAACCTCTCTTATAGATTTTAACCCATAAGAGTACTATAACGGTGATCACCCTCATATTTCCTGTATTCAACGGAGACCTCCTGTCAAAAATTTATTCAGAACTTTATCTGTATATGGACTATCTTTCAATAGTCTCTTTACACGTTTTTTTAAATGTGTGTTTACGAATAGTTCTGGTTTACTTTCTATTGTTTTCTTTTTGTTTGTTGACCCTGATGTAGTTTGATTTTCTGAGGACGTGTCGTTTCCCCTGGCAGTTGTTTTACTTCTCCGTTGGATATCCTACCTTCTTTCGTAAATATTTAGGATACGGACTATTTTCTAATTAGAGATTTTGTACTTGGGTGACTTAAGGTATCGTTTCTTGGTTTGGTGGGTTAAATTTTGACCTGTCTTATAGTCTGACCTGTACAGAGATTTCTCTTGTATGTTTTCAACGTACCTTTCCATCAGTTGTAGTGACGAGTGATCCCTTTACGTTTTATTGTGGTATTACTCGATAGTGAGGTGTGGATGATCTTACCGCCAGTAGTCTTTGTTCCTTTGTTTCACAAGTTTGTTCCATTGTTCACACCCACTTTTACACGACGTTTTCCTTAGGACACGTGAGTACCACCCTTATATTTGACCACGTTAGTAAGACCTTTTGTCATATCACCAAGGTTTGTCTTGATGGGATACTAGGTCGTTAGAACAAGACCCATGTACGGTACTTTCAGTTTCCATGAGTCGGCACAGACTGAGAAACGCTGGGTGTCTGATATGTCAGGTACCTTAAGAGGTCCGGTCTTATGACCTCACCCATCGGAAAGGGAAGAGGTCCCCTAGAAGGGTTGAGTCCCTAGCTTGGGTCCAGAGGACGTAGCGTCCGTCTAAGAAATGGTAGACTCGGTGGTCCCTTCGGGTTCTTATGACTTCACCTATCGGATAGGGAAGAGGACACCTAGAAAGGCTTGGTTCTTAACTTGGTCCCAGAGGACGTGACGTCCGTCTCAGAAATTTTCGACTCGATAGTCCCTTCAACTCCTATGTAGGTTCCCTTTACTTTTGTCCTGTAGCTTCTCCATAGTCGTGAGGGTACAAGTGACGTCGTGATAAGTGTTATCGGTTCTGTCTCCTTGTTGGATTCACAAGGAGTTCTCTGTCTACCTACTTCTACACGGTGTATGTTATTTTATAATAAGTCGATACTTTTTCCTTTGGGACGGTAAACACTGTTGTACCCCTTTGAACTTCCGTAATACAATTCGTTTTATTCGGCTTCTGTTTATGACGTACTACAGTGAAATTTACACCTTAGATTTTTTTTTTTTTATAGTTTCGGTATCTTTGTCTTTCATATCGTGTCACCAACGGACACCCAACCCTCTTTATCCTTCTCCTATCCTTTTCCCATGTTTGGAAATCGACATTCGACTTATTCCGGACTCCTAGATTACACTTTGTGTCCACAGATGTCACCTTTTATGACATAACATATTGACTTTAAACTTTTCACTCATCTTGAATTTACAAGAGTGTGTGTGTATGTGTGTGTGTGTGTATGTACACTCCACTACCTACAATCGATTGATCTACCACCCTTTGGAAAGAGTCATATGTGTATGTCCGTGTATTCGTGTATATGACATCCAAACCAAGGTCCGGTGTCGTTATCTCCTCTACAGTTAGTGTTATTTTACTCAGTGTGCGTAAAAACCAAGGGTCATGTGTATTTTCAATACAAATATGATATGAGATAATGTACGCGTTATCGTATACAGAATTTTTTGTTACATATATGGAATTAAATTTTTTATGAAATAACGATTTTTTTCGATACTAGACTCGAAAGTCGTTTAACATTAGAAAACGAATACTTCACAAAGTTTATATTCTTAGTTGTTTTACACCTTGTCTCTGTGCTCCATTCGTTTACAATAACCTTTTTACTATGGTCGTCAGAACGAGTTACGTACCGGCGGTGTTTGGAAGTCAAACATTTTTTTTTTTTTTTATCATAGACATTTCGTGTTGTTAACAGACTTATAGTTTAGTGGTACTACAAGTGACATTTATACAGTGTCAAAACAGTTAATATGAAGTTATTCCGACTTTGAAAAAAGTTTACGAATAGTTTTATACTATTTATAAAATGTCGTTTTACAATATTTCTAGAGTTTGAGGTTACTCCTTAACTAATCAGTGTTTAATGTTGTGTATGTGTTCCGTCTTAAGAAATGTCGTGAATTTTTCCATACGAAGTCAAATTTTTTTTTGTTTGTTTGTCTTCTTCATCATTAACTACTCCTTTTTCATTTAATTACTCTACTTCATTTCATTTTATTTTTTTACACAACAGTCTATTTGACCAACGGAAACGATTCAGAAGGAACTCATTTTTCTGAGTCTATAAAAATGGTATATTTCAAACGACTAAAATAATGGTTATTTTTTTTTTTAGAATGAATGCCCCTTTTTTCCATACGAAATATTTTACAATCATTGTCCTTTTATTGGTAGTATAAAATATTTTTCTTTTTCTTCCCCCGAAGGGACAACCAGATCACCAATTCTGTGACTCGAGGGTTACGTCCCCCGTACCCAAACTAGGGACCAGTCCCTTGGTTCTAGGACATACGGTGTACCACACTGGTTATTTGATTTCTTTTTTTAAAATTCTGATTTTTTGTTTTCTCTTTTTATGTTTGTTTTATTATTTATTATTATCACTAAAATGTAATTTTTATATTATATATCAATTAATTGTCAGTATATATACGTATTACATACACTATCTATGTACATACATATATATATATATATATATATATATATATATATATATATATATGTGTGTGTGGTTTAATCATTAGTATCAAGATCGATTCACTATCGTAATATCTACTAAAAGTATAAAGGGTTTGAAAGATGTAATACATATAAAAATATAAATCCTTTTTTCAATAAAATTCTTTGGAGGTTTTAGATCGTGTCCTGGATGAAATCTCTCTACCGTCAGAACTCTCTCCTCTTTTCATGTACGGAAACTAAGGTGTGTCCGGATCCAGACTTAGAGTTAAAGTGGTCGACATTCAACCTGGAGTCAAATACTGTAGACATTTCACCCTTAGTGTGGATAATGGAAAAGTCCTAATACATGGATCTGGTTTGTGTACCGATTTAAGTTGTTTATTCACAAGGGAGAGAGAAGGAACTTATTTACCCCCAGAAGGAAGTCAATAATGACCGGATTGAGGGTGTCGTGACTATAGATCTAGTAGTCAATTCACAATAGAACATAGTGACCGATTATAAATTATACAAAAATAATAGATTATACACGAAGGGACCATCGAGTCGACTATTTCTTTGGTGGACGTTACGTCCTCTGGACCCAAGTCAAGGACCCAACCCACCTAGGGGACCTCCTCCTGTACCATTGGGTAAGGTTATAGGAACAGACCTCTTAGGGGTACCTGTCTCCTCGGACTACCCGATGTCAGGTACCCCAGAGCTTCTCAGTCTGTTCTGACTCGCTGATTCGTATCGTGTCGTGTAATAGATTATAGAGGAACTCTCGTCCAAAGGACTCCACGTCTATGATGTAGACTTGATAGTCTTGCTAAATTTTGGTGTCGTCGACGATACTTCCTCTCGAGGGATTGTGTCTTATACAGGGTCGTTTACGGACCTATGACATCTTCTTTATTGGAGGTCTAGACTCTGAGTCACTAGTCCCGACAAAGTATAATGGTGGGTAACGTGGATCACAACACGATTAGATATTACCTGTGAATTTCACGAAATTAATTATTAGTGAACCAATTATTTGTTACACATATACTCAGTGAGTCAGTGCAGGCTGAGAAACTCTACGGTACCTGACATCGGTCGGTCCGAGGAGACAGGTACCCGAAAGAGACCCATTCTTATGGTGTCACCCAACGGTATAGGAAGAGGTCCCGTTGAAGACAGGGTCCTTAGCTTGGACCCAAAGGACGTAACGTCCGTCTAAGAAATGATAGACTCGGTGGTCCCTTCGGGTCATTATTTGTTATTTTTATTTGTTTATTTTATATAAACCCCTATTCTGGGTGGATCTTAGTACTCTGTATAATGAAAAGACTGTCCTTTGAATGAATCGTTTATTACATATCACATAATAGTTTGTTCGGTTCCTGGGTCATTACCTAGCACAACGGGTCCGGTAGTAGGACTCTCAGGTCACATTTGTCGGAGGGTGGTCATGGTTAAGGGACGATCACGAGGAGGTGTTGTAAGGATTGACAAATAAAGTTATCGATTTACTGTGGGTGAGACTGTATAGGGTCAAGAAGGTGACATCGCAAAGTGTGTGTGTAGTTTCGTTTTATAACGACCCTTGTCCTTTATCTAAACAACTACACTTTTCCCTGTCTTAAACTTATTCGTTTTACTTTACACTCTTAGACCCAAGAAATGGGATTTTTCGTTAAGGGCAATCAGTTGACTATGGCATATAGGTGTTATAGTGTCAGTCATAGAGACTACCGTAGAGGACAGACGGTTAGTGTGATAGAAACATATAACATAACCTTTGTCAAGTTACTTGTCGACATGAAGTCTGAAAGGTGTGTCGATATTACTCTGTTCCTTTACAAATCTAGGGAGTCCCTTTCCTTTTTATGGGACAAACCTAATCCCGGTGGGATCTAACACTCGACCTACTCTTTTTGCCCTAATAGTAGTATTATAAGAGTCACTAATTTAAACCGAAAGCAGGTAGAGAAGTGCGTAATAAGTGTACACTAACGTCACGATAGGAGACTCGATACATCTTCGAAAATGGAAGTAGAGGGTTTACCTCTTAAGAGCGAAGTCTCGATCCCTCGAAAGAGGGAGTAGACCTACAAATTTTCCTTGGTAAACGCTTTTCCCCTGTCGGAGTAATGGTGGAGTCTCTGATTCGAGTAGATGGACTTAAGAGAAAGTTGTGTGTGAAGGGTGTCGAACTAATTAAGGAAGAGACTTCGTACAGATCGTTGACTTATAAGAGGATTGTTCTAGTCATTTCTTAGACGGACGTTATACCCTCTGGACCCTACTAGGGACCCAGTACTTCTAGGGGACCTCTTCCTTTACCGTTGGGAAAGGTCAAAAGAATGGACCTCTTAAGGTGCCTGTCTCTTCGGACCACACGATGTCAGGTACCCCAACGTTTCTCGACCTGTACTGACTGTCTGATTGTGTGTACGTTTAGTTGTTCATGACTGACTTGTCGTAGAGTAGACACGAAGTGTGATACCGTCTGTGGTGTGTAGTCCTCCTCCCTCTTGTTTTTTTCAGTTTGTGGTACACGAGTAAGACGACAATGGAGAACTCGTTTCTAATACAGGATCGTCGACACAAGTTCAAGAACCATAGAGCTCTGTTTTCGTGTTGGAACCCGGAGTTCGAGTTTGTCAAATCATCCCTTCTGCTGTGGTCCGGCTCTCTCGTTACGACACTGTCCATTCGTTCATTGGGTTTGTCCGTCGTGGTTTCTTGAACTGTCTCCGCTGGTCTGTCGTAGATGCGACTTTAAATTCTGGATTCATCCTCAATCGGTCTACTTTTTCCCCTTTGTCTTTTGGTCTGTACGAACGAGACTTTCTTGAGTCAACTCTGTACGGTATAGAGTCCGATTTTATTCCGATGAGGTTTGTCGTCCGTCAGGGTTTAGAGGGGTTTACTGTTGTCTGTCTACCTTCTCTCTTGACCTCTTTCCTTTCGAGACACCGGGGTACTTATGGATTTGAAAATCTTTGAATAAATGTGTATATGGGTATAAATTTTATTAGGTGAATAAATGTTTTGTCTTTCTAAGTGTCTGTATCCTTTGTTCGAATGTCAATAGTTTCACCTTCCTCCCCTATTTAATCCTCGAACCCTAATCGTCTATGTTCGTTGATATATATTTTGTCTGGTTCAAGATGGTACATTGTGTCCCTTGGTATGAGTTATAAAACATTGTTTGGTGTTACCTTTTCCTTCATTTTTGTCTTCTGTATATACTCAGTGAAATGATATGTGGTCTTCGGTTGTGTTTAGTTGATGTGAAGTTCAAAATTTTTACTCGTCGTACAGATTACGTAATTAAACCATAAGTACGAATAAAAATGGAAATGTAAAGTATTTTAGTACAATAAGTCTCAGAAGTGTCCGTAGGAATGTGTCAGAAAAAGTATTTTTTTTCCATGAAGTTTTTTATTGTTTCGATGATAAACCCACGTAAAAGTTCTTTTGTAGTAGATGTAAGGAAAGATTCTAAAGACTCTATGTTCTCGTGAACAGACTTAGGTACGACAGACACATTTAAAGTTGGGGTCGGTGTTCTTAGGTTAACACATTATGACCAAAAAAAGGTAAACAAGATAACGATAAATACTAAAGGTATTACACTAGTGAACGACACACACACACACGAAAATATTCACTACACCCACTACAAAACTTTCCAAACCCCCGCAGGGACCACCAGGTCACCGATTCTAAGGTGCGAGGGGGACGTCCTCCACGGCAAACTAGGGACCAACCCCTTGATCCCAGGGTACGTGATACGTCGTGCCGATTTTTTTTTACGAAAATTAAATTTTTTTATACTAATTTGTGTATGTTAACGATGTAAGTTGTGAAGTTGAATCCAATATAAGCATTCTTGTTATCGATTTTGAAAGAATCTAAAAACCAATGAGAAAAGAAGAAACACCGGTACACCGAACATTCTAGAATCAAAAGGTTGGTCCCTAGTTTTGGTCCGGAGGACTAACCTTCGTGTCTCAGGATTAGGGACCTGACGGTCTCTTAAAGGAGTCAATGAGAAAAGTAACTTGTTTAAAACAATTAACTAGAGATGTTTTTGACCATAGGTTACTTAATCGTCTAAGTAATTAGGAAAAAGTACTTGACTGATATTAAAGTGACCCTCGGGTTATTGTTCTTTCTGAAATAAAATTTTTTAGGTTATGTTTCTCTTAGGCGGGGGAGGGGGAAAAAAACTTCCGATGATAGACTTCCTTTTTTGAAGTGGAATATAAATCCGTATACACCATTTTAGTGTCCTTTCTCAAAGTGTGTTAAATTCCGGGGTTTTCTCCTTGTTATTATATCATTTATCCCTGAAGGGACCACCAGTCACCAATTTTACGGTGTGAGGGTTACATCCCCTGGACCCAAGTTAGGGACGAGTCCCTTGATCTAGGGTCTACGACGGTGGTTTTCAGGTGTACGAGATAGATTTCTAGGACATACGACGATACTTATTACTTCCAGGGTGCACGGCGTTACGGATGACGTACGATTCAGGGAGATCAGCACAGGTCGAGAAACACTGGGGTACCTGACATCGGTCGGTCCGAGGAGACAGGCACCCTAAGAGGTCCGTTCTCATGACCTCACTCACCCAACGGTAAAGGAAGAGATGTACACGACGTGGCGACGACGACGACGACTCAGTGAAGTTAGCACAGGCTGAGACACGCTGGGGTATCTGCCGTCGGGTGGTCCGAGAGGGCAGGGACCCTAAGAGGACCGTTCCTGTGACCTCACCCAACGGTAAAGGAAGAGGTGTACACGACGTGATTCTGGGTCGTTTATTTATTTATAAAGAAATTTTTTATATCATTTATCATTATAAGTTATCTCCTAGAGTCGTTTTAATTATTAATCATACCCGATTTCATGACCCGACGGCAGATACCCCAGTGTGTCTCAGTCTGTGTTGACTTCACTGAATCGTCGTCGTCTCATGACCTCTTCCTGTACCGTTGGGTGAGGTCATAAGACCGGACCTCTTAAGGTAACTGACATATCTGGTACCCCAGCGTTTCTCACCCTGTGCTGATTTACTGAAAGTGAAGTGAAGTCTCACTATTTTTATGAAGAATTTCTTCACACTAAATTTCCGTAGGAACTTTCTACAATATCTTTGTTTGTTTTTTTTTACTTCTTTTCTTAAGATACATCTTTCATCTATGTTTGTTTCTAATCTTCGACCTTGTCCTTATCATCATCTGTCAATTCTCCAGCTGGAATTCTGTACCTTCAAGATGAACCCTTAACAATATCCTCTCTAATCTGTCTAATACCTCCCCAACCTTATGGTCCGACTCCTTACACTTGAAATATTCAGATACATTCAGAGTCCCTTACTTGATCTACATTACTCGATTGTTATTGTGAACTAAGTACACGGAACTTCAAAGATCGACTGAAGTGGGGTGATGTCACTTCCGTAGTCTGAAACTTTTGAAAAGTAAGTTCCTTGTCCACTCCCATGTTCCATCATTAAGTAATGTTTACGGAGTGATCCCTCTAGAAGACCGTCGACACAAATAATGGTTGTTTTCTTAATCCATTTCTAGTTCACTCGAGAGGAGAGTTATAAGTTTAAGTCTCAGTACCTTCTGAAAAGTCCCTTATATTATCTTACCTTTAGGACCTAGTGTCTTATACCCGTAAATTTTTAAGAGGATTTATAGTGGTTTGATGACAGGTTTATTGTTGTGGTTAAATATGAAGATAGTTGTTCCCACGTTTCACAAAAAAGGTAGTAAGACGTGGAAACGGATGTGATACGTAAAAGTTTGAAGAATAAAAGACGGTCAGAGAACCCATATGTTATCGTAAGACAACAATAAAAGTCAAAATATAAAAACTTATGATCACTCTTTCTTAGGACACATACTCCGTAAACCCAAAAAAGAAGAAGAAGAAAAACACTTAACGAATAAGGACCCAAAGGGGATAAAAAAGATGATCGTACAAATGTAAAAAGAACAAATAAATATCTTTAATAAATTTCTTGTAGTTATTGACTCCTGACTCATTGGTTGTGAAAGTGAAAGTAACACAAAATGAACGTAATTGAGAATGTTAAGAGTGTTGTTGGGACTCTTCATATATGATAAGCATAGGAGTCAAATGTTTACTCCTTTAACACGGTATCTCTATAAGTCATTGAACGGGGCTCCATGTGCCGATCATTCATCATCTCGATCTTAAGTTTGAGTCGGTTGGACCGAGGTATGAGAATTGGTGAAATGAGTGTGATGTGAAGTTTATAAGACCTGTAATTAGAAAAGAGTCGTATACGTGATGTATTATACACACACACACACACACACGCGCGTGTACGTACGAGTCAGCACAGGTCGCGAAACGTTGGGGTACCTGACACCGGACGGTCCGAAGAGATAGGTACCTTAAAAAGTCCATTCTTATGACCTCGTCCAACGGTAAAGGAAGAGGTCCCCTAAAAGGTCTGGGTCCCTAAGTTGGGTGTAGAGAACGTAGAGGACGTAACCGTCCGCCCAAGAAATGGTCGACTCGGTGGTCCCTTCGAGGTACGTGACATATTATTAAGGTGGTAATGAAAAGGATTGTCATCTTTTCTTATTTTTTTGATTCTCTACCAAGAAACTTTTCTAATTATTTTAACCGTTCGGAAGTCGATCTGAGTGGTTCTTTTTGTCTCATGTGTTTATTTTAGTCTTTACTTTCTCTACAATGTTGACTACGGTATCTTTATGTTTCCTGACATTCTCTTATGATACTTTTTAATATGTGGTTGTCCAACCTGTTGGATCTTCTATGCCTACTTAAGGATCTTTATATGTTGGATTGTTCTGACTTAGTTCTAATTTATGCGGTCAGATACAGACTACGTCCTATGTCGTACGAACCTCGACCACGTACCCCTACTGGGTCTCTCTACAATACCCCTCCCTCCACCCTCCCCCCAAGTACAAACCCTTGCGTACATTCTTAATTTCTAAAATTTTAATTTTTTTATTTATTTATTTTTTATTTTGTAAATTTTTTTTTTCTAATTTACTTTTGAGACTTTTCTGACTGATTATAATTCCTCTTACTTAGTCATTAGTTTTTAGAGAGTTCTTTGGTTTCAGGTCCTGTCGAAGTTACTATTCTGAGATAGTTTGTAAGTTTCTTCTTAATTGTGGTTATGAAGAATTTAAAGAAAGTTTTTATCTTCTCCGCCCTTGAGGAGATTTGAGTAAAATACTCCGGTCGTAATGGAACGATTGTTTTGGTCTGTTTTTGTTGTGTTTTTTCTTTTAATGTCCGATTGTAGGGACTGTTTGTCTCTAGGTTTTTAGGAGTTTTATTATAATCGTTTGGTCTAAGTTGATATGTAATTTTCCTAGTATATGGTACTAGTTCACCCTAAATAAGGTCCATACGTTCCTATCAAGTTGTAGGTATTTAGTCCGTTACAATATATGGTGTGTAATTGTTTTCGTTCTTGTTTTCAGTATAGTAGAGTTGTCTACGTATTTTTAGTGAACTGTTTTAAGTTGTTGTAAATACTAATTTTAAGAGTTGTTTCGTCCATATCTCCTTTCCATAAAGTAATATTACAATCGGTCTCGATTGTAATATGAGTTACTACTTTTCTACTTTCGGGAAGGAGATTCTAGTCCTCGTTCTGTTCCTACAGAGGAGAGTGGTGAAATAAGTCGTATTGCGACTTTCAGGATCGGTCTTGATAATCCGTTTGTTTTCTTTATTTTCCGTTTATTTAACCTCTCCTTCTGTATTTTCACGGTGTTAAACGTCTACTGTCCTATAATATATATCTTTTGGGATTCCTGAGGGATTCTGTAGTTTTTTGATAACCTTATTTGTTTAAGTCACTAAACGTCTTATGTTTTAGTTATATGTTTTTAGACAACGTAAAAATATGTGATCATTGTTTGTTGACCACCTGAGGTCCTCAACCACTACCTGTGTCTCCGGACCGTACGACGTTAAGTACCCCAGTGTTTCTCAACCTGTGCTGACTTGCTGACTGACCTTGACTTGTTAGTCTTTCTCTTAATTCTTTTGTTAGGGTAAATGTTGACGTAGTTTTTCTTATTTTATAGATCCTTATTTAAGTTGGTTCTTCCACTTTCTGACCATATAGTTTTGGACATTCTGTATTTACTTTATTTAAAGTTGTGTTTATTTACCTTTCTTTAAGACACGAGTGTTTGACCTTCTTAGTTATGACAATCTTATAGGTATGATGAGTTTCGTTGAATGTTTAAGTATTGTTAGAGATATTTTTAAGGTTACCGTAAAAAGTTAATCTTGTTACATACCTTTATGTGTGTGTGTAACTAATGGGTTTCGTTAGACCTCTTTTCTTGTTTCGACCTCCGTAGTACGAGGGGTTAAAGGTTGTTTTAATGTTTCTACATTATTAATTTTGTCATACCATAAACCGTATTTTTGTCTGTGTATCTATTTACTTTGTCTTCTATTTCGGGTCTTTGTTTGGGTACGTATACGTCAGTTAATTAAATGTTCTTTTCCTCGGTTTCGACGTGTTACCAATTTCCTCTCAGAGAAGTTATTTACCACAACCTTTTACTGTCGGTGGGAGTTTTCTTATTTTAAGTTGGTAATAGAATGTGGTATAGAGGTTTAATTGAGTTTCACCTAATTTCTGAACTGGTATTCTGGATTTTAGTATTTTGAGGATCTTCTTTTGTGTCCTTGTCTCTTCCAGTAGGGAATGTACACCTTAGATTTTTCTTTACTATGTCTACTTAAATGCTTTGTCTCTGAGTGTCTGAATCTCTTGTTTGAATTCCAACAAACACCCTTCCTTGTCAATCCGTCAAACCCTACCTGGACAAGTGAGACGACGATAAATTTTACCTATTGGTTGTTCCTGGATGACATGCCGTGTACGTCGAGGCGAGTCGCAACACACTGTCTTGCCTACCCTCCCCTCAAACCCCCTCTTACCTATGGACATATGTATATCAACTCAGGGAAGGGACAAGTGGACTTTGATAGTGTTATAACAAGTAACCGATGTGGGGTTATGTTTTATTCTTCAAAATTTTTTTTTTTTTTTCCTTTCTTTCTTTGGTTCGTTCGTTTGTTTTTTTTTTTTTTTTTTCTTTCTTTGGTTGGTCGTTCGAGGAACTGCATCTAAACCCGTTACTACATAAATTAGACTACGGTTTTCGTTTAGTTGTTGTGTGTATTTTGTAGTTGTTGTCTGTGTGTCTTTCGAAGATGTGTCGTTTCCTTTGGTGGTTGTTTTACTTTTCCGTTGGGTGACTTACCCTCCTTTATAAACGATTAGTATGTAGACTATTCTTCAATTGTAGGTTTTATGTATTTCTTAAATGTGTTGAGTTGTCGTTTTTGTATTTGTTAGGGTAAATTTTTACCCGTCTAGTCTTATGTGTAAAAAAGATTTCTTCAATGTGTTTACCAATTGTCTATATGGTTTTCTACGAGTTGTAGTGAAGACCATGAATAGGTTTCTTTTACTTTTATGATTGAACTTTTTTATATACGTGGAAGTGACGTCGAAATAAATGTTATTGATTCTAAACCTTTGTTGACTTTACGGGTAGTTACATACTTGTCTATTTCCTTAACACCGTATATATGGGTTACCTTATAATAAGTCGGTAATTTTTCTTGCTTTAGGGCAGTAAACGTTCTTGTAGTAACCTAGAGCTCCTATCATACGATTCACTTTATTTACTCTGTCTCTTTCTGTTGTGACATATTAGGAAAGAATATGTACCTTTCGAAATTTTTTTTTTTTTTCCAAATATCTATGTCTCTTCTTTAACCACTAAGGGTCTCTACACACCCTACTAAAAAAAATTTTTCTATTATTTGAGTAATGTACAATTATATTTATTGTATTAAACTGTTTTTATTTAAAGGTTTTGTTTAATCACTTTTCTTGTCACTTTTTGTTTAGTTTTGCGTCTTTTTTTATAAGGTAAACTTAACCTTTTATGATTTATATATATTTTTTTCTTACTATAACACTTAAGGATACATGGTTAGTGGGTCAAGGTTGGTATAGTTGAGTATCGATTAGAACGAAGTAGATGTGAGGTGGGTGAAGTGAGGAGGGGATAATAGTATTTCGTTTAAGGTGTGAGAGTAAAGGAGATTTTTGTGAAGTCATACGTAGAGATTTCTAAGAAAAAAAAAAAAATTGTATCGGTGTTGTGGTAACAATATGGACTTTTTATTAATAATAAGAAACCATCATAAAAATTAATTCATTTTGAAAATTTTCTTTTTTTAAGGAAAGAATTTATTTCCGGATTGACATTGAAATTGACGATGTAAGGAGGTTATCATAGTAGACCAATTAAAACGAAAGAAGAACATTATATTTCGGTCATAATCATTTTTGTTGAAAGGGATATTAATTTCTCCTCTCTACACTTTTCCTATGAATATTGACTTTTCCGAATCGGGTCTTTTATTATATGGTTGACTAAAGAAAGAGTAGTACAGATCGGGGTCACAAAAGACTGATAAGTGGGTTTTAGATTCCCAAACACCGTTCCCGTTACCATAAGTCGGTTTAATAAGTAAGTTGTCTTAGGTGATTGGGACCGGTCCTCTGACCGCCACCTCGGCTCTCTCTTTTCTTTCCCTAAAAGTTGTCAAAAGGAACAAGATAATTCGGTCCATAATATCGATAGCTACCGTCGACCCTCGTCCCTCAGGAGGACTCTCTACCTAACCTGGTCACTTCCGGAAACAGACTGTAGTTTCATGTTGACGACAATTGAGCGAGGGTGGGTCGAGGTTTAGGTTCAGATGAATAGTAGGACTTTTGGTAAAAACAGGGGACCGACGATAGTAGCATAAAGACAGCAATTGACAAAGGACAGTTCCCTTCTCAGGCGAGATGGTCCACTCGTCTTTCGTCTGGTAAACAGAAGATAATGGGTTTCGGCCGTGAGTCGTCCTTAGTCTTAGTCAAGGATAAAGAGAGACAGGACTTTTCTTTCTTTGGGTGACGGTTCAAAGACACCCGTGTCAGACCGGGGAGAGGGTAGTGGTACGGGACCTCAGCAGTTGCCCTCTCCGTTACACCGGACTCAATACAGTTCCTGTCCGTGGTGAGACCTCGCGTTTCAAACGACAAAAAGTGGGACTGTACAATTTGTGCTTTGTTTTGTTCTTGGTTGGTTGTTTGTTTTTTAGTTGAGACGACCTTACGGACGACAAGGGAGAAATCCTTCCTCGACCACACACTGGTCGTCGTCGACGAGAGGACTGGGGACGCAGGAGGGTCCCGGGAGTATAAGGTCAGTCTACGAGAGCGGGACTCCGAGTTGGGTGTAAAGGGTCCTTTAGACGTCACAGTCTTGTGCGAGGGGACGGAGAGAACGACAGGGGAACGGAACACTCGTCGGATGGTCCGTCCCACGTCGAGGGACTTCTGGAAGTCCCTGGCTCCTCCCAAAGTCCGGGGACACTGGAATTTCTGGAAGTAGGAATTCCCTATTCCCTGTGAATAGAACTCTTCAGTGAAGAATAGATCCTACAAGTATGTCAAACACCAGGGACGTAGTGGTCTACCTGTGTCTTGGAGTTTCTGTGCGATCTGAAGACTCGACTGAGGTCCAGTGGATCAAAAGGAAGCACAGACGAGAGCCCCTTCGACCCTGCCCTACATCTCGGACTGACGGGTCTTTCGTGGCGTGTGGTCACGCTAAGAGTATGACTTGACGGGTTCTTAGTGTGACGACAACTAAACCAGTTTGATATCTGGTACCAGGTCTCCAGAGAAGATGGTTAGAGAAGAACCTCCGAGGAGTGTGTCAACAGATCTCGGAAGGACAAGGTTTTCATGGTGTCAGTGGATGCCCTGTAATAGAACTTGACTGAAGACGATTTACACTCGAGGAAGTGTAAAATATAAGGTTTGAAAGACTTTTGGAGCGACATTTAAGGCTCGTACATAGGATTTAGTAGTGCTGCGGAGGTGTTAAAGTCCTTATAGTTTTCTCACTAGTCAAGTCGGCGACCAAGACGGCGTTAATGAGATGTAGGCAAGACATGGTTCCATTTTCGACTGAAACTGCAAGGGAGAATAGGTTACTTTGAGTCTATGTGGGGTGGGGTCGTCGGAGTGACGGAGGGAGGGGTGGAATTATGTGTGTGTGTGTGAGAATATACTTTTCGGGTTCCTACGGAGAACGGGTTGGTGCACTATTTATAAAAAGTTACTGGTAAAAAAGGAGGTTGACAAGAGGTTGACAAAGGAGGTTGACAGGTTTGAGATATTATTGTTTCCCGTGACTTTACCCGGATAGGCACCCCCTTTAAGTAGTGGGTTTGTCCGTTAAATTAGTGTCCAGTGGAATTTAAACGTAGAGAGGGGTCACAGGACGACAACCACCCTTCGTCTCGTGCTCGTCCACCCTGCGACAGACGAGACGTCCGTGGTCCCGTGGACTGGTGTCGGGTTGTACCTTTTACGGGCCGAGGTAGAAGATGGAGACCGGGGGATTTCAAAAAAAGAAGACGACGTCTCTGGTTATACGGTTGTTTTCAAGAAGTCAGTGACTATTAATATTGAAGTCGGTGGATGTGTAAGTGGAGTATACACGGTCTGGTTTGGGACGTGGTGGACCCCAAAAGGGAGGAGAGAGACAAGTCTCGAGAATTTAAGAGTGGACGAGGAACTGAGGATTTTTGTAAGTGTCGTGGGTGGTGGATAGTGATGGTGGTGGAGGTGAATACAGACTTATGCATAGAGTGTTTGTTTTTGTACAATCCCTGTATTTGTTCAGACTAGTCTTTTTAGAGAGATCGGAACTTGGAAGTCTGACGAGATTGGGAGAGATAGACGGGGGAGTTCGAGACCCGATTAGAGATCTATTTGGATACAGGGAGAGGAGGTCACGACCTTAATCCTTTGTCGTCTCCTGATCGGCGAGGTGGAGCCCTTACCCACAACAGCAATCGTCACAGGGGACCCCCCTTTCTAATGTAGTCGAGGTCCTTCCTGTGGTAAGAGGTCCCTCTTCTCGTCAGTGTGAGTGTGTCTTCTGTCCCGGAGGGGGCTGGGGAAGGTGGAGTGAAGTTTCTCAGTCGGTCGGAGGGGCAGTGGAGCCACATATGGTGTTGAAGGATGTTGTACCTTCGACTATTTATCTGGACGACTCTCACTTCATAATGGATCGGGACGTGGAACTCTCTATTGGGGTGGTCTATCGACCTCGTTAATACGCCGTACTAACGGGTCTCAGTCCCTCAGGGGTCTCTGTTCTTCGACCAAAGTTCGTAGTTCCCCGTCTGGACTTTGTCTGAGACGAACGGCTCGCATCGTCACCGATTGAGGGCCATAGGCTGACTGTCCATTTCACATTCTTCGTCGTGGCGCGAGGAGTGACGAGCGACGTGAGGTGAAGACATTCAAACTCCGGTCATTACGTTTGGCGGTGAACTGATAGGGAATTCGTACGGGTGGGCAGTTGAGATCTGGGGTACTCCCCCGCACCGAACGGAGGTTTCTTTCCCACGGTAGGAGAAGACTCTTCCTACACCTCGAGAAAAGTCCGAGGCCCAGAAATCCGACCTAAGGTTCATTCACCCCGGGCAGCGACGGTATCGGCCTCCTCCTGCCGTTCTACGAGTCTCAGCCCGGTGACTACCTATGCAGCGAGACTCTTCATCCGTCAGACCCGTGGACCTCCCCGTGAACTGGGTGTGCCCGTCCGAGACACGTCGAGACCGGAGAGTCGACCAGACCGTCACTACTTCTTCGCCTTACAAGGTGTCAGGTCCCTGGACAGACTCCCCGTGAATTCTACGGGAACCAAGGAGGTGGTTGTGAGGTCGGTCGTCTTTCTGACAGACACAGCCGTCCCACCAGACAGGACCCCCTTCGCGACGAGGACTAAGGCTCACCTCGTCGAGGAAAGAGGTGACGTCAGGGGGCCACGTTTCCGTCGTCGTGCCGGGACGACGACGTCCTCCGACAGGAGCCTTTAAGGTGGTCAACCGAGTGACTGAAGAGCGTCAAGGAAAGACGGCCCAATAGCTCGTCCACTCGCTACTGTCAGCAGGGGAGAAGGTCCCTTAGGGTCTGGGGAGGCCGTTGACTACTGAGTAAGAGGTTGTTTTCGACTCGCCAGACCTAGAGGGGGACCTTGGAGAGGAAGTGGACTTGCTAGTACGGGACCCGAGGGTCGGGACTTGACCCCCGACTCAGGGACCCGTCATTGTGCAAGCGCCCACCACCACCGAGCCGGGGAGGGTGAGGAAGGGGGAAGACCTCTGAGTGACAATTGAAGCAGTCCCAAGGTCAGAGAAGTTCCCGAGGTCAAGGGACGTTCCCAAGAAGGAGTGCCCCACGACGACCTCATCCCCAAAAGAAGGGGAAGGTGAAGGAAAACTTGGCTTGGGAAAAGAATCCTCTATACCCTCGGAAGAGCCCTTGTCGATAACTTAGAAAGCCGAGGAATTGTGTCGGGTCGCTTAAAGGGTAACGAGAGGAGAGGATTAGAGACGTTTTTGCGTCGATTCGGTCAGGACCCTAGGGTCTCTTTAGGGTTGGAGCCGAAGTAGCCTAATCTACATGTAAGTTTTTGTACGTGATACGGCCGTTGGGGAGGTCAAGAAGGAGGGAGGGAGGGGCGGAGAGAGACAGAGGGTCGGCGACGGCTAAGTCTGTCGGTAGAATGTCCGAGTCTCGACGTTGTTCTGTTTAAGTTTCGTAGAGTGACGTCAAGTCTTTAGTGAACTGGATTTTCGTCTGTCTTTGGCCTAACCGATGTCGAAGGAGAGAGGTTTATACTCCATTAACCTCGTGCCGGGAGTCTTTGTGTTTGTCTTTCGTTTTTCCCCGATCTTTGGTCCCCTCCCCTCCTTAATCCCTCCCGCCCTTCCTCCCTCCCTTACATTCTCATTTACCTTTTCCCTCCCCCTTTCTTCTCTCCGGGACCCTCTTCCATTGCACTTCTTTCCTCCTCCTCTTTCTCCCCCTTTCGCTTGGTCGGCGACCATGGTTGGTTCTTCCCTTCCCGGCTCCTCTTGGTCCCGGCCCTTCTTGGTCCCGGTTCCTGATACCGGGGGTTTGACACTTCCCTCGATCTAAAGTTGTCGACGTGACTGTACAGGTTTTCTTTTATAGATTGTCCTAATTGTATAAGAGCCTTAAAAGTCCAGTTCTTTGTTATTTTACTATTGGACCTCTGGTCTCGGATTAGAAGTATCCTTTGTGTGCGAAATTTCTAGAGCTGAAAACGTCGTAAAGAAAGGGAGGAAAAGTCTCTCTCTCTTTCTGTCTGTAGACAATTAAGACGACCGGCCACTGTGTGTCTCCCTTGTGGGCCTTTAGTCAAAACTCATGTCATAATTCCTACAACCCATTTTTCCTATGGTGAATGTTTGTGTTGTCTCTTCGTCACAAAGACGACTTGTTATGAACTGTACTGGCAAGTTGTCACTAACGGCGACGACGACGACGACGACGACTGTCGATCGCGCCAAAATCGTAAAACAGTACCTGGTGCGGGACACGATTCGATACCTAATAGAGTAAGTTAAGGGTGTCATTGGTTTACTTCAGTTTTGATAGTAAAATGTGAAATGTCCATGTCTTTGATTCCCAGTTCCTTTTACCTAAATAAACGAGTTCCGATGTCAGTCTTGTACCTGCGGACAAATTCTGAAACTTGAACTTGGGGCTCAATGTGACGAAAGATGAACGTCGCCCCTACGTTCAGACATAAGTCAATTCATTTTATCCTTCTATGAGGTGACAAAACTTAACCGTTGATCTGAGTGTTTCTGGTTCTTGAGTTTACTTTTCTATTGAGAACGATAAACCCTCACTCTCTCCTTCAACGATTTTACTCCGGGTCTACCAAAAATGAGTTTGACGTCGTCCCGTCCTTCAGACTTAATTTCCGGACTTTTCAACCTAAGTTTTTGATGGGACAACACGGTCACCCCGAACGGGTGGAAAAAAAAAAAAAAAAAAATTTCATATGTGCACTGTCTACTCTGTTGTCGCGTCAGGTTTCCCGAGGTTTACCTCACCTTCCTGTCTCCGATGTGTACAAAAGAGGGTCAACTTCAATAAATAAGATATGGTCATCCTAGGTCTGGTAAGACGTCTCTCTTTATCGACCGGACCGAGATTCATTCGGATGGGTGGAGAGGACCTCTGGACTTTTTACGGACAGTACTTCCTTTCGTACTCTTCGGGACTTCAGTGTCGAGGATGTGTCACGAACTGCGGCATAACTACGGTCTCACGGCCTGGAGACGTCCTCCATAAGAAAGAGGGAAGATGGGATCCGGAAAGGGTTCCGGCTGACGCTTCGACGTCGTGGTGGAAGTCAAGTCAAGTCAGCGAGTCAGCACAGGCTGAGAAACTCTGGGGTACTTAGCGTCGTACGGTCCGGAGGGACAGGTAGTGGTAGAGGAATACTGGTACTATTTGGTGTCGTTCTTTGTCCTGGTCCTCCAATCGTCCCCTCTCTTTGAGGTAATCTGAGGTCCTTTAGTGGATTAGTCGTTTTTGAGACTGTAATGTTATATTGAGAGGTCCGTCCGTAGTCTGGAAGTGAGGAGGTTACTTCTCACGAACTTGATTCCCTGAAGTGTCTACGTGTGGGTTCCGGGTTCGAACTTAAGACAAGGACAAGTCATGTCAAGTCAGTGAGTCAGTACAGACTGAGACGCTGTGGTACCGGACGTCGTGCGGTCCGGAGGGATAGGTAGTGATTGAGGACCGCATATGAGTTTGAGTACAGGTAACTCAGTCACTACGGTAGGTTGGTAGAGAAGGAGACAACGGGGAAAGAGGAGGACGGGAGTTAGAAACGGTCGTACTCCCAGAAAAGTTTACTCAGTCAAGAAGCGTAGTCCACCGGTTTCATAACCTCAAAGTCGAAGTCGTAGTCAGGAAGGTTACTTATAAGTCCAGATTAAAGGTAATCCTACCTGACCAACCTAGAGGAACGTTAGGTTCCCTGAGAGTTTCAGAAGGGTGTGGTGTCATGTTTTCGTAGTTAAGAAGTCACGAGTCGAAAGAAATATCAGGTTGAGAGTGTAGGTATGTACTGATTACCTTTTTGATACCGAAACTGATCTACCTGGAAACAACCATTTCAGAGACGAAAAATTATACGATAGATCCAACCAGTAATACAAAGAAGGTTCCTCATTCGCAGAAGACTAAAGTACCGACGTCAGTGGTAAACGTCACTAAAACCTCGGGTTTTTTTATTTCAGACGGCGACAAAGGTCAAAGGGGTAGATAAAGGGTACTTCACTACCCTGGTCTACGGTACTAGAATCAAAAGACTTACAACTCGAAATTCGGTTGAAAAAGTGAGAGGAGAAAGTGAAAGTAGTTCTCCGAGAAATCAAGAAGAAACGAAAGGTGGTATTCACATCACAGTAGACGTATCGACTCCAATAACTATAAAGAGGGCCGTTAGAACTAAGATTGAACACGAAGGAGGTCGAGTCGCAAAGAGTACTACATAACCCGTATATTCAATTTATTCGTCCCACTGTTATATGTCGGAACTGCATGAGGAAAAGGATAAACCTTGGTCAGACAATAAGGTTCAGGTCAAGATTGACAACAAAGATCTGGACGTCTGTATAAAGAGTCCTCCGTCCAGTCCACCAGACCATAAAGGTAGAGAAATTCTTAAAAGGTCAAAGAACACTAGGTGTGTTTCCGAAACCGTATCAGTTATTTCGTCTTCATCTACAAAAAGACCTTGAGAGAGTGAAAAAACTGCTAGGTTGCCTACAACCGTTAAACTAGAGACCAACAAGACGGAAAAGATTTAGGTCGAACTTGTAGACCTTCAAGTGCCAAGTGTATGGCAACTTCGGACCGAACCTCTTAAAACTCGTGATGAAACGATCGTACACTCTATTCACGTTAACACACCATTAAACTCGTAAGTAACCGTAAAGCAAAGTAACCTAACCTTACTTTTGACTGGAAAAGGTCAGGACACCGGTGACGACTCAAAAGGACTAAACGACCGTGTAACTCACGTCGTGAAAGTGTCGTAGTAGAAAGTCCTAAACTTTATCGAGTTGACCTCAACGTAGTAGAGGTGATGGAAACAAGTATCACTACGAAGGATTCCGGGTGAACTGAAGCGTAAGGTTCTACAGACCGAGATCCACTCATTCGTGTAGTAGTACTAATAGTCCCAGTACTTCTAAAAACATATGAAGAAGACACATCAGAAGGATGGAGAAAGATTATAGAAGACGAAGATAATCCGTAAAGACAGGAAATAGTTCGGGTAGAAATGTACTTTACAAGGGAACCATAGAGATTAAAAAAACTTCTCTAGAGATCAGAAAGGGTAAGATAACAAAAGGAGATAAAGAAACGTGACTAGTGACTCCTTCCGAAAGAATAGAGAGGAGCGATAAGACACCTTGAGACGTAAGTTTACCCATATACAAAGGAAAAGAGTAAACGGAAAGTGAAGAGAAGAAAAGTGTCGGTAAACATTCCGGAGGAGTCTGTTGGTAAAATGGAAAAACGTAAAGAAAAGAACCCCTACCAGAACTAGGGACGGAGGACATGTTACAGTGCTAGGAGGTAGGTGCCGAGAAGTCCGTGAGACAGTCTAGATTAGGGAACTTAGATAAACAGTGAAAGTGACATATTACCATTCCCTAAACTAAATCCAGTATGGACTTACCAGATCATCAAAAGGGATGAAAGACGTTGAATTCAGACTTAAACCGTTATTCCTCAAGTACTAGACTCGGTGTCAGTTGGGGGTCAACACAAAAACGACTGACATATCTCGAAGAGGTAGAAACCGACGTCTCTTGTATTAGTCAGACTAAAACAACAACTGGTAGACCACTACAGGTACACACCTCAGAAGAGCACAACAACCTTCTCCCACAAACGATACTGGTCACACAAGGGAACCGTTTTGAGATAATCGGAAACGGGACGAAGTGACGTGTAAGGTTCCGGTTTTAACGGACAATGAGGTCCACAAAGAACTGAAGGTGAAAACGTGAGGTCAGGGGATATTACTTTTCCTGTAGAAAAAACCCACAATCAAGATCTTCCAGAACATCTGGAAGTATCTTGGTAAGTTGAAGTCGAAGAAGTCGTAATACCAGCCGTATCTGAACCTAATAACACTATAACCTACCAAACGGAACCTTTGTTTGTCTCTAGTAAGACAGCAAAAACTCTAAGGTAGGTTTATGACGTAAAGCCTGAGTAAACAACTGATTCTATCGATGAGGTAAAGAAGATTCCCTAAGAACGGGTGTCATCATCTATATTACCAGTAGACTAAATTTAAGTGGGTAAGGTCAGGTAAAATCAGGCGACTAAGGATTTTGTAGCTACAAGTGAGAACGGTAGAGGACAAACTGGTGAAGGTTAAACGGAATTAAGTATCTGGATTGTAAGGTCCAAGGATACGTTATAACGAGAAATATCGTAGCCTGAAATGAAGGTAGTGGTCAGAGAAGGTGTCGACCCACACCAAAAACGAAACCGAGACAGAGAAGCAAGAAAGACCTCAATAAAGAGGTGAGTAGAGGTCATCGTCGTATAACCCGTGGATGGGTGGACCCCTCGAGTAGAAAGTCACAGGATAGAAAAACGGAAAAGTATGACAAGTACCCCAAGAGTTCCGTTCTTATGACTTCACCAAACGGTAAGGGAAGAGGTCACCTGGTGTAAAACAGTCTGGAGAGGTGGTACTGGGCGGGTAGAACCCACCGGGGTGTACCGTAACGAGTATCAAAGTGACTCAATCTGTTCCGACACCAGGTCCACTAGTCTAACCGGTCAAAAGACACTAACACCAAACGTCAGACAGACGGGAGACTACCTCTTCCTATTCTCCGAATACCTTCGAAGGACTACCCTCTCTGACTGACTCCCCCTTTGACCCGGAACAAGACTACTCAGAACAAGAAGACCCAGAACAAGACAAGGACTTTATGTTCTTTTGGGTTAAGGACTTTTGATAGTTTAGCCCCGTCTTTGCCGAAGGCCGACACTGACGATGACGTCCAATTCAGTTCGTCTACTGAAGATCCTCGGAAAAGGAGGAATTTGAAGACTTATACAACCTGTTTAGTCCGAAAGTAAAGGAAGATGAGGTCTCCTTTTGACCAGATCCTTTCCTCGCCTCTCAAGTCGTTCCACCACGATTCAACGAAGTCAACACAGGCTGAGAAACACTGGGGTACCTGACATCGGACGGTCCGAGGAGACAGGTGCCCCAAGAGGTCCGTACTTATGACCTCACCCAACTGTAAACGAAGAGATCCCCTATAAAGGTTGGATCCCTAGTGTGGTCGTAGAGATTGGAGAGAACGTAATCGTCCGTCCAAATCATCGATTTATTGACCGATTCACTAAGTCAGAGGAATGTCCATTTTCCATCTGTGATGGTGGGTGAATTACCCCAATTCTGTCCCAAGTACCTACGACAGATATTTCACGCACCGAGGTACGGACCAGATATCATTTAGGGACAAGAGGGATAATGACTTCGAGTCTCCATACTCCGTGGGGTGGTGGCGGACCCGGGACTATGTGAGAAAAAAAACTACTCCGAGACTCCTTTTATCGACACAAGGTTCCAGGTTTCAACTCCACGGACGAAAAGAGGTGTACCGGAGACGGAGGGGATAACGGGACTCATTCAATTGAGACTCGTGTTCCTGTAGGGGGACCTGGTAGGAGAGTAGTTTGGACTCGAGAATCGTGTGAGCACCGACGGAAGCCCCTTTCGTCCGAAGATCGCAGGACGACGAAAAGGGTAGAAGAGGATGCCGAAAATGATCAATTAACAAATGACGGGTGTCCCGAGGATATGTCTGTCCCCCGTACTTTCTGAGGTCTCGAGTAAGTAAGTAAGGTATTTATTCTTTTTTACGGAGTAGATATACGGTTCGTGATTCACAGTATTTCTTAATTTTTTACATTTGGAACTTAGACGGACCGATTCTGGTGAGAACTGGACTGGAGGGTCTGAATTTTAAAGGTTCACGATTTGTATGTGATCATGAATTATTTGTGAACTTTCAACCTTTCGATTAAAAAAGTCTAAGACTAAAAAGTTCTTGAAAAGAAGATCCTTTTGGTATTTAGGATTGTCCATGGAATTTTGTCCGAACCTGTTTTGGTTCTCTATTCTTTAAGATGATAATCATAGACGTAGTCAAGTCAAGTCAAGTCAGCGAGTCAGCACAGGCTGAGAAACGTTGGGGTACTTAGCGTCGTGCGGTCCGGAGGGACAGGTAGTGGTTGAGGGTCTCAAGTGAGTCTGAGTACAGGTAGCTCAGCCACTACGGTAGGTCGGTAGAGAAGGAGACAGCAGGGGAAGAGGAGGACGGGGATTAGTGAGGGTCGTAGTCTCAGCAAAGGTTACTCAGTTGAGAAGTGTACTCCACCGGTTTCATGACCTCAAAGTCGAAATCGTAGTAAGGACGGTTTCTTGTGGGTCCTGACTAGACGAAGTCTTACCTGACCAACCTAGAGGAACGTCAGGTTCCCTGAGAGTTCTCAGAAGAAGTTGTGGTGTCAAGTTTTCGTATACATTGGATTTTTTCAGTCAACCAGAGACACAAAGCCGAAGGAGTAACCTTGTTACCCGTGTCCTTGTGTCTGTAGTGTCAGATAGGTAGACCAGATGGATGGGGTGTCGAAACTCTTCTAGTTACGGTATGTTATAGGTAAGTAAATTACTCATAAATAACTTACGGATGAGATTAGGTCCGTTTCTTCTTTTGTTCTCTACTTTAGTGACGGTATAAATTCGAACATAGGATCCCGTCCCTAGGTCTTTTGTTGGTTGGTGTAATCGTTGGGACATTCAGTATGGTCCGAAGACTCTCACTGACCGTTTTGTTGTTCCCATGTCTTCTTTTTTTTTCTCTCGTACGTCGGGTGGTTGTCCATAGATCGGTGTTTTGAGTGAAAGGGTATACGTATTCCTGTCTACAAATGACGTCGTTACTTACAGAGGAAGTATGTTTATGTATTAAATGACGTTTATTATTATCGACACAATGTGTCGACGTCCCCCGAAGTGAGTTTATTATCTGTTACATTTGATCAATTTTATTCGTTTAGTCCAGGAGGAAATAGTTGTACTTATATGGGGGTTTTGTACCAATTTTTTTTTTGTGTCTTTTGTCCTATATATCTTCTATACTACGCAGACTATAATTTTTTTTTTTTTCTGTGAGTAGACAGTATTTTCATGTTTTCGTATATGTTCTTACTATGTGAAGTTGAAGTCCTATCATAAATGGACCCCCTACTTCCTTGTTCTTTCAAAGACATAGACTTTAAAAAAAAAAATTTCTCTTTCCTTTTTTTAGACTTCGTTTATATTTATAAGTGTAGATAAATTAAGACTCCCACTGATGTGTGTGTTTCTAGACAATATATGAAAAGACGTGAAGAGACCCATTAATTTTCAAAGTAATTAATTTTTGAGTTTAATTTAAAAAAATTTTACAGTTGGTAAATAAAGGGTAAATCACACATAGAAAAATCATACACAATTTTACCTTTGGTAATTAGAGATTTTTTCAATGGTCAGAGTAGTCGTCATCGTTTACAGATGAGACCTTAACCGGAGAGGAAGTTGACTTATGAGAGAGCTCTACTGTTGGTGGTGGATACATAGAGGTAGTAATTAGATAAAGTATTTGTGGTTATTGTCTCTGACCAATATTGTTGATAAAAACAACAACAAGTCAGTACAGGCTGAAAAACGTTGGGGTACCTGACGTTATACGGTCCGAAGGGACAGGAAGTGATAGAGGACCTCAAACGAGTTTGAGTACAAGTAGCCCAGTCACTACGGTAGGTTGGTAGAGTAAGAGACAGTAGGGGAAGAGGAGTACGGGAATAGAAGGGGTCGTAGTCCCAGAGAAGGTTGTTCAATCGAAAAACGTAGTCCACCGGTTTTATAACCTCGAAATCGAAGTCATGGTCAGGAAGGTTACTTATAAGTCCGAACTAAAGGAAATCCTAACTGACTAAACGAGAGGAACGACAGATTCCCTGAGAGTTCTCAGAAGAGATCGTGACGTCAAGCTTTCGTAGTTAAAGTCAAGAAGCCACAAGTCCAAAGAAATATCAGGTTGAGAGTGTAGGTATGTACTGATGACCTCTTGGTGTCGAAACTAATATACCCGGAAACAACCGTTTCGCTACAGAGACGAAAAGAAGGTTCCTCGTTCACAGAAAATTAAAGTACCAACGTCAGTGACAGACGTCACTAAAACCTCAGGTTCTTTTATTTCAGAGAGTGACAAGGGTAGGGGGGGGGGGGAGGGGAGTGAAGTAGACAAACGGTCATTCACTACCCCGTCCTACGGTACTAGAATCAAAAACCTTACTGATAAAGTGACTAGAGGATTGTAAACTATCAAGAAGAGACGTAAAAATAAACCAAAATATATGGTCCGTGAGAACTACTCTTGTCGATCGTGTCTTGTCAGTCGAGTTATTACTTTCTGATCTTTTAGTGTTACTATCTATTGATCGTTCTCTGTGTAGTGAAGGATAGATATCGTTCTGTCTTCCTGCCTCCAAGATGTACTAGGAAATAGTCAATTGGTTTTCGAAACATTCGTCCCTTGGAAAGGGGTGTGAAGATTTGTGAATCGATTAATTATCCGTTTACGGTGCGGAAGTTCTTGTCGTTTCTTTTCATTAATCATCAATCAACGTAGACCCTTTTATGAGACCGTTGTCTTGAAGGAAGGTATTCTTCTGTTTTAAGTCGAGACGACTTTATCACTTGCCTCTTTTCGTCCATCGGTCAGACGCAGTCGTCTGTCTGATCCCGTTTGGACAAGTGTGGAAAGTCATTTTAGTCATTGTCGTCTCTTGTCGTCCGATCCATTTTTTAGGTACTTCAATATTCAAAGTGATTATTAATATTATCCGATGATGGTTATTAACGACGGTTAATAACTCACGTCCGACACAAGGGAGCAGGAAAGGGTATAGAAGGACTAAGAAATTTGGAGATAGTTCAATTAAGTACCATACAGAGGAGAGTGAGGAAACTTAATACGTCAGTTTGACCTCACTAAGACATGGATCAAATTAAGACTTAGAGGGTGTCTGAGATGGATTCTGGAACGAGTATCCACCTGGAGTCATTTACAAATACCTTAAGTCAATTTTTTGTATAAAAGGTCTTTTGATTTTGGTGTTCCACTACGTCAAGTGTGAAAGACACTACCGATAGTGGTTTTTCTGTCTGTCACTATTACTGTCCCTATCCCTCTTTGTCCTTGGGTGTGTTAACCCGATCGCCCTTACATTTTACGTCGTCGGTGAAACCTTCTGTCGGACCGTCAAAGAATTTTTCAATATGTATTTGCACGGCACACACTCACACTCAGTCTTCAGTGAGTCAGCACAGGCTGAGAAACACTGGGGTACCAGACATCGGGTGGTCCGAGGAGACAGGTACCTTATAAAATCCGTTGTCATGACCTCACCCAACGGTAAAGGAAGAGGTCCCTCAGAAGGGTTGGGTCCTTAACTTGGACCCAGAGTATATTGGGTCGTTAAGGTGGGTATCCATATATAGGTTTTTTTCACTTTTGTATATAGGTGTGTTTGTAAGTATAGTTGTAATAAATATTACCGATTTTTTACTTTTGTTGGGTTTACCGGTAGTTGACGACTTGTCTATTTGTTTTATATACCATGTGGGTGTGTTGTCTTAGGAGGAGACGTTGTTTCCTTGTTTCATGACTATGTACGATGTCGCACCTACTTGATGTTCTTATAATAGGATTCACTTTCTTCACCCTATGTTTCTCGTGTATAATATAATAAGATAAATTTACTTTACAGACCTTATTCGTTTAGATATCTTTGTCTTTTATCTAAGGACCGACGGACTCCGACACCTACCCTTACCTTATTGATATTTACCGGTTCTTCCTGGAAACACCCTACTACTTTTACAAGATTTTAACCTAATACCACTACCGACATGTTGAGTATTTGTAGTAACTTAATATGGTACTTTTACCCAGTTAAAATACCATGCATTTAAGATGGAGTCCTTTCAACAAAAATTTTTTCTTAGATGAAAAATTTTATTTGTTGGTTATCCTACTGGTTTTCGACGAAATTTTGTCGACCTTTCTCTTCTTTGTCCTACCTCCCCCGTCTTTGCTTTGAGACTTGTGTGGAACATAAGTGAAAAACTTTAAAGGGTAATATTCTCACATATACTAAATATATTACGTTTTATTTTAACTTTCCCTCTTTTCGTTAGCGATTTTTGACTTTTTTATATTTTATGTTTACTTGTAGACATAGTCTATCTACCGAATTGTTGTGTCTCTCTTCAATAAAGTTTACCGAAATTATAGTTTAATAAAGATACAGGCATCCTCTAAATGTGATTTCCTGTTTTTCTTGACGTTTCTTTAGTGTTTGAAAAGTCATTAACACAACAATTATTTCGTGACAGTACCAATAAAAAATAAGTTTATATGTTTAAATACGTAAATACGTGTACTGAAACATATACGTGATATTATATATGTACTAAAATATGTATGAACGTAGGTACACAAACGTACGCACATATACCTTTTCCCTTATTCATTATAAGGGAACGAAACAAACCTAGTTCTAAAAATCGTATTCTTTTTTTTCTTATCTTTCAGTTTCTCCAACTTATTTTGAGATTAAGATTTATGGTTAATCTTTGTAATATTTAAGAACTAAAGAAAAATGTTCAGTTTATGTTTACAACCGATCAAGACAGGTGTCTTTTGTGGGTCTTTCTCACTGGTTGGGTTCTTCGTGAGTCTGACAACAGTTATTTCTTAAAGTCAAGGAACCTCTTCGACGATTCGGGTCCGGACTTTGTCCTTTATATGTTTTTCATAGACCTTGTCGAGAAGTATGTTCTTTATCTCCTGTAATAGTTTCTGATATACCTAGTACTCCTTCCTGAGTCTCAGTTACACTTTTTTGAAAGACCGGTTTCCTGCTCGACTTATAATGTTTCTTACTGTCGATTATAAGTTAGCCTTGTGTAAATTCAGACCATCTTTAGGCACTCAGTGTGACAATGATTCCCTTCTACTCATGGTTGTTACTTTGAAACTAACCAGAATGTCTCTTAGAACTCTTAGTTGATTAATAAAGCTTTTGACCACTTTGTCTCCCGTTATAAATAGAACGGAAAGAATTTCCTTGATAGTCTCATTAACTACTCCATTTCAAGACGAAATCCTTTTTTAAAGTCTTAAAACTCATAGTGGTACAACGTTGAAGATTACTTTGTTACTTTGTCATCGACGATTTGAAAATCCACTTCCCGATTGCCACTTTCCTAGATGTTCCTTACCTAGTCCGACCAGTGTGGACTTGGGTGGCTAATTCGAATTGTGCTACTTTTCTGTCTATTGTCTGTAAGACTACACGTCGTCAGTTTCATATGTTGAGTTGTGGTGGTAGGAGCGGGACGGGGTCGTGTTTTTTCCCTTAGACTTTCACTAGGTCGGAGTCCAGATCTAGGTTTCGTGGTCAAATGTCTGTTATGTCTTCCTACCTCCTCTGACAATCTTTTCTAGGTCTCTGCGGTGGTCGTAGAAAAGGTGTTTACCGTGTCCTGTTTTCTGGCTAAAGAAATTGTTTGTCAATTCCCCTGTTTTTCTCCCCTTCTCTCCAAAATACGTTACACACCCGAAACCTAAGCTTGTTCGGTAAAAATTTTACTCTATTGACCCCTTTAGATTTGTGACGAATCTGTAAGTTACTAAAATTCTTTAATGACTAAAAATGTCTCGATATTATAACACGAAACGAATTTACTTCTGAGAAAGTCTCTCTGTGTGACTTTGTGAACGTCTACTTTAGTATACTACAGACCCTGAGGAACGTTTTATTGGATGACCTCCCAAACTACTGACCTAGTCCTTCGTCTGTCACACTGAGACGGGTGCTCAATCACCGACCACTCGAGCCACTGCTCATGTGCCAGCAAGATATGGTAAAGGAGACGTAAATAGTTACAGACTTTAAAAAGTATTTACAAATTTCTCTCTCCTAAGATCCTGTAAAAGAATTACCGTACGAGTCAATTCCTTGTAATAGGGGTGTAGAAGACAGGGTCCTCTTCACATTGATCGGTTAAGGCAAAAGTAAGGAACCGGGGACTTCAAGGGAAGACAACTCACTCAACGTCAGTCCTCTTTCCCTCTGTGTCGTCCGTCTACGGAGAATGGAGTGCCGATGTCCTATCGTGACCACAGAGTTTCACTCTCCACCAAACCCCGTATGTTTGTTGGTTTTTCTACGGAGGTCTTGTCGGGCGACAAGTATTCTGACGGTTCCCCTCTTGCGATACTTTCGAGTTGTTTCAAGAACAAGGTTGGGACGGTTCCGTGTGAACGGTTCAAGTACAAGGACCAATAGGGATATAGGCTTCGTACGGACTCCTGTGGGACACCAAGGTGTTTTTGTGTACAATGGAGGTGCGAAAGGATTCGTATGAATACGACGTCTAACAGTCGTCGCCGAGGTTTGGTCTCGGGGTTCTTTAATATTAGGGACTCAAGAGTCTTCACGAGTCTAAGAGTCCTTAAGACCCTGTGGACGACAAGACGTAAGTGGGTCGTCCACCGCGACTGAGGGGTTGACCCTGTAGTGTCGGTGTCCCTGGGACCTCAGTCGGGGAACTCACTCTATAAATATATTCGGAAGAAAAGGGTGGACGAGTTCTTCACTAGGGACAGTAGATAATCGGAACGTATGTCGTCAACCCATAAGCTCTCAACAGACTCTTTGTCAAACCAATTCGACTCGATTGCACTAAGTTCTATCAGAAAAAATATTTTTGTCACGACACTGAAAGGTTATCATGGATCTGAACTTCTCCTAAACGGAATCCCTCTTCCTTGTCCTTCCGACACGTTGGTACACTTGTGATGGTTCTACGGTGACAAGAACCACACTACCTGCGATGTTCTAACACAAATGTTCGTGTATAAGGTTCCACGAACGATACTTGACTTACAAACACAGGGAAGCTTTGAGTATATAATTTCGGTATTATCGGCACTACACTACCATTGACTTCCACGCCAGAAAATTCTCCATTAATCCAAATCTACTCCAGTCCTCTCACCTCGGAGGTATTACCCTAATTGTGGGAATACTTTTCAACTTCCCTGTACTCTAGAGACACATACGTACGGGGTTCCTTTCCAGTGGACTCCTATATTGGTCCTTCTCCCGGGAGTGATTCCTCGGTTGGTTCGATCGTGGGACTAGAGTCTGTAGGTCGGAGGTCTTGATACTCTTGACTTACGAACGACGTTTGGTGGGTCGGATGCCACAAAGTAATGTCGTCGGGTTGGACTGATTCTGTCACGATGTTAATTGGTCCGAACAAATTCTAGTAATCTCTACTTCTTTTCAGATGTAGTTCGTCCTAATATTCCGAAGTGGGGTGGGAAGGACTCCTTGTTTAGGTTGTAGAGAGGAGTAGGGAGTGTAAGGCTCAGGGGTTTCTCGGTCAAAACTGAGTCGACCCGTCTGACGATCATTGATCTGACAGTCACGGTCTCGGTGTCGTATTTGTCCACTTTTTAGGGGGAAGCAGTACGTTTACTACTCCTTCAAGAGCCAAATGTGACGTTGTCGCAACGGAGGTCCGGTTACGAGTAGAAGGAAATCTCGAGGACGAGACGGGGGGAGGGAGTAAGTGACTGTTTATGCCTCTTCCTTCCGAGTCACACGGACACCTTTCGTCTCGTTAGAGATGGAGACAGATCCGGTACAGGTTTGACTTGTGGTCCTGGGGTCTGAAGTGTCTGGGATGGACCTTCACGTTCTATTACCAGGTCTAGTCCGGATCCCAGTCGAACCCCAACGGTAGACACTACAGTAGCAACGCTTATAAGTGATCAAAGTGGACTTTTTCTTTGTTTTCGATCAGGCTCTCGAGACGTTGAAAAACAAAACTAAAGTAAAAAATATCTAAAAGTAAAAAGTATGCGTCAATTAAAAAAAACCACATGTCAAACTCAAAAGTGTAGACATATCTAAACACAATTGTTGGTGATATTAGTCCCATTGTTTTGTCCTCGTAGTTGGGGTTTTCCACCCTGAAACACGTCAGTTTAGGACGGAAGTGGGGATTTAGGACCGTTGGTGACTAGACAACAAGGGTCGAAACGAAATGGGTCTTACAGTATATTTACCACAGGGTATCATACATTAGAAGTCTAGGACCGAAAAAACATGAGTCGTGTTACCGGCACTCTAGGGGTAGGTACAACGACGGACCTCGTTATCGGACGGGGAAAGGTGACACCTCCTCATAAGGACATATGGAATATGGACATAAGATGTGTGTTATCAATAGGTGAGGAGATGACTTCCTTAGACCCAACAAAGGCACAACCCGGTCAATACTTATTTCGAGAATATAAGTACATGTCCAAAAAACACACTCATGTACAAAAGTAAAGAGATCCCATTTAAGTATCCTCACCCTAACGACCCAGTATACCATATGCAAATCGAAACATTCTTTGACGGTTTGTTAAAAGGTCGTACTAACATGGTAAAACGTTAGGGTGGTCGTTTCGTTAAAGCGTTCGTAAACGATAACACTCGACGAAAAATTAATTCAGAAGGGTCGGGAAAAAAGAAAGAGACAGAATAAAAAAGTTCCAACACTCTCTCTCTCTCTCTAGACGGAGGGTAGGGAGTGGTGAGAGACCGGACAGGGTGGATAAGGGGAGGAGGGTGTCGTGAACGGAATGAGGATTTTAGAGTAAGGTCGTTGTGCTACATGTGTCTGTGTCTCCGGTAAGGGGGTGGTCCCACTGGTTGGTAGGGACACACGACCTCTGACTCCTTAAAGGACCCTGCCCCCGGAAAGTCTCACAGGATCCTTTTGGTCGGACAAAGGTGGAGGTGGGGCACTCAGAGACAGTATGGGAGTACCTCGAGGACTGTTGACACCGTCGACGGGACTTCGACGGGAAGGAAACAGAGAAGTCGATTTGGCTTTGGAAGTACATGAGTTCTGGAGTCCGTCGTAGGAGTGAAGTCGAATCACTGGCCACGATATCTGACTTACGACACAGGGAGGTTTTCAGTATCCAATTTAGGATTGTGGGTTAGGCTTCCATAGACCTCCACCCTGGAAAACCCCCACTAATCCAGAACTCCCTTACCCTAATCATAGAAATATTTTCTCTGGGTCTTTCGAGGGACTGGAAGGGTAGTGTACTCCTGTGACGATTTTCGCCAGAGCCTTGGTCCTGGTCGACACGATGTCGTGTAGACGGAGGGAGAACCTGAAGACGTCTTGATACTCTTTACTTAAAGACAACAAATATTCGGTAGCCCGGTACTATAAAACAATGTCGTTGGACTTGTTGGCCCTGTGACCCGCTCGAGACGGGGAAAGGACGTAGAGACAGAGGAGAAGACGTGTGACCCCCGTCCTCCGGGACGAAGGACGGAGTCACGTCCAGAAGAGTAGTGACACCGGGTATCGACCGCCCGACCGTCGTGGTCGGCTCATGTGCAAGGGGGCGGGGTGGCGGCCGTCGAAAGGGGCGCCTAAGACTTGTGGAGGAGCCGGTTCGGTGGAAGGTCACAGACGGTCAGGTAAGGAACCTCTGGAGTGTGGATTGAGGATGGAAGGGAGGGTGTAGAAGATGGTAGAGAGAACCGTTAAAACCGTAGTCGAGCTACCGGGTCCACAGCGGGGTAGACATATTGAGCCGACGGAAGGGTGAAGCCTACTGAAAGTAAAAGTGAGACGAAACCTGTGAACGTGTTGTTGTTGGAGTGGTAGTGGTTCTTGACGAGGTCTCAAGGAAGACGGGAAGAGACACAGGTGACGAGTACCGAGTGAAAAAATAATATAGGATCATTGGTTAGATGAGAGGTAGGAATAACTCCGAAGATCGATTAGTTAAGAAAAGTTAAATGGAACTGGTAATTCCGGAAGAGACCAAAAGAGATTGAGATGTGTGTCTGTAAGGTTCCTACGAAAGAGATCAGGGGACTTGTGAAGTTGGAGATTAAGAGGATGGTGAATAAAGTTGTTTATAAATAATTCACAGTTAATACCTGGTAAGTAACGTTGTCCACTACTTCTATTTTTCCAATTTCATCTAGTGTAAGAGACAGGGGTACCCGGATGTTTCGTAATGTCGTTTGTCTCTTTATTGTTATTTCAGTATTCATAATATAATCTTCGTTTGCCGATACCCTCATATGTCTCTTAAAGGGTTCAATTACTCTTAATGACTATTCTCACCGTTTTTACTTGATTGAGATTTTTATACGTGTGGTACAGTACGGTAACACTGGTCGTGACAACGGACCGTTGACATCGTTATGGTTTAGAAAGGTTTGTCGAGAGATCCGTCTACTTGAGACTGAGGGAGCAGGTAGGTGAAAGGAGAGAAGGTGTTTGGAAGGGACATACCCGTAAAAGGAAAGGAAAAGTTTCTTCAATGTAGTCGACACGAGACCTAGAGTAGGGAGTTAGGGACCTGAACCAAGGTAGTCAATCCGTCAGCACCCTTCCTACCACACACCTTCCGTCGTACTTTCCTCGTAAAAAATTTACACGTCCTCTGGACCCACCTTCAGGGTCCAAACGAGAGTGAAGACACTGGATCCCGTCCAGTAAAGAATCAAAGGAAAGCATCCTTTACTTTTCCGACCTGATCGCTAGAGGTTCCGCAGGAGACCCCGATTGGACGAGACTGTGTGTGAGAAGTGAGAGTAAGACAAGAGAAGAGAAACGATCGAAGAGGATCCAGATTTTCACACGAAGACAGAAGGAAGGAAGGATAGATCCCGCCCTTATCGAAGAAATGATTTGTGAGGAGACGAGATAACTCGGACCAGAGACTCCAGTGGTCACGACGTGTCGACTCTCGAAGGGGAGGTCGGGGTGCACGACAAGTTGGTCGGACTGCAGGGGAGTAGGTCAAGAGTACTACTACTTCGTGAGACCACAGGGGATAAGGACCTACTACATGGAAAGGGGTAGAAGAAACGGCCAAATAAAGAGTAGAAGGGAAACCGGAGGTGGACTCACCTCCACTCCGTTAGAAAGCGTAGAACGAGAAGACATTCTGAAAGGGAGAGTCTCTCCGGTGTGACACATTCTAAACAGGTCTGTGCTATGTCGACGAGTGATCGTTCGTTCTGAGTCTTGACGTAGTCAGCCTAGATGACTCCTGAATGGTCCCCGTTACTCTCGCGGGGATTTGTCCCTGGGTTGTGGTTGACAGGGACCGTCTCAGCCCCTGTGTGTCCTGCGAGAATGGACAGCGACGAAATCCTTCAGGTCCCGTTAGACGTGTAAGACGTCGGACACTTTTGCGTAGGACGGGAAGAGGGCCCCGACGTTTGTTTGTTTGTTTTCCCTATAATCAAAGTCGCTGTGGTTAAATGGGTACGTCTAGGGAAAGACGAAAGTAAAGTTCTTGATTTTCTGGTGTTTCTTAAGGGTACTGACTTCGGTCCGCACCCTCGCAGTGTGTTTCGTGGGGAGGTCCGTCCTGGACACACACAAAAGTGGTACGAGCCACTCTGGGGTTTTACGGAGCAAATGGTGAGCCTAGGGGCACTTGTGTGCCGTGCCAACTTACGCTTACGGCTTCATCCCGGCGTCGTAGAGATGTCCAGGGAGACGTCGGTATGCACCGTCTCGAGCCAAGACCTACACTCCAATTACGTTTGTTTCTAAACCGAGACACCGAGGGTCTTGGTGTCATTTTACAATGACATTCCCTTCCCATTTTCCGGATCAATATCCAACGAGCCATTACCTGTCGTGGTTGGTATAATGTTGGACCGCTTTCTTTGGTCTCCGTCAGTTAGAATGTGGTCCCTTACTCCGCGATGTGTACGAGTCATTCGCTTTTTTGGATTTTACTTTCCGTCCTTAGTTCTTCCTTGGATCAAGGGTCCTTCTGTTTCATCCTTTCGGTGGAAAATGGGGTCAAACTTTTTGGGTCTGGAGCTACCACATCCCAAGAAGATGTGTCATGAGGTTCCTTTCCATAAAGGACGGTGCGAGTCAGGACCCACAGTGTGTTCGGTGTCACCTCTCAGGTGGAGGTGGGTCACGGAGACCGCAGTGGTCGCGGGGGGAGGACCTAGGTCCAAGTTGAGGGTGGGTAGGTTTTCACGTACCTTAGAGGTCATTCGTGTACCAAAGAGGTCATTCGTGTCCGTCCCCACCGATAGGTGCGGACCGTACAGAACAGGACGAGTGAAAGGGTACCTAGAGGGGGACGGGGTGATGTTAACCCTGATTTTGTAGTGAGAGTGATCTGCTATGGGTTAAGTAAACATTTATAGTTTTACAATGATTAACTTCCGGTTATTTTGTGTTCCATCGTGGACGTGTCTCCTTTATGACGGGGTCCAACTTACCCGTTTTTCATTGGGTCGTGCACCTCCCTACCCCACCTTCGTAGAGACACCCCCAGGGAGTTAGGAAGATTCGTTCTGAAAGTTTGGTCCCTTAGTTGTCTCTTCCACTCCGGAGAGACACGTTATCCTATTGAAACATTCAGTTTCACAATCCTTTTTGGAAGAATCATTCTTAGAGAAGAGTCAGTAAGGTCGGCTTGACTAACACTTATACCGAATCTTCTACTGTCTCGGACACTTTGGCTTCTACGATTCCGTTAACCTCCCCTCTAGTTACTCTACTTTTCTGCTGAAATTCTCCTGTCCCCTACCCCTGTGACGGACTAAAGATAAAGACCTCTTTTTAGTGTCCGACATTGAATCCCGGACGTTCGTCTTTTACCGGGAGAATGTGTGAGATTAGAAATGCGGATTCATGAGGGAAGTCTTGTACGTTCAATTTAGAGACAGGAGATATCTTTGATCTCTACAATAACTGGTTCCGTCTCATACGGGTACGTCACTCACCGAACGTTTGTTGTCCGAGAAAACTTTTGTTTACTGTGCCACACACCACTCTTGGATCTCCGGTCTCTCCACCTCTCGTTCAGCAATCAGACCTCACACCTCAGTCTTCGTCGTTGACTGTACGACAGTTGATTCGAAAGGTATTAAGACGTTAGATCTGAGTCTGTTGTGTCGTTCCGGTGGTCTTTCCGTACCCAGAGGTCCAGTGTTTACCTGAACTACGGCGGTTTGTAGTAATAAGAAAAACACGGTCGATGAACGTCTATTCGTTTCGTTAAGGGTGAGACCCTAGCAGATTGTCACCGTACTCCGTGTTAATCAAAATTGGTGAAAGAAACCCTGGGTTTAAGGGTCCACCTGTCCCTTCTTCCGTTAACCATTCACTCGATGAACCCCTGGATCTCTTGAGGTTTGGGAGACTACCGGGACGTCACGGCCGCCCCTGCGACCACAGGGGTCCTCCTGGATGCTGTAGTAGTAGTAGAAGGAGGAGGACGAGGAGCGACAAACGTGCGGCGGTCCTCCCGTACGAGTGGTCCGCCTCCCAGAAGTCGGGACGGCCGAGGAAACCGGTGGTTGGTTCCGTTTCCGCACTGTCTCAATTGTCCTTTGAGTGTTGTGTATTTACTTTTCCTTTACTTGCGTCCTTTTTTTTTTTCTCTACTTGTATTTGTACCTTTATGGGAGGGTGGAGGTGTTTCTACGTTTTGTTTTAACTCTGGTCTTGTCTACCAATATGACTTGTGAAGAATACAACTTTGTGTCGAAATTGAGAGGTGTCCGGTAGGTAAGAGGGAGGAAAACACTTAGTTCATTCCCTCTTACGTACTACTCTTATTGGTCTTCCTCTATAAACCCACCAAAGACCACTTTTCTACTAATAAAGTGTTGATAGAGGTATTTGTGGACATCCAGAAGTTTCCGATCGGTTTCTTTAGTCTAACCTCACCAAAGTTGGACAAAACATTCGTTGTAGTGACGTTTCCTAGTGAAAAGTTATATTTTAGTGATGTTCAAGTAGTTTATATAGTCGGTTTAACGGAGTTTATACTAAAGCACTCGTGAAAATTCAGGTTGTATCACTTTCATTTTAAGACTGATGAATCCTCCAAATATTTACTCCCGGTCTCTTCTTGATCTTAAGTATCCATGATCGATACAGTTGTCTTCGTAGACAGTTAAAATCCGGTAATTTTTAATAAAAAAATTTTTTTTTCTTTTCTTTGGTTTTGTTTCCTGGGGTCCTTTCGGTTCGGGTTAGGACTTTCGTCGACTGATAATGAATCCCTCTCTTTAGATTACACAGTCTAGGATGAGATCTTAAGTGGTTTCTGTCTCTCACACGGTCGAGGGAGGTAATCTGAGGTACTCGGGAGGAGAGGTCCCGCGTGGAGAGGGTCCAGAGAGGTGTGAGTCGGGACCGGAAAAGATTTGCTTTTCCGCACAACAGATGTTGTGAGATCTGTCTCGTCCTCGACGTGTCTTGGTGTCCGAGTTCAATCCGAGGGTGTACACTTTGTTGCTCGGGTGCCACTCCGGTTCGACTAGGGAAGTTGTTTCACTCCTGTTCTCGACTATTCGGTTCTCCAAGGCTGTCCGAAACAGGAGTCTGTCCATTGACAAAGGTATTCGGTGTAAATTATGTACACCCCTCCTACGTCCGCATAGATTAATAGGTTCCTCGGGTCTACATGTCGTAGACCCCGATACGAGTCTGTAGTTGAAGTCGAGAAGAAGTTTGGACACTGTCTGTTACTTAAGGTCTTCCCTCCTTCAATCCGGCAAACCCTTTGTTACTGAGATTTGTGGACCCGAAAATGTACATTTAGAGTCGAGAAACAACTTATATCTTTTATTTCATTAAGTGTCATCTTCCCTTTTATCCTCCTTAGACACATCTGATCTTTATTGTGACATCCTTCCTTTTGTGCGGATTAATTTTTTAGAATTTCGCTCTTAGATGATAAGGACTTTATGATCGTACATGTTTATCTATTTCTTGTTCCTCTTTAGTACGTTTATATTTTCATTATGTGGTTATGACCTAAGGTAGTTCTTTACTCTAAAAATTTTTTTTGTCTTAAATTTTTTTCTTTATTCTTATATGCTGTTTAGTCCAATTTAATTTTACTTGAACATAGTAAACATTTCACAATTCAGACTCAATCTTTATCTCCGGTCGTTAGTGGAGAAGATGAAAAGGAGGGTACATTGTCTTCACTGTCGGTGGCGGGGTCGTGAGTTGTGCTACCTGGATACAGTAATTATCCCGGTGTGGACCCTTCAGTGGGTCATCCTCCTCTCTCTTCGAGTGGTCAAACTGCGGGCTCTCCTGGAGGTCGTCTCTCTAGTCCAATACCGGTAGGGCGTCCAGAAGTATTTCCAGTAAATACACGAACGCCTGGACGCGCACTCTCGTTTTGTTCTGACTAAAAATAAACTAGAACTTAATAAAGTAATAGGTGTGTTTAAGAATACCGAGATACATTTGTGTTTAATTTCTCAAACTTTGACTTTTGTTATTTGCTAAGTCCTTATAAGTCCAACCTTATGTTATGTATACTCTGCCATTGTGAATTGTCTCCGAATGTACACAAAAGAAAAAATTAACTCCGGTCTAGATAATGTATGCGGTCAGTTGGGACTTACTATAAGGTATTTCAAACCGGTTCAGAACTAGTAGGGCTTTGTAGAGTCCTTAATAATACCTGTTTTTATACTATGTTGTCGGTCACTACCTGTGTACTCTGAGCAGTCTCAGTCATGTCGGGAGGTCTCCCGATGTTTCCTTTAGTTTTGCGTCTGTGAGTCACAAGGTACCCCACATCGAAAGTCAATTGGGGGAAAAATGGGTTATGGATATTTATTTATTTATCACTTAAACTCTTAAGAAAAGGAAACCCCTTTTTATTAAGATTTAAACATTGACTTTGATACCTTTTTGATTATAGTGAAATCTTTTTACGCACTCATTACAGTTTGTGATTTACGAAATCCACAATAGAGTGGATGGGGATTGTAGACATTCCACCCGTAATAATATAATGTGTAGTAATGATAATAATAATATAATACGGATAAGATGTATACTCCTTTACTCCGTGTTTCTCCAATTCATTGAACGGGATTCCAGTTTTGATTCACCTTTTTGACTGGAGTCAAAGTAGAAAGACTAAAATCGGAAACGGTAATGTTGTTCCGAAACATTAGTCGGTATTAGAGTAAGATAAATAAATTAGGTTTGTTGACGGGACACTTCAAGGATAAAGTATTCTCTTTGAAGGATAAAATATTCTTTTTGACTCCTTCGATTCCGAGACTCTTCAATACCAGTGTGTTGAAATCCTGCACCGATGATACTGACTAAGTAAGGTTGAGATCACTGTTGAAGTAACTCACAACGTGTTTGTCTTAGTCTTCTGGTCACCTTTAACATTCTTCCTTCTGGGAAATGTTATATGTATTGAAAGATCCGTTGTTCTCCTTCCCAATGAGATCTTCATCGCCGAAAGATCAGTGACCTCAAAAAGTTCGTTCCCGACCCTATGACCCTACAGATTGTAAGTGTACCTTCGGACTTGACATTCAGAAAGGCTGACATCATAAGATCGTAAGTTTTGACTCTTAGACTTGTCTGTTTCCGACCTTTGTAGAACCACCTGAAGGATCTTCTCTTTCCTGGACTTCCCATCTTTTGTAAACTATCTTTCTTTCTCCTACCCTTTTAGTACATTCTGGTGTTTCGTCCTCCCACGTTTATACTTCCTACATGTACAAATATGGACATGCACTTCCCGATTCTTCGACTGTGTGTCTATTGGGTTAGCCTCTTTTATCAAGTAATGGTTAATTTATTGTCGAAAGTTTAGAAATTTCTTATAAATCGGAAAAACACTATAACTGTTACTGTACTATGTGAAAAATCAAATTAGAAGTTATAATTGTAAAAGAGGGAGTGAAAGAATTCAAATCTGTTATTTACTTCGTTATGTAAATCGAGTCTGAACATGGTGAATGAGTAAAGGTGCCACATTTGTGAGAGCGGTACAACCCCTCTCTACATCTCATCGTGTGGTCATGTCTCATAAAGGTGGTCTTTGTCTGTTGTCTGTATTAATTGGAGTTCCAGTGTCTACTACTATTACATCACTTCAAAGATTCTTCCTTACTTAAAACCCATAAATAATGGAAGCAAAATTTATATTAAATTCACATTCAAATATATTAAATTGAATAGCAGCACCGACACGAATCTTTTATCGAGTGTTCTGAGGACTTGTAAGCGATAAGCCGAGAGTGTTCCGGTGCTTTCGGCCGAGACTGTATGCCCACCGAGATTTTAGAATTCTGAGGAGGGAGTTCACCCAGGTCCCCAAGTCCGAACCCCGGACCCTGTTTGGGTCACGCGGTGAGTGCCTTTAATCGTCCAGTCTTCCGAACCTTTCCCTCAGCCAAGACTGTTCACGTCAGAATTTGTACGACTCATATTTTGCTGTCGTTTCCTCGGTGCTTACCTTTACAAGACCTTCGTCGACCTTCATGGTCTTAGGTTGGGCCCAGTCGACTCTTGAGCTCAAATCTTCAGTATGCGTGACTCCACGATCGATTTGTGCACCCTTTACGACCCGGAAGACCCGACCCCGTTGTTCTTTTTTTGTTCTCACGATTCCTGACTCGGACTCCCTTATCGGCTTTAATCTTCCGACCTCTGCCCTTTCGTTAGTTGTTTCCTGCCCCGCTACCCCCTTTCCGTCGCCTTCTCAGTCCGTTGTTTGTTCCTTCCTTTTGGCTCCTTCTCTGGTAGTGGCATAGATTGCGATGTCCTGTTCCTCCTACTTCTGACTCTTTGCCAAAGACTCAAAAGGATGTTTAGTCTCCCGAAAGCACTCTTATTAAAGGACCTTTCACCCCCCTGCCTTTAGTCCAATGTTTGTTTGTTTTCTGAAAATTTTCGGTCTTTAATAATTTGTCAACTATAATTCCCAATTCTTCTCTTCTCTGTTGTTACTCACTAAATAAAAGCCGTCGATTCTGGACTTATGTCCCATATTTTTAGCCCTCACCAGTTCCTCATTAATAAATTTATTTAATATATCCCGACACTTGGTCTACTCTAGTACAAGAGTTACCCTGTTGTTTGTGGTGTCTCACGACTTGTCTTTTTCCTCCGGGAATTTCACATTTCCAGTCAAAATGTAGTCTCGAGGTTATGAAGGAAGACTTTTAAGTTCAATTCAAAATGTGGACACTTGTCATTTCAACTTGGAATGTTCTTTAAGTCTACTCTTGATCAAATGATTCAAAGAGTCAGAAACACACTGATATTATTGATTCATGGATACCTTTTGTCGTCTCTCCATATCTGTCTTCATTACCCCCTCCACTCACATCACTCTAAAAAAAGGGGAATCTCTTAAAAGTCGTCTCTTATCGACAGACAAAGACTTCGCGTGACCTGTGTCGAGACGGCTCTGTTCCTATTTCTTGATCGGTTGTAAATGATCACGAAAACGTAGTCTTTTCACAGTCTACGTCTCCACTCTAAAACCTCCCGAGTCGATTGTATGGTTCTAGTATGTCGATCATTTACTGGTCCGGTTAGTTTAGGTCCAGAGGGGGTAAGATTTCAGAAATGGAGAAAACATGTATGACCCAACGGAGATTTCACAAGGTGTTTAGAGAGTTCTCTTTCAGGCCACCTGATTCATGGTCTTATACTCCCCGTCGGTCGATCCCGGTTCTCACGAATCCTCGGTAGGTGTCCGTACGAAGAAAGGTCGTTAGTACGGTGAGACAATTGTTTATTCTACGCGTGTTTTGAAGTTGACAGGTCCAGGGACGGACAAACATCAAGGACACTTTTAGTGGTAGTTTTGACCAGGAAATCTTTCGAGGTTCCTCATATATGTTTACCGATTGTTTGAGTACTCTTCTACGAGTCATAGGCATCGGTATTCCTTTTACATTTAGTTTGATGTCTGTCTGTGGTGAAGTGTGACTGATCTTACCGATATTAGTTTTTCTGTTTATTATTCACGACCACTTCGATGTCTCTTTGACCTTGGGAGTATTGTGAGGATCACTCTTATATTTTACCACGTCGACGAAACCTTTTGTCGGACTATCAAGGAATTTTCCGCTTTGTGTTCAATGGCATACTGAGTCCTTAAGGTGAGGATCCATATATAAGCTTTCTTAATTTTTGTATACAAGTCTTTTTTATTAAACATGTACTTACTTACAAGTATCGTCGTAAGAAACAAGTGTAATCGGTTTCTGACTTTTATTGGGTTTACGGATGTATAATGTGAGACTCGTTCTTTCGTCAATGTTTGTTGGTGTGCGACATACTCAGGTAAATGCACGCTACAAATCTTAGTCGTTTGGATATCTCTGTCTTTATCTGACCACCAACGGATCCCGTCCCCTTCCTTACCTCTCCACATATTCCTATTACTAATTTCCCATGTCCCAAAGAAATACCCCTCACTCCTTTTATTTACAAGATTTTAACACCACTACGTGGTCAGTCTTACCGACGCTAGGTTTTTAGACGTTCGTTATTTACGACCTCTCCCACACCTCTTTTCCCTTGGGAGGATGTGACAACCACCCTTACGTTTGATCATGTCGGTGATACCTCTTGTCACACCTCTAAGGAATTTTTTAACGTTTATCTTGATGGAATACTGGGTCGTTAGGGTGACGACCCGTATGTGTGGCTCCTTTGGTCTTAACTTTCTCTGTGTACATGGGGTTACAAGTAGCGTCGTGACAAATATTATCGGTCCTGTACCTTTGTTGGATCTACAGGTAGTCGTCTACTTACCTATTCTTTCGACACCATGTATATGTGTTACCTCATAATGAGTCGGTAATTTTTCTTAAGTAAACTTAGTCAAGACTACTCTACCTACTTTGACCTCGGCTAATATGTCTCACTTCATTCGGTCTTTCTTTTTGTGGTTATGTCATATGATGGTGTATATATACCTTAAATCCTTCTACCGTTACTGCTGGGAGATACGTTCTGTCCTTTTTTCTGTGTCTACACATATTGCCTGAAAACCTGAGTCTCCCTCTCCCTCTCCCACCCTACTAAACCCTCTTATCGTAAGATTGTACATATGATAGTACATTCTTAACTTAGCGGTCAGATACAGACTGCGTCCTATGTCGTACGAACCCCGACCACGTACCCCTACTAGGTCTCTCTACAATACCCCTCCCTCCACCCTCGCCCCAAGTTTTTTTTATTTATTTATTTATTTTTAATTTTTATTTATTTATTTATTTTAACACCAATACCGACGTGTTAAAACTGATATTATTCTCAGTGACCTGACATATGAAATCTACACACTATACATTTGATTTAGAGTTGTATCGATAAAATTTTTTAATTACTTACTGATTTAACAGTCTGTTCCGGTTAGGAGGGGTTAGTAGTACGTAAGCATTTGGTTCCTTTCGAGACGAGAGGGTTAAGAATTTTCTAACCGAACTCCTATACTTTTTCATTTGTCGAAGGGGGCTAAAGACTCACCGAAATCGTTTCCCTTATTTGACGTGAACTCACGAACCATAGTCTTAGACTCGAGTTTCCCTGAAATTTCTACTGAATTACGAATGTCTACTCTTTACGGAACAGATCTCTTCAATGTGTCGACACATTTTAGTAAATCGACCTTTCACAGTCTAGCGACAGAGAACTGAGACACAAGTGACGAAAAAGGGAAGTGTTCCGAAGGTACTACGAACGTCCCATCTTTGTTGTATAATTGTTGTAATAATTTAATATTCTCCAAGGGGGTTTTCTTGGTTCCTAACAGGACATCATAAGAAATTATGGGCGTCTTTCGGACTAGACCGTTTCAAAACGAGTTTCTGAGTGAGAATTTCTTCGTGTTCGTCGAGTTAAAGGAACTAGGTGTGATACCACGTCTCGTTATGTATTCAGTCTCCTCTCTCGAAATTTCTCTTCTCATACAACAAATGAGAGTAAATATGAATCTCATTCCCGAAGGGTCCACCACGATCACCATTTCTTGGACGGACGGTCACGTCCTCTGTATCCTCTACCTCAAGTCAGGGACTCAACCCTTCTAGGGGGACATCCTCCTTTACCATTGGGCGAGGTCGTAAGAATGGACCTCTTAGGGTACCTGTCTCCTCGGACTGTCAGATGCCAGGAATTCCATCGTGTCTCAGTCTGTACTGATTGCACTGAATCGTGTGTATGAATAATTTTCTATGTCCCTTTTACTCTCACTCGGACCATTGAAGTCTACGTAAAGACTTAAATATCTAAAGAGTCGGTATTTTCCCTTTTAAGGTAAAACTAAGTTGTCGGTTTAAGTAGGAGGTCCTTTTCGGATTGTGATTTTTCCGTCTAATATCAACAGTCATTCAATAAAACAAACAAAAAACAACAACAACAACAAGACCCAAAAAAACCGCCCACCCCTTCGCCTCCAGTGTCTGAAGACCTCTCTTGACACGAGTTTACGTCCCTTGTTCTTACCCCCGACCCTTAGAGACGACTTTATTTGTCTCATACTACACCCTCGTTTCACACTCCGAGGAACGTCTATTGTTAAGACAGAGGATAAAACTCTCAAGGAATTCGAAACTCCTTAGACTGTCACTATACTCGGTTGAGACTAATTGTTTCTAAGAGACTCCTGCTCCTACTGACATTTCAGGGGGTTCCCATCGAAACGAAGTGTCCGTCCGTGATTACGAGTCCCTCATCTCTTAGGTTCAAGTTTGCATCTTGGCTTAGGAAGTCACCCACAACTTTACGTGACTCCCACTTTAGTTCGGGACTCTTGAGTCCAGATCCGTCTCGACCAGTGTTCGGTGGTGGGATACCAGTGTCGACCCGTTGTTTCCGTTGTGAGGAGAGGACTCGTCGTGCTGAGGCAGTTAGAGATGGATTTAGCGTGAGGCGACGGTCCGAGGAAGACTGGAAAGGGTGTCTGTACTTATTCGCTTCTCCACATTTTCGTTTACGTCACAACTCCCTCGTCGCTCGACGGAGTACACCGGCGCTATGTCTCCGACGTGTCCTTTCCCGCGGACCTTGGTGATCGATCTCTCGGAGTTTGGTCGTCTTTTTTTAACTCTGGTAGTCATTTTTGAACCCTCAATTTTTGAAAACGACCAAAAGACATCAGAATTCATTTTAGGGTCCTTCCGGTTACCGAAGATTTACCGTATGTACTTTTTTTTTTTTTTTTATCTTTCCTGCTAAGGTAGACAATCTAATTTACGAAAGGAAGGAAAGATGGGTGATTGGAGACGTCAGGTATCTTTGACTGGTGTCTTTCGAGTACGAGAGACAAGACAGAGTGGGAGAGTCGGAAAGAACTTCAAGAAAAATCCCTCTATAAAGATATGAAATATTCGACGGTCCTGGGTCTCTTTATCGTCCCTATTACGTTTATTTTTGGAGTGAATTTTAAGATCTAGAAAGAGAAACTATCAAGACCACATCCTTGAGAAGTTAGACATCCTGAACGTAAGAGGGAATCCGCTAGACATACATATAAAGTCCACGAACGTAAGAATTTAGAGAAAATTCTAACCTGGTTGTCACAAGAGTCGATTATTTCTCCTTACTTAGTCGAATAAGTTATTACTTGACAAAGGATTTCTCTATAGACCCTTAGGTTCTCTAATCCAATATTGGTTTAGATGTTGAACTCCCGAACCAACGAAACTAGAATGTAGTCAGACGGACGGTCACCGTGGTGATTACATCAAGTATACATGAACCCCTCGTTTCGTTTCCTACGAACTCGATTTTTTTTATCTAAAACTAGGTATTAAGAGTCGGGTTTCAAGTTTCTGTCGGTCGCACCTCGTTACTAAGACTACTCGTCACTTGGAGACACTTTATGGGGTTCCACTCTTTTACGGTAACCTTAACATTCCGACCCCCTTATCCTTCTCTACTTTTCAGCGGTCCCTATATTCATTTCGAGACCGACCGGAGGTTGACGATTGTTACGGTACACACAAACAGAGCAAAGAGGGGCGGGACTCGGAGGACAGTAGTGTGTCGTGACTCCGGCTCCGGGTTGTCCGTTGTCGTCGATGTTCACTTCTCGCCCCTCGGTCTCGCAAACATGACTTGATGTTTCAAATCCCCCTGTTCGGACTTCTTCCTTGTCAAGTCAAAGAGGTTTAGAATTCTCTACTCCATACGTTTGTCTCGTTCTATCCCCGTAGAACTTATCTTTGTTGTTCAATAAAACCAGTCTTCTGAGCACTATCCAGAAATCGAAGTGGGAAGCGATCGACATACTAGAACCTTTTCAGTGAAGTAGGAAGGTTAAGAGTCGAAGAAGTCGACAATGTGACTTTCCTATTTTATAGAAATGTAGGAAGTCCCAATGACATTCCTAGTTCAGTCTAATCTTATACGAAACATTCGATTTTCCTGATGACTTGACAATAAGTGAGGTCCCTTGTTTAGGAATGACTTACGAAGAGTACGAGGACCACGTCCTGAACCTACTCTGTCGTCGTATCGCTCGGGGTCGGGGGATCCTCGTCTCCTGTCGTTCCACACTTGTGTGTGGGTAGAGAAGTTTCACCACACCTTGTCTCTACCTCGACGTTATCAGGGTCCCTACCTCCGGTCCCAGAGTCCTTCCCCTATGACCTGGACCCGGAACTTCTCATTCACCTACTACCGGTCCGTCGTCTCCAGTTCTGTACGGAAGTTCCCTCTCTCTTTGCTTGTTCGTCTCTCCACACTCTCATATGGCTCAAATCTTTCGCCACTGACCGAAGGACACCGACGTCGCGTCCGATGTGTCCCCTCTCACGGACCGACCTTTGCCCAACACTTCCCGAGACGTGGGACTGTCTCAATAAACGGTGGTTTACTCTCCGTTGACCATTTACGACTTCTTTAATTCTCCTTTTGCCGTCCAAAAAAAAGAAGGGAGAGGGAAAGGGAAGGAAGAAGCAGGACTGATTTTTTTATCCTGTGTTGTAGTTGGAAGTTTAATGTCAGACCCTCTTACTGTCGACGACGTCGACGACATTGTCTTCGTACATTCCTCCTGTCTCTCCTGTGGGTCCTTTCCCGCAGCTAAGGTGCTCCCTCTCGGTCCCTCTATAAATGGTTCCCCTCACTGCCGCCACCACAGGTCCGTCTTGTCTCAACTCCTTCCATTAGGTTCGTCTCCCACGTGGTCCTCGTTTCTATGTCTCAGTATTTCTCGCACGGTTTGTCAAGTCGTTCTCACATTCCAGGTTCCCCTTACACTGTGACACTCCGGCGTCTCCACCCGTGTGGTCGTGGTCCTGACGTCTCCACTTCTCATGTCCACGATCTGAAATCCGACGGACTCAAGATCACAAAATTAAGATGAAGAAAGATCACGACACTGGAACTTGTCCGACAAATTGGAGCGATTTGGAGTAACTATTTTACCCTGATACTTGTCTTAGATATCATATTCCAGTGACTTCTTAATTTCCTCTACTAGGTACATTTCCCGAATCCTGTCTTTCACGCTAAATGTGATTCGTGAGTTACTTAATGATGGTAATAGTAGTGCAAACAAGAATGTCTTTTGAAATATCCTTTGATAATATCACGGGTTCAGTTCTCTTCTCCGGGACCTGATCCCGTCTTTTCTCTTTAGTCTACGTTCGTAGAAAGACTCAACCTTCACTAACTGACCTCAACCACCGTCCCTCTCTACTACCCGCCCTGATTTATATCATACTCAGGTCGAAGGATTGAACCTATCGATCCATGTACTTACTTTTATGACTCGTGAAACCCTCCATGACTTATGTCCTATACAGACCCATTGTAGGTCTACTGACACAGCTCCTGTGATAACTCTATGCCCAGAGACCGAATCCTTTCTTGTGTCTCTTTCCGAGATAGTAATGGAGGACTAGATTTAGAACATAATTCTCAAACTTTTGGCTGGAGTGGACGTCAATTTTTTCACTGGATTCCTCGATACAGACTAAATACATTCGTAGAGGGTCCGGTGTCAAGTGACTTTATGTAGCTGTCTGGGGATTGGGTGTCTCCTTTTCTTTTGGGGTCGGGGGGTCTAACAAGCACAAACACAGAAATCTTAGTACACCGATGTCCCCAAATGTGGTGGTAAATTCCCTGTTGGTGGTGCCGAGTGTGTGTTCGTTTTCGTTCCTCACGTCTCTTGACTTACATCTTCTGTGTGTCTCTCTTTCTTTTTACTCTTTTGTTTCTCGAGTATTTTTCTCCTCTCGCGTCGACGGATCATGCATGTCAAAAGTATTTCGAGTCTACGTAGGTCCGTGGTCTGAGACCTCTAGTGGGGATAGGGAGAGATGCACACTAAGGAACGTAAGATACGTTTGTCTTACTAGGGACGCCGATTGTGTCTACTCTGCCGGTTCTTATGTCTCTTGTTTTGTTCTTTTACCAGTTCCAATCCCCTGCAGTTGTACCTCCTGTTCTTCGGTCACTTTCTCCGTCCTCGTAAGTACCTCCCTTCGGCATTGAACCCTTTTTCGTCACAGGACCTTCCGTTGTATTCTCTCCCGAAATTTCTTCGTGACTCAATCAGTTATGATAGTTTACGATGTTTCTTTAGTTTACTCTCTTTCTATTTTGGTGACCTTTGTCGTTAATTCTCCAGGGACCACTAGAAAGAGTCTCGTCGTTAATAAGTATTGAGTTTTAATGGACTCAACTCATTAATGATATTGAATTTTTGAAACGTAAGTTTAGACTGACAGTATAATCAGCATGACAAATAGGAACCCATCCATTATACAGAGACGGAACCCAAAAGGAGAAAAATTTTTATTACTATTCTAGAGGGAGGTTGGGATCGGTAAAACGAGACATGAAATTTGACGTACCCCCAATTTGTACAGGTATGTATGATTTTTCAAGTGATTTGACTACTAAATTCTGAACGTGTGAAATTCTCTCTTGTTCTGAGGGAGACGGGGTAGGAATGTGTCATTAGTCTAAGTTTTTAAATTTTGTTTTATCCCCGAATATTTTATCATACGTTTCAAACTGAGTTTCGTAAGAACCTTAGAGTCCTTAGTGGGGTACCTTAGGAGTTGGAGTCGGAAGAATCCATTACCTCCTCAATGACAGAAGTGGTTCTTTGAGTAGGTACTTTCAAAGGTGTGAGTGATAATCCCGATACAATCTCTATATATATATATCTATATAAAAAAAATTCTTTCTTTTCTTTTTGTCCGTACGTGGGGGTAGTTGACTTGGGACGTCGGTCGTTGTACTTGGCAGACCCTCCCCCTGGACTGCCCAAGTCCGGTCCCCGCGGGGGCTCCCCAGGATGGAAGTACTCCACGAACAACCGGGTGAACCACTTGCAGAAGAAGACGTGAGCCAGGGCAAGTAGACACTCCTCTGTTCCTCTTCCGCGACCGAATCGCGACGGACTACGGTGCACGGGGTCGGAGACGGAACGGGTGTGGGTCGGAGAGGTCGTGTCACCTCCGCCGAAGAAGTCGGACTCTCTGTCGAAGAACAACAACCCTTCCAAGTCAGAGAGAGTCAAAGGAGAAGACAGGGAAATGTGTAATCTGTCTTAGTGTACGGAGTTCTTAGTACAGTGGCGTTTCAGAGGAAGCGTAGGATTGAGAGGTCCCTCCCGTCACTAAGGTACGTGGGGGTGGGGTGGGGGTCGTTCGAGGTTTTTAGGTTTCGACACTTCTGGGGGTCGTCCTCCCGCCTCACCGGAACCGGGACCCTGTGGGTCACGACTCCAATGTAAAGTGGGAGGTGTGCGCCCGGAGGACTAGTTACGAGAGGAGGGAGGGGGAGGAGGGGATCCTGAGGAAGTGAGGTCGAAGGAAGGGTCGGAACGGTTGGTTTGAGAGTTTCGACGGGTGGTCTGGGGGGACGTTAGAGAGGAGGGGAGGGAGGGAAGAGGTTCGGAATGTGGGGGGCAAAAAGAAGCCGTTTAAGACGAGGTAAGACTGAAACAAGTGGAGAAGTTGTCTTTGTACCGACAGCTGTGGACTGTTACTGACGTAGTGTCTCCGGACCAGTGCTCCTCCTGAGTGAAAGAGGGTGGTGTCGGTGGAGGTCTGGTGACTGGGAAGTCCAGACAAGGAGAAGATAAATAAACCTCGGGAAAGGGAGGTGACATAGTAGGACAAGCTTAGTAGGGACGAAAGTAGCTGGCAAGGGACGCCGTACGAGGGGAGGTGAACCGTTTAGATGGAATTGGAGGGGGTTGTTGAACCAAGTTACCCATAAGAGACTGCAGTAGGAGTTTAATAAAGTTGTATGCACACCTGTTATGTCTACTCGGACGAACCGAGGTGACTGGAAGTAGAGGTTAGGTATCGGTCGGTGGTGGTACGGTGACGGATCCGGAGTAAGGAAGAGGTTTGTATCGGTGAGTCGTCAGTAGCGATGGTTAGAAAGGATAGAGGAGGAGTGAAAGTTGGAAGTCAGCGAGAGAAGAATGAAATAGGATAAATAATTCTTGTAGATTCTAATAGGGTCAGACACGGTCTGTTGTACTAATTCGTTCAGTTTCGACAACAGTCCTCATGGGGTCCCTGAGAGTGGAGGGACTAGAAGATGATGAAAGTGATCCTGTTAGGGGTTCGGCGTTACTGGTGCGGAGGTAAAGAAGAGGTTGATTGTCTTTAAAGTCTTCATCGTCTTGATACATGTAGACTGAGTGATCATTGAGTGTGTTTGAAATTAATCCAAAAGAAAGGGATGACGGGTCAATAAGGGAAGAATGACTATGGGTCCATTTTCGGTGTGTTCGTGACCAGGTGGTGAAGGTCCACCTACGGGTAGAAGAATGAAGAGACTCAGATATCGGTAGGTCATTCAAGAGGAAGTGGACAGAGATTGGAATGGGAGTGGAGAAGGAAAGGTCAGAGACTTAGTTGTCGGTAGGTCATTCAAGAGGAAGTAGACAGAGATTGGAATGGGAGTGGAGAAGGAAAGGTCAGAGACTTAGATATCGGTAGGTCATTCGCGAGAAGGTTGACAGCGATTGGAATGGAACTGGAGGAAAGACCGAAACAAACATCCTTTGTCACTAGAAAAGGATGATGTCTGGTACCTTCAATCCTTAGTCTTACGTAAACAGATTAAGGAACGACTAAACGTTTAGAGGAGTTGTTGTTAGTAAAACAAGTCTCAACTTTCCAGACAGGTTTAGAACGTATGTAGATGTTATAATAACCTCGAATTTTGAATTATCTCTTAAGAAATATTCGTTGTACCTTAATTTCAAGGTATTTGACAGTATTAGACGTAGGAATATTTAGGATGGATAACCGTGAGTAATCCTTGACAACTTTGAAAAATTTTCAGATTAGATTAAAAGGGAAGTATCTCCGGACGTTCATAAATTCAGTCTTAAAAATAATCTAAACTGGTGACAGTAAGGTTGTATAAAGCTAGTAAACTAGAAAAGTCTACGACTAAATCAATGGACTGGAGAAGTATTAGGAAAGGTTCGAACACAGTCTCAGTCGAACGTCGATATTAGAGTAGATTTAGTGACTGTAAATGCAAGAACAGTGTCGTTCGATGAAAGAAGGAGAGGTGAAGAGGTTTACGATAAATTTTAGGTCGAGTAAGTAAGTGAGTAAATAAGAAACTTATCCAGAATCATTCCTCGATCGACAAACCTTATCGGACATAATATGTTTCAGTGTCAGGGATGGAAATTTTCTCTACTGTTCAGACCGTCTTTCTTCTTTATGGAAGTTACACCGACATTGTCTCCATTCGTGTCTCACGAGTTCTTGTATTCTCTTCGTCAATTCGGAGAGACTCATGTCCTCCCTGTGTGTCCTCCGATCACTTACAGAGATCCACCCACTGAGATGATTTGAAATTTTGTACCAGTGTCCGATCAGTCTTTCTCTTCCCTTCCCCGTTCCGATGCTCTTCAAGGTGGATCACGTTTCATTGCCTCTATACTTCCTCGAGGACAAGTCTGTTGACGTGTCTTAATTGCCCTCGACTTTCTGTCCTACAAATAATCCACAATCACTGTGAATTTTGACCTGTCTTACCGTACTCAGTTTAATGCCGGAAAGTACTTTCGACGACGACGACGACGACGATTCAGCGAAGTTAGTACAGGCTGAGACACGCTGGGGTATCCGCCGTCGGGTGGTCCGAGGGCGTAGGGACCCTAAGAGGTCCGTTCTTGTGACCTCACCCAACGGTAAAAGAGGAGGTTACGTACTTTTATCTTTCACTTTCACTTCAGCGAGTCGGCACAAGCTGAGAATCGCTGGGGTACCTGACGTCGGATGGTCCGACGAGGCAGGTACCCTAAAAGGTCCGTTCTCATGGCCTCACCCCACGGTAGTGGAAGAGACGCTGTTCGATTCCTCAGGTTTGAAATAGTGGTTCTTTGACCATTCCCTTCTATTCTCTTGTATAATTTTCTAAAATTTGTCCTCTTACCGTACCACTCTAACCACAAACTCTTTGCAATAAGACCGTCGGAAAGGGCTGTTAGGGTACAGAGTTGTCAAAGAAACAAGAGGTTTGCAAATACCATAGATGATACTATTAGTGAGTTGGACATAAATGTATTAATATATTTAAGATTTGAAGCTTATTGGAATAACAATGAGTAGTTATTCTAGCAATTGAGGGACTCCTTCCTGTAGTACGAAATGCAAAAATGTAGATGGTATCGATGATTGTAGATTTCGAACTGTATTCTGGAGTTTATTTAAGAAGGTGAAATAAACTTAACTCTCAGTCGAAAAATCGATAACCTTCGTATTGACTACTCTTTGGTAGACCAAAGGGATCACGTGATAGGGGTACCCTTCCGAACCCTCCGCTTGTCTTATTGATACCCATCTTTTATTTCTTCTACGTTAGCACAATTAGTGTGGAGGTCCAGATTTCCTATGCTCCGGCACTTGATTTTTCTTAAGTGTACTTAGGTGGAGAAACTTTATAACCATTCAAATTTTCCTTTAAATAATTGAAAAAGAAAAGGTAGATACATCACAAATTGGATAATGTCGTTTGTACATAATGAAAATATTATTTTTCTTTAAGATATTTCTTTTGAACACAGAAGTCTAACTATTGAGACATTATAATCTTTGTCGGATAAAAACCAACACTTCGATTAGTCATCTCGTTCCGTCTCATCTGGACCGTAACCACTTTTAAGTCTTGAAAATCAGTCGAAATTATAACAAAAGGATCTGTCGTATAAGTTTTCGTCTCTGTAATGAAACGGTTGTTTCCAGGTAGATCAGTTCCGATACCAAAAAGGACACCAGTACATACCTACACTCTCAACCTGACACTTCTTTCGACTCGCGGTTTCTTAACTACGAAAACTCGACACCACAACCTCTTCTGAGAACTCTCAGGGAACCTGATGTTCCTCTAGGTTGGTCAGGTAAGATTTTCTCTAGTCAGGACCCTAAAGAAACCTTCCTTACTACGACTTCGACTTTGAGGTCATGAAACCGATGGAGTACGCTTCTCAACTGAGTAACCTTTTCTGAGACTACGACCCTACCTAACCCCCGTCCTCCTCTTCCCCTGCTGGCTCCTTCTCCCGACCTACCGTAGTGACTGAGCTACCTGCACTCAGACTCACTTGAGGCCCTCAACCACTACCTGTCCCTCCGGACCGCACGACGTTAAGTACCCCAGCGTTTCTCAGTCTGTGCTGACTCGTTGACTTGACTTGACTTGACTTATGATAAAAGGTAATACGAACGTACAGGGACGGTTGTCCCCTACTATGAATAACCCTGTGACCTCAAAAGTGTATAACCTAACCCGAGAAAAACAAAAAGAAAAACCGATATGGTACGTTAAACGTACTAGAATATAATGACTGAACCCGGGGTCGTCACCTTCACGGTTCGGGATTGCTGACCTGACGGTCCCTTAAGGGATCTGAGAATGTTCTTTATTTAAAGAACTAACCGGTTGTACACTAATCTTCTGACCGATTTCTTTGTGTGTCTTACTGTAGTTTTGGTTCAGTGGACATTCTCAGGACAAGTGACAGAGTATAGAAAATCTGTACTTCTACGACAATTGTGTTGACTCAGAAAATTTAAAATGATGGGTGTCAATACGACAAGTGGATGGTTCGGGAGGGTGCCCCTATTACGTGATCCCTTTCACCTACCGGAGTGTAGTCAGTTCGAAACTTATCGATCTTTGGACTGAAAGTTAAGTCTCCCTTCTCCAGGTTCATGAATAAGACTTATATTAATGATTTTCGTTGTACTAATGTTCAGAAAGGGTTCTGGTCGATCGGACGAATCTCGACTCGATATCGAGGAGTCTTTTTCCAAAATATATTGTTGGAACGGGGTTTCGACTTCCTAAGAAAGAATCCTATGATACAACGTCTGGTTTGTTAATGTACTTGTAAGAGAGTACTGAATTCGTAATCCTATTCTCCTGTGGTTATGGCGTCACGGACCTTAAATTGTAGAATTATAAAGTCGTTCCTTTAAGTAATCCCTTCAGTTTGTTGAGCTAATGTATCTGGAAGTCTTGTGAGGTTTGTCGAGTCTGAAGTTTTCAAAGATTATTCAAAATCCAAACTAAGGGGTGTGTGTTTAGGAAGTAAATTAAGGTCCGGGTCGTTTCTAGAAAGATGGATTGTAACCTCTATTTTCAAATTCTTCTATATAAATATACTCTTCTTTTGTCAGTTAGTCTTGTTTCCACTACAAGGAAAATTTTCGAAGAACATTTAAGTCGAGGTGGTTTCCGATACTTGACTGTTATTTCTTGGGTTGTCGGAGGACCCTTTAAGAATCTGACTTGAATGCCTCCGTGGTTGATCAGTACACTCCCAATGAGTCAATCTTTCCAAATTATGAGTACAGGTTGAAATAAGTCTGTGGTTCGATGGTCATGGATGGGATTGAAAGAATTAAAATCGTAGTGACCGTCTCAGGGAGGAACGGTGGATTCAGACAGGGGGACTTCACACCTAGGATGCAGAAGGGAAGAGGAACTCTTCGAATAAGGTTGGTAGGGACGGATCGGACATATGGAAATGGATGAGAAGAGCCGATGTACTTGTTCACACTTTTGTCACGAGTGGTAAAGGTGAAAGAGTAGGGGGACGAAGTGGTGCACTGGACCGAAGGTCGGGGTGTTTAAGTAACTTTGACGAGACGCGTGTCAGTGGATGGACGGTTGGGTCTTCTGTTACGACTGGAGAGGAAATGGAAAATTTGGGGGAGAGGGAGAACCTAGACTCTGAGGTAAGACGGGACCAAAGGGAGGAAGGGGAAACTAATGAGGAGAAAACGAGTGAGGAATTTACAAGTGAGTAGGAATCGGGAGAAAGGAAAAGTAAGGTATAATGTCGAAGAATTCTATAGGTACCCGGATTTTCCAGGTATTCACCCAAACCTCCCCCACCCCAGTATTCGGTGGACTTTAACGTCCGTTTTAAAGACCACAATGTATGTAATACCCTACTTTTGTTTTGTTTTGTTTTGTTTTTTGGATATCTGAAAGTTTTTTTATTTACTTATTCTCAGCAAGAAATGTAAGAGGGTTTTACTAAACGAGATGTGTACCAAAGTTGACATTGGATATGTGACTGTTAAGGGTTTAAGTAATAGAAGTCAAGTCATGAAATAGGATTTATTGTAAGAGTATACAGGTTGACTGAGGATTTTGAAAGTACGAGTAAAGTTCGAGTTGAACGGATTTTTACTTGAGAATAGAGAGAGGGACGAAGATTATCCAAAGGGACGATATATATTAGGTAAACAACACCAAACTTACAGATACGGGAGGATTTTAAGTATGGGACTTTAGTATCAGGGTCACAATATACTGTCTTAATCTTCCACTTCGGAACCCCTTCACTATTCCAGTATTCCCACCTCGAGATATCTACCTTAATGACAGGAATGTTTTCCCTGGGGTCTTAAGAAAGTACGGGTGAGGTAGTACTTCCACGTCACTCTTCTGTCGGTCGACAGATCCTTGGTCCCTCTCCAAGAATGTTCTGTGGTTTAGTCATCCGCGGAACTGGTACTGACTGGGTGGAGGTCTTGTCGCTCTTTAGTTACAGACGACAAATGCGGTGACTCAGATGTCAAAACAATGTCGTCGGGTTTTCATCGAGTCGCCATGGTTTAGACAAACTAGGGACCTAGTCCTTCTCGGGGACCTCTTCCTTTTCCGTTGGGTGAGGTCATAAGAATGGACCTCTTAAGGTACCTGTCTCCTCGGACCGTCCGGTATGTCAGGTGCCCCATCGTTTCTCAGGTCTGTGCTGAATCATTGAGTTATTGTTTGCCTGATTCTGTCGAGGAGGAGTTCCGACGGTCGTTGGCAAAAGTGTTCTTACTAGAAGAATGACAGTGCAATTTTAGGAAGTCACTGAGTAAAATAGGAGGATTATTATTTTGTCGATTGTAAATAGCTGTTAGATGAATATACAGTCCATGGAGTGTAAATAACAAGGGTCAAAAGTTGTTGGGACACTTTCACTTGCACTTCAACGAGTCAGCACAGACTGAGAAACACTGGGGTACCTGACATCGGATGGCCGGAGGAGGCAGGTACTTAGAGGTCCACTCTTATGACCTCACACAACGGTAAAGGAGGAGGTCCCCTAGAAGGGTTGGATCCCCAGTTTGGACCCAGAGGACGTAACGTCCATCTACGAAATTGGAGACTCGGTGATCCCTTCGAAGTTGTTGGTACTTTCCGTAATAAAATGACCTTTCTATTTCGGGTATCTCCGAACGGGTCCTAGTGTTCGGGCTTGGGTCGAGATGACCTAACATTTCGGACTATGGACGTAAGTCCTATTGTAAATTTGAAAAATCGAACTCTAGATTCTGGAGAATACTACATCGGTGAAAAGGGAGAGGTTGGAAAGTATTTTTGAGATTAAAGGTCGAAACCACTTACATATCAAGACAAATCAGCGAGTCAGTACAAGTTGCGAAGCACTGGGGTACCTGATGTCGTACGGTCCGGAGGGACAGGCAGTGGTTGAGGACCTCAAATGAGTTTGAGTACAGGTAACTCAGTCACTACGGTAGGCTGGTAGAGTAGGAGACAGCAGGGGAAGAGGAGGACGGAAGTCAGAAAGAGTCGTAGTCCCAGAAAAGTTCTCAGTCGAGAAGCGTAGTCCACCGGTTTCATAACCTCAAAGTCGAAGTCGTAGGTAGGAAGGTTACTATAAGTCCTGACTAAAGGAAATCCTACCTGACCAAACTAGAGGAACGTCAGGTTCCCTGAGAGTTCTTAGAAGAGGTTGTGGTGTCAAGTTTTCGTAGTTAAGAAGTCGAAAGAAATATCAGGTTGAGAGTGTAGGTATGTGTTGATGACCTTTTTGGTATCGGAACTACTCTGCCTGGAAACAACACTTACATGTTGACAGGGGTTTACTCCGTACACGAGAGTATGGGAGGTCCGAAACGTAAATGAGAAGAGAGACTTCTGTCGAGGCCCGAAGGGGTTGATAAGTGAGAAGTCGTAAGTTGAATTGATAGTGGAGGAGGTAGGGAATGTGTGTACTCAACTCCAGTAGAGGGAGAACACGAATAATGTTCCATAGTATCAAACGAATAGGTAGACAGGACAACATGAGTCTTGTTGAACTCCTATCCAGTCTTTGCTTTCGGACGTAAACTCCGTGTTTCAAGACACAAGACGAGGTTGTCTCGGATGTTATCGGGGTCACGTAGCACTTAGTACTTTTTTTGTTTACTCTCTTTTCGGAGACGAATAAAAGGACTCCCGGTGTCTTTTTAATGTTCACCAAGTTCTTCGGGTTCTTCGTGGTTGGTGGACCTTAAGATTTTGACTCTGTGCGCTCGACTGTTTTTTCCCTTTATTTATACATCTTTCGACCCTAGTCGGACAGGGGACTGGTGTACTCCAGTTGGATCACCGTCTCTGGTTATACGTAATTATTTATTTATTAATTGTTATTGTGGTTCGTTTGTCTATGGTCTATGTTCGACGTGTTTTAACACGCCTATTTGTCTCAACTAATTAAGACTGCCCCTATCCTCTTCTCAAGTACTTTCCGAACTTCATTTGGACCCTACTGTTCATACTAAAACCGTCGGGTTTTTCTCCAATTCCTTAAGGTTTCTTATTCGAAGTCGTCACTGAACGTCTGCACACTTATGTGTCCTATACGACCTCCCGTACCACACCGATGTATGGTACCTTCGATCATTCCACTGGACTCTAGTGTGGTGAGGTCTCGACCTTATTCCTCGTACAATTATGAAAGTCATCTATTTCCTATGGTGACTTTAAAGGACTTGGTCTCACGAGACCTTTCTAATCGGACCGTAACCTGACTTCTGGTCTTCGTCGTCTCTTTGTGATTCTCCGTCTTCGTTGATCTCCGGATGACACACGTTGTCTGGTTCTCTCTTGGGTGTCGTCCTCATCACGACTCCACTTTCACTTTCACTTCAACGAGTCGGCACAGGCTGAGAAACGCTGGGGCACCTGACATCGGCTGGTCCGAGGAGGTGGGTACCCTAAGAGGTCCGTTCTTATGACCTCACCCAACGGTAAAGGAAGAGGTCCCTTGGAAGGGTTGGGTCCCTAGCTTGGGTCCAGAGGACGTAGCGTCCGTCTGTGAAATTGGAGGCTCGGTGGTCCCTTCGGGTCACGACTCCATCACCCTTATGTTTTTCCGTCCGTCTGGGGGTGTGTTCCGTCTCCTTATTTGTTGTCGGAAATCGATGACTGATCGACAATTTCTTTCCCTGTCACCTTCTATTAGCAGTTCAAAGATCAGTGTCGTTGACCCTCCTCACCATGGAACTCTATTCCTTTTGTCTTCCGTGTCTAACCCAACCCATTCATTGACGATTTTTAAGAATTTCTCTACTCTTATGGTCTGGTGGACTGGACGGAGGACGTTTTGGACATACGTCCAGTTCTTCGTTACCAATCTTGACCTGTACCTTGTTGTCTGACCAAGGTTTAGTCCTTTCCTCTTGTAGTTCCGACATGTAACAGTGGGACGAATAAATTGAATATACGTCTCATGTAGTACTCTTTGTGGTCTGACCTACTTCATGTTCGTCCTTAGTTCTAACGGTCCTCTTTATAGTTATTGGAGTCTATACGTCTACTATGGCGGGAATACCATCCTTCACTTCTCCTTGAATTCTCGGAGAACTACTTCCACTTTCTCTCACTTTTTCGACCGAATTTTGAGTTGTAAGTTTTTTGCTTCTAGTACCGTAGGCCAGGGTAGTGAGGTACCGTTTATCTATCCCTTTGTTTCCTTTTTTCACTGTCAAATAAAAGAATCCGAGGTTTTAGTGACGTCTACCACTGACGTCGATACTTTAATTTTCTACGAACGAGGAACCTTCTTTTCGATACTGGTTGGATCTGTCGTATAATTTTTCGTCTTTGTAATGAAACGGTTGTTTCCGGGTATATCAGTTTCGATACCAAAAAGGTCGGTAGTACATACCTACACTCTCAACCTGGTATTTCTTTCGACTTGTGGCTTCTTGACTACGAAAACTTGACACCACAACGAAAACTCTCAGGGAACCTGTCGTTCCTCTAGTTTGGTCAGTTAGGATTTCCTTTAGTCAGGATTTATAAGTAACCTTCCTGACCACGACTTTGTTTTCGAGGTTTTGAAACCGGTGGACTACGTTTCTCGACTAAGTAAACTTTTCTGGGACTACGACCCTTTCTAACTTTCTCCTCTTCCCCTACTGTCTTCTACTCTACCGTCCTACCGTAGTGACTGAACTTCCTGTGCTCACTCGTTCGAGGCCTTCTACCACCTCCTGTCCCTTCGGACCGTACGACGTCAGGTACCCCAGCGTTTCTAAGTCTGTGCTGACTCGTTGATTGACCCTTGTTGTTGGTTCGTGTTCTTTGTACTCCACAGTCGTCTGGGAAGAACGTCTGTCAACCTTGGAATCTAGATCTCAAGTCTTCTCGTCCGTCTTGATTCCTATGTCTAAACTACGATTGTCAACTATCGACTCCGACGTCGTTCATCTTGTCGATCGGATAAGGTCCAAAAAGATTTAGTGGTGAAACGAGTGTGATGGGGAAATAAGTTTTAGGAAATCATCGAGAGTCTTCTGGTATCCGAGTTCAGCTGCAGGAAACAAAGACAACAGGCAATGTGGGGAGACTTTATGTTAAGGTCAAAAATGAATGATATACAATCCACTAACCCTCTTTATTTCTATTCTGTACCAGTGACTGGACTTCCTTAAGTGTTAGATAGATGAGAAGGTTGAAATAGAAGTCTGAGAGGTGACGTTGGTAAGACTAGAGTCGAAGGTTTGTATGGTGCGTGTAAGAACGGAAACAAGTAGGTAAAGGGGGATCACCCTATAGGTGGGAGTCTGGATCTCGGATGAATGTTCCAGGTCGACTTCAGAGTAAAGAAGGAAATTCGGAAAGACCGATAGAGGCGGTGGAGACCTACGGACACAAACAAATTAAATGAACCGTGGTTCACATGTTTTTAGATGACGATCTGTAGAAATGTGCGTTTAGGGTAAAGAGATAGACTTGAAATCGGGGAACCCCAGTTCTTAATACAAAATTTTAAAGAAATTTATCGGTTGTAAATCCTGTTGTCATTCGTGAACTCTTATGAGTAAGTAAATTGTTATATATGATACACTCTCGGGTGATACACGGTAATGTAGATATACCTATGAGATACTAGTCTGATTCTGTATAAGAGTTTACTATTAACTTCTGAAATGTCGTCCCTCGTCTCTAGAGGTAAACCTACGGGAAAGGTGTCAGTGTCGAAAAGACTAAAGAAGGACGGTGTAGATCTGTCTCCTTTGAAGTGTGGTGAATTATACTTGAGTTTCTTTTACCCGATTTTACTTCTAGTTCGCTAATTTTATACGAATCGTCATTATGTCTTACCGTGGTCGGAATATATTACTAAGGAAAGGGATCTTCATACGTTCAGTTGAAACCCTCCATTCTTACTGAACCTATAAATAACATAGATAAGAGACAGTCCGTGACATGTTCCGGACAGAGTAAATCATAAACTGAATTAGAAGTGTTAAGATAGTTCGTGTATAAAAATAGAAATAAAGTATCAAGTTTAACTCCAAGTCCCTGTAAATTATTTTTAAACGGAGTACAGTGTACCAATCACTCATTATCTTCACTTTAAGTTTAGGTTCAGATTTTACCTGAAAATTGATGCTTTGAGATGGTGGTGACACTTTAATAATCTTCCGTTGTGATGTGTTAGGATATATTACTTCCCTTCTCCGCTCCACGTTTGATATTGATGTGATCCCTATGTACTTTCCATAGTCAGTGGTTTCCAACCACTTCTGAGTCTTACAGAGTCACTCCTGACCCACCCTGAACCCTTAAATCCCTTCACTATTGATCTCTGAAGTCCCCTTTTAATTTTAAAAGTACAACAATGAATCCTTTTAGACTTGAAACAATGACTATTAAGAAACACGATGACCCTTAGTCTCTGATGTTCCGTCTTTCCGTTTTCAATCCATTTCTTTGTTCGGTCCTGATTCGGACCATCGTTTTCTTTTCTCAGTGTCTCTACTTTCCTTTCCGAATTTTCCTCTTACCTTCTTACTCTTTTCGTATTGTCGAAGATCTCAGAAATTACCTTGTGGTGTGAGTCTTTTTTATTTTATGAAGTGTCAAAGTTTCTCTATGTCCCAAACCTGAAGAAACCACCAGACCACCAAGCCTTAGGTGGACGGTTAAGTCCCTTGTACCCACACTAGGGACCAAGTCTTTCTAAGGTGTAAGGTGCCCGTTTGTTCGGTGTTAATGTCTTAGGGTGTACGAAATCTCGGTCACGAGGTGTTGTTCTGTTCAGTGGTGTTACTCGTCGGGTGCATGGTGTTGGACTCTCATCGGAGGTGAACGACGTTGAACTCTTTCGGGTAAACGTCGTCGCTTCTGGGTCGTGTGGGTTTTTATTTATTTGTTTCCTTAAGTCCCCAATTGTTAGGAGTTTTTTAGTAGAATTTCTACTAATTTGACTTCGGGTCCAGACCCAAATCTATTCCAATGTCTCCCCGTCTTAGTCCGGATATTGAACCTAAAGGGTCGACGGTGAGATACCGAATGAAACGTCCTATGAGTAGAGGGGAGACACTCGGGCTCAGAGTAGATATTTCACTCCTCAGACCTGATCCAGTTACCAAAGGGTTATGGTCAGACATTTGGTTTGTATAGTTTTAGTCGTCTCCGTGAACGTGCCCCGAACCGTGGTCATGTATATGAGAAGCATTACTGACATACTCAACCCCGGATAAAATTAGAAAATCATTTGCTCCTCCGACTCCGTCTCTTTCAATTCATCTTTCACTCTCCCGTCTCATCGTCGGGGTACGTCTGTTACTCCGGTCTCAGGAAAAAGAATTGACAATCCAGTGTGACGGCGGTCCCCTAATTTGCCTCCACCTACTCGACCCTCTTGTTACAAAAACGGGACTTTTAAAGTCAATTCTAAGATCGGAAGGAATATAAAAAGACAACTAATGTCTTTTCCCCGGGAGTATAGTGATTCGTAAAAGTCTCCATGTTCTCAGAAAGGAGATCTAGAGTCTCCTTTAGAGTCGCTATGGTCTTTCTATTTTTCGATCTGAGGTACTGTTATTGACTGATTTTGACGATAAGGACACGGTGTTGGTAAGAATATCGTGGTGGAAATAAAGACTCTTTCGTGAATTAAGCCGTCATGACCAGGCAGTCGTCCGAAGGGACCGCCGAGTCTGTCATTTCGCAGACGGGTAGGCAGTCAGTTCTCTGTCCTAGTCTTGGGACTAAGACGAGGGAAAGACTCTAGAGGAGAACTAGTTTGTTGGCCGTTAGAGTTTAAGTCACTCTTTAGACGAGTAAACCCAGTGTTAAAACAAAACGAAATCTCTGATTCTCATGTTTTGGTTTTCTGTAATCATCATAATAGTTAGGTCAGCAAGGATTTGAATCTAAAGTGTCATTTACTCATTTACAAGGTTTTATTTAGTCTTTTGGATTGTATTTCAACAGTTGAAAAATAAAACGATTCATTTCAATAGATTTTTGTTTGATGGTGGACTGTTATTAAGAAAGTATTTTATTACCTGTAAAATTGTAGTTTTTTCATTTTTACCGTTAAAGTCTTATTTCTTGTCAAGAAAGTCATTCACTACTTTTCGTGTGTGATATAAAAGGAGTAGAATAGGTAAAATGACCCTTAACTACTACTACGGAGGTTGTGGTCAGATATATGGGATGTCAAACCTTCGGTTCTTTTGGACACCGGTTTTTCCGATCCGGTGAACGAGTTCCAGTATCTTGTAATAAATTTGTTTGAGGAGAGGAAATAGTTCTCTAGATTCGTTGTTCTGAGAAGGATCGGAGGTTTAGAAGAACTCCAAGGGTAGGGGTCTTGTGGAAGTTCGGAAAAAGGGAGGAGTGTCGACCGTTCTCTCATTTATTCACGTCTTCTTAATCGTTAGTCGGGGTTTCTCCTTTGGACCCGGTACTGAGGTGGGAGGAGAGGAGGGTGTTAGGACAGACGAGGTTCCATCTGAGACGTTGGTTGGTTGAAGAGGATTTTTATACGGGACCTGAAAGTCTTGTATTGAATTTTCACCAAAGGACTGAGTCTGTCTTCGCACTCGTACTTAAGTCAGAGATATTTTTTCAGGGTGTGGGTTTCAAATCCGAGAATTGACGGTCAGTGATGTTGAAATTCTTCAAGGGGTCCTTCAGTCCTTGGTTACCAGAGAGGGTGACGTGCAAAATTGTTCGGGTTTCCGACATTTACGGAGATTCCGAAGACTCAAGGACGCAAGGACACTCAGTCACTCTCGTTTCTGATAAACCCTGGGAGTCCGGGTCCGTTCCTTTTTTCTTTGAAGTGTATGATTGGGTATGTCGTGTACGCCGTTTGGTCCACCCACAACTTGAGCACGAGTAGAACCATTGACCCGGTGTACAGCGGTCGCAGACGACTGGGACGGATCTTCCTTCCACAGGGTTTCTTGGAGGTCGATCCCCGGACACGTGGGGGACGTCGAGGAATTTTTTCCGACGCTTCACTTGTCTCTGTCGGTCGGTTTCCCGGCACGTTACTTGTCTCTCTGTCGTCTTCAAGCCTCTTCACCGAGGTGGGTGGTGAAGGATGACTGGAGGAGGGAGGGGAACTCCAGTCTCTCCTTCGAGGAGGGACCCCGTGAAGGTTTGACCCAGGTCCAGAAGTACGTTTTCCGTAGGATAAGTTTTCGCCGTGGTCGAGTCACAAACGTCTGGTTGCCGTCGTCCGCTCCACGCGTGAAGCCCACCTTTCTTCAGGTTGCCGTAATCATTCACTTCATTCGGACCAATCCGTTTTCGGTCAGAGACTCAATGAGAGGAGAAAGTCTCGTCTTCGAATACTGGGGTACTTAGACTCTGTCAACGTCCTCCCGTCCCCTCCATTTTACCGAATGATGGTTCAGTTTGTGTCCCATGGGTCACGGGTCGGACAAGGATCCCGAACTGAGAAGAGTCCGGTTTACAGACATATTTCACAATTGGCTGACTTTTCGGGGGCGTCACCCTCTCTGGTGGTGTTTCGTTCTGATATGCGACAAACAACGGTTGTCTAAGGATCTAAGACTTCCCTCGAAGTACAGGGTTGAATGTCGACGGGTCTCAGTCAGAGAGGGGTCACTAAGGTGGCTGAAATGTCTCACTCGGCCGGAGTCGGTCGGAGATCCATCTAGATCTTATCGTCTAGAGTAGTCACAGCTTTCATGACAACCGAACGGCGAGGCAAGAAAGGGGAGGAGGTAGGTCCTTACAGTGGGGTTTCAGGGGATGGAGAAGGGTCTGGGAGGGTAAACAGAGACGTCAGTTGCGTGAACTGAGTCGGCACGGTCCTTAGGAAATAGGAAGTCTCCTTCCGACGAACGAACAAACAGGTTGAACAAAAGGCTTAGAACCGATTAACACGGTCTGTGACCTTACAGCTTCCTTATGTTACTTCCCGAAAAAGTAAGTCTACCGGGCCGGGTAGTGACGAAGAAGTGTTAAGACTGGGTTGGTCCTGCGTCTTTTTTGGCTCGGAGACAGTGACAGTCCTGTCTGCGAGGCTAGACAGGGGTGTGGTGAGTCTTCCGGGGTGACGTCTATTCCCGGATTAGCGACCGGGAGGCGAGATCGAGGGATTTATCTTGTTGAAGAAGTCCGATTACGATGAAGGTTAGGACAAGGACTTCTGTCCCTCCCTCCCGGTCGTGGGTCTTTTCGTTCAAAGGTCTCCAATCGGACTCTTTGACGTTCACCCTTTATTTTTCATTTGTTCAAATGGTTCGTCCAGTGAGTCCTATTTGTTCGGGACACTGGACGGAGTCAAGTGACTGTCGAAGGAATGGGAGATGTCCCGTAGGGAGGGTGGACATTTGATCGTTATTAGGACAATGATGAATGATTATTGTCCTGAGTGTCGACTGAAATAGGGTGGAACTGATTCGAGGGTCAGTGGGGTTATTGGACACTGTTGAGATGAGTCAAACAAGGAGAATAATCTCAGAAGAATCAGCACTTCCTTCCCAAGAGGATCTTAAATGGAGCACGATCCCTTTCTTTTCGCATTCTTTATCCCTTCTCTCTTCTTTTCCCTTGTTTCTAAAGGGCTAAGTATAAATCATTTGAAAAGGAAATAGTCTAAATTTAGGGAAGTCATGTGCCCGACAGAAATCAAAAGTATAGGGTCAGGGATTGCGTGAATGTTCCGTGAGTTATTAGGTTCGACTTTAATTAACTCGTAGATGACATTGACAATCAAGTGTACGTTACACGATTTTTGTTTATAGTAAAGTAAATTAGGGTTGTCAAGAGAACCCTTCCACTTGGTTTCGGACGGAAAAAGAGTGAGGGGACCCTAGATCCGTCTTCTTGCATGATCTCTGACACCTTTCATTCTCTTTCGACACCCCCGTTTCAGTCAGGTCGGTTGTCCTCTGTCCGGAAGGGAAGTCCTAGGGTCTTCCAAGACTCGGAGTTTTGTCTTAGGTAACGACTGTCCTTTCTGTCCTGGGACTACCTCTGTCAGTCGAGAATTAAGGGTCTCTTTTAGTCGGTCATATTACTAATGGGTTCAGTAAGGACAAGGAAAAATCGGGTCACAAATCGGTAAAGTATCGAGTGGTCTACACTCTCCGTCGTTTTCCACTTAGACCGACGAGGGACTTCTAAGCAATTTTACAACTTACCTTCCTCCTCTAAGTTCGGTTATAAAGGTACCGATCTTCAATAGACTCTTAAATGTCGATGACCGAAAGAATGATCGTGTCTTTTGACTTCGATAAGTAAATAAAGGGTTTTGTAGTTTTAGTGGGTGATAACTCCTATTATTTCGTCTGTCTCAGAAAGGAAGATTACACACACTGTTACTAAGTATTATCCAGTGATTGAAAAATATGTAAAGGTGTAACCGAAGATGGTATAAAAATTTAAGGGTTGACATTTTTGTTTGTAAATATAAAACAGGGTCCTCGGATGTACTTTGACGTTGTAGAAGTGACTATAGAAAACCAAAAGACTCATATTATTACCGTCGTTTGTTAATATGTCAGGAATGGTACACATCTTATATAAGATTCTTGATTGAGTTTCGTTAGTACTTCATAATATTTGGGGTAAAATGTTTACTCCTTTATCTCCGGGTACATCTAATGACAGTGAGACGGTCGTCCCGTCTCTGTCCTCCTTTTATGTCCGTCAAATTGGGGTCTGAGAGTTGTTCAAGAGTCACTGTGAAGGTACGATATAGGTTCACACCGGGTCTATTAGTGTGACAGTCTTGACGTCTTGTGACCTCTGAAGTCAGAAAAAAGAAGAGTACGGTTAATCTCTAAAGTTCAGGTCTCCTTAATTCACTGACAGATTATAGTGTATTATCATCCTTCGTGTTTTCGATCCTAAATCTTGGGTCTACAAGACTGAGGTTCAAGTGACCAGAAGGGTGTGCGACGTGTTGGATCTTTTTTTATTGATTCCTTTCTTTTTCTCTTTCTGATGTAGAACTACTTTTGTGGATTACGAAATCAGTAAAGTCGTTTCTATATAATCCATAAACTGGTAAACAAATTTATAGACGTATAGGTAATATACAGACTGGGAAACACTGGGGTACCTGACATCGAACGGTCCGAGGAGACAGGTACCTTAAAAGGTCCGTTCTGATGACCACACCCAACGGTAAAGGAAGAGGTCCTCTAGAAGGGTTGGGTCCCTAGCTTGGCCTCAGATGTCGTAACGTCCGTCTAAAAAATGGTAGACTCGGTAGTCCCTCCGGGGATTATTTTACAATCTATTATGTTCACCTACGTCGTGTCGGATCAGTATTTCCTTCTTAGTTTTAAGTTACGTTAGAACCTGAAGGGACCACCATGTCACCTATTCTTAAGTGGACGGTTACGTCCCCTGTACCCAAGTTGTAGAGTAAACCCTTTTATGGTGTACGGTGTCTCGTTAATTCGGACGAGTGGTGTTCGATTCCCAATGACTCGGGTGCGAGCTCTCGGGGGTCCGACGTTGATGACTCGAGTGCACGACGTCGATGGCTTCATGTACACGGGATGTCGGACACGAGACGTTGGTTTTTCGGTGGTGTTACTCTTCGGGCATATTGGGTTACTTCTCATCGTGGACGAGTGGCGTTGATCTCTTTCGGGTACACGTCGTTGTTTCTGGGTCTTGTCGGTTTTTTTATTTTATTAATAATTTTTCATGAATTTTCCATGATGTTTTTTAAAATTTGGTTAGAGTTTTTGGATGTGGTTTAGAGTGTCCTGTTTTAAAGTAATCTTACAGATTCAGCATACGACTTCAAGATCTTTTGGTTTCCTTGTCGCTAGAAACCTCTTCACTGTTGTTCTCAAGTACGTGTCCCAAACCAGTAAAATATTGAATCCAAAGTCAAGTCAGCGAGTCAGTACAGACTGAGAAACGTTGGGGTACTTAATGTCGTGCGGTCCGGAGGGACAGGTAGTGGTTGAGGGCCTCAAGTGAGTCTAAGTGTAGGTAACTCGGTCACTACGGTAGGTCGGTAGAGTAGGAGGCAGCAGGGGAAGAGGAGGACGGAGGTTAGGGAGGACCGCAGTCAGAAAAGGTTACTCAGTTGAGAAGCGTACTCCACCGGTTTCATGACCTCAAAGTCGAAATCGTAGTAGGAAAGGTTTCTTTAGGGTCCCGACTAGAGGAAGTCTTACCTGACCAACCTAGGGAAACGTCAGGTTCCCTGAGAGTTCTCAGAATAGGTTGTGGTACCAAGTTTTCGTAGTTAAGAAACCGCGAGTCGAAAGAAGTGTCAGGTTGAGAGTGTAGGTATGTACTGGGGAGCTTTTTGGTATCGGAACTGATCTACCTGGAAACAACCGTTTCATTACAGAGACGAAAACTTATACGATAGATCCAACCAGTATTCAAAAGAAGGTTCCTCATTCGTAGAAAATTAAAGTACCGACGTCAGTGGTAGACGTCACTAGAACCTCGGGTTTTTTTGTTTCAGACTGTGACAAAAGTGACAAAGGGGTAGATAAAGGGTACTTCACTACCCTGGTCTACGGTACTAGAATCAAAAAACTTACAACTCGAAATTCGGTTGAAAAAGTAAGAGGTGAAAGTGAAACTCTGAGTTATCACATTACCTCGTCGAATTTTTGTTTTTAAGTACCATATTAAAATCTAACATGAAGTATACCAGGTCTAAGTCCTTAATATCGACGAGAAAGATCATCCTACGACCTTTACCTTTTTTGGAATTCTCTAACCTAACAGTTGAGAAAGTAAAATATCTCTTTCTTTTGTTCTGACTTCCCCCTTTAGACAGGAAAGTGTTTGTTTTTCAAGTTTTCAAGAAGAGTTCATATATTTATTTAGGGAAAAGGACAAATCTGATGGTGGTATACCTATAATTATTCAATTCCGTGTCCCATTGAGATATTACAAGTCAATAGGATATGATTCGTGGGTGGAGTCCGGAGTGTAGTTCGAGTCGTTTCGGGACATTTATATGTTTACTTGGCCCGTGCCAAGGGTGATGTCGAATTAGATTACTATAGAATTAAGAAAGTAAATAAACAAGTACATTGTAAGTGACTGTAGATAAGACAGTGTCTGTAAATTCTTTGACTCTACTCATTCTCAAGGAGAAGAATTTCTAGAATGTCAGATTCTCTTAGATTGATCACCCGTCTCTTGGTTCGATCTTTTCTACTGTTGTGTCCAAACTTATTCTTCATAATTGTCTTACGATGACCTCGTGTCTTCTCCTTGAAAATAAGGTCAGTTCCTTCCGAGAGGTGTTCGCTATTGGTGAATGGAACTTCCTGTTCATAATTCAACAGGTCAATTTTTCTTCTATGTCCGTAAAGTCCATCTACAGATGTTCAAAATTTACCATAAAGTCCTGACTCACGAATATTCCGGTTCTGTCCTTCATTTTGATCACTTTGTCCGTTACCCGTCTAGTACTTTTGGGAAAATAGAGGACGATTTTTCAAACTTGAAACAAAATTTTCGTCTTCCTTTCGAAATTATCTAAAATTCGTCCTCTCACTGTATCTTTCGAGACATCAAATCTTTCTAGTAAGATCGATGTCAATTTTCTGTCTCCCCAATCTCCTATATCTCTTATCCATTTTATCTAACAAAGTTGTCAGGGTCTCTCCTTTTTACTTCTACATTCAATTTTGTCATCCTTCAAACCCTTTGTACTTCTATTATATACACTTAAGTTCACATCTGTACCACACGACTTTTGATACATTGTAAGGTTCATGATTCACTCACGGTTTACGACAGAATGTCCATAATATACCGAAGTCGTCTTTGACACAGAAGGACAAGAGCAAACGTAGACGACTTCTGTACGACTGAACCCTTGGACTGACATTTTCAGTACATGTACATATTGTCACAGAGTGGCTACATGAGGATTGTGGATCTTCTTTATCACTTCCTTTCGAATTCCTTTTCATTAGTTTTTACGGAAGGGGTACAAAGACGACAGGAAGGAAGTGGAGAAATATGTGTGTGTACTGGTGGTGTAAAAGTTTCGTTTTTATGAAATTGACAGGTTTCCCTTACGATTTTTCTGTTCCTCAATCCTTTAAATTAACGTACACCATTACTTTTCTCTTAAGAAATCCGACCACTTCTGTCGAATTCATATTCGTTCGGACTGTTGATCTTCTCCTTTATGTCCATAAAAATACTGCGTCAATGTAGGACTATTTGGGTCGTATCCTCTTTTTATAGGATTCGGTTCCGAAGGGACCACCGAGTCACCATTTCTTAGGTAGACGGTTACGTCCTCTGCACCCAAGCCAGCGACTAGGTCCTTCTGGGGTGTACGGTGTCTTGTCGATTCGGACACGTGCTCCCGATGAACGAGATCTCGAGTACTCGGTGTCGATGGCTCGAGTACACAACGTTGATGACATCGGAAGCGTGGATGTCGGACGCGAGGTGTCATTCTCTTCGATGGCGTTACTCTTCGGGTACGTGGTCTTGATCTCTCGTCGGGGGTGAACGACGTCGATTTCTTTCGGGTGTGTCGTTGCTTCTTGGCCGTGTCGGTTTTTGTTATTTATTTTTGACGCCCCTACCCCCCCCCGGCCCCCCCCTAGGATTCAGTTTTCACGTAAACTATATCGATTGGCAAACTATATAGGTTTGTTGTAGTAAACCGACTCGGATGGAATTTACACGTGTCTTGTGAATGTAGTCGGATGTCGACCCGTTTTAGTAGATCGTGTTTCGGGTAAAATATTACTTCACGACCTATAGAGTACCTTAAATGACTTATGGTATGACTTGTACTTTGTGTTACCGACGCACCCATGTCTTAGTAACATAGTCAACAGATGTGGGTACCAGTACCCCGACTCACTCGGGACACCGACGACGGTCACGGGTCGTAGTCCTCCCTCATACGTGACGGGCGGTCATCGGATCCTTTTCTAGCTTTAAGTCTGTGGCTAAAGGTGACTCACGTACAACGAAAGTATGGTGACAACTTTGACTTTTCAGATAGTTCGGTAGTCTGTCAACCCCTGACAGACATATGAACTAGAAACGGTCTGTCTTAAACCGACTACCCGTATTCAATGTTTCTCCGTTGAAAGTCGAATTTTTTCCTGAGATGATGGTTGTCTTACTTATCAGGTGTCCAACATACAAGATGTTAGTCTCTGGAAGTTCGTTTTCCTCATTGAAGACTGTTCCCGTCCTGATTCATTCTTCAACCCAACCAATTATCCGTTCCAGGGAAAGTTGAGATTCTCGTTATGTCTTATACACTAGTTGAAATTCTTACCTTCTTTACTCTTTACATGTGTTCGTGTCACTGAGATAGAATCTTGAGATCGTGATTCCTTGGATCACTAAAGTTGACTTTGTCGTCTTTGAAAAGTTTGTTTAGAATATACCTTGAGTTGTATATATTGTACATTGAAGTCACAAATTATCGTACTTAGTTAAAATGTCTAAGTTTAAATATAATGAATAAATTTCGGTTTACTGAATTGGTTAGTTCATTAAAACTAACTTTAATCTCTAATGAATTAATGTCAATATAGTCAGAGTCGTAGAACAAATAAAGACACGACATAAAATGAGGTCCCTTGGAAAAAAAAAAAAATTGACGAAATATGTTTATCTTTGTTTGTCATTGTCAAAGTCAAACGGGGATTAGAGTTGTATAATAAGTTTATTTAACTATGTTCCCATACTTCCTTATTGTCTTTATAACAAAGTTTCAATTTACCGAAGGTATAGATTTGTGATACATGTAAGAATATTATACATCTATACTAATCTTTTCACTCCGTCCCTCGTGTCTTTGACCATCATGTGATTCGGTCATAATGTTACACTAGTGAATTACTGGCTGTACAGTGGGTGAGTGATAATGTTGACTTGTAGACTCTGAACGGATTATAAATAATTCGTGTCCTGAGTACAAGACGTCACACAAGACGTTATGACATGTGTGAACGATAATCGTCTCCTTCCCTTTTTTTTTTTTTTCTGGTCTGATCTTCTGCATTAGAAGTGGAAAAATTAGTTCTTATGTAAGTATTCGTGATATTTATATATGTGTCTTTACCCCCTCTTTGAAATAAGACCACTACAGGTTGACCGTCTATCATGTAATCTCATGTGTACATTAAAATTTTATGTAAAATTATCTATTTTATGTAGAATTTTAAATTTAATTTTACCCAAGTCTTGGAGGTTTCATTAAGACACTTTCAAAATTTAAGTATAAGAGGTTGACTTTTTTTGGTGGTGAGATTAAAATGCCTATTTGACTTGTATCGTATAAGGGTTATATTGATTATCCGTGATCTGAGTTTCAACAAAGTATTTTTATTTTTCGAAAATGTCACATAAAAAGAAGAAAAATGATGTCGACAAACACTTTGATTATAAAGATTTTGTATTTCCTCTTGAAGTTTCTATCCCGATACTGAAGATTCAAGTTCTCGTTTAGGATATGACTCGTATTTGAAGAATTTTACAATTAGTTGATCACCAACTCTTTACGGTAATGGTAGTACGTGTCTTTTTACTTTTACTTTCGTAGTCGGAAGCGAATTTATTATAAATGAAAGAGTAACGTATGCTATATCGTATATCCCGGTTTATTGAGTACGGACGGATGAGGAAAGAAATATTCGAGTTTGTGTCCGAATGTATAGTCCTTTCGGTGAAACCCGATGGAAGATTTTGTGTGATGATGTGTTCACTTGTGCAAAGATTTACAGACAAACGAAAACGACTATGTCTACGTGTGACCCTAGACTTATAAATCAGTATTCGAAAAGATCCTGAATGACCTTTTTCTGTGACCCTTACTGACTTAGATTAAGACGGTTTGTAAGTACTTCAAGATTATCAAAGGATTCATTATTCAATAGTTTAGACGTAGAATTAACATTCTACATTTCATTGTCCACAGAGTTGTCCAACCGAATGACGGAAGTCCGTCATCCGCCCAGTGTTTCTGTCATTCACGATTTCCGTGACTCTAGGCTCTCACATGAGGTCGTTTTCGGCCTGACATAGTCAGGAGTTGACACCTCTGAATCTTAGGTGAGTTGTGTCCCGACCAGAGTCGTGTCCCGACTAGAGTCGTGACCCGTAAATCTTCGGTTTCCTTATATCACGTCGTTTATCATTAAGCCCTTCTTTCTCCCCAGACGATGGTGAGTTCTTGTTTTACTTATTGTAAAATTATAGTCCTAGACTCATAAGTGGACCCCTTTTCTTGTCGATTGAAGGAACGTAACTTGTCCTACGTGCTACCGAACCCATGTGTAACACATTTGACACATCGACGGACTCCCCTTTTCCTGTCAAAGTTAGGATGGTTTCCCTTGTCTCCGCAGGGACACAAGGGTCTACGTGGAGTCGTCTGTCGGACGGTGGGAAAGGAGAGTGACTGGAGAAGAGGAACGGAAAAGAGTGGGCTTATTAATCGTTTAGGTCTTTGAAGAGATTGGGGTGTTCAAGAGGGTGTAAATATGTATCTCCTCCCACTGTCTCAATGAGATACAAAAACGATTTTTGTTTTGTTTTGTTTTGTTTTTTTGTCTAGGTTTTTGATGAGACTCTGACTCTTTCATTCCTTACCTTCCCGAACTAAGAGACCCCTTCCTGTGTTCAGTCGTCTCAACGGTGAAGGGAGTCGGAACTCGGGTCTGTAGTAGAGTAGGGGGGTCGTGGCGGAGCGGTCTGTTCGGAGTGTCTCGTTCTTTCCCGGGTCGGGATTTGACCAGGGCCCCGTCGGACCAAAGGAGTCGTCCAGGGGGTGTGTGAGTCCAGACTACCGGGTGTCCGACACGACCGGGAAATTCCTTTCGTTCACCCTTCTGGAGACAGTAGGTAGGGTGGGAGTTTTCGGGGTGTCGTCTAAGGTTCTTCGTGACCCACGGGCAATGGACGAGACGGAGACCGCGTAGAAAAGGTCATGTCTTGTGGCCGCTGAGGTTCCTGCACTCAGTTTTATTTCTACCAACCACCGTTTATTCTACGTAGATTCTCTCCGTAAAGGTCCGGGCAGGAAAGAGGAGGGGACTCAATCGGTGTTCGGGTGTCGCGCCGCGTCGGAGATTTACGGAAAGAGGACTCCAATGACGGCAGGACATGATAGTCGTCTCCGTCTCCGGGTCCGGGGCGACGAGTCCCAACAGTCTTTGAAGGACCGCCGAAGAGGGGGTAGAACGGACAAAAAGTCGTGCGTCATCGTCTGCCCTGATTTTGAGATGTCACACAGAGTCTGTTTCGGGTCCTTTGTTGACCGGTCTCCCCCCTCCCCTCTCCCTTCCTCCTTGGTCCTCTCGTTTTTCCCCACCGATTCGACCACGACTCGACTGAGTTTGAGATAGAAACCGTAGGAGACAAGTCGAATTTGTTTGTTCGGAGTCTGGGAAGATGTTCTACCCTCCGACAGTCTCCTGCAGTGTGAGAGTTGAAAGGTAAGGGTCGGACCGACCCTACCTCGGTCTTCTTTTTTCAGTGTCGTCGTGGTCCCTTGGTGATCGTCCCTCCTCCGTTTCATGTCTTCCTACAAATTCACAGGTGTTCAAGGGACCTGTCACCCACCCGTTAGGAAGGTGTGGGTGTTAGGCCCTCCCTCTCCGTTCCCTAGGCTTGTAGTGATTCCTCTCCTACTGCACGTCCTGTTCGAGGTACTTTGTCTGGAGCGTAGTCCGTACGACTGCTAGTCGCTCCTCTTGTTTTGACGAGGTGTTCACACAAAAGGTTTTAACTTTTGGATGGACTAAAGGTAATCGACGGGTTCCCCTGTCGTCCTGTGAGTTACTGTCGTGTGTCACGGAAAGTCCTGTGATTCTGGACGAACGTTTACTTTTGGGTTTTGCCTGTGACATCGTCGTTGACTTTTGTAAGATTGTAAATGTGTGGAGATCTTAGTGATTTTGGTTCAGGACCGTTCTACATTTCGTTGGTCTTGAGAGTATATAACGACCACCCCTACTTTAACCGGTGAGACCTTTAATGAGATCTTTTGTCAGTATGTGTATGATCTTATTGGTCTGTTATATTCAGGATCCATAACTGAGTTCCTTCTACTTTCGTACACAGGTGCGTTTTTGGAAGTGGAAGTAAGTTTTATTGATTTTGGACTTTTGTTGGACTTACAGGTAGTTGACCACTTGCTTATTAAACACCACGTAGGTATGTTCCCTGATGTTGTGTCGTTATGTTTTCCCTGTAGGGGGACTATGTGTGTTGTCGTGTCTGCTCGGAGGCCTCGTAGTCCGATGTACTTTCTTCGGTTGATGCTTTCGTTTTGAGATTGTCTTTGGTCTACTCACCAACGGTCCCCGTACCCCACTCCCTTCCCTTGTCTTATGTTTCCTCCTTGTGCTCTTTAAAAATGTTCCACTACCTTTACAAGATATACGACTACCACTACTACCAAGGTGATGACATATGTAAACAGTTTTGGGTGTTGTAACGTCTGGATTTACCTACCTAAAATAGTATATATTTAATATAAAAATTAATTAAAAAATACAACCGACACGACCCAGAAGTGACTCCACGAACCCGAAAGAGATCCACGTCAAGTACCCGAAGACAACAGTACCTCGTGTCCGAGATCTTTCGCATCCCGAGTTGTCAACACCGTGCGTCCGAAGCAACGGGGCACCGTACACCCTAGAATCAAGGGACTAGTCTCTAGCTTGGGTACAGGGGACGTAACCTTCCACCTAAGAAGTGGTGACCGAATGGTCCCTTCAGGGATTTAATATAAAGTTATTTGGATTCTTTGTGTAAGTTTCCGATCTTTCTTCAGACGTGTTAGGTTCGACGTGTACGTTTCAAGAACGTCACGGGGGAGATATAGATGAAAGGATACCTCTCTATGAAATATTTTACTTCACACCTGTGTGTTTTTGTGTCTGCTGGGTTGTCGGTTCTCATGTGGATTGTAGGTCCTAGGAAGTGAGTCTCTTCCCAATGTCGGAGAAAAAAGATAGTTTGACCGAGAAATAAAGATGTCACGGAAAATTTGATGTCATATATTTGTGCGACACAATGGTGGTTTTTCAAAATTTTTACGTTTGACGAAATTATAGACATTTCAATAGGGGAGAAAAAAATTATTTTCCCTTCCCAAAATTATAAATTTGTTAGATGATTGGTCTTTCCAATTATTTCCCGGAAATTACGCCTTGATTATGTTATACTTACGGAATTAGACCACAGTTCTAGTAGATGTTAAAATACGATTGGATGTAAAGTAAGTAGTTTATAAATAATACACGGTACGGGACAAGATCTATGACCATTGTGGCATTACTTATTTCGTTTCTAGAACGGGAGTACCCTGAGTATACGATCATCCTTCTGTCTCCTTCTGTCTTTTATTTCATTTATATATGATTCCTCTACTTTTCGTCTTCCCTCTTGGTCTCCCCTCTACATATGTCAAAAGACATGTCTTACCAGTCCCTTCCGAAGAGATTCTTCTACTGTGAACTCGTCTGGATGTCTAATGTTCGGTTGTTCAGTATACCGATAGATCTCGTTCCTGCTCGGGTTGTTACTTTTCTCGTTCACGTTTCAGGGACTCCGTCTTCACCCGAACTACACAAGTCCCCTTCAGTTCCTTTGGACTTACTGCCTTCGACTTTCGCTTGTCCTTACAGTCCTCTGCTCTGGTCTCTCCCCCCAGCCTAGTGGACACAGACACATCCGGTATACATTTCTGAGGTCCAAAACAGGATTCACTTTACCTTTTGGAAACCTCCCAAAGGACACTCTCTCACTGTCCTAAATTGGACCCCGAATTTTCCTGGTGAGGACGACGACGTAACTCTTGTCCGATAACTCGTCGTTTTCGTCTTCGTCCCTTTGATCAATGTTGCACTAGTGTTACTAGGTTCACTTTTGGTCGCGGACCCTTTGCTACGGACTCTAATCCCACGTCGCTACCTCTGCCATTCTATGCTAGTATAAGACCTATTTAATTTTTCTCTGAGTCCTGAAGGGACCACAAGGTCACCGACTGAGACGCGAGGGCTACGTCCTACGTACTCAGGGTCAAACTAGGGACCAGCTCCTTGATCTGGGGTGGGTGGCGTTGCTCCCGAAGTGTGCGACGCCTACTCCTAGGAGGTACGACGTCACTTTTAAGGACGTACAACATTGAACCCTTTTTTTTCTAGGACGTACGGGGTTGGCTCTGGGTTGACTCAGTTTATTTATTTATTTATAAAAATATTGCTTTTTTTTTTTTTTCTCAGTAGTCCTAGACGACTATCTGACCTACACTCCACTCGTTCATTTCTTGTCAACCCTTACTGAAGGTCCAAACCCGGACTCTTTACTTTTTCTGTCTTGACGATAAAGGATTCTACCCCTTCCGTCGGTCTCTTCGTCTGCCAGACGCCAAGTCACCACCAACATCAACGAACCCTCCCCCCACAAAAAAAAAACAAACAAACAAACAAAAAGTGACTCCCCAACCCCATCCTTAAGGTAAAACCTATATAATTGAAACTTTACGGATCATCTGTAAAATCGCCTTAAAACTTATACGTTAACTTACATACTTGGGTCTTAAGACCCTCTCTGGGTCCTATGACAAAATGTCAGTTCTTTGATGTACTCTAGTGAATCCGTCATTGAACAAGTTCAGTAAAACGGATACCAGTGTTTCATTTTCCTACTTGACCGTAGACTTGAAAATAGACAGACTAAAGTTTAGTTAAATAAAATTCGTGTGATAGAGGAGAACGACTTTTCAAGACCTTTTTAGTCATACGAGTAAACTTCGATTTGTTAAGATCTATAAATATATAAATCTTATGAAGGAGAAACATTCTGTCTCGGATATTTCTCGAGATGGGTCGAGATTTCTCTCTTCGAGTTAAAGTTGTGTTTTACAATGTCTCGATCACGACAGACACGGTGGTGACATATTGTGAAGAAACGTTAGAAAATTCATAGAAGTGGTTTAAAAGTAAAAGATTATACTTTCGGTAAAGAGAAGGAATGTAACGATGGACTTCGGAAACGTTCCGACAGAATTAACCTTTTAGTACATAGTACGAACACGGTAAGTTTTTGTGGATCCTTTAAACTTCCCTTTTTTTAAGTTCCTGAGTTTATCGTTCTATGTAAGACTTAGATGACAATAGTCTCTTCTATTACCTTTCATAGGTTGAATTAAATAAGAAACATCTAAAAAGATTCTATTGTACGATATGGAACCTATGTGGTAAAAAGATGTATAGTGTTCAGTTTTCAAACAAAGATCGAAAACACATATACATGTGCAAACTTCCTTCCTTTTTCCCGTCTCTTTAACGGACACTTTTATTGCAAAAGTGAGTCTTTTTGATTCTACCTAGACACACAACAGTGTCCTTCACCAATCTTCGACCGTTCCCCTCACCGATCAAAAGCAAAATCTCTAGTAAATACTATGTTTCTTATCCGGTAAATTTCTGTATAAGTCGTGGGAGGTCCTATAGGAAACGATTGTCGGTTACCTTTCCCGGGGGTTTGGTCGTTTTTTGGAACATCTTCGTTGTGAGACTTGAAGTAATTCTGAACTCTGGACGGAAAGATAGTCTAATGAAGTGAGTGTTCCTAAATCCCAACCAGTGGGTGTTGGCAATGGGTGTCTTTAGAACTTTGTCCCGTTGTCGGGGTTTAGTGAAGTCATAGACACTGACTCTACTTTCGTTCGGACACTCTTTCCTCCGACATACAAAATAAACTTGACAGTACCTCATATGGACCAGAGTTTTTATTGACTGTAGGTGGTCATAGTCGTGAAATCGTCTATGTCTGACCTTTATATTCTGGGTAAATTTTCTCACTTTAGATCTTTTTATTACAAATGTTTTTCTCTGAATTTTTTTTTAGTTTATGTTAAATTCTAATTTTAAAACCACCTCTCTGATGGTATACTGATTATCCTAATCTTTGGAACCCAAAGACCTTTACCCTCCAGGTCCGTAGTTTAGGACCGGAACTTACGGACAGTGGACACAAGAGGGTAACTCAGGTCTTCCGTTTCCTGCACCCCAAGTATCTTCGATTAATCCTCTGTAGATATTGAGGCTAGAGATTCTAAATCCTTATACCATAACTCTGTTATTTGTACGTTTCCAAGTCTTACAGATGTTTCTTAAAAGATGTATGGGTTCTCAGTGACTTGTGTTATTTCCGTCCTTTTATAGGTGTAAAGAACGAGTTGGATCTACGGTACTAATAAAATCGTCGTACCACTAATGTCCGGGTTAGACTTTGGTCTGACACGACACGAGGCAGTACAGGTTGAGAAACGTTGGGGTACCCGAAATCAGACGGATGAACTCAAGTTTAGGTCTGAGATGATATATACCATGTAATCGTGGACTCCCGTTCAATGCATTCACTGAAGTTCCTTGGAGTTAGAGTAGACATTTTACTACTACTATTATCTTGGACAGGGCGTCTCGACATCACTTCTAATTACTCAATTCCGTAACTACCACAAATCTAACACGGTCCGTGTGTCATACACGAGTTATTTATGTTATGACAGACATTAATAGTAATAAACCGCCCTGTCGTTTTTTTGATAAATTATGTACACTAGTGTTCTGAAGACTTATCCAGAAGAGACCGCCAGGTCGCCAAGTCTTAAGTGAACGGTTACGTCCCCTGTGTCCAAGCTAGGGACCGGACCCTTCTAAGGTGTCCACCATCCCGTCGATTCGGGCTCTCGGTGTTGATGACTCAGGTTCGAAATCTCGGGTGTAAGGTGTTGGTCTCTTCGGACGTCCGACGTCGATCTCTCATCGGGGACGACCGACGTCGGTCTCTTTTGGGTTCGTGTCATTGGTTCTGGGTCGCATCGGGGTTATTATTTAATTAATGAATTAATTTTTTTTTTTTGTTGTTCTTCTTCTTTGTGGTCCGTCAAGGGACCACAGGATGACCAATCCTAAGGTTCAAAGGTAACGGAACTGGGTCCAAGTTAAAGACCAGTCGCTTAACTCTAAAACGTTCGACGTTCCACGTCGGTTTTTTTTTTTTTTCTGTAGACTTATGACGAGTCTGATATGTTTTGGAACCATTTGACTAGTGAATGGATTGGATAGTGGTTTTGATGGTTTAGATTAAAAGGATTAGGGTCAGAGGTTGGACGACTGGGACAAGAGTAGGTGACACTCTAATTAGAGGGACTTCGTACGTATTACGGACCAAACAGAATTTACGAGTTATTTATGAGTAGACAGTAAATTAAGGTATTGAACGTAAAGAGTGTCACTCGTTTAATTTTTGAGACCGAAATGGTACAAAGGAAGTGAATGGGACCGTACATAAAGGAAGGGTAAAGGTCTTCAGTTTCAGGGTGAGGACACCTAGTCGACTTCGGTCAGAAAAGTGTCTTAAGAGGCGCCACTGAGGGCGGTAGGGGCAATCTTCATTTGTTGAAGACACGTGAATGTTACATATCCGAAGGGAGAATGCTGTAGGTCGTGAAAGATGAAATATTATACCGACGCATATATAAAAGTGAGGTGATTTCCGAAACTTCGACTTCAGCGAGAGGATATATTTTAGAGTAGTGATTTCTTGACGAGTCCTTTACTCACTTAACACTTACTTACGTACCTGCCTACTTTTCCCGTTCTCCTAGATTTCTCGTGACACTCCCGGTGCTTATTTCCCCCTTGTACGACCTTTTTCGTTCTGACCTGGGCTGGTCAGTGGTTCTAAGGGTTTTATGTTGCAGATAAAAGTGGTGTTTTTGTGCGGTCTCTCGTTCACGGGTCTTTTGATAAGTAGAGTGCCGTCCTTATTGAGTCGTACGAGGAGAGTTATCCGGGTCGTCTATTGTATGTGATTGTTTCCTCGGCTCTGTGAAACTTGTCACTTGAAGGTTTAGATGGACTCTCTAATACTCCTTTTTCAATTAAATAACTAAGTCTTTAAGGTGAAGATGTTCAGAGAGCTCTATACTTAAGATAGGTCGTCGGTTTGAGAGGAGTTCGGGGTAAGAGAAGAGAGAAAGGTCTTGAGATTGTGTTAGAAATCGGTTTGGATCTGGGTTTTAGAAGTACCAAAGATCGACATAGAAACCTGGTTGATGAGTTAGAGAAAGTAAGAGTTAAAGGGACAGACATTTTACCCCTATTATTTTAATGGAGAGCTCTATACTTAAGATAGGTCGTCGGTTTGAGAGGAGTTCGGGGTAAGAGAAGAGAGAAAGGTCTTGAGACTGTGTTAGAAATCGGTTTGGATCTGGGTACTGAAGTACCAAAGATCGACATAGAAACCTGGTTGATGAGTTAGAGAAAGTAAGAGTTAAAGGGACAGACATTTTACCCCTATTATTTTAATGGAGAAGTGTCACAAGGTCGCTCCTAATCCATTCTTTGTACGTACCTGAGAAGCCGTGAGTCATTCGTGATTGTATGTATCACGAATGACTCACGGCTTATCAGATACGTAAAAAGAGTGGGAGTAATTACACTTAATAACAATAGTAACAAGGACGTGATCTTGTAAACAAGTACGCGAGTACTGAGTCTGCACAGGTTGAGAAACGCTGGGGTACCCGACACCGGGTGGTCCGAGGAGACAGGTACCTTAAAAGGACCGTCCTTATAACCTCACCCAACGGTAAAGGAGGAGGTCCGGTAGAAGGACTGGGTCTCTAGTTTGGGTGTGGAGAACGTAGAGGTCGTGACCGTCCGTTTAAGAAATGGTGTCTCGGTGTACCCTGGATCGTTTCGTAGTTTAGTAGAAGTGACCGGTTACGTTCCTCCATTCGGTTCCATAAATTGTCGAGATTTGGTGGTTGAGTTACTGATTTTGTTTTACCCGAAGTTACCGGGACGAAGGTTTTCCTTATACATTCACGTTCTCATAATTAGTTGGAATTATAGGTATAGTGGTAAAACGAAGGTTTTCCTTTTACATTCTCATAATCAGTTGGAATTATAGGTATAGTGGTAAAATTTATCAGGAAGAGAAACCCCAAGACAAAAGGGGTCGTTTCATTTTGATTATTCTAGATCGATAATTTGAAAGAGGTCCTATGAGACTCTCAGTCATAGAGTTTATTTACCTTTTTACACTGAATTCTTATTCTTCGGGACAGATGTCCCCGACAAAGACTTAAAACGGTTCCAACAATAAAAACAGGTCTTTATAGACACTAAGGTTCATTTACGTGTAAATTTCTCTCAATTGTAGAATGAACATAGGGTGGATTTACGTTAAATTTTTTATGAAAAGGTTTATTTTTGTCTTGTTACCAGAGTTACCCTTTACAGAAAATCACACCAGACCGATACTTGCACACTAGCTGAACAAAGGGACTCTTTTAGTTCTTACGTCTTCATCTTATCTGTTCGTTGACTGACTCCCGAGTCCTCGAGTTGATTCTATATTGGCCCGTCCGCACTTTTACGGTTATCCGTCGTCGTAAGTTCCGAGTCTTCTCAGATCCGGTTCTATTTTCCGTCCAGTCTCTCTGGTTGAATTTGATGAATAGGTACCTTTGGTTTGAAACGTGTGTTTGTTTCTCGATTAAAATCTAGAGACACTCTGTCAACTGGTGTAGGGGCACCATCGAGATTCACTTTTTCTCCATCTTGAACGGGGGACTTCTATTTCTGTCTGAACGATCGAAGAAAGGTGAATACTTAGGGACCTCGGACGAGACTTGAGATTAAGTTGTGTTCTTAGTAAAATCAGAAAGAGTCCTCTTAGATGGTAGTCCGAGACGAATGGAAGATTATTGGAAGACGAGAGTACTGGGAAATGGTCCCAGGTTCCTGGTTTCAGTTTACTCTGTACCGATTGTCCTAGAGGGGACTATCATAGTGAAGTATTGTTACACGGGACCCCTTCGGTGCTTACAAGGACTAGAACCCAGGGATTATGAATATTATACATATATTTATGGACAAAGAGTGGTAACAAGTGTTCTAATTTATTCCTTATATACATTTCATGTACCCATGTATAGTCTACTAAATTATCTGTTAAAAGAAGGGGATAAAGAACAGTAACAGAAATTTTTGACGAGAAGTTTAGAATGAGTATTTTAGTTAAGGTAGAGTCCTGAAGGGACCTCTAGGTCACCAATTCTGAGGGACGAAGGTTGAGTTCCCCAGAGTCCCCCACGACCAATAAAAAAAAAAAATTTAGTTAAGACAGTTGGTAACCTTATTAGACGAGAAGTTTATTAATTACAAGGTGTTTCAAGTGCAGAAAGTAAAGACGAGATTTTTATTTTTTTCATGAGATTTGTTAGTTCTATTCCTTAGACTAACCAGATAGTACCCTAATCGACCGAGAGAGTAAATCTCAAATTATGGGGTCACTGGGGATGACCTGTTTTTATCTATGTCTACTGATTTAAAATGTTGATTCTGTTTCTCTGAGATACTAACGAACTAAGATCACTTTAGGAGTGTGTGTCTTGAAATAATATGTTCGAGTTCGAACGGAGTTTTGGGTATATTGGGAAGATACAATATGTGTGTGCTGTATCTCCTGTTGTTGCGATTCCCGTCAGTCGACCAAGGAAAGTGCCCTCTGTGGTAGTGGTGTCAAACCGACCGAAAGACTGATGGTTTTGACCTACGGGTCACAAGTGTCGAAAGACTACTCAGGAATATCTCTTTTCTCGTCCGTCTCTTCCTTGTCAGTGACCGTGTGTTGGGGATGGGGTGTGATGGGACGTTAAAAAGGTAAGGGACTCGACTGAGTGAGAGTCGAGTCGGGTCTGAGGGACAGGTGTCGGTCCCGGTGACACACGTCGACCACTCATTACGTAGGAGGGTCGACGGAGACTGAATTGCTCATTATTTTCCTTTACACCCATTGTCAAAATTACCTTCTCTTGTGTGTGGGGTAGGTCCTTTGTTCGTATCAAGGAGAGTTGAGGGACGTCTCAGAGTCTCGATGTCACTTAAGAGAGGTTACTGTCGGTCCACCGTTACTTCTTCGTCCGTTTCCGTCTTTGTGGTTGCTCGTGTAGATTTTAGACCCCTGGTGCCAGAGATAAGACCTACTTTGGCTCTCATTACCTGTACTTCGTCTTGGGTCGGGTCGGAGGACCAGTCGAGACCAAGCAAGATGGTAATCTGACGAAGAGATCGTTGTCGCGACGGGTTACCTCTGACGTTCGGTCGGGGTCGTAGTCTGGTAGACGATAGGACGTCGGAATATAATACTCCGTTTCGTGACTACTTTTGGTTTAGACTCCTTCTCCCTCGGAGAATTCATTCCTGGACGGATAGGTGGGAGTCCACGGGTTTCACCCCTGACTCCTTTGCTTACCGAAGACCGACAAAGCTAATCACTGACCGTAAGAACTATAAGTTGTTTAGGAATTTTTTTTTTTTTGGTATCAATGACAAGTCGAAAGAGGGTTATCTATGAGAATCTCGAAGATCGGGGAGTCTTCACTAGTAGTTGTCTCGATAGAGTTTGTAAAATCTTTACTGACGGCTCTCGATTTGTTGAGTCCCTTTAAGGCCTCGTGGAAACTGTGTTAAATGGAATTCCTATGAAGTTCGTTATTAGGGACTGTATATAAGTTTGTCGTTTTGAAATTGGTCCTGAGTCGATCTGACCCAACGGGGGATGACATACGTGAGATGATGACTTCTTCTTTTTATTAGTGGGGTGTATGTAGTATTAGTGAGTAAAAATTTCTTAAAAAGAACTTTAGTGTCGCAAAAAGTGAAGTCAACGATTATAGGAAGAGTGGTCATTAGGTACCAAAGGATTCCAGAACCCTTTTAGATAATGTGTTGAGTCAAAAAGTGTTTTAAGTTTTATTTATAAGTTATAGGGCTAAACAGTTTTTGTTTTTAGTCTTTCTTTAATGGATACTGTTTTAATACATTAATGATTCTGGTTTTCTTTACATATTTTTAAAAGTTGTTCTTACTTTATCTTCCGAAAGGACCACCGAGTCACACTTCTCAGGCGGACGGTTACGTCCTCTGTGTCCAAGTAAGGGACCAGGCCCTTCTAGGGTGCGCGGAGCCTCGTCGATTCGGGCTCACGGTGTTGACGTCTCATCGGGGACGAGAGACTTTGGTCTCTATTTCGGGTTCGTCGTTGTCGGTATTCTTTCTCTATTTTAATTTTTTTTTTTTTTTTTCTTACTTTGTCTTTCACGGGAGACTAATTGAGATTTAATTGGTCTTATAAATTAATTCGTACATAGGCTAAAATAGTCATGTAGGTCGTCGAACTCTCGATCTGTTACTTCGCTGTCAAGGTAAAGAGATCGAATAATACTGAGATCGTGGTAAATTAGTGTGACCTAGGTAAATAAATAAGTATTTTACTCAACTATAAGATCTAGAGATTTAAGAAAGGGTCGAGATTTTAAGACGCCAAGACACTTTATAAATCAACGGATCCAAGATATAATTGATAATGGTTGTTGTCTTTAAAATATTTAGTCAGACCTTAAATTTTATAGTTGTCTGTAAACTATTTGATCGCTCATCTTTCTATTTACCAGTGATTAAATTTAAAGTCGAAAGAGAAAGACGATTCACGGACGTCCCCCGACCCCTGTGTCGCTGGTGACGACGTTCTGAGGTCTTTCCTAGTCCTTAACCTTCGTGAGCCATGGGACCTTCCGGACCACCACCACCCCTCTACGTCCCACTCCACCCTGTGACTGACCGACTTACAGAAGTCCGAGTGGACTCCAGTCTTCACTCCATGGAGTGGCTTTTGTCCTCGTAATTCACTTTAAACCGTATTACTTGTTGTGTTGGGAGGGGCCACGGGATAACGGGACGAACCGTTGGGGTCTCGAGACCGACGGTCCGATTTCTCCGGGGTCTATTCCTCTGACCGGTCCCCTTTACCTGGAAGGGATGGGCCAGTTAGTGATGACGTGTGGTCCGTTGTTCGGGGTGGTTAGTCGAAAAATCCCCGATTGAGAATTAATACTTCTGGTGGTTCTTTGAAGTCTGTATTCTCTCAGAGGTTGTACTTTCTGTCTCTGGTATACTCGTTTGTCTTCCTCGAACTTTGTTTGTGTCTGCTATGACCTTCGTCTCCTTCTGTGACTTCCCTCCACCATTAATGATAAAAGTCTCGGAATTTTCCGTTATAGCGGTTTTTGTTCTTGTTCGTATATTTTTACGTTATGCGTCTCTTATCCCCCTTTACGAATCTTTATGTTTAATACTCTCGTTTTTATTTATGAAGGTCCTTCTCGACCTTCCACCTCGACTTCTAGAAGTGGTATTTAGCGTTGTTTTTATCTCTGTCTTTTATATCTCACTCCCCCTCTCCTGTCTTTTAGTTGTCACCTCAGGTCATAGGTTGATTGACTTCATGATCTTCCTCTTTTACCTTCTCTCCTTTAATAGTTTCTTGATTATTTACTTTCTCCACAAAAGTTTATTTCTTCTGGGTGTCTCTTGGATTGAGTCATTCATTTTTACTAGGAGTAGTCACGTGTAGAAGTAGTATAAAGTCTTATAGTCTCTATTTTCATTTTAGGATTCTCGATAGTTTTTCTTTTGTCTAGTGTTTGTTTCCAGTCCTTGGTCTCACGGTGACCTGAAGAGTTCTCGTTGTGACTTTCGGTCAGTAAACATTGGATCGTGAGATGTGGGAGGTAATTTACTTTTCCTCTTATTTCTGTAAAAGTTTAATCGTTTAGAGTTTCTATACTTAGAGAGTGCCTAGGAAAGAGTCCTTCGATGAGATCCTATATAAGGTTACTTCTCTGCGTCATTTGGTTCTTTCTACTCGCGTCCTCTAGGTCCTTTGTACCGTCGGTTTTGTCTTCTCTCCGTTTCCTTGAGGGGTCACTGCCGTTTCCCCTCTGAGCCCCGACTCGAAATGTTTTTCGACGTCGGCCTTTTGTCTCTTAANCCCCCAACAGAGGTTTCCTTTATTACTTGGTTTTCTAATACACTATACAAGGTTGTGTGACTCTCAACGGAACCTCAGGGTATCCTCTCGTACCTTCTATCCATGTGTCTTACCATTTGTCTACTATTGTATCCTGTTAACGATTAAGGTCCTTTTTTAAAATTTTTAACCAGTTCTTTCATTTATATTAACATCTTATGATACACGGCGTCGAAATTCGTTGAAATATACTAGTATTAGTAGATTTGTGACTCGTGGATCGTTGCCATTATTATACACTGTCGCCTTTGGTCCCTTTCTCGTCCCTACTTTTTTGATTTGGGTTCGAAGGATCTCATCTTGTAGTTGTCTATTACAGATTTTGACTTTTAAGTTTTCAGTGATCATGTTCTCATATAAATTATTCACATCACCTTCTACCTCTTCCGTCACCGTGGGGTGAGGTCATGAGAACGGACCTTTTAGGGTACCTACCTCCTCGGACTATCCGACGTCAGGTACCCCAGCGCTTCTCAACCTGAGCTGACTCGCTGAAGGGAAAGTGAAAAGTGAAAGGACGTGACCTCTTCCTTTACCGTTGGGTGAGGTCACAAGAACGAATCTTTTAGGGTCCCTGACGTCTCGGAGCACCCGACGGTCGACACCCCAGCGTGTCTCAGTCTGTGCTGACTTCACTGAATCGTCGTCGTCGTCGTCGTCTTTTACGATTTTCTTTGTCGATTTACTGGACCTTCATCAAGAGTGTCCATGCTTCCCTATCTTGTCCTTTACTGAAAACAATCTTTGAAGTATCATGATCCTTACAAAGTGGAAAATTTTATTCTCGTTTATATTAAAACTGTTTTTGTTAAAATATCTTTCAATTCGACCTAATGTTCTCCAGAATTCACTGTTCTATTCAAACCTAAAATAAGATATCAACTATTACTTGGGAATTTCTTCAGGAAAAGGAGGGGGTGCTTTTTTTAGTCTCTACAAACCTTGGGGTCGAGGGTACACCTAAGGAAATTGTAAGACCAATTGACTGTACAATCTTATCAAGAACGAATAGTGACGAGTTGGAGTACTAATGTCCGGAACTCGAGTATTGGTTTCCTTCTCTCCTGGACATATGTAATTCCCTACCTATGTGTTTCTTGTGCAAGTCCTGTTCTGACGACGAAGACGAGTCACTCAGTCCACCACTAAAGACTTTGTGGCAGTAGTGTTTAATTGGAGTCCTTCGAGGGTTTAGTTTGGGTAAGATCTCCTATGAAGGGGACCGTAAAGTTCATTTTTTAGATGAGATGACTGGACAATAAAATACCTTTCCATTGTCTCTCTTCGTGTTGATCGGTCCTCCTCATTGTCACGATTGACTCCGGGTTCGTTCGGGTCGTGGGAAGAGATTCTTTTCGACGGACTAAGTACAGGAGGTATGGGAGGAGGTTTGTAGTCAAAGTCAGGGTGTCACACGGACCATCACGACAGGTTGTTAATTTCTGTCGTGGTTCATTATTTACTTCGAGAGAAAGGGAGAGAAAGGTTAAAGTCCGTAAAAACAAACAAACTCCCAAACAAAAGTGAAAAGAAGAATGAATACTACATAGGACCCGAAGGGACTACCGAGTCGATATTTCTTAGGTGGACGAAACATCCTCTGTATCCTCTGTACCGAAGCTAGGGACCCAGCGCTTCTAGGGGACCTCCTTATTTGTCGTTGGGTGAGGTCATAAGAACGGACTTTTTAGAGTCTGTCTCCTCGGACCACCCGATGTCAGGTCTCAGTGTTTCTCGACCTGTGTTGAATCGTGTGTCTCGTCCGTCGTGTATACCACATAGAATCTCTATCCGCGAGGATAAAGAACCGTCACAGGGTGCGGTGGATTTTCGGGGATAGAGGTACAGTGAACGTCTCCTTACTACGTATTTTGTGTTTTCGTTGTTAACTATAACGATTCTATCGAGAGGAGTTTATAAGGAACTCAACAACAAATCAACGATTCAGCCCAGGTTGAGAACGTTGAGGTACCTGACATTTAGCGGTCCGAGAGAAAGGGACCCTAAAAAAGGTCCGTCCTGATGACCTCACTCAACGGTAAAGGAAGAGGTCCCCAGACGGGCTGGGTCCCTAGTTTGGGTGTAGAGGACGTAACTATCCGTCTAAGAAATGGTGACTCGCTGACCCCTTAGGGTAAGGAACTCATGATCGTGATTTATAGGAAAGAAAATAGGAAAACATTTGATGATTAAATCGTAGGTTGGAGTGTTAGTGTATCTGAGACCATCGACGATTTTGTGTCACTACTGGTCCTCGTGCGGAATGTCAGAATTATAGTTATCCTCGGATTTGTAGATTGGTTGACCTCACGAAGTGTTTTACCTTTCTAATCTTCTGAATAGATAGGAAGGAGGACTGACATTCAAGGGGGGTGAATAGTCGAAGTAGGTATGTGTGGTTCCTCCCGTGAGTTGAGTTTCTTTTCTTTTTTTTTTTTTTTTGTGATTCTAATCTTGTTTCTAGGTCGAGAACGGTTTTGTCACCTGCCTTGGTCTCGTAAAAGTCGTTGTTCCACTTCAGGGATTCTAGACTCCCCGAAGGGTCCACCGTGATCACCATTTCTTGGACGGACGGTTACGTTCTCTGTATTCTCTACGCCAAACTAGGGACCCAGCCCTTCTAGGGAACTCAGATTCGTTTGGTGAGACCATGAGAACGGACTTTTTTCAGGGTCCCTGTCTCCTCGGACCGCACGACTTCAGGTATCCCAGTGTTTCTCAGTCTGTACTGACTTCGCTGAATCATGTATGTGCGGGACTCTAGACTCGAAGACGATAGATCCGTTCAAGGACATAGATTATATAGTCCCCTTTACTGTGGGGAGTTCGGTGATACTCGTACACTAAAAGTCAAGAGTCTGTGTCTGAGACGCTCAGTACCTCGACTACGTGTGGTGTGACGTACACTTTATGCAGGTACTGACCCTACCCTACTTCACAGAGTGGGTCTATGTTTTGGTCATGTGGGTTCTGTCCGTGCCTGAACTGGTGTACGAGACTTCCGAGACGGGTGTGGTCCCGAGAACTCTTTCCTTGACTTTTTGTCCACTGCTAAGAACACTAGACACGGTCAGTTAGTAAGACGGATGGGACCGTTGGCATGTTAGGTTGTGGTGGGAGGTCGTGGAGTTAGTTCCAAGGACAGAGGTGGACGAGGAGACTGTAGTAGGACAGTAATATAAAAGAAACTTTAAGGAGACTACTTTTTACTCAGTAGAGAAGGACGGTTGTGTCCGGATTCGCAGAAAGTCCGCTCAGGAAGAGGAAACAGGTGGAAGACCTGTGTCCCGCGGTGGGTCTCCGAGGAGGTCGATAAGGGCTGGAGGGTCCTTTCTTTCGGAGTCTCGTTCTTGTTGTCGGACCTGCTTTTTCCATTCTTTACTTTTCTTCCCTCCAAGAATCTTCTCGACCCTTACCCTAGACCCTAGGTTTTGTATTAGATAAGGTCGCCCTGTGTGTCAACTCTCCTATTTGTTTTTGCTCCCATCCCGTGTCTGTCAGTGTAAATTTTAAACCTTTCCAGAGTTGGAGTCTTGTAAGTGGAATTTTCCAAACCAAGGGCTATGTTTCACGGTAGTCGAGAAGAGGAAGTTCTTCAATTGACGTTTGGATTTAAAGAGTGGGTTCCATTCTTTCCGTTACGGTTTCTTACGAGTTTGATGGGGTGTTAACGTGAGTAGAGTGTGCGATCATTTCATTGCGAGTCTTAAGAGGTTCGGTCTGAAGTCGTTATGCACTTGGTACTTGAAGGTCTACAAGTTCGACCAAAATCTTTTCCATCTCCTTGGTCTCTAGTTTAACGGTTGTAGGCGACCTAGTACCTTTTTCGTTCTCTCAAGGTCTTTTTGTAGATAAAGACGAAATAACTGGTACACCTAACTGATACACTAGGTGTGTCGGAAACTGATACACCTAGTGTTATTTGACACCTTTTAAGACTTTCTCTACGCTTATGGTCTGATGGACTGGACGGAGAACTCTTTGGACATACGTCCAGTCCTTCGTTGTGAATCTTGACCTGTACCTTGTTGTCTAACCAAGGTTTATCCTTTTCCTCATGTAGTTCCGACATATAACAGTAGGACGAATAAATTGAATATACGTCTTCTGTAGTACTCTTTACGACCCGACCTTCTTTGTGTTCGACCTTAGTTCTGACGGTCCTCTTTATAGTTATTGGAGTCTATACGTCTACTGTGGTGGGAATACCGTCTTTCACTTCTCCTTGATTTTACGGAGAACTACTTTCACTTTCTCCTCTCACTTTTCCAACGGAATTTCGAGTTGTAAGTCTTTTACTTCTAGTACCGTAGGCCAGGGTAGTGAAGTACCCTTTATCTACCCCTTTGTCACCTTTGTCACAGTCTGAAATAAAACCCCCCGAGGTGTTAGTGACATCTACCACTGACGTCGGTACTTTAATTTTCTGTGAATGAGGAACCTTCTTTTCAATACTGGTTGGATCTATCGTATAAGTTTTCGTCTCTATAATGAAACGGTTGTTTCCAGACAGATCAGTTCCGATACCAAAAAGGACACCAGTACATACCTACACTCTCAACCTGACACTTCTTTCGACTCGCGGCTTCTTACCTACGAAAACTTGACACCACAACCTCTTCTGAGAACTCTCAGGGAACCTGACGTTCCTTTAGGTTGGTCAGGTAAGATTTCGTCTAGTCGGGACCCACAAGAAACCTTCCTTACTACGATTTCGACTTTGAGGTCATGAAACCGGTGGAGTACGTTTCTCGACTGAGTAACCTTTTCTGAGACTACGACCCTCCCTAATCCCCATCCTCCTCTTCCCCTGCTATCTCCTACTCTACCGACCTACCGTAGTGGTTTAGCTACCTGCACTTAAACTCACTTGAGACCCTCAACCACTACCTGTCCCTCCGGACCGTACGACGTTAAGTACCCCAGCGTTTCTCAGTCTGTACTGACTCGTTGACTTTACTTGACTTCCATTCTTTCTACTCTTTCCGAAACTCGGTTGTCAGTGGACGGGTCACGAGTTCTCATTACGAGATTGAAGCTCTAAGTACTGCCGTCCTTGTCCCCGGTTCAAGTTTGACTGTTTTATGATAAGTCTGTGTGTTTAGTGGACTTTACAAAACCTATTGTCGAATAACTTAAAATATGTGTATGGCATGTATATGAAAAATTTCATATATTAAATTACGTTCATATAAGTGTCTCGACACGTTGGTAGTGGTGGTACATTAAAATCCTGTAAAGTAATGGGGGGTTTTCTTTGAGATGTGGGTAGTCGTCAGTGAAGGGTAGGGTGGGAAGGGATTGGGACGTTGGTGATTAGATGATGACAGAGATCCTTAGACGGATAAGACATATTGCTTTAGTATGTTGTACACCACAAAACACCGTCCGAAGAAAGTGGATCTTATAAAAGTTCGACCGAGGAAAGAGAGGCGTATAATTATAAAAGTTCACACTAAGTACAATCGTGGCTAATAATAGAGTAAGGAAAAATGACTACTTATTATAAGGTAACATACTTATATGACGAAAACGAATAGGTAAGTAGTCAACCATCCATAAACTCAACAAAGGTAAAAAATCGATAATTCTTATTACGACGATATACGTAAAAAATTTGTGTAGAACGACCTATATGTGAAAGTAAAGAGAACCTAAATATGAATCACCTTTACGACCTGGTAAACCATTGAGATTGAAGAACTCCTTGGTGGTTTAACAAAAGGTTTCGTCGACGTGGTAAAATACAAGGTGGGTCGTTACATACTCCCAAGGTTAAAGAGGTGTAGAACGAAAGAAAAAACTGATATCATTGGTAAGATCACCCATACCTTACCATAGAGTGACGTCGAAACTAAACGTAAAGGGATTACTACTACTCATAGAAAAATACACGAATAATAACCTGTAAATACAAAGAAGAAACCTCTTTGTAGATAAGTTTAGAAAACGGGTAAACACTAATTTAACAGGAAAATGACAATTAATTCTCCTGAAATATATAAAATCTATGTTCGGGGAATTATATCGTCAGGGATTGGAAAGACCGTGGTCCCTGGTAAAAGTACCTTCTATTAAAAAAAAATGTCTAACTTGCCCTAACACACCCCTACTAAGTACACGTAATGTAAATAACACGTGAATTAAGGATAATAATAATGTAGTCGATGTAGAGTGTAGTAGTCCGCAATCTAGGGTCTCCAACCTTTGGGGACGGAACAATCTACATACCAAGTGTTTATAGAAAAGGGTAAGATACCCCGTGGAAAAATGAAAGGATTGTCACAAGAAACTTTGTGTCTTCAAGAATTAAACTAGTTTAGATTAAATAGATGTAAAAAGAAAACAACGAACACGAAAAGCACAGTATTAGTTCTTTAGTAACGAATAAAGTTCCAGTGTTACTAAATAAGGATTCAAAAGAAGGTTGTCAAAATATCAAAATCGAGAATGTGTATCCAGATACTCGGTAAAGTTCAATTGAAGACATGTAGTACGTTCCATCCTCAGGTTAAAGTAAGAAAACGTATACCTATAGGTCCACAGGGTGATATTAAACGACTTTTCCCTTAAGAAAGGTGTAACTTAAAAGAACCGTGGGAACAGTTTTTAACTGGTATTTATGTCCCCCAATAAAAACCTAAGAGTAAGATAAGGTGACTAAATATAGAGATAAGAATATAGTAATGGTGTGACAGAACTAATGACATCAAAACATCATTTCAAAAGTTTAACCCTTTACACTCACGAAGTTAAAGGAGAAGAAAAAAACTTCTAATAAAACCGATAGTACCCAGGGAACGTAAAGAAATACTTAAAATTCTAGTCGAACAGTTAAAGACGTTTTTTTTTTTTTTTTTCCGTTGTCTCCAAAACCATCCCTGACGTACCTTAGACGTCTAGTTAAACCCCTCATAACGGTAGAATTGTTATAACAGAAAGTTAAGTACTTATATATTTTATTTTTCGTTAGACTCGACTACAGAACACTATGAAACTCTGTTTTCATGAGTTTGAAGGAATACAAGAAGTTTATGATTCGTGAGATCTCTGTGAACTGAAAACTTCTAAGGAGGGGTTTTCTTCACTATATGGTTTTCTACTCCTAATGTTTCGGTGTTGTATAGAAAGTATGACGTTTCGTTACGTAATACGTTCAAAGGTTTTGTCGACTCGTCGGATTCAGGATTCTGGATCTCTGTGTCGGTTCGTATTGTTCCCGACTTTCCTTATCGTTTCCGGGACACGATACGGTTCAGGGTGACCGGAACCGAGTAAGGTGAAGTCATTTCCTTTTTGTTACCTTATTGGCACTAGATAAAGAGGTAGTGTTTACGGAGTTTATACTGTTATATTTTTCACAAGTCTTTAATTGAATGTAGAAGATACATTTACTTAACAAGGACTCTCTTTATTTATCGACGTAGCCATATTTCTCATCCTTAAGTCTTTAATGTATATTTTACCTGAACTTTCATGGTTAGATTAACTTCTTCTCTTCGTTAGTGTCAGAATTAAGATACTTCTTTACAGACAAATCAAGAAACCGGGTAAAAAAATAACCCAACAAATAAAAAGACCATAACTCGACGTACTCGACGAACATATAAAAACTCTAATTAAAAAACAGTCAACGAAGTAAACGATAATAAAAGAGGGTAAGACTTCCGACAGAAAAGTGGAACGAATATCAAAAGAAGTAACATGTTTTCGAAAATTCGAATTAATCTAGGGAAACAAATAAAAACGAAAATAAAGGTAACGAAACCCTCCACCCAGTATCTCCTAGGAGGACACTAAATACAGTTTCACACAAAACGGATACAAAAGGAGATCTTCAAAATACCAAAGACCAGAATTTAAATCTAGAAATTAGTAAAACTCAAATAAAAACACATACCACAATCTTTCACAAGACCAAAGTAAGAAAATGTCCACCAACCGGTCAAAAGGGTCGTGGTGAACAATTTCTCTAACAGAAAAGAGGTGACATATAAGAACGGAGGAAACGTTTCCATTCCACAAGTATCCACGGACGTAAATAGAGACCCGAAAGATAAAACAACATAACTAGATATAAAGACAGAAACACGGTCATGGTATGACAGGACTACTGACATCGAAACAGTATGTGTTACCTTATAATGAGTCGATAATTTTTCTTACGTAAACTTAGTCAAGATAACTCCACCTTCTTTGACCTCGGATAATGTGTCTCACTTCATTCAGTCTTTCTTTTTATGGTTATGTCATATAATTGTGTATATATACGTTAAATCTTTCTACAATTGCTACTGGGATATACACTCTGTCGTTTTCTCTGTGTCTATATTTGTTGTCTGAAAACCTGAGACACCCACTTCCACTCCCACCCTACTAAACTCTCTTATCGTAACTTTGTATATACAATGGTATACACTTTGTCTAACGGTCAGGTTCAAGCTACATACCTTGTCCCGAGAGTTTCGACCACGTGACCCTGTTGGGACTCCGTACGCTACCCCTCCCTCCACCCTCCCCCACGTCCTGCGCCCTGTGGACACCGACTAAGTACAGTCACATACCGTTTTTGGTGATGTTATAACATGTCATTAATCGGAGGTTAATTTTATTTATTAAAATTTCGGAATTAAGATGTAAATATATATTTGAGAAAAGTGAATTTAAACAAATAGACCTTACCGACTCCTTGTCATCCACTACTTCTGACCTCCCTTATCCCGAGGATTGAGAGGAAACCCAACGATGATGTAAATGATCTATTCTTATTTCCGTTTCTTATTGTATTGAAGTATAATATATTTGATATGTTAATTGTACATCAATTTGTCCGTTTTTCGATTGGTTTCCGTTAGATTTGGGATGGTAGTTGAGAATGGATAAGGTAGTACGTCGTTTCGAGGTTGAAAGTTTGTGTTAGTTTATGGATGACACCCACCGTCTGTTCCGAGATTAGGAGAGATTAAGGATGAGAAAGTTGATCCTTAGTGTAGGGGTAAAATATGTTCTCCTTCGACTCTCTGAACGTTTCTAAGTCACAGAACAAGTCCCAATGTGTCCATCCTAGGGTCCTCTCGACCCCAAGTTAGGGTCCACGAAAAGGGTGATCAGGTCACCGGAAGGTTTATAGGGTTTAGAGGATAGAGAGACGAAGTAGAGTGCCGGAAGTTCCTTGTCTTTTGTCTTCCCTTGGACTCAGGGCGAGGTTGACAAGACTCACCTTGACCAAAAGGGTCTGATTTCTTTACACCCCTTCCTTCCCTTCGTCCGTCTCCACTTCTCCCCTCTCTCTCTTCTCCTCCCCCGTTGTCCTTTCCCTTCTACCTCGCCATGCCGGTTTCTGTCTCTACCTGTAGTCATCTCTTCCCATGCACTCAAGTGGAGTGTCGATTTTTACTTCGACCCATTCCCGTCCGTCCGAGACCGGGTGTCTCTACTGGGGCCGGTTTCAAAGAAGGACTACAAAAGGTAAAGAGGGGACATTTGTCCTCAATTTTATAGTGAATTAGTGACAAATTAATAAGAGGTGTTCAAGTGACACCAAATTGAGGAATATAAGACTGTCAGAGGTCGTGTGAGGATCTTTTTAGGGTCTTCCCATGATTTCTGGTAGTTCTCTACCAATTTCGACTGTTCTTTCGCCTTCCTTTGAAAGTTATTCGTGTTCCGAGGTTTTGGTGAAATGGTTCGGCCTTCATAATATAATTCGAGTGTCCGGTGGACGAGGAAGACGAAAGGTCAGACTGTGGATTAAGTACGGTACCGAGTGCTTCCCTAAGGTGCTCACTCTGCGGTCTGGTCTAAAATGAGGTTCCCGGTCCCGAAATTCTGGCGACCTTACACGGGGTATTTCTGCACCCCACAGACCCGTCGACTTTCGGAGGTTCCCTTAAGTCCTTCCTGTTGACGAAAGGGAGTCGGACTCCAACACTCAAATTTTTATTTAGACTCACTGGGAGTACGGAATTCTTAGTAAACCCTTTCTTACAACTTAGGTCGTTGAGAAACAGGGTAATCCCACTTACTTTCTCTCCCCCTTTCCCTCTTTACAAGAATGCTGGAGGGAGTTCCTCAGACTGTCCTGTGTTTCGATTCGCTTTAGGGACAGTTGAAGGGGTCCTTGTTTCCGAACATCTGATGTCACAGAAAGAGATAAAGAAATCCTTTAAAATTATCCTTTTTGATGTCGCATTGACAGCGCTTCTCGCGACTGTCCGGGACGTCTGACGGACCGAATGACCCATACCTCTACGTTGGGCTCCGGAGTACGAGGGAAGGACCTTAAACATTTGTCCTCCGTCTCCCCTTATTGACAAAGGGACTGTCGGATCTACGACGCCTTTAGGGGAAGAGTCACTAGGGTAAAGAGTTGAACTGATTTTGTTGATGGTGGGTCTAAGAACCTTTAACGGTAAAAGGAATAAGTTAACCCTCGAAATAGTGGTACCGTCACGTCGAAAAGAAAACCCGGTTTCTCGATTTCCTAAAGCCGTAAGAAGAGTGAGTTTACGAAGCCTTCTGAACTCTCAGTGACCCTTGTCGGATGCCCATGAAGTCGTCCGACGCCGAGAGGGGAAGTGTGTCGACGACTCCCTCTCTCGTTTCATTTGTCACGCTTCTCGTCTTGACTCTGCCCCGGTGTCTCGACGGAGCACCTCGTCTGAGACTCCCTTTCGACGTGCTGGGTGCGGTTCGTACCCCCGTACGTCTGGACGGCAAGAGAAGGTGTGTGTGTTTTGAGGGTGGTGGTGGTTACATGGGGGGAGAACCACTCGTTACTTTTACGATGTTCACAGCGCACCTCACTAAGGACTCGGGGAGAGACTACGAGTGAAGAGGTTGTCGTTTTACTGCTGTCGGTCCCGGACCGAGTCAATAGATATGTAATCGACAGTTAGGCCTTTTGAGGACATACTCTTTGGGACAATCCGCCAGGTCGTTGTTTCCGAGGTGTTCGGTTAGTACCGACGACTTCAAACAAAATGACCTTCCAAATCAACAAGTAAAAAACAAAGAACAAACAAACAAACGAAAATGTGAAAAAGACTCTGTTTTCTTTGTATATACCGACTTTTATTGGGTAAAAGGGAGGAACCCTAACTCTTTCGTTCCTGTTGCCGAAACTTGAAACAACGTTACACTACAAAATTTGGTTGTTTTCGAGTCCCTCAGTTCGTAGTGTCCCACCTCGTCCCGACGTTTCTAGTCTTGTGGACATACGCGGATGGTCAGTCTTCGAGGAAAGTCTACGAGACTTTTGTCCCGTAGTTGAAGGGGGTCCGGACTACTTAACGAACTAAATGTACGTCGTAGTACTAAAAGTGATCAATAAAAAAAGACTATGTGAGGGGGATGACGAGTTTTCTTTATCGAAAAAAAAAAAAAATTAATCTTTCATAGATCGAATTACGAATGGTCGTCTTTGTCCTCTTTTCTTATATTTCTTGAGGTAAGGGGGGTGGACGGGAAAAATGACTCTTTTATGTTGACCTGGAACCCTGAGACCCTTTGGGGTGGACGGGATAAACTCCCGATTTGATCGTAAGTCATGGGACATAACCCCCTAAAGAAAGTTCCAGGGTCACTTGTCGTCGAGGTAGAGGAAATCAAGACACTGGTTTAGTCCTGTTTTCTTTAATGTCGGAGAGGTACCATAGAGAGATTTATGTGTATGTTGCAAGAAAAGAGTTCAACTTGAGGTACTTTCATCCCTGACACACAAGAAAGTTGTGGATCAGGATCATGGAACGTTTCTCACCTTAAGTTGTGTACAAACAACTGGGACTGATGGGAGACACACAGTCGACTAAGGGATGTGTTTGGGAGTGGGGGGATCTTGATGCCAGTGGTCAGAGGGAACAGAGTCTGGAGACACGGACCCTGTCACTAATGGTCAGGACCTTCAGCACTGTGTCAGGAGTCGAAAATAGTTCTCTGTGGTGTATTAAGAGTTTATATAGAAACTGTTTCTTGATTTAAATTGGGAGAACTTTAAGTATACCAGATCGTAGAAACAATTCCTTTTCTTGACTTTATTTTAATTTGTTTTCTTCAGTGTTAAGGGGTTTCCGACCTTCTTTTTTCTTTTGCAATGTTTCCTGACGAGGGTTGGTTCCGAAGTTTCCGTTCAATACACTAATCCTCTTTTCCTTAAGTCGAGGTTCAGTCCTTGGTCCCAGTGCCAAAATCAAACAGTTATTCGTCGACACACTGGACCCTTTTCACAGGAAACTGAAGAGACCCACCCGAGGTAAGAGGTAGGTAGAGAATGACTATGATACTTAGACCCCAATTAGGTACTTGGTTGATTGGTAGATCTCGATTTGGTCACTACATATCATCCATATTGTTCTTAAGTAAAGATTGACCGGATCGTATTCGTCTTTAAAAGATGACTTCTTACTGCATTTCCCTCTTCTTTTACTTCCTTTCTTTCCCAGAATACACGTTCCCCATTCTTAACATTCAGTCGTCTCCTGGTCTCTCATCCTTTCACCTTCGATACCAATGTCCTAATTTACTTCTAACAAATTCCGGAAGGGACGTGTGAACGAAAGAGGACGTTGGGGGGAAATTTCTTAGGACTTGTAACTTTTATTAATTCTTACGTTATTTGTCTGTGTGTCTATTCATAAAACCTATTTTCTGCTGACGTCTCCCAATATTTTGTACAAATCTTCTTTTTTTTTTATTGCTAAATTTTTCATTTATTTTTGTCTTGCGTGTTTTCCTATGGTCTCTTAGAGTTGTGTGGACGTGACTTGATGTCTTTGGACTCCTCTGTCTTAAATTTGTACACGTCTCCAAATGGGTATTAAGATGAGCTTGATGTCTTTGGACTCCTCTCTCTCTCTTAAATTTGTACACGTCTCCAAATGGGTGTTAAGATGAACTACTCCAGAGTGTGGTTCTACTTCAATACGTGTTCCACCTGTACTCCACTATCCTGAACGTGGACTCTGCAGTCGTTCCGACCCGAGGTCATATGGAGTTTGTGTGACACTCGTGGAACTTAGGACTTATGCTAAGATCACGAATTCGTGTCGATGGAAAGTGAATTTAACTGGGGATTAATGTCTGACTTATGAAGTATACCACAGGGTTGAGACAGGACCTCATATATGTTTTGGTCCAAATATGTGAACCTAAATACCTGGTAAACTCTATAAAAAGTTCCTATTAAAACTAATAAACTCTAAAAGTGAAATATACGATTGAAATCTTTGATTGAAGCACGTTCTCCATTCTACTTTGAAGTGGAACTCCATGACCCCGGTGTCCCCGCCCCGCCCCCCCCCCCGCCCCNCCCCCCCGCCCACGTCCACCGCCCGTCCCTCGGTGTGTTCGTTTAGGAAGGATTTTCGATGTCGTTACGTCTGTACCCGTTCTTTCTCTGTTGTTTGAATTTAAAGACACAGGGAAGGAATCGGTGAGGTGGTTAGACCCTTTCCTCCGCCGTCGAATAGTTTGTCGAGTCTCCGAATCCCTTGACGTCACCGGTCCGTGATCGGACCGCGGAGGTAATTACTGTGAGGGTCTGGACCAGATGTCAGTGACCGTGGTCGGGACCCCCACGGGGGAAAGCGAGGACTGTGCGGAGGACGAAGAGGGTGACGACGTACAAGCTTCCTGGTCTCCGGGGAGGAGATATCGAACCAAGTCCGAGAGGACCCCGTGTTCTTTGGAGTGGTAGGAGGTTCTGGTTCCTTCATTACTGGACGACATCAGTACTGGGTAAGGGTGGGGTGTTTATTGACAAAAACGGTTTCTTATCATGCAAGGAGGATCCTCTACCTAAGGGAATGACTGTAAATTAATTCTTCCGTGACTCGGACGTTCTACACAGGTCTCTTATTAGAAAGGGAAGCGGAGACTATTTTTCTAGTTCGGGTTGCCCTTAGAAACGGAGGAAGAGTAACATTTTTCTGTTTCTAGACTGAGACTGTCGAGATCGTTCGGTGTTTGTCTTAGTCCTTTTATTTCGATATGAGTCGTAAATCACCTCTTCCGCTACCGTGGGGTGAGGTCATGAGAACGGACCTTTTAGGGTACCTACCTCCTCGGACCACCCGACGTCAGGTACCCCAGCGATTCTCAGTCTGTGCTGACTCGCTGAAGTGAAAGTGAAAAATGAAATTACGTAACCTCTTCCTTTACCGTTGGGTGAGGTCACAAGAACGGACCTCTTAGGGTCCCTGTCCCCTCGGACCACCCGACGGCAGATACCCCAGTGTGTCTCAGCCTGTGCTGACTTCGCTGAATCGTCGTCGTTGTCGTAAATGATGTGTATCCTCATTATCATAAATGACTCTATCAGTTATAAATGACTCGTGATGATACATGGTTCATGACAAAATTCATGAAAGATGTGTAATGAAGTAAGTTAGAAGTAATGTTGAGATAGTTTCCTCGTGATAATATTAGGAGTCAAATACCGACTCTTTGACGGTGGATTTTCTCTTTCCTATTCATTGAACGGGTGTCAGTGTGTCACCCTAAGTTCGAGTAGACATACCATCCAGGAACCCCTTGTCATCAAAACATACCTAAAGTTATTTTTCTTTTCTGTCCTTCTTTCTTTCCGACCATTTTCGTCAGTGGTTTTTAACCTGACTAAAATAAGTAATAAATAAAAATAGAGACGTGTTTACCCATGGTTTCGTACTAATTCAGAGAGGACCGAAGTAAGTCGATAGAAAGGAAGGGGGTTCGTGTCGTGGAAGTCTCCGAGATTTCAGAAGAGTGTCGTCGAATTCCCCTTTTTTTTTTACTCTTCTGCCGGAATTAGTTTTCGGGAAAAGAGGACCGTTTGTTTTCCGGAACCATAAAGGTTTCTGTCTGACCAATAAGAATTGGGATTGGTTTCTAAGAAACCGTCTCTTTCTTTATACTTTTACAATCCGAACACCCTTACCGGACACGAAACCCGAAAACACAGGGTGAGTCATTTCCGTCGGGTCACTTTGTGTTTGTGTCGTCGGGGAGTCGTCGAGATCCGGTTAAAACAATTGCGGTACCAGATCCCTCTCTCTCTTCCCTCAGAGACAAGGACTCCCAGATTGAGAAAAGTGGAGATGGACTCCTTCACAAGTTGTCAAAATTTTCTCGTGATCCCTTTTACGTAAACTTCTATGTCTGGGTATTGTCTAGTTCAAGACTGTAAATTTCTTTTCCTTGGGTACCGTCCACCTTCCCCGTCCCTAATCCGGATTAAGACCCACGAGAGTGGTTGGAGACGTTCAGAATGGGGTTCAGTCGTTGAGCTCTCAAACTCGTGAAAGAATTCATATTGACAATTCTAGACCGTCAAGTCACGAAAGAGGTGAAGTTGACCTAAAATTTCTATCTCACACCGGGATTTACCGGAATTCACCATTCCGTCCCATTCGTCTTTAATTCTGATAAAATATTTTACCCAGTCATTCCTTTATTTTCCCTCCGCCCTGTCAGATGGTCTTCTGTTCTTCCAGGGTCGTCGTGATTAGGGTCTCGATGGACCCGATTGGAGCCTTAGACACTGAGAGGTAGGATGGCGAAACACACCTGTACGATTAAAGTGACATTGTTTCACGAACTTGGGAACTCTGGGTCCGTTGTCGTGGAAAGAAAACAACGAAACGGTCCTATAACACTTGTTTTGGTGACCCTTCGGTGTCCGGACTACCGATTGGAGGATGACCGGTCTAGAGACAGTGTCACCCCTTGTTCTCATCGGATCGGTTCATACGTCTCTTCGGTTACCGTGGAGTGAGGTCATGAGAACGGACCTTTTAGGGTACCTGCCTCCTCGGACCACCCGACGGCAGATACCCCCAGCGTGTCTCAACCTGTGCTGACTTCACTGAATCGTCGTCGGCACATACTCCCCCAGAGTCGGACCGACACTTTAAGGACCCTCGTTCGTCGGGTTTAGTTGTACTAATAAGAGATATTACCATCGTTTGGAATTCCACGATTTGGCTCTCCACTACTCCGGGACACTCCGAGGCCTGAGACTTAGGACTGACGGGACGTTAGTCCAGGACCCAGGATTGGGGTCCGTCCTGGTTTCCGGTCAGCTTATTTTCCGTGACGAACCGGGCCGAGTTTGGTGACCGTTCAAAGTTTACAGACCGTATGTCCTTCAAGAGTTTGTAAACGACTTACTTGTTTGCTTATTTTGTAAAGTGGAAGTTGACGGTATGAATCAGGGAAGGATGTGGGTCACCCCACCTCCCTCATCTCTTCTGAAGACCTGTCATCCCCTTTTTGAGAAAAAAGACGGTAAGGGACCACTTATTCGAGAAGATACTGTTTCATATTTACGACGGAAGACATATTTTTTTTCAGTAAAGAGTTGATAAGAGAGAGTCTCGACCCATTGTCCGACGTGATAGGCTCGACTCCTATCGCCAACAAGACGTCGACCACACGCTGTGTGTCTCAGGGGACCCTTTACCGTCTCGGGTCAGGCCCTCTGTCGGTGGCGACGTCAAGATCATTGTCGTTGTTGAACCTTTGTTAGGTGTGTAAGTTGTAAATTGTGCTACCGATTCACTTTGGTACTAGTTGTGATATTGTATTTCAATATTACTGATATTCCTTTGTCATTTTTTTTTTTTTTTGGTTGGAATTTTACAATGTACTTTTCCCGTACCTAGATATATATTGTTGACTTTCGTCGACTTATGTTTACCGGTGCACAGTATACTGAGGTGAATGTACTGTATAGTTCTTGTCCATTCACTCGTTCGGCTACTCACCGACAGTCCCAACCCCCTCCCCTTCCCTCAGTGACGGAGTACCCAGGGAACCAAAGGTAAACCCCAGTACTTTGTAAGACCTTGATCTATCAGCACTGCCAACGAGTTGTGACTTTTACATAAATTACAGTTAGTTGACATATGAAATTTTGATGATGTTACCATTTAAAAATACAGTACACATAAAATGGTGTTATTTTTTTGATCTAATTTTTTTTTAATCTTTCTCCGGTCCTAATATGAATATAGTTTCATTCGTACCTAGTCTTTCCTCGTGTCGGTTCAGGTTGTAGACAATTTTGCCCTGAAGTGACTATAATCTACTGTTTATTTTTAGTCCTTTCCTTATATCCTTACGGTCCTCGTGTGTCGGTCGGGATTTCAGTGTTAGTGCTCGGACGCTTATTCACGGATGGGTTCACCCTCTGTTCAATGTATCGAGTGGTCCGCGGTCTTGTCGTCCACACAAACGATATCCCACTCCTTCTCTCCAGAGGCCGGGAGGAGTCGGGTCAGGAGATTAGGGGGAATTTTTTTTTTTTTCGAGGGATCCCGTTTTGTTGGTAGACAAAGTTGTTTCGGATCTCGGGATGTTCGCATAATTGAGGAAGTCACGACTAGAGCATGTGTACCCGAAGTGGGTTATAGTTCACGAAAAGTAAATTTTTATTTATGGAGATTTACAATCCTATATTCGAAGTGGGTCTTTCCCTGAACCAGCACAGGAGACCATATAGGAATTTATAGGGCTTATTTACCTACGGTCACCAATGAGTCATTTGATAAACGAACTACTTAGGTAATTTACGGAAAAAGAATGTTATTGACAAAGTAAATGCGGAACAAAAGACTTCAGAGGGAAAAGTAAACAGGAGTGAATTCTCAGGTTGGACCAAAGGAGTTTAAGTCACCTGACTGGTCATAGACAGACAAATGTACGTCGTATTGATCAGAAGAGTCCCACACCAACTAACGACTTAGGGTCCCGGACTCGGGTCGTGTGCCCCGTCCGCGAGTGTGTGCAAACAGTCGACTTTCCTCCTAAACAAAACCAGTGACACGGAGTATTCACGAGTCATTACTCCATGTTACTCTCTATACCTTTACGTTACAGATATTTTGTCAGGGGAGTTTTTCGGATCAAAGTTGTACGTTCGTCTTGATCTCACACTCTTTCGCTGTGTAGTCGTACCTGACTATTAGTGTCTGCAGAAGCACGTTTTCTCTCTAGACGTCTTTACCCACCTAAAGTCACTTCATGTTTCTCGTCCCGTGAGGTCCATTTCTCGCGACGTGTCCTTCCCGTTCTCCTCTGCTGCCTGTTTCGTGAAAGCCCGTGTTACTCCTCCCCATAGACAGACCCTCACAGGGTCCTTTAGCACACTCTGTTCGACGCTATTCCTCCTTCCCCCAGTCTCGTATTTTCCAGAAAGAATGAAACCCATTGTCTTTTGTGATCTTCATCGACCGTCACTATTGACCTTCCGTCTCTGTCCTGTGTCCTCTGTCTTAGGCTCCGACAGGGTCATTAAGTCCGCTCTCCACTACTCACTGACCTGATCGATCTCAGAATCGTCTCCCTTACCCCTCCTTTCCCCTTTAAATCCTCTTCAAGACTTCTTTGTTTTCTTGAGCTACTGTCTAACTTTTACCCGCAACTACTTCTCTCTTCTCAGTTTCTACAGAGGTCCCAAAGACTAGAACTTCTGACCTCTTACACGAGTGTCAGTAGTTTTTTGTCCTTCTCCCCTCAACGGTTCAGATTCGAACTAAAACTTTTATGAGTCAAACTCCGTTATAGGTTGACACCTACAGGACATACGTCGACCTTTCTCTTTAATTTTGTGTTTCTAAAAATATTTGTATTACCTTATAATAAGTCGGAAATTTTTCTTCATTTAAGAAGTATACGATTTGAACCTACTTGGAATTCCTACGATACGTTTTCCTTTATTCGGTCAGTGTTCTCCTTTTTGTGACGTGTTAAGGTGATTGTACTCCAAAAGTTTCATCAGTTTGAATTTATTCGTCTTTCATCTTCCCACCAACGGTCCCCGACCCCCCTATCTCTTTCCCCTTCAACGATAAGTTGGTCTTGTCAAAGTCAGGACGTTCTACTCTTTCATGATCTCTAGAGGACGTGTTGTTTACCAGTATGTCAATTATTTTTAAACAATGTTCCCATCTAAAGTACAATTGACCAGAAATAATGTTAAATTTTTTTTTTAAGTTAACTCTAAAAATTCATCATCTTCTGTCTATGCCCTTAAACGTCAAATTCTCTTTTCGATCTCGGTCTTCTTGACCGACCTCTTTCTTTTCTTCCGGTTCTCGACGGATTATTATTACAGTCGACACAAGGAACCCACAAATTTACGGTCGGAACACAATCCTCGAAATGGATCCGGTAATTAAATCGGGAGTATTAAAACCCCCCCTCTATAATAATAGGAACAAAATGTCTACTCTTTTAAGTTCGAGTCTCTTTCACTCCTCGAACAAATTCAGTGGAGGTACCATTTATATCTTCGTACCTAAAAAATTGGGTTAGGACGGACCTAGGTTTCGGACACAAGAAGAGGCAGGAGGTGTGATGGAGAGGGGAATCCTCTGGAACTCGCACTCAGTCTCCTTCCCTTTCTGGGTCGGTTTCGTCTGTTTGTCGTTAGTCTGTTCCTTCCCTTTTGGTTCTGTACGGGAGTGACTTCGGTTGTCTTCTCTCATAAACTTTATCCGTCCTTACACTAGTTGTCACAGTGTTCAGTTGTATGGTTTAGGGAGACATCCCAGTACATTTCTACCTCGGGACCCCCTGAAGAGACCACCGGGTCCCCAATTCCGAGGTGGAAGGTTGAGTCTCATGTGCCCAAGGTAGGGACCAGCTCCTTAATTCTAGGGTGTACGGAGTCCCGTTGCTTCGGGAGTTCGAGAGTTCGTTGGTTACTTGGGTGAACGGTGTTGATTCTGGGTCACGTCAGTTTATATGTATTTATTAAAATTTTTTTCTACCTCGGGATCCATGACGTCGGTCTCTTACAACTTCTTTGCTTTCGGGATGGGTCTGGATTTACCCGGAGGAGAGAGGGAGAATAGAGACTGTCTGTGGACCCCGATGACCAGAGTCGATGTCCGGAGTACGACTCCATGTCGTAGACTGGTTAGGGTCCTTTATAGTTGGGTTTGTGTCTCGTAACGTGTCGGGTCCCTGTCTGAGTCGTCCTCGTCATCCCCTTTAGACCTCGCGGTAGGTCTTATGTCAAGTTGAATTTTTAGACGAACAAGGATTTTGGTTTGAGAGAAAATCTTCTTACAGTGTGCAGACGAGAGAAATGAAGAAGAGAATAGAATCTGTTTATTTTAGTCCATGTAGTCCATTTCGAGGTGAAATCGATATCGGAATGAAGGGATTTTTACTGGAAAGCAAGACGATGGTTTCAATATGAAGAGGAGGTGGTTTTTTCTTGGGACTTATGAATACAGTAAGGAGACGGAATTTTTGTGACTCACGGGGGATGATGGATGACATAAGGAATCGGAAAATGTTGTCTGAGTTGAAAAGTAAGGTCGGGATTGTTGAGGGGTGAGAGAGGTCGAAGGATGAAGCATTGTGAAACGTGGAACGTGTCCCCTTTGTCCGGAAGCACTCAGACGAGAAAGCGCGTGGGACGACGGAAGGGTCTTATGGAAAGGGGTAAAAGCCTGATTGTTTGATTGTTTGAGGATAGAGGCAAGTTCTAAGTGGAGTTTATGGTTAGGGTGATATTTCCGAAGGGTCAGTGGGTGGTTGACGACGATCCTCAATGAGGGGGAGACAAGAGTGTCGTGATATGAGCCAAGGACGGACCGGGGAGTTACTCGTTTTCTACGACAAATCGTTGACCATTCAGTAAGTTTCCCTGGAAGGGGTGTCGACGTTACTCTTTGTATGTACTAATCCTGTTGATCGGACCCTAAAGAGATCCCCTCGACGGTTTTCTTTGACACCGGTCTTGTTACGTCTGCTCTCGGAATGGAAAGTCATGACGGATGAAGTTTTCTTGGGTTCTGGTTCTCTACCCCCGTAGTCACTATTAGATATGAAACAATCGTATATCCGAGAGGGAAACTCTTTCCCAATGTTGGAGGTCAACATTGTTGTTGTTTTTTGGTGTGTGTGTGTGTGTGTGTATATTTCTGTGGGGTCTTTTGGTTTGTTCTTTTTTTTTTTTGGTGGTGTCTTGATGGGGTATGTAAACTCTCAGATCTCACGATTGGTTATATGGTACTGTGGGGTATAAGAGTTGTGTAAAGTTTGGTCCTGTCTTACGGGGAGAGGTCAGGTCACTGTACGTCATTCGGATTTTTCATTTGTAAATTCCTCTCTTATTTGAAATTATCGTGTTTTGACGGAGTAGGTCTTTCATATCCTATATGACTCCCAGATCATCCACATATCACGACATTTTACACAATTATCCGGAGTAGGGTTTTCGTACGTCTGAGGGCCTAAGGAACGTCTCCTCTCTTGGTAGGGTGACACTGTCCAAACAAAGTCCCGAGACCCTTACCCTCTCCGTCTGTCAAGAGTGACCCTTCCTACGTTAGGACACCCGCTGAGTTCGGTAAAAGGTGGCAGGACCTACGACAGTCCTACAAGAAATGACTGAGGTCGTGTGTTTCGGGGTGTGTTCAGAAGGAAGAGAGTCAGGAGTTCGATTAGAGGTTTGTGGGAGTCGGATAGTAGTTGATCTTTTGGGATGTAACAGACGACGTCATACAGTCGAGGTCTAGTCTTTGTTCTGACGTGAGAGGGGTGCCGGTATTGGGATTCCCGACAGTCAGGGGTCATTGTTTTCGGCTAAACGTGGGTTGACGTTATATAACTAAATTTGTATGTCGTAGTAGAGGTAAAGATAGTTTCCGTCTGTGGATGGTATTAATCCCTACTATTGTGTCCTCAAACGGTTGAATAATATAGTCCAGAATTCGACCGGGCTAAATGATCCATCTACCGATAGAGTCATTGTTCTTTTCTGTCTCCCTTAGAGTTGAAGCATGTCTAGAAACGAAGGTTACGTCCTAAAGATATGTCGTAACTAAGCCAGTAAGAACCATGATGTCAAAGGTCTAGTTGTAATACCTAGAGAGGACTAGGTCTTCTTAGACCCAAACCCTCTTAGTCACTTCGATAAATAGTTGCTTCGGACCTCGACGATCCCTTTTTCGAAGTCTCACTCTGTCACGCCACTACACTACTACTGTACACCCTCGACGACTGATTCACTTTCTCTGTGAACCGCGGACAGGGTACTACTTTAATTCACTTATTATTTTGTAGACTTGGTCGACCGGTGACTCGGACTTCTGTCTCGATAAGGGTCTCCCGTTCCCGACTCTCGATAGTCTTTCCATATGTTTCCCAATGTCCATAGAAGCCATCGAAAATTTCCACTTTATTTCAATTTTTGGTTGTAAGTCTCGTCACTTACATACTTAATTCAGGTCATTAAGGTGAAGATCCTTGGATAGGTTTTTTATATTAGTCTCTACGTGTCTTTTTAAATAAATATTCTTACAAGTAATAGTATAATATCGTCACTTTTTAATCTTTACATGTGTGGGGTATTAACCCATTACAATTTATTTACTGGGAATGTAAACTACTTTATGGTATGTCGAATTCTTTACTATAACATGCCTGAAGGGATAACCAGGTGACCAATTCTTGAGTGCGAAGGTTACGTCTCCCATACCCAAACTAGGGATTAGTCTCCTGATCCTAGGGTGTATAACGTGTCATGCCGTTTTTTTTTTTTTTTTTTTTTTTTAACTTCCGTTTCTCTTTAAACTGTGTTTCTCTTTTGTTGTCACCAGAAGGTCCGTCTCCCTTGTTCTGACCACACACACACACACACACGCACACGCACACGCACACGCACACGCACACGCACACGCACACGCACACGCACACGCGCACACACGTTTCCTCCTTTTCCCACTTTCATGTACCTATACGACCCCCATGTAAACGGAATTATTCAGTCAGTAATAGGGTGTTTGGATAGAGTTTAAAAAAATCGTTCCCGATCTCTTGGTGAAAGAGTAATGAAGTGGAGTGGATGGAGAGACGGAGGGATTAATCAGGGTTCAATGGTCAGTGTCGTGTCCGGACCCGAGACGGTTTCCCACCCCGAACCCGGTTGTCAAGTTGGACAGTACGGGTGCCTTCTCCAGGTAGATCCGTCTTTAGCAAGTTGTCGACACCCAAGACCGTTCGAACTGTTTATTTGCAATTTCGGAAGGTCTCCTTTGTCCTCGTTACTTTATATAACGTGGAGTTGGGACCGTAGTTTCGTTGTTTCTAAGTGTCCTTTGACCTCTACCTTTGCGGTTCTGAATGTGTCACAGAGATAAGAGGGTGACCCGAGGGAAGTTGTCGATGGGTGCTCTACGTCCTCACCGGTGTTCGGCTTGGTACCCTTCTTTTCGTTTCAGTCATCGATTCGCTTCTCCCCCTCGGTTAATGGACGGAGACGGTCAGGGAGACCTTATGTGTTTCCATGCCCACTTTACTTGTTCCCTTCGTCGATAAGTGGCACTAGTCCCCTGTCACTCGTTTGTTTGGTGTGCTCTCGAACTGTTTCCGGCGTCAAACACAGATCTACAACCGGACCGTTGAGTCTGAACCCCCCTATGAACAGATTCTGGATATCGTTACAAGGTCTTTACTAATATTCCTGATTTGGTTTTATTGGTGTACAGGAGAAAGATCCGTGGAGAGGGTGGACTTTTGCTAAGTCCAAGACCCTCTCTTCCCTCAATTAGAAAGAAACTCGCTTGTCCTGTTAGACCACATACAATATGTAAAATACGGTACTTCTGATCATATGTCACATACATTCACTTACTTCCTAATCTTCTCTCTTGTACCGAGTTCCTCCGATCACACTCTCTTTTCGAGATAACGGGAGTAAGGTTTCGTGGTATGACGAGACGAGAGGGAGTTTCCTTCCGTACGTTCGCGCAAAGTGTGGATGTGAGCTGTCTGAACTCATAAGGGAGGATGAAGGATACCAGGGGTCGTAGTCTGTCGGCGTGCTGTATCGGTAGAACCGACGATATGAGGGTCCGTGACGACAGAGGAATCGTCCTGTATACTGGAACAAGAACCGAGGCGGCTCGGAACCAATGTGGTGACATGTCACGGATACAATACCCTCAATAATGTTCGCGATGTACTTTTTAGTGTCCGTTCACGAATGTTGTCATGGATCAGGCATTGATTGTAAACGACTCGCGTATCGTAAAAGTTCTTATAGTGATGACGGCGACAGAAGGTCAGAGTTGGTAGTCGTTCTAGTTCACGCTGGGCCTTGGTTTGTACTTCTACCCGCTGACCCTCGTGTTGAGAAGTCAGTCTTTCACTCGACTGGGTCGAGTAGGACCTGGTCGAGTTCGTGTTCTGTGTGACACTGAGTTTCGTCGGACACCCTCTCTGTCCTCTTTCTTCTCCACCTTGTCAACCGCTTAAGGTCGGTGTATGGTCTGTATATGTGGTACTTGACTCACATTATACAGGAGAATAAATTACAGGCACCGTCATTCACGAAGAGACTCAAGTAGAACCTGCACGTCTTGGTTTTATTGTACCGTCTGTCGGGGTCCCAGACCCACCCTTTTCACCTCCCCATCGACGACGAGAACCCCAGTGAGGAGAAGAGACTAAAGTCAGGATATTTCCTGTGAGGGGTACTGTCCATGTAAATGACGGACAGTGAGTGAGGAACGGTACAATAAGTAAGTAAGGATCATTTTTGTCTCGTTTCCTTCCTCCTTTTTTTTTTGAAATATCCACTTGACTCTTTTGTTTACTAACGGTTCGACCAAAGTTATATTGGAGGAGGTTTTCGTTTTTATTGGAAAACATACATCCCACATTTAAAATTGTAGATGTCGGGACTCTACTAGTTTAGTTCTCGATGAACAGGGTAATCGGGGGTCTACTTCAGTCGTCTCAATCTCCTGTGACTCCTGGTTTTGTTGAGGATGAGTCCCTCATTTTTTCCGGAGGAAGGGGGTGCGTACAAAATATCCTCCTTTTGTTCTTCACGAGAGTCGGGAGTATGGACGGGAAACAAGGACTTCGTGTGTGTCGTCTCCCCCCGTCTCAATACTCGCCGTACCAGAGGACTCTTGCACTCCTTAGGTGAATCCAGTGACGATTTGGACTAGGTATCCGACACCGACAGGATCACACCCAGTGACGAAGAGATTCGGGAACTGTTTTCTCCTTGGTTTTCCTTTTCAATACAACTGGAGGTCATCAAAGGTGAGTGGTGGGTATTTAGACATCTTTCGAGACCGGAAAATAGTCTTCTTACTGTGATTCCTATTGTCCCTTATCTCGATGTAATTCCTCGAGTCACGGGTTCCTCTCCAGACCCTAAGGATGAGACTCCGAAAAGGCGAGGACTTCCTTATACGTCTAATTAATTACACTATTGGGAAGGTTCCCTTCTCCGAGGACGACAACTCACCCGAAGTATAGGTCCTTATATCTTCCTAGGAGATCCTGTCCCTTCTCCCGTTCTTTTCCCCGAGAACATACCCTGTTCCCATGTCAGGACGTGTAGGGAAGTAGGTCAGGGGTCGTTCCGGGTCCTTGACCTTCTCAGTGACTCTTCGTGGTGACCAAAGACCGGGCTGGGTGGTAGAGAAGGGGTACCCAGACCTATTTCCTCAAGACTGAGAAAGACAAGAGAGTTTTGAAGGAAACTGTCCTTTCCTTGTCAACTGCAACGAGTAATAACGATTCTGGGTAGACTACTGACTACTCGAACGTCTCGGGAGTTGGGTTTTCCCTAACCGAGGTCGACAACCTTCAAGACTTCTTTTTTTTTACAAACATACCGTAACCCTTCTCTTTCCCCTGCTCTTCTGTCTCTAGTTACCTTCTTATGAAATGCCTACATATAGGGAAACATCGTATGTTTCGAGGAGTGTAAATACAAGAAAATCTTTGACAAGTCAAGTCAAGTCAGCGAGTCAGCACAGGCTCAGAAACGCTGGGGCACTTGGCGTCGTGCGGTCCGGAGGGACAGGTAGTGGTTGACGACCTCCAATGGGTTTGGGTACAGGTAGCTCACCCACTACGGTAGGTGTAGAGTAGGAGACAGCAGGGAAAGAGGAGGACGGGAGTTAGAAAGGGTCACAGTCGTTTGACAATGAGATGTCTATTACTTTCTTTCATTTTATAGATCTCTCCGGGACCGTCCTACACTCACGTCTGGAGGACGGTGAGGGGGGTGGGGTTTCCTCCGTTGAAGTGGGAAAGGGAACCAGAGGGGGTTGTGAAAGGTGTGGGGTACCAGTGAGACCCAGATCTTGGGACTGACGACTACTTTGTCCCTCCCAAGCTCGTGGGAAGATTTGTCTTTTATTTTGATGGATAATTACTTTTTCCCTCTTCATTTTTCTAAAGTAAGTAAAAGGAGGAATTATGGGTTCTTCTCGGAACGTCGTAGAATAGACCCTCATAAAAAGAGTAGATATTAGTTACTTTTCAGACGGTTGGAACGTTTCGTTTGTGATGAGGGACATTTATAATAAAATCATTTTTCAACGGGAGAAATTTCAGTGACTAAATGGGAAATGTTACCGTAGGGATGGTGTGGTTGGTCGTAAGGGGGAGGGGGGGGTGTTAGTAGGGCTGAGGGACAAGAGAGGTCTGTCCCGAGACTGAGTGACGTCTGTATCCGTTCGCCTTTTGGACCGGGTTCTTGGGGTCCACGTGGATCCACTCCCGTGTCTCGGGTCCCGTCCTCGGGAGGTGGAGGGGACGACCCCTCGCGGGACTTGTGACGACTCGAGCTCTCCGGCTTGCACCGAAATCACGGGTAAGTTCGTTCTCTTGCCCGACGTTGACCTAATGGACTCTCCTAGGGGAGGGCAGAGGGTGAGAGTGTAAATGTTTGATAGGGAGGATACGGTAACGGGTTTGGGTCCTTTTTGATACCGACCGAGACTCAGTCTCCCACAAGATTCGGGGATGCCTAACTACCTCTCATTTCTAGGGTATGTTGTGTGTGGTTATCGTTCACAAGTGTTGGTCATTCCTGTCCTCCGCCCCTCGGTTCTCGGGACGTTATGGAGAGTCCAATAACTCGGGGAGGTCCTTGAAGACCATGAACATTCGTAAGTACGGGGCCGGGTCGACACAGCCGAGTCACCGACCTTCGTCCGTGGTATAGCGCCACTGTCGACTCTTCCCTCTCGAGGTGACGCCAGAGGATCGGGGGTTCTCGACCTGAAACTGGTGTGAACGTTCACTGCAGTGTCTCCTCGGAGTAATGTAATGTCGGGAAACACGCGGGAGTAAACAACGTTACTCGCCTTTATGGAGGGGTTCTCTCCGGGCGGGGAGGAAACACGTTTACTCCGCCCTCTGGTGTCGTCGGGGACGGACAGTAGACGGTGGAAGGGCAATCTGGGGTCGGGTCTGAGGTGACCCTAATGACGGGGAGACCAAATTTGAGATCCCTCTGTCGGAATTTACGAAGAGTCCTGTGGTCAATTCCCGGGTAGAATTGTAACCTCGTTCTTTGGAAATTTCCCGGTGTGAGCGGTGTCTCACAGTGGTGTTGTCCGCAAGGGCCCGTTTATAGTGTACCGTTACTCTGTCCAAAATGTTTTATTTGTTGGTTGAGACGTGGCACGAGTGTCGTCAGTACAAATGTCTGACCTTATGTCTGTATGTCTCCTCTACGAAGTATCCTTGTGCCAGGTTCCGTCCGTTTCTTCGTCTTTGACGACACCCTCGGGTGAGGGGTTCACGATTTTCGGATTGAGTCCCTCCGTTCTGGAAGGGGTTTGTGTTGTTCCCTCTTTTGCGTCGGGTCTGTGTTGGGCGTACGAGGGATGAGATCCCGTTATAGAGTGAGTCGATTAAACAAAGACCCGAAGGGACCACCGAGTCGCCATTTCCTGAGTAGACGTCACACCCTCTACGCCCAAACGAAGGATCCAGCCCTTCTGGTAGACCTCTTCCTTTACCGTTGGGTGCAGTCATAAGAACAGAGTACCAATCTCCTCGGACCGTCCGATATCAAGCACCCCAGCATTTTCTCACCCTGTGCTGAATTGCTGATTTGGTGGTGGTGGCGAACACACAAAAGTCAAACGAAATCACTACAGTCATCAACTGCGTTTAAAGAAAGATAAGGTAGTCGGAGTTTTTCTGTTGAGTGGGATTGACAGTGTCCGAGAATCCTACTAGACGTTTCTAATATTAATTTCCCTTCTTTAGGAGTTTGAAGAATCGTAGAAACTACATTCTTTATGTTTCGCCAAGTAGACGTAACAATATGAGTAGAAACTTTTACAACAATCCTTTCATTGGCGTTTAAAAGTTAATGTCTACTCTTTTGTCTTCAATTCGTCAGACAGGTTTTCAACGTAATGTCCAGTCATTCTGTCGTGTTTTTCTTGGATATCAAGTGTTTGGACTCGGTTCGTGGGTGCTCGTTGTTGGCTCAGCCTTAGGTTACTTGTTGGGGAGTATTCCCTCTATGGAGAGAGGGTTCAGACTTCAAAAGGTTTCCTTTGACGGCCCATCCGACGGTAAGTCACAGCACCATCTTGAGGGTTACTACGCCCGACCTGCGTTCCACCTCTTTGACATATTCGTCGTAACACTTTTGTTTCTCTTTTCCCTCACAAAGATGATCTTTTCTAGTCCGATTTATTGTAATTGTCGACGGTTCTGTTACCTTTCCCTTTTAGAAGTCTATTATTTTTATTGGTTGGGTTCGAAAACACGGAAGACCACAATGATCAACCAATTACCACTGCTGTTCCATCGGTCGATGATACGTCTAGACTTACAGTCCTCAACCCCCCCTGTACTGTGTACCAAGGAAAAAAGTTTCTTGGTAAAATTACCCGTTTCAATTTTCGTATTTTTCGAGAATACGAATGTTTCGTATTTTCTGTCACGCTATGCTATTTATGTATACACGAGTTTTCGCTGATATCTAAGATGTTGTATGATGACACTCTTGGTTTGATACAAACTCCAGTGTCTGGCCCACGGGACCTAAGGAGTAGGCACTTTACTTCGACACCTACGTTTTCCGTTCGTTATTTATCGTCAAGTCTGGTGTACACAGACCAAGGGACCGAAATAAGATGATAAAGAGGACCTTCTCATACCTATTCTCTCGTGTCGCCTTTCGTGAAACCAATGTCTCAGTCCTATGGACCTAAGGTCTTAAAGAGAGTTCTAGGTTGAAACGGTAATTTGTTCGGTACACTCGTCCTCGAAGTTTAAGGATATTTTACCATCAAGAACAAAACAAAATTCGGTGTTTGAGGTCGCTCTTGGACTGCTTTTCATTTCGATGAGAGGGATCCTTTTCCGTATAAGTGGATGACGGTTTGAAAACAAATGTTCACCTACCCCCCAGTTACTTGGTGTCCATTTCTTGGAGACCTGACTAAAGATTCTGGAGCAGACACAGTTCTAGACTTTCGTCAATTGTTCCCTGTCAGACTTACATTCATGACCTTTCTTGTTACAGGGACATTTTAAGATAGGCTCTGAGGAGGGTGGATTCCCTCCTTTCGTCCGGTCTGTTGTCCCTAGACTGTCGTCCTTGTTGCCTGAAAATTTTATCGGTGAATTTGATTCACGTGAATTTTCTGTTGTGTACGATCAGACAGTAAAGGAGACACACAAAGTGGTGACTTTAATTATTGGAAAATAGTCTATTTTTAATTTGTTTTTGTTCCTACAAATCTTAGGACTTCACTCCCTACCAAGGTTGAACTCCGAGAACCCTTCTCCCCTCCCCCCCTGTTACCGGACCTGAGGTCAACGAAAGAACGTGTGGTTCCCGGAAAGTGATCTTAGTCTCGTGAAGTTTCGTGGTCCTAGGTCGTGGAGAGACACTAGAAGCACCGGGAAGTAGAAAATAAGAGTATCCAGGGTGTCACCACTTGTCACTCTCCATTGGAGCTCACCATTCGCTAAGACGGGATTCAAGGTCTGTCTCTGTCTGTTTTACACTTTCCGAGTCCTGGACCGTCAGATTGTCCGTGAGACCGGTCGACGACTGTTTCCCCTTTTTTCGGGACGACAGAGGTTGTCGGAAATGTTTCCGTGTCTGTGGATTCCCGACTCACCTTGACCTGACTTGCGTCCGCCTAGTCCTTCAGGTCTGACGTCGCGTACTCCACACCAGGAGTGCGTGACGCTGACACCACTGTCCTACTGTCAATTTTTCCTATGGACGGGACGGGAGCCCACCCGAGTCCCTACACCTCGGACCCACCTCTCCAGACTCAGTCCAAGTCCTATAATAAGGACTTTGTCCTCTCGTTCAGACGGTCGTCTCAAAGTCGACTCCCCTTACAAGATCCGGGTTTTCCTCTCTTGTTCAGGATAGAACCGCAAGGGTGTCAAGGGTTTTGGAGGACCTTTAGGTCTGGAAGGCATAAGGAGACTCCGTTGGAAAGGGAATTTTTATTTGCAGTGGGAGAGCAGTAGTCCCAGTCACTGGGATTTAGACGTGTCACATTCCTTAAGTGGGTAAGGTGTGCATGGACGACGTATGGGCGGTACGGGTCGGGGACTGGATACACGGACCTCGTGCCTTGAGTCTCAGATTGCTCTTTCGGCCTCCTTTTTCCTTCCTTAGAGAGGAGTCCTGGTCTCTTCTACTCCCAGTACCCGCCAGCTTCACTTCCGAGTTGACGAGTAAGGGTTACGGTCGGGAGTTCTGTTCTCCAAAATCTCTGTGTTTTCCATTTCGACGAAATTTCTGTAGTAAAAGAAACTCCGTCTTGACTATGGGACTGTCGGTCAACGGTGACAATGGGGTTTCGTCGACTTCTGTTCTTTTTACAGAGGTCACTGAATTGTTCGGTCATTGTTTTCGTCCACGGTCCAAGTATCAGGATAAGTCCCTCGTTGTTTCTAGTGAAAGAGGTAATAGAGGGGACCGTCGTCACAGACTACCTCGCACCCCAACTTAATGTGGAACAGGACGACCCGGCGATCTCTCTTTTACTCAAACGGTAGACTTCTTCCGAACAGGGGTTCCGGTTCCGACGTCCCGACTCCTTGTCTTCGCCCCCCCACCCCCCCCCACCACAAGTCCTATCTCCCCTGTGTACAGATAGATACCGATTGAGTATCACTGTATACCGTTTTTGGTAGTGTTATGACGTTAATAGGAGGTTAGTTTATTTAAAAATTTTTATGTGTTTCTTTATGAGTCAAAGTTCTCATTGTCTGTTGAGTCTAAATATGTTTAAATTGGGTAAAATACAATGAGATAGGTTGACCGTTTTAAATTTTCTGGTTAGAAGTCACTACACTTACAGCATCCATTATCTGTTACGGCTACTCCTGTGATTTTTTTGTTCTGGAGAACAAATCTCCTTTCCTGACTTTATCGTCCTGGTGTTCTCCGAAATTGTCCTTAATTCACACTCAGGTTCCTCAAGACGGGTGGGACACGAACGGGCACCGGACCTCTCCGTGAAACACACCAGTTTGCATATGATGTCCCAAACTGTTACCTGAATTTTCCCCAAACACGAAATCCGGTACCTGAGAGTTGGGTCGAGGGAGAGGAACTAGGAAAAGAAAAACCAACACACCAGGTGCCTCTTTACCCACGTTGGGTACGTAAGAGAGGAGGGATACCACTAATAGTATAATTTACCACATTATATGGTATAATATACCACATTATCTCTGTCTAGTTGTCGAAGGAGGGAGGTTCTTATCAAAGAGAGTAGTCGAGGTAGTCCTGGGTCTGATGCCTGTGACGATAGATATGGAGGTTCAGTGACCTTCCTGACTACAACTTCGACTTTGAGGTCATGAAACCGGTGGAGTACTCTTCTCAACTGAGTAACCTTTTCTGGGACTACGACCCTTCCTAACTCCCGTCCTCTTCCCCTGCTGTCTCCTACTCTACCGATCTACCGTAGTGGCTACGCTACCCGTACTCCCCATTTGAGGTCCTCAACCACTACCTGTCCCTCCGGACCGCACGACACTAAGTACCCCAACGTTTCTCAGCTGTTCTGACTCGCTGACTTGACTTGACTTGACCACCACTAATGTACTTTCATGTTCAGGTTTGTTCCATTTTTCCTGACTCGTTAACCTTCCCTTCCGTCTTTGTGGACGAGGATCCCTCTTAGACGTGGACGTACTGGAGTCTGGATGGACTTTGATCCAGATATTTTGGTATTTTACACTTTCGGAATAACGACCTGTGAGACTCCTGGATTCTTTTTCTAATCTTGGTTCTCAGTGGGTGGGGACCTTACGTCAATATCCAGAGGTCGTCTCTCTTCCCTTCCTTCCTTTAATTAAAGTTGTTTTCGGTTGATTCCCTGAAGGGACCACCAGGTTGTCAATTTTTGAGATACGAAGGTTACGTCCCCCGTACCCAAACTAGGGACCAAACCCTTGATCCTAGGGTGTACGGTACGTTACGTCTGGTTTTCTTTTTTCCGGATGACTTTGTCAATGTCCATATATCCACATTATTTCTCTCTAGTTGTCGAAGGAGGGAAGTTCTTGTCAAAGAGAGTAGTCGAGGTAGTCCTGGGTGTGATTCCTGTGACGATGTGGAGGTTCAGTCAATTTCCATCCGTGGACGGTTTCCCCCTCTCCCCCACCACCACACGAAGACCGAGTTAAGTGGACCGGAGGAGCTGGTCGTTTATTTTGTTCAGAGGTTTTTCTGTCCGGTGGTTGAAGGTCATCGTAAAGAAACAACGGAAACTCGTCTCCTTCCTCTGTTTATTTGTAAAAATTCTCAGTCTAAGGTCCATGATTTTTATTGTGTTACCTTAAAAGGAGACTTCGATAGTAAACGATTGTTACTTCAATACGTATGTATAAAAAATGCAAGTTCTATCTGACGAATCACCACTGAGGTCCTACCGTCCCTACTCGAGATTCTTTGATGAATTAAACTTGATTTTATCCCATGAGGTCTAAGACGACCTTATGGGACATTGCAATTCCTCCACGATTTTCGTGGATCATCTGTCTTAGAGTCACTCCTACAGTTGTGGACAAATTACTCATCACCCATATATACATATACGACTTCATAATAGATATGAACGAATATACGAATTTTATCAGTATTATTTTTTAGTTTCGTTACCTACTTTGGTAGGTAGTTTAAATGTTTATACGGAGGAGACTATGTTGTTAAGGTGTGGATTCTTAAAAAGGATTTCTATATGTATGTATTTTACTGTTCATATGTTACTTCAAAAAGTAAAGTCGTAAAGGATTCTCGTTTTCTCAGTCTGTACTAGGTCGTTGACTTGTTGTGTTTTCGTTTTCTGACAGTCGTGGGATTTACGGGTAGTTATCCCCTCACCGATTTATTTACTATCACGTAGATGTGTTATTTTATTATTCGTACCTTCTTTTTTCCGAAATTACATGACTATCCTTGATTAGAAGTTCTATGTTATTCACTTTGTTTTACAGTCTCATCGCACATACAATGAAGATTAAATGCATAAAATTTTTCTCCTTCCTCCTTCTTATGTATCTTAAATCTTAGGTCCTTTTTTTTTTTTTCTTAAATCCAAGGTATTTCCGTCCCTAAAAACAAAACAAGTGACAAATGGGGGTCTCGGATCGTATCATGGGCCGTGTACCATTCATCAGTTATTTATAAACGGTTTAATTAAAAAATTAGTATTCTATACACTTCCTGATTTACGTGTATAGTAGAGACTTTCCTTTGTGTTTGACTATTATGAGAAGTCCCTCCCCTTTTCCCACAGACCCAAATTTTTTCCCACCCAATTCTTTTCTACAAAGTAATATACAATAAAACATGGAAAACGTATAAGTTAATACACTTGTACAATGGATTGGTTTTTTCTTCACAAATTTGCGGTCCCTAAACTCTAAGACTTAGGACTAGGGTCGTGGCGGTGACTACTGAATTGGAAGAGTGTGTCAGTAAGTATGTACGTTGTTCGGAGGGGACACACAGACGGGACACGGTTTAGACATCTCGTGTCTCCTACCTCTACTTCCTTTACCCACGAGAAGGGAGTTGGTCGAATGTTAGATCACGACCTCTGTTCGGTCACTTGGTTTGTGTTATATCATGTCGACTACGGCTACTTCCACGTACCTTTCTTTCTCCTTCGTACCCTCTGACCCCTTCGGAAGGGCCTCCGTTACTCCGACCTTGACCCTAAGTCCCGGTCTCTCTTAATCTAACTACGCCTGTCCTCACAGATCTGTCTCCTTCGTTTCGTCTTTGCACCCTCTTGCACTACACAAATTCCTTGACTTTTATCAAACTGTGCCTATCGCACGTCCCATGTGAGACGGGACCTTCTTACTACCGTCCTGTACATTCGAACCGTACGGTGTCAGTGCTTTGGTATAGAGTAGGACTTCCGTTACCTTTCGATATCTTTCCCAAATTCGGACCCTCACTGATGCTTCTCGTAAGTCGTCATGACTTTTCCTCCCTTCGTTCTGTCTTCCCTCCCTCTGGTCAATACTGGGACGATACACTTTACGACTCTTTATTGTCTGAGATTCATTCATCGTTACTCTTACCCCTTTTTTCTTTCCTTACACTCTCGTCTTAATATGTCGTAAACTAGTGACAAAATGGACTCAATTCCACCCTACCCCATCTACCTGGTTCTCTCTCTTTTAGAGGTTCAGTGAACACACTGACCCATCTTCCGTCCCGGAATTTATGTCTCCTTATCGTCCAAAGGACCCGAAGCAACCACTGAGTCACCATTTCTTAGGTGGACCGTCATGTCCTCTACTTTCAAACTAGGGACCCAATCCTCATAGGGGACCTCTTCCTTTACCATTGGGTGAGGTCATAAGAACAGACCCTTTAGGGTACCTGTCTCCTCGGACCGTCCTATGTCGGGTACCCCTACATTTTCTACCTACGTTGAATCGGTGATTTGTTGTTGTTGTTTCGTCCGAAGGACCCTTCTTCTACTTCCCAAGTCAAGTATTGTACAACTCATTTTCCATTGACATATCAGTCCTAGGTTTTCTTCAGGAGGTCGTGAGGTTCTGTTCAAAGACCTCGAGTCCTCGCTCTAGTCTGGGTCGTTAACTTCGGTGCTCACACTTATTTCGGTAAACTCTTTTGACATATCTCCCCAGTCTGTCCAGGATCTTTCGTGGAACAAATTACCTTCTATTTGGACATTTACTTCCCCTTTTTAGTGTCCAGTATTTTCCAACCCCTTCCTCTCGAAAGTTCCTCCTACCTCACAAATTAAAGTATCACAGTTTGTGGTGTCTTTCCAGTCCCTTCTAGTCCCGACTTTTTAACGGTAACCTAAACCGTTAATCCTCTACTAACCACTGGAACTAACCTGTTGTCGTTAAAGTCCTCGTGTCTCCCCCAATTTTCGATTTCCAGTCTATATTTGATACGAACTCTTAGAACCGCTCCCGGAAGGGACCACCAGGTCACCAATTCTTATGGGGACGGTTACGTCCCCTTGTACCCAAGGTAGGGACCAGGTCCTTCTGAGGTGTGCGACGTCTCGTTGATTCCGGACACGTGGAGTTGAGGACTCGGTCGCGAGACCTCGGACACGGCGTGATGTCCTCTTCGGCGACGACGCTCTTCGGACCCGTAGCGTCTCCTCCCTTCGGGGACTAGTAGTGTTGATCTCTCTCGGGCGTGTGTCGTCACTTCTGGGTCTGATTGATCTGCTGTTTATTTATTCGAAAATTTACTGGTAGTCGTAAATCCTTGATTGAAGGTCCCCCCACTACCCTCCTCCAAAGGATCTCCTGAAACTCCACCCGACACTCGTTACCCATTCTCCGACCTACCGTCTGTGTTACTTCTACGAAGTCTTTCCGTCAGGACGGACCGAAGGTACACGCCTCCGTCGCTCCCTCAAACAAACGTCCCCTCCGTCCCAAATTTCCACTCCGACTCCTCTCACTCGGGACGGAGAGACTGACGACGAGACGTCACGGACGACGGACCGCCCGTAAAGGTGGACTCATACGGTATCGTTGATCTAGAGTTCAATGATTTTCACTTAGGTGTAGGAAGGAGGAGTGTAGTTACGGAGGAAACTTAAAGGGTGAAACTCATTGTCGTGGTAGGAAACGGATTGGGTGAGAGTTCAGGATCACCAAGAAGGTTTATGGAGAGCATCAGTGGAAGAAATAAGTTGTCAGTCGGAGAGGACAGATTAAGAGTGATGGAGAGTGGACCAAACGATTTTATCGAAATTTTTTTTTACCTAAAGGGAAGAAGAGTGGGTTGGGTACAACGGGCACGACGATCTATTAGAAGGATTTTGTGTCGGAAATAAGTTAGTAAGGTTATCTATTTGGAGACCTGTCTTTGTGTTTTGGATGGTACCGTCCACCCCAACTTCCCCACCCTTAGAGTTACTTCATCTTTTTGAGTTGGTGTACATATTTGAAAATACCTTACCCCAACTTGTTTTGCATAGATTTTAAAAAACTTCACAGGTTATTGAAAATTGTGTCACTAAAGTGAGGATCCTTAAATATATTTTAAACACCGATTTACACGTTTATGTGTGTGTGTATGTTTCATATAAACAAGGTTACAAATATTGTAGTTTGCTACGTTTTAGTGGAATTTCAGGTTGTTATCCCCCGATAGAGTTCATGGTGACCTGGTGTGTGTCCTTCTGTCGTTCTATTTGATACTGTCTTCGTGTATAAAAACTGTGCCTTTCTAAAAGTGGTACCCAAAACTTGTTCAATGTTTGTCATATAAAAATGTTTTATGCATAAATGTATATATATGTAATCGTCTTCTGTTACAGACTTTCTTTTATATGGCTTTATAAATGTCACTAATAGGTTTTTACCACCCTAAAATCCACTGAAATTAAAATATTAAAACGAATAATAATATATTAGAGGTACGTCATTTGTACCCATGAGACACTTTATTTCTCATCCCGTCTAATATGGTGTTATAGATTACATCGTGTCGAGAAAATCTGAAGCGTTTGTAGGAAATAGACCTCTATCGTTCTTGAAGTATATGTCGAGTAGTTAAGTTGAATAACAAAATCGGCGGGGGGGATTCTTTGGTTCCTACTTCTTCCGTGTCAGACGGAAGTTGTTTGAGTACAAGACTTCCTCGGTTAATTTATCTGTCGACATTTTGTTCCTCTATTCGTGATGGTGTTCCCTACATACTTCATGGTACTTTTGAGTCTCCTCCTCGATTCAGTTTAAAAAGGACCGACCCTATCTTCTTTTATTCGAACTTGTGGTATTTTTCGGTCAAGTAAGATCGACTCTACTTTCTAATGAATTGTTGTACTTATCCTTGACCCTTCGACTAATTTATCTTTCTTGTAGGTTCCGTCTCCTTTGTCGTATTTGTACTCTTAGTATGAGTACGGTTCAGACTTGAGATGGGACACCTCCTTGTCTTCCGTCACTCGTAACCTCTAAAATTCTTCTCTATACCGTACTAGTGACTGTCTTTCGGTTTCTACTACTCCCAGATTTTCTCCCGTCACCCAGGTAGGTCCCGCTTGCCTTCCCTTTCCTACGTACAACTCGATCTTAAGTTGTACTCAACTCTGTTTGTCATGAATCACTGGTTAGTCTACACCTTTTGTTTCCTTCTGTTTTTTGTTTGTTTGGACTTAAAGGGGTGATGTCGTTTGTCCATCTCTCACTATGACGGTATACTCTGTTCCATATATCCTCTCCCGAAAGGACCACCGAGTCTGTCATTTCTTGGGTTGTCGTCACTCACTCTGTACCCAAGTCAGGGACCCAATCCTTCTAGGGGACCTCCTCCCGTACCGTTGGGCGAGGTCATAAGAACGGACCTGTTAGAGGAACTTGTCTCCTCGGACTGCCCGAAATCAGGTACGTCAGTGTTTCTCAGCCTGTGCTGACTCGTTGATTCGTGTCGTGTATGTCCTTCTCTTCGTCCAAACCCTTCTCTTTTTTCCTCTTACTCCTATTCGCACCAAAACCTATACAATATAATCTTGAAGATGTTTGAGGTTTCACCTTCTCCCGTCATCAGTAAACTATTCTGTTCAGACCTGGAGTTCCCTTTCAAGTGTAAGTCTCTAAACCTAAGCTCTCAGTAGTGACTTGTCCATCTGTTACAACTATTTACTTTAGTGGGCTCATCCACTTGAATAGGTCCCTTTCGTGTGTTACTTCCCCTTTCTCTCCGGGTTTATGTCACAGTTTTCGACATTGTTCCAGTTTGCACTCTTTATGACTCAAGACGTTCATCCAGTAGGATTCACCGTCGCTAAAGACGACCTGACCTCCCGTTTTCTCGGTACAGTACCACCCAGTTCTACTGATCTCCTTACATTCTTTCGGATAATTTCTCCAAATCATCAATCTTTTATTTTTCGTCTCAATCTACCTTATTCAAACAACCTTTTTCGAATTTTAAAAGAAAAGGAATCCTACTTCTGTTGAACTTGTATGAATACTTCTCAATGATCCTCCCCTCTTTATAGTTATTGGAGGCTTTACGTCTACTGTGGTGGGAATACCGTCTTTCACTTCTCCTTGATTTTTCGGAGAACTACTTTCACTTTCTCCTCTCACTTTTTCAACCGAATTTCAAGTTGTAAGTCTTTTGCTTCTAGTACCTTAGGCCAGGGTAGTGAAGTACCCTTTATCTACCCCTTTGTCACCTTTGTCACAGTCTGAAATAAAACCCCCCGAGGTTTTAGTGACGTGTACCACTGACGTCGGTACTTTAATTTTCTGTGAGGAACCTTCCTTTCAATACTGGTTGGATCTATCGTATAAGTTTTCGTCTCTGTAATGAAACAACTGATTCCAGACAGACCAGTTCCGATACCAAAAAGGTCACCAGTACATACCTACACTCTCAACCTGACACTTCTTCCGACTCGTGGCTTCTTACCTACGAAAACTTGACACCACAACCTCTTCTGAGAACTCTCAGGGAACCTGACGTTCCTCTAGGTTGGTCAGGTAAGACTTCCTATAGTCGGGACCCTAAAGAAACCTTCCTTACTACGATTTCGACTTTGAGGTCATGAAACCGGTGGAGTACGCTTCTCGACTGAGTAACCTTTTCTGACTACCACCCTCCCTGACCCCCGTCCTCCTCTTCCCCTGTTGGCTCCTACTCTACCGACCTACCGTAGTGACTGAGCTACCTGCACTCAGACTCACTTGAGACCCTCAACCACTACCTGTCCCTCCGGACCGTACGACGTTAAGTACCCCAGCGTTTCTCAGTCTGTCCTGACTCGCTGACTTGACTCGACTCCTCCCCTCTCTGAATCTTATGTTTGATACATGCACGGGTCTCCGACGGAGACTTTTTTCCTCCTTCCTCCACTCCTTCTCTGTCTACTCGACTCTCCGTCTGGATGCCTTTCATTTTCCGATTTACCGAACGACTTTCACATGTTCCACCCCACCTCGTCGTTCGACCTCCTCACACCGCTTTCGGACTTTCTCGACGACATCCTTTTCCTTACCCTCAGTGGGTCCTCCCTTGTCTCTAAAGTCCCGTCCCACCTCTCAGTTCGACACCGACCTCGAGTATTTGGACACTGTCTCGGGTAAGAAGCGTGTTACGATACGTCTTGACGGACCCGTTCACTTGCACCCAGGCCGATCCCCTTTCCTGTCCTTTGACACCGTCTTTCTTTCGCTGGACTCTCGTGGTCCCGTTCGTGCCGCACATCCTTCCCCCCGTCCCGTTACTGTGGTCGGTCCCGGGTTCACCGGCCCTCCGTTCGTCTCTGGTCCAAAGGACCCGTATCTCCCTACCCTCTTTGTCTTCTTTCGTCCGACGTCGGTCTGAGACCCCAAGGATCCTCCTCCCATCGTTGAAGTCCGGTGGAGTTTATGAGAAGGGGTTCTTCGAGTCGGTAGTTGGCTCTGGTTATAACTACGGTACGACGGAAGGTTCGGGACGAGACTATGCATTTGATCAAGAAGTTTACCCCGTCGTGAAGTTTCTGATAGTCTTCCTTAAGGTCACTCTCTTACCATTCGAACTCAAGAGAATCGCAGAAGGAAGGACCTGACATTCTAAACTAGACCTAGAGACCCTTCTTATAGTCATTGAGAACAAAAATCATTGTCCCTCTAAACCCCTCAACAGCACACACCTCGACGACTTTTATTTTCAAATTCTTTGACGGATGAACGTTCAAATCGTTAAGGGAGTCCTAGGACCTCGGTCGACCACATCCTGTTCTCAGTGACAGGAGTAACATCCCGGGACCTAGGAGGGGGTCACGATTGAATGTTGTCAATGCCCACTGTTGATCTCGTGTTATTAGTGAAAGTTGTCCCTTCGTCTCAACCCCAGACGATTATTCCACTCACTGTAGGTCCTTTCTCTTTTCACTCAAGTGAAGGAAAGTGACGTTTTTGACTTAGATGTGGGACAGAAGGGTGTTCCTGTCCTTTTGGATTTGTTCGATGAGTGAGTAAGGGATTTCTAGGTCCGAGGGTAGGTCGAATAATAGTGTCGGACATGTTTTTCTCTCTCTAAGTCTAGGAGAGTCTCCCCGATGTTTACTTTGTGTTGTAACGGTGGTCTTCCCTGGCGACCGAATCTCGCGACTGAGTGAGATTCTCGGGGTTAGCGAAAGGTTCGGACGGGGTAGTGGGGTTTCTGTTTCCCATGTTTCTGATATTTTCCGTTAAAGAATATAATTTCATGTACCCACCTTCTTTCCTCTTAAGTCCCGACCAACCGAGAGACCTATTCGTAGACCTTAGGTCGGGGGATGTAGTCGGACCAGTCGGTAAGGTAAACCTGGCTCCACCCGGGGACGATACACTCTGGTTTTTTTTCAATTAAGGGTCACCACAAACAAATTACGTCGAGAGCAAGTGGAAGCGAGCCCAGTGGCGGAAGAAGACGAGTGTTTGTGAATTAACAGAGACTTTTCATCCAGTAACGGAACATCTTGTTCGGCCCCCCATCAATTCTGGGTCTGAGAGTGAGGCTGTCCGGACCTCTCCGGGTTCGGCACAGATCCTCTGGTCCTGGTCAGTTGTCACGTGACACGGTTCTCACGAGGTCCACCGTTGGACCGATGACGGTAAGGATCCACCACTAAGTCGTCCAACCACCTCGTCTTCTGCGGGTCCTACACTCCCACTCCGAGGACAGTACGGTTCCTTAGGAACTGGGTGAGATTACCGATTACTCCACAAAGACTAGTAGAGGCTTACCTCTCTCGTTCTCCACCTAGTACTCTTACGACTTGAGAAGGGGTGACGGGTATACCCGGGAGACATCTTATGGTTCGTAACGAGTTGGTATTTACCTCGACAGACTCGAAGAGGGGTGAGGAAGAGGGTTTATAAAAGAAGTCCTGTGGGTTTTTATTTGTGCCGAGGAAGGAATGGGTACTCGATCTCCGTGTAAGAATCGTGACATTCGACAGTGGACTCGTACGGACTGTTACTTCCCCAATTGTAGAGATTCGTCCTATGTAGAACAAGGATCCGGGTTTATGAGGTAGGTGGGTCTTACGTTTCCACCCTCTCTGAGGGGGAGTTAGGAGGAGGTTGGAGAGTGACTGATTAAGTGATTTATATCCGATAACGAAGTTTCATTTTTTCTGCCCCGGGTCCCTCTACTCCGCTGTCTCCCGACCGTTCAAACCCTTTATCAATGGTCTCCCAGTCGACAGGTCGACCGAGACCTTAGACTTTTGAAGGTTTTGATTGTTGACGGAAAGAGTCGTTCTTAGTTTTCATACACTTAGTCGACACCTCCTATTTCCAACATCTCAGGTCAAAGTCTTCGGTCATCGTTTGGTGAAGGAATCGGTAACAAGGGTTGTTTGTCGTTTGACGGTCGTTGAAGTGGAAGTCTGGTCGATGGTCGAGATTCTCTTTGCCCTTTCCCTCAATCAATAGAGAAACCGTATACCTCACTCTCGTAGAGAGAGAGAGTTAGAGAGAAAGAGACATAGAGAGAGGTTGGTGGAGGGGTAGAGGTTAAGAAGCCAACATTTTGGTTTTGGTAACTGGTAGGGTTGAAAAGGTTTAAGACTGCTACTTTAAAAGGTGATAAAGGTTTCCAGGGTACATCGAAAGCAGGAGGACTAGGGAGTGGCGAAGACGGGATGTTGTGTGTGTGTGCAGTAGAGATTCCATGAAGTCTCAGTCTTGATTGTGGATTAAAGTGTAGTGGAAAAGTTCATACTCCAGATACATTGATCTGACGTTTGAGGTGTCTCCGTCCTTGGTACAAAATAGTGGTGATAACTCGATTGTGACGTACAAATAGTGTTCGGTTCGTTGTAAGACTATCGAGTCAACCATTTCTTAGACGGACGTTACGTCCTCTGGGGCCAAGTTAAGGACCCAGTCCTTCTAGGTGACCTCTTCCCTATCCGATGGGTGAGGTCATAAGACCGGACCTCTTAAGGTACCTGATGTGAGGTACCCCAGTGTTTCTCTGTATTGACTCGCTCAAAGTGAAAAGGAAAAGTTCGTGGTAGGATCCGTGAAATGTACATAAGCCAGAGGTCCCCTTAAGATACTACGTCGACGACAGTCGTGTCTGTGAAGTGTCTATTCGCGACTTTAAGTCTTTCCAAATCCTTGAGCGAGTTCAAGTACCATTTGTCATCTCGACTCTAAGTGTGGGACCATCGAATTGGAGTCTCAGGTACGAGAGTCGGGGATATGAGATGTATTCACCAGAATCTTGTCGTCGTTGAGGACCCTTGTACAATCTTTATGTTTAAGAGTTCGGTTTGGGGTCTGTATGACTTAGTCTTCGACCCCCACCCCGGGTCGGTAGGTACAGAATTGTTCGGGAGGCCCACCCATTAAGACTACCGAGTTCAAACTCTTGGTGACGAGTTAAGTGTTCAACGTGCGAAGACGAAAAGAAATAAACTCGGTGTGGGCTCTGTCTTTCCTCAGATCCTCCTTGAATTCACATTTTTATAGGATTTGTTGACTAACACCGGACTACCAATTCTCACGCACGTCCCGGTTGACGAACAGTCACATTTCGGGTCGAGACAACGAATACTGGACACACTGGGGCCCGTACAGTGAATCGGAAGGACAACGAGTCAAAGTAGTTTACCTTTTACCCTTATTGTCATGGGTGTAGTAAATCAACACTCCTAATTTACTGAACCATAGTACGTTTCGTAAATATTTCACACACCGGGAACCATTCACGGTATATTCAAGAATGATTGATATCAGGAACTAGGTAAAATGTTAATTTAAGTTGTTTGTAAACAATCCGTAGATACATAGTCCGAAGAGACCCCCGAGTCTACCATTTCTCAGACGGACGTCACGTCCTCTGGACCCAAGGTAGGGACCCAGTCTTTCCAGGGGATCTCTTCCTTTACCGTTGGGTGAGGTCATAAGAATGTACCTTTTTAGGGTACCTACCTCCTCGGACCGCCCGATGTGGGGTACCCCACCGTTTCTCAGTCTATGTTGACTCGTTGATTGTGTATATACATGGTCCGTGACACGGTGTCTGTACGTAGGTAGTTGTAGAGGGGTTGAGTAGTAGTCGGAAAGTTTACGGAATAATTGACGTCATGAGACACGATACCCTATGTTCCCGGTGTTTCTTGTTCCGTAATTGGGAAGGAAATTTCTGTTTCGTACGGAGTCTGTGCTGCAAATGTCCTCATTGACGTTGTGTATCGTCGGTCACTATTCTTAGTCTTCTGTCGTAAGAAGCTACCTTTCCTGTGACCCAAACTCCAGTGTTCTAAATCTGAGCCAAGGTCGATACATGCAGGATTCCGTTCAGTGAAATGAAGGAACTCGGAATCCGATAGTTCGTCGTATTATTGGACACTCCGTGTTGTCTCTATTATGTATACTTTCGTAAGACATTTAACCCGTTTGAGACTCTCTACCATTCTGTCTCTTCGGACCACGTGACGTCAAGTGCCCCAGTACTTTTCAGTCTGTGTTGAACCGCCGACTTGTTGATAATGATAATGAAAATTTACTTAAAGAAAGTCATTATAATACATTCAAATCTTTCTACTATACTGAACATTGACTTCCCTGGTCCTTTACGACGTGGGTTTTATTACTGTATACTCTACCTGCACTTTCCTATTCATTCTGCATCTTTGATTTCCTTTTAGGTTCATCTCCTTTCTCGTATTCGTTTATGCACTCTTATGTCCCGTATATTTCCCCGTCGCCCTTGCCCCTGATCAAGTGAGGTGAACATTTCTTATTACTTACCCCAACAACAACAAAAACAAATCAGCGATTCAGTACAGGTTGGGAAACGCTGGGGTACCTGACATCGCGCGGTCCGAGGAGACAGGTGCCCTAAGAGGTCTATTCTTATGACATCACCCAACGGGGAAGGAAGAGGTCCCCTAGAAGGGTTGGGTCCCTAGCTTAGGTACAGAGGACGAACCGTCCACCTAAGAAAGGGTGATTCAGTAGACCCTTCGGGATTTCTTATTACCCTCTACCGTAATTTTTCCGTCCATTTCCCGTTTGCCCCCCCTTTATAGACAAGTGAAAAGGGGGTATTCGTAGAAACCATGAAGTTGATCCATTTACTACTTTGTCACCCAATTTTAATCAAAGTCCTAAAGAATTGTGGACACTCAGACTTCATAAGTCGTACGGAAGACGAGGTAAAAGTCCCTAATTCTCGGTCGATATAGTATACATACCTTTTGTCTTATTGATATCTATACATCAGACACGTCCCCGGTGAAACTTTTGTTATGAAAATAAGGAGTAGTCTCGACGAGGAGCCCTCAGGTCCTCTCTCTCTCGAGTGTTTCTGACCCGGAAAACCTTGTAGTGATAAGTTGATTCTGGTTGGAAACAAGTGGATTGTGCTCGATGTTTTACTTTACCTTTCCCAAGTTGAGAGAATTGGTAAAAAGTGCACAAAAAACCACGGAGATAAATTTATGTTATACGTCATGCAAACAAAACCACAAAACAAAAGTGAGTAATAAAAACACGTCTTCCATTCGTATATTAGATCTCATCGTGTTTAGACAACTATGTCTTTAACTCCAAAGGCTATTTAACAAGGTCTCTTTAAAAATTTCGAAATATACAACAATACCAACTTACTTTATTACATTAAAATTAGATCGTTGAGAGCGAACAGTTTCTTGTAGACTTTCTTTCATTTAAATTGTTTGAAACTTTTTTCAGGTAAAAATCAACTGTTCCCCACTTATATTGAACAACTAGTACGGTTTATAGACAGAGATTTTAAGTTAACAGTTAAAATGTGTTTCTTTTAACGGATTCCTTTTTTATAATCGAAAGGTTTCTTGGTTAATAGTTTTTAGTTTGACTTGTGAGAACACGAACAGAGAGGAGGTGACAGTATGTTCACGGGGGATGACAGCTAGTATAAATTGGATACAAAAAGACTTTATCGAAAAAAGTCTAGAAAAAAAATCTAGGAAAGGACATCGTCGGAAGTGTTTCGTGCTTGTATTAAGAAAGTAGTATACATGAATGTGTTGATCTTGACTTATGATTTACACTAGAGTAATTGAATTGTATCTTAAGTGAGTGAGTATAATATAACTGTTGTATTTTAGTAGGACTTATCGAAATCTTTCTATTGATCTTCTATCTGTTATTCCATACCTTGTCCTTTGTACGTCCATCTGGTTACACCCACCTCCTCACGTGACTCCCCCACACAGGGACATAGGAATTGTGTTACCCCGTTTTGTGGGGGTTACTGTGACGTCAGGGGAATTCGTGTCTCCCCTGAGTCCCCTTTAGTCATGTTTGGTGGGCAATCGGGGAAGTCTGTTTGTCCTCTCTGGTGTGTCTCCCTAGGTCCTCAAATCTCCCCGACGGAGAAGAAGAGTTGGAGGTGAAGATACAGGTTGCATTCACGTCCTCCGTCTTCGGGTCGTACGCCCGAAAAGGTCCAGATTGAGTCCGGACTTCTACCCTGTTTCTTCAGTCTCGACGTCTCGTGAGACGTCTTAAAACGTTCTTTGACGTTCTCGGATAGATACGACAGTTCTGGTAGGACGATTCCAAGAATCACGAAATTAGGGGAACTACCTTCTGGAGAAGGTAGTAGGACCCTGGGGGACAATGGTAAGGTGTGTGGTACCGCTCCCTACCCGACCCCGCTTCGGTCTCCTCTCGTGTGTCGAAGATATGACACAGTTGACGGTTACTATCCTATATACACATGCATACGCACACGTATGTATACTTGTGTGTATATGTACATGCGTGTGTACACACATATATCGGATGTTTAGGGTGTTCGGTCCGACCGTGTGTTGACCGATAAATGACATGCCGACATGTTGTTAAGGGGGAGTCCGGGACTGCACACATTTTGTTTGATTCTCAGATCTATGTAGTGTTGTCGTTCTCAGGGTAAGTGTCATTGTCGTCTTCTCCCACCTTCTTTCCGTTCCCACAATTCGATGTCGATGACAATTCGTCAGGTAGGGACCTCTCCTCAGATTAGGAACGAATCCGATTCTTCGTTGTGAAAAGGGGTGATCTCAAGACGGTCCGGACCTGGGAGATATACCTGAGGGTAGTCTTACCCGAGGTAGTAAACAATCTGAGGACAGTTTTGTCCAGGACGTTGGTTTTGAGTCTCTCTACTTCACCTGTGTGTTACCTGAACAGGGAGTGAAGTAGGAGAAGGAGGGTCGAAACTCTCGAGATCTATTCCTTAGTTAAGTTGTTATGACGATGACTCTGATTAGTATAAAATCGTTGGATTCACAGGTAGTTACCTTCTTACTTATTTGTCTTACACCATGCATGTTTCTTTATGATAAGTCGGAATTTTTCCTTATTTTAATTCTGTGTATGATGTTATACCTATTTGAAATTTCTGTAATATGATTCACTTTATTGCGTTAACGTTTTCATATCTAGAACATCCTCAGATGAATGTACTTCATGGATCTTGTCAGTGTGAATTGTCTCTGTCTTTTGTCTTACCATCAACGGTCCTCGACCCCCTCCCCTCTTACCCTTAATAACAGATTACCCATACTTTGTATTCAAACTCTTCAAGACCTCTACCTGTCACCATTACCATTGTTGTCGTCACACTTACATGAATTACGGTGACTTGACATGCGTATTTTACCAATTTTACCATTTAAAAAAACGTATAAAATGGTGTAATTTTTAGTGTAAAATGTTCTGAGAATAATTATTTTTCTTTGATGTTAATGTATGGATGATACGTAGTTCATCGTACGAAAGATATATAATTAAGAAAATTGGAAATCTCTTTGTCATGTTCCACCAATAATAGTAATTGTAAAACGTTTACTCCTGAATCTTTTTAGTGTGTATAGCCAATTCACTGACCGGTTCCAGTGTCTCGAACATTCATGGTCTTGGTCCTAAGATTGCAAATATGGGAAAGGTGACATTTTACGACGAGAGGTGGGATGTCCCCTCTAAATAGACTATGATATTTCATCGGTGTTTGGTGTTGCGGGGACCTCGTTCTTCCCTGTCTCCATTTCCTACTTAAGTTTCAGTTCTCAAGTTTCAGTTCCGTCCGTGTGATTAAGGTGAAGATTCCGACAAGAAGAGACTACTGGAAGTTCTTGAACTTTGTGTGGTTAATGGATCAGTACATTTGGGACGGTTTGATCCTTTTCGACACAATGTGTGTTTTGAGTTTTTACTGTAAGGAGCATTAGATAGTTCGTTACAAAATAAAACATTCTTGAAAATTCCTGAAGAGGTTCCAGTTCCTTTTTTTTTTTTTTGCGTTTTCAATCACACAGTGTTTTAATTTGAGGTCCAATGGGATTTGCGATTCTTTTTCAGGAGTGCTTCGCTTCCCCGAGTGGTGAAGGAGGGGTGAGGAGGGAGAAGACAGAGGACGAGAGCGAGGCTGGGTGCTCCTCGTCCGGCGAGACGTGTCTGTCCAACACTTTGACGACACGCCCGGGTGTCCGCCGTGACGGACGACTGTCGCTCGGGGCGTGGTGGGCTCTCCTTCGACGCCCCGAACAACCACTCCCGTCCTTTGGACCTGTCGGGCTAACGTCCGGGTCGGACACAGTGAGGTCGTCCCGAGTCCCCCGTAGGACGGTCCGAGGTAAGGTTCTTACCACAGTGAAGGTCGTCCCTGATTGTCAACGAGGGCCCGTCACAAGTCCGTGGCTTTCGCGACCGGTCTCCTGCGCCGGTCTCGCCCCAGTGTCGTGCGTCCGGGGCACTCCCTGGCTCGGAAAGAGTAGAAGTTCCCCGTTTCCCCGCGATGATGGTGTCCAGTTCGTCTGTCGGGTCGTTTCCTAAGTTTTGTTAGGAGATCCGGGGCACAGAGAGGGTCCCCGTGTTCCTTCGACCCCAAGGACATGTACAGACAGAGAGTTTACCTTCGACAAGACGACTTTTGTTTTCGTCGAAGGAAGGGGTTCTGGGTTGACTAAATATCGGTCGTTCACAGAGGGCCATGAGTCTTTTATACGATAGTTTGTCCTTTACTTTTTTATAGGTAAAGAAGGGCTTCCTTCCCTCTCCTTTGTGTAGGGATATCTCTGTCCTTTAGTCGACTGGTCTTAGGGTTTGTACAGTCCCTTTGCTGACAGGGGAAGAAGTTGCGTCCCTCAATACTTTCGGCTCAAGGAGAGTCCGAAGTCAGTGATGACGCTCTTGAAGGTTCGGTCCCGACAAAAGAATGTGGAGAAATGATCAAATCTATCAATGGTCTATTTTCCCCTTTTACTTTCGGGGAATACGGGATTACGTCCCCAGGGGTTGGAGACCCTGAGTCTGGACAGTCTAGTCGTCGTCGTATTCTAATCTTTATTGTGTGTGTTATTTACATTGCTTGAACTTAGTCGGATTTTGGTAGGGGGGTGGGGACCAATCCACCTTTTTAACAGAAGGTGTTTTAACCATGGACCATGGTTTTTCCGATCCCTGGCGACGGGATTACGGTTGGTTTTCGTGTTGAGGTGTCTGAAGGATGAAAAAGGAGTACATCCTTTGGCGGTTTTTCCTTACAAACGTGTTATGAGTCTCTGTGGTGTTCCCTGTAAAATCCATGTCCACTGGGGTTATAAATTTCAGACGTAGGTGGGTTAGACTTCAACACCGACTCACACCCTGTGTTTGGTCTCTTCTCCGACTCTGAAGAACGAACGGTTGTCGTTGGTAATATTATTGTCGAAATACAAAGGTGTTACGACCAATCGTCCCAGAGTTACGGAAGAAGGGGTCGGTGTTAGATTGGGACTGGTGGGGGGAAAAGGTAAACTCTCTCTGTTCGTACATAGAAATCAGGGACGGTGTTTCTTCCAGTCACTAATCTTCGGAATAGGTTCCAGTAATCGATCAGTCTACCTTGATTGTAAGTTGAAAATTTACGAAAGAGTGTACTTCCTTCTGACGTTTTGTTGACAAAGAGTTCATTAAGAATCCGTTGCTTTTAAGGGACATAGGATAGGTGTTTTTGAGGAAATAGAGAGAGAGAGGATAGAGGTAAAAGATGATTACAGAGGGTTGAGTTATACGGTCCGTACAGACGGCCGTAGGTCACGTAAATTTCGAAGGGAGGTAATAGGTTGAATTGTATGTAAATATTTGTGACTGAAGCTCGACCCGCGACACGATTTGAAACCCCCGTTTTTCTACCTACTCTTCGACAGAGTCAAGAGTCCTACGCGTCAGAGCACCCTGTGTCTTTCTGTTTGTACATTGACAATAAGTCTCCTTGGTCACTGTAGTTTTTCCTTCTTATATACGAATCCTACGAAGGCAAGAGCTCGGTATCGTAGATCCCTCTTGACCACACAGGTCACTCTCCTTGGAAAGAGAGTTCCTTGGAGACTTTTATAAAAATGAAAGGAGTAAGGGCTGAACTGTGGAGGTTTACTACGAGGGGGTTTGCGGTTCCGACGTTTGACCATACCGTACATTTTTGTTCTTGTGATGGTGTTACCCTCTCTTGAGAACTCAGTCGAGAGTCTCCTTCGGGCCGTCTTGGCGTGGGTCCTTTGGTGGACTTGTTACTTTACTCACACGATTGAGACGGGGTGACAGGTAGTGAGGGTCTCGGTCTCTTACCCTGTGCGTCCTCCGAAATAGACTTCCGTCTCTTTCCTTTGGGTGTGATGAGGAGACCTGTTTTCGAGAGGGGTGGCTTTGTCAGTGTCATTGTAGTGTTACAAACTACTAAATTTTCAGCGAATCTCCCCTATATACATATGTATTTCGACTAAGTAAGACAACATGTCGTCTTTGACTGTGTTGTAACATTTCGTTAATATGAGATTGTTTTATTTTTTCAGTAAATCATAACAATAAGGGAGGTCTAATCAGACGTCGATTTAGTAAGGTGTTTTTCATCGCTCTGTAGATCGGACTTTGTCACATGAAATTTTTACACAAAAATTTTGGTTTCGGGGTAGTAAAATTTACATAATCTCAGAATCGATATAAATATGAGACAATATGAGATATAAGACAAGTTTTGTGGTATTTAAAAGTAGAAGACTATTACTGTTTGGTGACTACCTTTATTTTAGTTCAAGCTCTCACTGGAAAAGGGAGAGTCCCCGTCCATGGTTTGGGAGTCGTGTTCTGAAAAAGATCCAGGTGTAATGAGTGTCTTTTTTCTTACTTCTTACTTCACTCCGAAAGATAGTCGTTTTGTTATCTAAGAGGATAATCCTCTGGGGTTCCACGGATTTAGTCCGTTAGTTTTGTAAGACGGGAGATATGGTGTCTTCCCAAATTTGATAGTCTGAGATAAAGGAAAAGAGATCGAAGGATAGGAAACCCCTCCCGTCTCCTCACCTCCGATCGACCTAATGTAAGCTCCGGACCCGTGGATCGTCGTCACAGGTGACGTATACACCCGGAGTCTCTACTCAGACTATTGGTTGGATCACACACACACACCATCCTCCCGTAGACACTTCCTTCCTTCTTTCTTTCTTTCTGTCTGCCCGTTTTTTCCTTCTTCATCCCATTCTTTATTTTCCACAGGATGATGAGATCATCTCTAGGGATGTTCGTCTGAGTTCGTCTAGGACCGTTGGGGAGTCCAGATGTCGACCCTACTTTCCATGTAGGGGGTGGGGCTCTGGTGAGCCCGATAGGACGTGGAGGGAACCTAAAGGATTAAGATTTGATTCGGAAAAGGGGTCTGAGTAAGATTACTCTTTCGTTCATCGACGTACCATGTCCAAATACCGTTTCTTTTACTTACCGTTAATTATTGACCAAACATGGTCTCTTCGACCAAATGAACTAGGCGGAGGACCAAGGTCCTCAAAGAGAGACGTAATGCGGTAGGAAGATCAATGCACAAACTCTTTCAGTATGGAAGTATAGATTGTTGTATCGTTGGAGGGAAGGTAGGGGAATAGTCGGGAGGAGGATGTGAATGATAGAAGAGGGGTTGGACCTCAGACTTAGGGTAAGTAATCTCCTCCTTCGTATTGGACAACGCGCTCACAAAGTAGACGACTGTGAGGAGTCATCGTGTGCGGGGAGCACTATCCGTCGGTTCTACTACAGTAGTCAACTTACGAGGGTCCCAAGGCCGACACTCGTGGACTAGAAATTGTCTCACACTTCATGATTCTCTTAGGTTAGTGTGACTGTAAACCACGTATGGACGACTTACGTCCAGTGACTCGGTCTGTTCCACTGTCTACTTTCCTTCTTGATTAGTATTAGACACTCGAGGTCTTCGTGTTCGATTAACCCGTTTAGGTACCCTTCGATTTGTGGTTTACTATTTTATGTTCACTACTGTATGTCGTACCGTGCCAGTTGACCGGTCCCTCACTATCTTTAATTACGACCCTCGTGTCTTCCGCCGACTCAATCGTGTCCAGTCACACCAAACGTTTCCTCATGACCCTTTTCCCTCCTGAGTTCGACCCGAGAGTCCATCTAAAGTTCTCCGCCCCTGCCTGGACTGTCTTTTCCCATGCCGCGATCGTCTCCGTGATTTATGGTTTGCTTCGGGGTCTCATTCGGCCTGTCTACCGTTGTTTTTATTTATTCTCCGTTTATGTTTCTCCGGCGCAATGGGTCGTCCGGTGCGACGTCTGATAGTCATGTCCCTGAAAAAGTTCGTCTTCCCTCTGACAGGGTTTACCTTCTGACCTGTACGATCGTCTTTCCTTTTCGTTGAAAAATTTTTTCCATTTATAAACCATTTAGGTCTACTTACAACAGAACCCCGAAGGGACCGTCAAGTCCTCAATTCTGAGACGGAAGGTTACGTTCCCCACACCCAAGTTAGGGACCAGTCCCTCGATGTTAGGGTACACGGGTCGTGGGTTTTTTGACTTTGTATTTTGTCTTCGTTGTGACACTGTTTAAGTTATTTCTGAAATTTTTGCCAGGTGTATTTATACACTTGTAACAGATGTGTCTCGTTTTTAGTATTACCCACAAATAAATGAATTATTTGTATTGTTTTTATGTGATTTTGTAAACGTAATTTTTATTTGCGGTACTATTTTTATTCATTATATACACACGTATCTTATAATTTCGTCTCTTTTCTCTCACCGATTAAGTGAGTGAGTTTTCTTGAGTTTTTCAGTAGTTATTGTTGTATTCTAGCCCTTACTCAGTCCTTCCTATTCAAAAAGTTCTCTTATCTAAATCCTCCTGAGACGTCTGTCTCCGTTTTTACGTTCGTTCTGTTTACTTGATCTTTACTAAACCTCACACTCATTTGATGTACGTCTCCACGGACTCATGTCGTTTCCTGCTGTCGCCAAATTTTGTTCTTAGCGTCATACCTGGGTTTTACACCTCTCTGACACAGAAGATGATTCTTTAAAACCGGAATACGATTTGACTATTAGATGTCGGAGAGAGAGGACGTTTCGGGAAGGGTTACTTTCCGACGAAAGATCTCCCGTGTATCCATTTGCAGTGGAAATCATTTATTCATTCAAACGAAAAAATTAAAACCCCCAATCAGCGATTCAGCGCAGGATGAGAAAACGGTGGGGTTCCTGACATCGGGTGGTCCGAGGAGACAGGTACCCTAAAGGGTCCGTTCTTATGACCTCACCCACGGTAAAGGAAGAGGGTCCCTAGGAGGGGTGGGGCCCCAGTTTAAATGCTGAGGACGTAACCATCCGTCTAGGAAATGGTGACTCGGTGGTGTCCTCGGGTCTCGTTCGGACCGTCATTTTCTCTTACTTTAGTACAGTAACACCGTTGCGCCTGACTGGATCTCTAATGGTAAGATTCGCTTCAGTCTTTCTCTTTCTGTTTATGGTATGTTATAATGAATTTACGCCTTAGATCTTATACTATGTTTATTTGAATAAATGATTTGTCCTTGTCTGAGTGTCTGTATCTTATGTTTGACTACCAATGGTTTCCCCTTTCGTCTCACCCTCTCCCTATTTAATCCTCAAACACTAATCGTTTATGGTTGACCCACACACGAATCAACGAGTCAGCACAGGTTGAGAAACGCTGGGGTACCGGACATCGGGTGATCCGAGGAGACGGGCACCCTAAGAGGTCCGTTCTTGCGATCGCACCGAACGGTACGGGAGGAGGTCCCCTAGAAGGGTTGGGTCCCTAGTTTGGGCCCAAAGGGTGTAACGTCCACCTGAAAAATGGTAGACTCGGTGGTCCCTTCGGGTCTATGTTTGATGGTATGTACTTTGTCCATTTGTCGTTCCAGGATAGGACATCGTGTCCCTTGACATCAGTTATGGGATGTTGTCTGGTATTACCTTTTGTTATATTTTTTCTTATCTATACATACATATATATTTTTATTGATTTAGTGAAAAAACATATGGTCTTTGATTGTGTTGTGATATTTAGTTGATAGGAAGTTAATTTTTTTTTTTTTTTTTTTTTGGTCATTTGGACCGTTCCTTTTTCGTCTTTCTTATGTTTGATTTTCTGGTAAATGGGACTGGTCACTCTGATCTCTCTCTTTCTGAACTTTTGAAAATGGAAAATTGAACATGACGAATTTAAATGTTATTCGTACATATTAAAACATTAGTATTACTCTCAATCTATTCGTATCCTTCTGACATACAAAAGGAGAAGTCAAGATCTTGTCATAAGAAACAAAATTTCATTGAGTGTTACAGGGTGTGGACTGATCCCGGGGAACCTTTCTGACTTTGGCGATTTATTCTTCACGGTTGACTTCAGTGTTCAGTGTGAGGGAAAGGGTGAGTGTTTGTTATCCTTGAGAATTTTTTACGTATATTTCCAGTGAAGGGACTGGGAAAGTCAGTGACACGAAAGTCTTGATCCTCAAAAATCTTTTTTCCTCCGAGTCCGGTTCGTCAAGATAAGTTCCTTTACTTCCCTTTCAGATTGTACCACCAATTCCCGTCCTCAAGCAGTGGGGTCTCAATATAAAGATCTTCACTGGGACCCGTTCAATAGAGTGACCGAACTTAAAGTAAAAGGAGGAGCCACGACCACCAAATCAGACGTACGGCACAGGTCGAGGACGCTGGGGCGCCTGACATCGGACGGTCCGAGGAGACAGGCACCCTAAGAGGTCCGTTCTTGTGACTTTGCCCAACGGTAAAGGAAGAGGTCCCCTAGAAGGGTTGGGTCCCAGAGGACGTGACGTCCGTCTAAGAAATGGTTGACTTGATGTTCACGGATGTGAAAGAGGAGACATTTTACTACTATTATTACTATAGATAAAATACTCCAACAAGACTCTAAATTTACCCGATCACATGTATTTCACGAATTGTGTCAGGGACCGTGTACCATTTTTAAGTTGATTACCCTCGAAATAATAATTAGGTAAGCCAAGTATTTTTTTTCTGTATAGGATGTTACGATACATGGTCTAGGTAAAGGGGAGAGAAAGAATTTACTACGGTTTTCGTTCCACATCGTTTCGTTCGTCCTGTCCCCCACTGGGACCGAAGAAGGACACAGGGATGGTTTTCTCAGCATCACTTCTCTCCCTTCTACCGCCTTCCTGCCACTTTCTGAGTCGCACCGACTGAAAGTTCTACCTCCTTCTCCGACCCTCGGTGTCCCTCGTCCACCGGGTCTCTTCGACCCCTTTTTTGAAAATTCCTCCTTTTAGTGACAAGACGAGCGTACTTTTGAAGGATAACTGAAAACTCTCCATTTCCTCCTAAAGTTTGGTAATAGACCGTGTTTCCACCCGTCATTGGTTTTTCGTACCCTCTGATGAGTCAGTCTTGGGCAAGGCCATGGACGTCTGTTTGTAGTTGAGACGTACTAGAACACTGAGACTTTGTGGGAAAGTTTAACTACATATATATATGATGGCATATATTTTATCTATTGATCACCCTTGGAAGATATTTCGTGTCCTTCGAGTCGAGTCGCGAGACACTACTTAATCCACCCCACCCCACCTCCCTCCAGGGTCTCCCTCCTCTACATACATACGTGTAAATATTTCACCTTTTTTTTTTTTCAATCATTATTTAAGAGCCTCTGTTCGTCTTAAAGTATGTACGAGAAGAGAGGACCAATCTTCATCGATTTGTTTGACAATGTCAAACTTAACACAGGGGGTTTTCTACAAATTCGGGATTGCGTGTCGTGGACACTTGCACTGAAATAAGCCTTTGTGTCCGAAATGTTTACTAGTTCAATTCTACTCTGGGAGTCCCACTTGAGATTGGGTTATATTCTGACCAAAAGAACATTTTTCTGTCTGTGTATGCTTGCCACATTTTCGTGTATCTCTGTTCGGTAGACGTTCAGCTCCTTACGGACTCCGATAGTCTCGACCCGTTTTCCGGACTTTCTCTAAGCGGGAGTGTCCGGAGTCTTCTTCAGTTAAGACGACTGTGTGGGACTAAAGCCTATAGATCGAAGGTCTTGACATTCTGTTATTTAAAAACAACAAATTGTGTAATAACTGACCCCTTAAAAACGTCTTTTGATTACGGCCAACGGTCGGTAAACAATACAATTCACTTATGACTTTGTAGAGACCGGTTATTACAAACCCATTGTTTACTACATAATTATGTAGAGACCAGTTATTACGCAATTCGGTCAAACACCATGAATCGATACCGTCGGGGTCCTTTCGTTATGTGGTAAAAAAAAAATTAACCGTAAATAGGATGAAATTACCCCGAAGGGACCACCGAGTCACCATTTCTTAGGTGGACGGTTACGTCCTCTATACCCAATCTAGGGACCCACCCCTTCTAGGGGACCTCTTCCTTTACCGTTGAGTGAGGTCATAAGAACGGACCCTTTATGGTACCTGTCTCCTCGGACCACCCGATACCAGGTATCCCAGTGTTCTCTCAGTCTGTACTGAATCACTGATTTGCTCTTATTGACGAGTATTCGATACATAAAAAATTCGTTTAAAATTAAATTTTAGTTTCCACCTAATGATTTTTTACTGTCCTGGACCGATATATATGTGAAAAAAAGGGTTGTTACTTTTATGGTGATACCCTTTTTCTGTGATCCGGGTTATATCTAAGAATGAGGAAAACGTGAGTCAGATAGACGAAGGAATTGGTAGGGACCTACATTTCTTTCTTCCTTTCTCTTGAGACGTGTAATAGGTGACACACGGAGTACCTATAATCCCCGATTATGTGTAATAGAATAAGTTTAAAGTATTTAGGGACGTACCATACTTGATAACGGGGTAATGATCACTCCTTTAGTTACAAATCTTTCCAATTCATTCAATGGGTTGTAGTATGTCGGTCTTTCACCGACTCGGTTCTAAGGTTGGGGAACGAAAATTGATTTGGTTGGACGGACTCGTTCATGAAAACTTGGTCAATTGTTAGAAAATAATTAAAGTTCGTGACACACAACTCACTTAATTATTTTTCTGAAATATTTAGGATAGATTAAACGGGTAAAAATGTATTCCTTTAACCGGGTTTCTTCATTTAACTGAACTAGTCTCAGTGTTTATTCAATCATAGTCTTAATCCATGGGTTGGGTTCAGAGGACTAAAGGTAATATAGGGTAATTAAACTCCTGTTGTCGTTATGTACTTTTGTCTTGTGTCTACGATCTTTGACTGATGGACTCAAGTTTAGAACCGACACGTTAAATGGTCGGCACACTACGCCCGTTCGGTGAACTGGAGAGACCAAAGGAGTAGACTTTTACCTCTAGGACAGAATGTAGCAATGAGATTCCCGACTTACTTATTTCTATGTGTATTTAAAAACACGGACCTTATAATTATTCACAATATAAACAATCGACGAGGACGAGGTTGATAATAATTTATTATCACGATTCATTTTGTAGTTTCTCCTATGTGTATGACTGACATCAAAATAATTTGACGTCTGTTTACGTGAGTTACTCTCTATTTCTCTCTCCCTTTGTTCTTTATCCGCGAAACAAGGACTTTTAAACGGATTAAGTCAACAATCGTTATTGTAAATAAAAAATGAGACATCGTCCGAGTCATAAACTATCCAATGTCTGTAATGATTTAAAGTAATTTAGATTCTGTGGTAGTTGACGTCTTTCTTAGTCATAAAGTAAATGAGAGGGGTCGTCGGGTTCTTTATCTCTCAGGGGAATAAGACGTCTATTCTGCGACTCTGTGTCTCTCTAATTTCTTAAGTAGGTTCTAGTGTGTCGATAAGTTACCGGTTTGGTCCAGAGTTAGGGTCTAGATAGTCTGAGGTTTTAGGGAATGTGACTTGGCGAAACAAATAATGGTTGAACCACGACAAGTTTAAAACGTACCTTAGTGGACCCTTAGAGCGATTTTATTTTTGACTAAATCGTCCAGACCCCACCTCGGATTGTGACACCGAAAGATTGATCGAGGGTCCACGATACCTACGACGATCAGGACCTAGTGGTTCAGAGATTGATAAGACGAAGGTGTTGTTAAGAAGGAGGAGGAGGACCCAGAGGTAAGGGTCGAGTCGTTAGTCGATTACTTTTCCTGAAATTGAGGGTTTTCTGTCTCCTTGGAGGATTACTTCAGAAACAAAGAGACGGTGGAAGGGACGAGGAAGGAGAGGGGAGGACCCGGGGTGAGAGAAAAGATTCCGTCCGATGTGTTTCGATACCTCTCCTTCGATTATCTCTCAAGTTTTACTTATCGACCCCTTAGATTCCCCTAAAGATTGTTTTTGTTACAATTGGAATACGAACCTACTAGACCCCACTGTTCCATGGTGGAGTTTCAGGTGTACACTGAGACTTTCCACTCACTTTGGAGGACCTCATTTGACCTTTGATTCCTAATAAATGAGGGTAGTAAAGAGGTTTCTGTTACCCACACTGGAGAGGGGTAGGGGTGAGAGTCAAATCCAGAGACTCGTTGTGTCCATTAATACCAGACGGATGAATGATGTCTTTGTCGATCGAAGTTAGTCCGCGTCAGGAGAGAGGACGAGATGGACAGGATGTAAAATCCGTAACAGAAACAAACACGAGAATCACGAATACTTGTGATGGTTTGTGTAAGTCTTCACGACGTGACCAGACTCGGAAATATATCACCAGGACCCAGACTTTAAGTCAAGACACACTACATTAACTTACCGCCCGATCGTAATGGGTCTCGTACCCTAACAAAAAAAACTGAGTTCTCGAGGCGTCTGGGGAGAGACAGTGGTGCTAGGGAGGGAGATAAGGTACCCTAACCGAATACCATTTGTTAAGATTTATGAGTAACCTTCCTGACTACGATTTCAACTTTGAGGTCATGAAACCGGTGGACTACACTTCTTGACTGAGTGAACTTTTCTGGGACTACGACCCTTTCTAACTTTCGTCCTCCTCTTCCCCTGCTGTTTCTACTCTACCAACCTACCGTAGTGGCAGACCCACCTGTGCTCAAACTCGTTCGAGGTCCTCAACCAACTACCTGTCCCTCTGGACCGCACGACGTCAGGTTCCCTAACGTTTCTCAACCTGCACTGACTCGTTGATTTGACTTGATTTGACTTTGTTAGGACTTATAAGTTACCTTTCTGACTACGACTTCGAGGTCATGAAACCGGTGAATTACGTGTCTCGGTTAAGTGACCTTTTCTGAGACTACGATACTTTCTAACTCCCGTTTTCCTCTTCTTCCACCGTCTCTTACTCTATCATAAATGTATCGTAGTGGTTAAGTTACCTGTACTTAGACTCGTTTGAGACCCTCTACCGCTTCCTGACCCCTTGGACCACACGACGTCAGGTACCCTAACGTTTCTCAGGCTGTGACGGATTGCTGACTTGTTTTTGTTGTTTGTTATGACGTTGAGACAAACTCGTCAAGTTTAGTCTGGTAAAAGTTCTCGTCAGACTGAACTTGTAGAATTCAACAAAATTTCGTTGAGTCTGATGTTTTAGTTTTAAATTCCATTCTCCCGGGGGACGGGTGACCTCAAGTTGTCCGGACTCATGTTTTTGGATCGAGTCAACGAATGCTCGTATACTGGGAGTCCCTTGAATGAATCCAGGGAATTCGCAACCGGAGGAGTAGACATTATAGGTGGTTCTAGTGACCTGACAGTGTCCTACGATGAACACTGCTAATTTACTCTATTTCGTGGATCGTAAGTCCCAAATTATACAATAATCAAAGGAAAGGGGTGGGGAGGAGTGTCCCTATGTGTTAGTTCGGCTATTACACGGAGACAAGTGTGTATTTCCTTGACACAAATCCGTACCAAAGTAATTTTTTTTTTTCTTTCTTTTTAGTGGTGAGTGGACCACTATAGACCGAGATCGTGATCAATGTGCTGGAACCCGTTCAATGATTCCGAAAAAGTAAGGAGTAAAGTAAAGGAAGGTTCCTCGTTCTCACTCGAGGTGACAAATAAAGGTCAATTAACTAAACTGTTCATAAATAACTCATGGAATGAGTTACCATTTCTTGGGCGGGACAGTTACGTTACGTCCGAGCTAGGGACCCAGTCCTTCTAGGGGACCTCTTCCTTTTACCGTTGGATGAGGTCATTAGACCGGACCTCTTAGGGTACCTGTCTCCTCGGACCGCCCCCAGGTTCCCCAACGTTTCTTAACCTGTGTTGAATGGCTGACTTCTTGTCGTATGTGGTCTGTGAGAAGGTCCATGATCCTTATGTTCTCAATTATTCGTTTTTGTACGTCCTTGAAGGTGAGACGAAAATCTGTTTATACGTTTGTTCTCCTTCGTCGATTATTGTGTTGTTTATAAAAGACGGAAATAATCGAGGGAATTTTAACGGGTGTGAATGGTCAAATTATAGACTATGCGGGAGATAGGCTCCTGTTATATAATTTACCTAAAAACCTCGTCCCTCAACCCTATGCTCTAACGCGGTAAGTGAGGATCGAGGCCGGACTATAACGTCATGGAGGTCCTTCCCCCTTTTCCACCACGTCTTTTCATCTGAAATCGACCAGACGTACCTCTCGATCTTGACGACGGAAACCAGAAGGACAAAGACAAAGAGTGATGTCGAACACACACAGACGTGTCCGTGGGAAACTCTTTGTGCCTCCCTACCAAAAAGTCTCGTAAAAAAAAAAAGTGGTGGGTTGTATCTCTGTTTTGTTTTTTGTTGACAGGTGTGATAGAAGAGAGTGATTGTGTGGTGTGCTACACTTGTCAAAATGTCAAAACCTTTCAAAAAAAAAAAAAAAGTCCATCCTTAAACTTCATTCTCGTTTCAGCCTCATTTCTCGTTAGTGTCGTCATGACCATTCACTATTCCGAGACTTGAGTATATAATCGTCACCGCGACCTCCTCTACTCGCCACCTCTCTCAGTGTCCTCTGTCTTAGGTACCCTGAACGACTTTAGGACCAGCGGACGCGTCCTAAGTCCTCTCCCTCCTCTGGACGTACTTCGGTCTAAGGACCGAACATGTGGACCTACCCACTCCTTCTGTAAGTCGACTCGCTCCCTGGGTCCTTCACTTCATCCAGACCCTCGTCCCTCCCCCTGTTACTACGGGTAAACCTGTATAGTTCAAACTTTACAGACACCCTGTTAGCATACCTTTTTGGGTAACGTCCACGAGATTCAACAACCTTCTTGTTTCTTTATATTGGTGGTGGTTGTAAACGTTTCACCAAGTCAAAAAAGTTCATAACCATATAGTGTACGTAGAGTAAACTGTGTTGGATGAGTTACCTGTACTCAGACTCACTTGAGGTCCTCAACCACTACCTGTCCCTCCGGACCGCACGACGTTAAGTACCCCAGCGTTTCACAGCCTGTGCTGCCTCGCTGACTTGACTTGACTTGTGGAACTTGTTCTAGTATTAATCCAACCCTTCCAGTTTGTTTATGTATGTTTTTCAATTGATTGTTGTTGTTTTTTTTTTGTATTCTTTACGATGTTCCGTCAAAACCAAATACTACTCAACGTTCTTTTTGTGAACAATATGAATTTGGTGATTAGTTTAGGGGTGAGTTGAAAGATTAGAGACCTCGAAAATAAAGAAATTGAAAGGTATAATAGTGTTCGGATAGACGACTTCCGTAATATGTAGAAATGTTCGGACTTTCACTCTACACTAGTTCTCCTCCTCCGCTCCGCCCTCTCCTTTCTTCTGTCTCTCCCACCGAGACGAAAATCTGTTTCCGTCTCCCTTCGTCGGTTGTCGTTGTTGTCTCTGCCGTCCGACGAAGAGGGGGTCCCGTCACGGGGGTACGGGTAGGTGTGATTGTCTGGCGGACACGGGTGTTGATGTCGCCGATGACGGAGAATAGGAAAGAGTTACCGTACAAGTACGGTCCCGGAGGTGACGGAGTGGGGTCCTCGGCGGGTGTCCTACTACGCTCTCTCCTCCCGACGCGCTACCCTTAGATTACGAGGGAGATTTCGAAAGGGAGGGTGTCCGTCCACCTCCCTTTAAGGTCGAGGAGTGTCTGTGGGTAAGAAGGATTATTTCCCTCGTGATGTACTTATCACAACACTATGATTAATTTTTATTGTTGTTATTTTTGTTACTTAGTCAGGAGACCCTCTCCACTCCTAGAGTTTCGTGGGCCGGACTTGATCAGACCAGGCAAGAGGAAAACCCTTTGATTGGTTGTCTCCGACCCTACCCAGGATGTAAGGCTGCGGGTCTCCACGGGGTCGGGTCGGGTTGGGTCAAAGAAAGGTTAGGTTGTCGTTGGGGTACCGAGTAAAGACCACAGACACACCTGTGACTCACAGACGTCTTCCAGACCCTACTTAAGGGAGTACAATGGTAACATGTCCCTTGGGTTCACAAGACCTACCAGAGGACGGATGGTGAGGTCGGTGTCCAGTGTCTCTCGTCCCCCGGGTCAATCCTAGGACTGGACCGATATACCTCTCCCTTGTGCCTTTATTCCAAGACGTGTTGACCTTTCCCGTGACTTTGACGGACTGTGGTTTCCCGGTGCCTGTCGTCGAGGGACAGTGAGACGAACCTTGTCTTCTATTCGAACTGATACAGTTTGGGGAAAGGGGACCTGATCCAGAGAAAAATCCTCTTAAAGATGACCCTTTTACTATCGATTTTTTCCTCATTGGTAGATAATACACAAGTTGACGAATATGCAAGAAATAACAGACAATAAACATTGTAGGTGATATATGAAAGTAAGGGCCCCCCGTCTACCTCCCAAATGGTTGAGGCGAATAAGTCACCATCTATGACGTGATGTAAGTTTCTCCGGGGATTGTCTCCGTAAAAAACCGACTACCACTGCTGTTCCGATCGTCTCCCGCTAGTATGTACATTTCGTCGTAGGGGACCTCACGTGGGTGACGCAAAACACTTTCCTCTCCGTTCCTTGATTATTCGCGCGTACGTGTGTGGAGGACGTCCTGAGTCTTTGACCTAGTCGGTTTGGTCCCTGACTTTACTCTAGTTTCTGAGAGGTTTAATCACCTCTGTGTGGAAGGTAAGGGTCCCTACTGAGTGTAGTTCAAGTGGGTTATATCTCAGGTTTAAATGTGTTGTTTCTTGTCTTTTGTTCAGTGTGACACCTCTTGGATGGTCAATTGTTGATTTAGTCTCTTATGGTGTCCCCCTTCTGGATTCAGTTAAGACTTCCCCTGGATTGTGTGGTCCTTTATGGGAGATGTGATTTCCGTTTTTTGGGTTCGTTCGTCTCCTGTTTCCCTTCCCATTGATTATGAGAAACATCTATATTTCCAGTCTATTTGAGACTTCCTGTGATAGTACTAAACTTTTTAACACTAATATAACTGGAAGGGACTACTAATATATAATTGGAAGGGACCACCGAGTCTACATACCGCAGACGGACGTTACGTCCTCTACGCCCAAACTAGGGATACAACCCTTCTAGGGGACCTCTTCCTTTACCGTTTGGGTGAGGTCATAAGAACGGGCCTTTTAGGATACCTGTCTTCTCGGACCGTCCGGTGTCAGGTACACCAGTGTTTCTCAGTCTGTACTGACTCCCGCTGAAGTGAAACTGATAACTTGGACGATTCCATTCCGTCCCCTCCAAGACTCAGTACTCTTGTTTAGGTAGTGTAGGCGACGGACGGACGGTTTTAGTTGTTTTTCCTCCGATGCAGGAGGTGTTATCGGTGAGACAAATCAGGACGTTTCTTGGGCCTGAAGTGTTCGGACCAGGTTTGTCTTATCCTTTATGATTGGGACGTCAGAAGTACCTTTCGTGGTTACAAGGACTCGAGTTGACGGGACCCCTCTCATTCGCTCCGATCGAGCACTCCTGAGGGTGTTGTCTGTCACTCTGCTCATAATTTCTGGTCTCCCCTCTTTTCGGAGAGAGGAACAGTTCTCAGTTCTACGAGGATTGACGTTTTCAGTCTAATTCAGTTGTTTATCTCTTTTTTAGTTAAAGACGGGACATGAAATGATTTGCTATGTTTTCTTATATGTTCAATGTATTCCAAGGCTTTCTCAAATTTTAAGAAGATCCCCGTGTTTTATTTTCAGTCTTTTATTATATTTGTTAGCTATTGGTTCGTCTGCAATGTAAAAGAATCTTTCTGGGGACTAAGACACGTATGCACGAATCAGCGAGTCGACAGAGGTTCGGAAACGTTGGGGTATCTGACATCAGACGGTCCGAGGAGACATGTACCCTAAGAGGTCCGTTCTTATAACCTCACCCAGCGGCACGGGAGGATGTCCCCTAAAAAGGATGTGTCCCTGTCGTGGGTCCAGAGGACGTGACGTTCGTCTAAGAAATGGTAGACTCGGTGGTCCCTTCGGGTTCTTATGACCTCACCCATTGGATAGGGAAGAGGTCCCCTAGAAGGATTTGATCCTTAGCTTGGTCCCAGAGGACGTAACGTTCGCCTAAGAGATGGTCGACTCGAAGGTTCCTTCGGGGGGTGGGATGGGGTGGGGTGGGGGCAAGACATTCCTGGGAAATAAGAAGGTAGTTTGGATGTGACCTTTTGAACCTAGGGCCTAGTTAGGTGGACAGACGAGAGAGTCACAGATCTGAGTCCAACCACTCACGAAGACCCCAATCTCCCTCTCTTACTTGTGTGGACCCGTTCGTACGTGTGTGTGTATGTCTGCGTGTTGGGGATGAGAGTCGTCTATTGAAGTCGGGGATGAAGGTCTCTCTTGTCTTGGGTAGTCCTCTTTAAGGGACCGGAGATTAGTTGGTCGAACTGGTGGACGTAAGAACGGAAGGAGGGAGATAGAAAGAGTAGTCTGTGTAAGGAGGAAACTGAGACCTAGAGTGCGAAAGTAGTTAATAAGAGAGGGAGGGAACTTAAAATAAGAAAGGAGACGACTGAGAAGGATTTGTCGTGAATTTGAATTAAGACACAATTACAAATTAAGACACAATGTTAATTGTTCGTTTTACAAGAGGTGGGGATGTAGGGAGAGATTGATCAGACCCGGAAGGAGGAGAGACGAAGTAGGTTCAGATCCAAAGTTTTGGATGAAGAGTAAGTGAGCGGTTGGGTGACGAAAGACCTGATATGGCAGGTATGACGGTAACTTATACGAGGTCCTTTTCCACTGGAAAGATTGTCTTCTCTTTCCAGAACGGACTGGAGATTTATTAGACTGTGCCACACTGTGTCGAAGGAAGAACTTGAGTCCAGAGGGGAGAAGCAGGATGCAGAGACCCGTGAGCGAAAGCCACCTGCTAAAGGAAGTGTCCTAGGAGAAGGAGACCAGGGGTTCGGTGGGAGAGGAACCCTCAAGGGGTCCCAAAAACAGAGAGTCACATTTGTGTGAGCGAGTCGTTGGAGGACCAGGCAGGTGAGGATAGATCTCGGGGGGACTCGAGGTATAGGATATCCACGGGAGGCCGTCCCGTGGAGACGGCCGTGGGGAGTCTTTGGGGTTGAAGTTGTGTTGGTTTCGCCTTGAGTCATGGTAGGGGACGCGGTCGTGACGGTGGTCAGGGGTGTTTATCGGAAGGAGGAGGATCTGAGGACTAAAATCACTTACTGTGGTGGGTGGGTACGTCTTTGGACGTTCAGTAGGATCCAAGAGGGGAGAGTGTGGTGTAGGTCAATCAGTCGTTTTGGCTACCTAAAATGGGGAATTGTAAAGAACTAAACAGGTGAGGTGTAACGATACAGGTGTGGAATCAAATTTGAGATTAGTGAGCATTTAATGAGATTATCGGCGGGTTGACCAGACAGTAATCGGAACGGGGAGAGGTCAGGACAGTGTCGAGACGATCTCGTCCCCATAAAGATTTCACATTTAGGTTAGGGTCAGAAGGAACGGATTCTAGGAAGTTACCGAGGGGTTTCGGACATCCCACTCCAGACTTGAGAGACGTCATAACTATTCTCTTAGTCAGTTGTAAGGTCGGACGGGTGAAAACGGTGGAGCAGAGTAAAGAGGAGGGGAGTGTAGGAGGTGAAGGGGGAATGATTCTAGGGCACAAAGGAGAGGATTCCGAGAGGTAGGGAGGAGGACAAGTACGACGGGTCTTACGGGAAGTGGACTTGAAAGACGGGTCTCAAGACTTGAGAGGTCCACCGTTCAGTCGGTGAAGGAGAACCTACGGAAGGGACCGATGAGACCGACAGCACCCATGAGGAAAAGTGATGCTACCGTGATCTGAGGATACAAGTGGTCGTGAGGGACGTTACCTTCCAGTAACAGTCAGGTGGTTTTGCAGAAGGGACAATTTGACATTCCAGTTTCTCTGCGTTCCTGTAATACAAACAAGGAAGTTGTGAAACGGATGACGGATCAAACCTCGTCTATAAGTTATTTACTAATGACCTTGAAGGGACCACCGGGTCTCCAATTCTGAGGCTCGAAGGTTACGTCCCGCACCCAAGTTAGGGATCAACCCCTAGAATCAACCCCTTGATTCTAGGGTGACGGTGTGCTACACCGGTTATTTATTTGTGATCAATTTACTTACTTACCTAGGAGGTTTGTTGGGGGACTGCGAGACCCTCTGATCGTGAAATTCTATATGACCTTCTAAAATCTTCCCTAAATTCTCCTAAAGAATACGTTAAGAGTCGTCCACAAGGACCTTCGTGTGTAACTTCCAACAGTCTCCTACCCTTCTCATTCACAGACCCCGTGACTCGTAACGATTAAATTTACTCTGCATTACTGGTTCTTTGGGTTAGAACTCGGAATCCAAGTTTGTGTGTCGGGATAGATTGTTCAAGTCGACCTCATTTTAGAAATCTTCTTCTAAAAATTTGTTCTTTTTTCTAAAACGAAACCTTATCGGGACCTTGTTCACTATCAATTAAGTAAAGTTCTGTTTTAGAAGATCTCTCAATTGTTACAACCATGTCATAGATTTGAATCCAGGGACACGTAGATTTAGTGAAGTCAGTACAGCCTAAGAAACGCTGGGACACCTGATATCGGACGGTGCCACTAAGAGGTCCATTTTTATGTCCTCACCCAACGGTACGGGAAGAGGTCCCCTAGAAGGGTTTAATCCCTACTTTGGGTGTAGAGAAAACAGTTACGGTGGACCCTTCGGGACGGGTCTTACAGAGAGTTTGTCCGGGGAGGGAGAAATTATAGGGAATTAGATTGGAGAACTGAGTCAACGTTGTCACTGTACGTTCTCTCAGTTAGAGGTGAGAGTAAGTAGTAAATGTCAGTGATGTGATTAGGACGGTAACGTATTTTGAGTCCGAGGGGTATACTTGTAAGTCCTGGAAGAAAGGGAGCTGGGGATTAGAGTTACAATGAAAAGTTGAGATTCACGGGGGTAGAAGGTCAATTGTGTGAGGGGTTATCTCATAGACAAATATCGACGATCATCTTGCGTCACATGTTTTCACTCGAATAAGTGACAACTTCTGGGTGACTTTTTGTACCGGGGGGGGAGTTTTTTTTTTTTTAGGGAAGGATATATAGAGTTAGGTTGTACGAGGACGTCCAACTTTGGTAAACTTGAAGTGTCTGTGGAATTCGTTCGGACAAGAAAATGAGTGTGTTTCCTTAACAAATGGAAAGACTTATTTTTACTACTCTCTTTAAACGTTATCATTCTCCGTTGGGTTGTCATGTAGACTGTTTCGGGAACGGGTTCTCTTTCTACGACTGACTGGTTAATTAATTGAACAGGATCCGATGTCGGGTTTAGTTGGACTATTGGTCGTGTAGGACTACTGACTGTGTATCAGGATGTCTTCCTTCGTCAGGACCTGTCACTTTCTTTTTGGTCACAAACCCGGGGTGCTTTCGTCTGAGTGTTAGACTGTGTTTTAAATGCCTCGGTCTCCGTTCGATTCCCATAGTCTAGGGTCCGACGATTTTCCCCGGATAAGAACGCTCGACACAAGAGAAGTCGATCTCGTGTAGATAGACGTCCATCCGGGCGGAAATGTGTAAGAGGTGTGTATGTGTCTTCCGTATATTCGTGTATGCTGAAAATGTTATACTTTTCTTTTAATAGAATTTTATATTGAACTTTCACGACGGTTCTAACGGGAAAGAGAACTCTCTTTAAGAGACGGTTTCCTGGTGTCCGTTTTGTTCATACTTTTCAGGAATGAGACATTCTTATATTTTAGAGTGATCCCTTTGTTAAGTTTGTCTGTACTCCGTTACGTTCTTATTGTGTTTTGTCATATATCAACATTCTGATTAATGCTCCATCTGTAAGGTCCTCTAGTCACTGCCCTCTCTAGTTAAAGACTATCTCCTTGCCCTCTTTCGGTGTACCTCCCGTGTCCGGAACACGAATCGCGATCATTCCTCTCTATTCTACACTTCTTAGTTTCGCTTTCCCTCACCCGTAGGGTCCTTCTCTCTTGTACTTCCATGTCCCCGTCCATACTCCTGGACTCCCTTACTAATGACTCTGGACGGGTTTACTTCGTCTCTCGTTAGTATCACCGCTCTTAAGCAACACGTCCTGTTCAGTTTAATACCTTCCGGTTTTTGGACCTCTGTTTCTGAGTCTTTAAATCACATTAAATAAGGTCCTTGACTCTTCCAGACCTTCTTTTTCTATCATAAAATGATCTTCATTGTTTTTTCAGTCTTATTTGTAAGAATCTATGACGTTTGTGTGTTTCGGTTACCCAGACTTTCTCAAGGAGGTCCGGACCTTTAGTCATTTACGGGGACTGTCTTCGCTCTCTTGTCTCCGAATGTGAGGTCGGTTTTGGTACTCCTCGTTTCCGTCCTTCTCGAAATCGTGAGGTGTGTGGATCAGCGTTACACCGAGTTGTATATTAACAGTCTTCGACTTTCACGGTTGGAATAAATCATTTTCCTTACGGACCCACAAAAGTCCTAGTAACTCTTTTGTGATGGTTGAGTAACATGTTGGGTATTAACAAGTGAACACTGAAACTAGGAGAAGGGTCTACATGTGGGACTTCATAAGAGATATGCTACTAGAATTTTTGGACTTTAACCGTGACTTTTCATGGTCCTGTTATTCCGGAGTCGACTACATAAAGGGACCGTACCTACTACAGTGAACGGTTCGTTCAGGTTCTGTCATTCGTTCGTTCGTTCGTTCGTCATCGAGAGTATTCGTGACAATCGTGTACGTGTGTAAATACTAAAGTTGTCGTACTTACACCGGTTTGGAACACTAAAGGGTCGTCTGCCTGAACTGAGTGAAAGACTTAATTGTCACAGGTACTGGTCTTCGTCGTTAATGAGATAACAAGACAGATCTTCGATAGGTGAGGTTAAGTACCCGACACAAGATTTTTCCTTGAATTTTTGGTTCACATGTAAATTGATTCTCTAACGAAGTGTCACAGTGAATCTATTTGTTATGGTTTAGGATTCGAACATAAAAGGTTGGTGACACAATTGTTTTAAAATAGTGAAGTGTGATGTAACAAAGTCACTAAATATATGGTACTTTGGAGAGGGTATTACTCTCTTTTTATTTAGGAAGTGCCGAGTCTCTAGACCTTTACGTCCGGTGTATTTCACACACTGTCATCAAGTCCCCGATTTTTGACTATTGTTATTTACTATAATTGTTACTGTCAATTAGTGAGAGTCTCTGTATGACATGTATCTCCGTTTTGATCAGACACTACAATGTTCAATCCTATCACCGCCGTCTCCTACTGACCTTCTCTCATGTGTCTCCAACACCTACGACTATTAAAAGAAAAACAACTACACTTACTACCATATATACTAAATACAAACACTTTTATAAAAAGACATACATAGTCAAGTCAAGTCAGCGAGTCAGCACAGACTGAGAAACACTGGGGTACTTAGCGTCGTACGGTCCGGAGGGACAGGTAGTGGTAGAGGGTCTCAAGTGAGTCTGAGTACAGGTAGCTCAGTCACTACGGTAGGTCGGTAGGGTAGGAGCCAGTAGGGGAAGAGGAGGACGGGGGTTAGGGAGGGTCGTAGTCTCAGAAAAGGTTACTCAGTTGAGAAGAGTACTCCACCGGTTTCATGACCTCAAAGTCGAAATCGTAGTAAGGAAGGTTTCTTTAGGGTTCCGACTAGAGGAAGTCTTACCTGACCAACCTAGAGGAACGTCAGGTTCCCTGAGAGTTCTCAGAAGAGGTTGTGGTGTCAAGTTTTCGTAGGTAAGAAGCCGTGAGTCGGAAGAAGTGTCAGGTTCAGAGTGTAGGTATGTACTGGTGTCCTTTTTGGTATCGGAACTGATCTGCCTGGAATCAGCCGTTTCATTACAGAGACGAAAACTTATACGATAGATCCAACCAGTATTGAAAAGAAGGTTCCTCATTCGCCGAAAATTAAAGTACCGACGTCAGTGGTAGACGCCACTAAAACCTCGGGGGTTTTTATTTCAGACTGTGACAAAGGTGACAAAGGGGTAGATAAAGGGTACTTCACTACCCTGGCCTACGGTACTAGAAGCAAAAGACTTACAACTCGAAATTCGGTTGACAAAACGAGAGGAGAAAGTGAAAGTAGTTCTCCGAAAAATCGAGGAGAAGTGAAAGACGGTATTCCCACGACAGTAGACGTATAGACTCCAATAACTATAAAGAGGATCGTTAGAACTAAGGTCGAACACAAAGAAGGTCAGGTCGCAAAGAGTACTACATGAGACGTGTCTTCAATTTATTCGTCCCACTGTTGTATATCGGAACTGCATGTGGAAAAGGATAAACCTTGGTCAGACAACAAGGTACAGGTCAAGATTGACAACGAAGGACTGGATGTATGTCTAAAGAGTTCTCCGTCCAGTCCACCAGACCATAAGGGTAGAGAAAGTCTTAAAAGGTGTCAAATACCACTAGGTGTGTCAGTTTCCGAAACCGTATCAGTTTTTTCGTCATTATCTACAAAAAGACCTTGACAGAACGAAAAAGGTACTAGGTCGTCTACAACCGTTAAACTAGAGACCAAGGAGACGGAAAAGATTTTGGTCGAACTTGTAGTCCTTCAAGTACCAAGTACATAACGACTTCGGACATACATATGAAACTGTTTTTAGATTGATTTTTTTTTTTGTTACTATCATTGCTGATAAAAGTCAATTGAGTGAAGTTGGTTCAGTGACGAGACTGAAATTTTAAAGGAAGACGTACCTTTTTCCTTCCTTACCTTCTTAAAGGAAGGAAAGGTGTGTCGTACCTTGAAAGTAGATCTTCGGACCTAGGAGAGTGACTTCAACGAGTTTGGGAGAATCAACACAGGTTGAGAAACGTTAGGGTGACTGACGTGAGACGGTCTAAGGAGACAAGTACCTTAAGAGGTCCGTTCTTTTGACCTCACCCATCGGTCAAGGGAAGAGGCCCCCTAGAAGAACTGGGTCCCTAGTTTGGACCCAGAGGACGTAACGTCCGTCTAAGAGAGATGGTATACTCGGTAGTCCTAGGAGACTGATGACCTGTTATTAAATTGAGACATAATGATTTAAACGGGTGTCCATATTATGAAAGGAATGTCCTATAATACCTCTAGTTTATTCCATTACTTATACTCCGGTGAGACATTTTATGTTTCATGATATATATACTTCCAAAATGACTTGGAATTACCGGATTATACACAACTATCGAGTAAATATAAGAATACTTAGGGTTCCTCAATCATAACAGTAGGGGTAAAATTGTCTACTCTTTACGTTTCGAGTCTCCAATTCGTTGAAAAGGTACCAGTGTGTCACATCCATTTACCGTTTTGATCCTGACCTCTTCCGCTACCGTGGGGTGAGGTCATGAGAACGGACCTTTTAGGGTACCTACCTCCTCGGACCACCCGACGTCAGGTGCCCCAGCGATTCTCAGCCTGTGCTGACTCGTTGCAGTGAAAGTGAAAAGTGAAAGTACGTAACCTCTTCCTTTACCGTTAGGTGAGGTCACAAGAATGGACCTCTTAGGGTCCCTACCCCCTCGGACCACCCGACGGCAGATACCCCAGCGTGTCTCAGCCTGTGCTGACTTCGCTGAATCGTCATCGTCATCATCGTCCTGACTTCTTTATGTTTCGGAACGAGTTAAACAATTTATCATACGGCTGGGAAGTGAGGAGAGACACGTGATTCAAAACATTCAAGAAAAGACACCATACTAAAAAATTTTTTTCGTCAGGATTGATCCAAGTATATGGGGACCGTGGACGACTCTTGAGACTTCGAAAATTTATGGTTTATCAGGTACAATGGTTATAACTTTGCATTTGCAAGAAAAAATAAAGATCAGGTCGGATCGTACATTTCCGGGAAGTCGGAAACCCCGAAACACTTTTGTATCATATTAAGGAGGAATGTATAATGGGAAAAACAAATTGGTGAGTGGAGTTTAGGTCTCACACAGACAAAGATTCACTTTCACTTTTCACTTCAACGAGTCAGTACAGACTGAGAACGCTGGGGTACCTGACATCGGATGGTCCGAAGAGGCAGGTACCCCGAAAGGTCCGTTCTTATGACCTTACCCAACGGTAAAGGAAGAGGTCCTCTAGGTGGGCTGGGTCCCTAACTTGGACCCAGAGGGTGTAATATCGGTCTGTGAAATGGTAGACTCGGTGGTCCCTTCATTTGCAGGAGAGATTTTCGATTTTGAGGCAGGTATGCACTGGTTCCTATCTCACACAGAGATGCGTTCCTTTTCTTAGTCGAAGACCAAGAGGATGGAGACTGACAAGGAAGAATCGAGGGTAACCACAAGTATTCCTGGAGTCACATGTACACTGGTCAGGTATAGTTAGTAGACCTACTTTGTAAAGAGAGAACAAAACTATAAATGGTTCGTTGGTAGACTAATACTCGAAGTGTTCGTGAAACCATATTCCTTTTCACACGAGGTCCGTCGTCATTCTTAAAGGTTAGTGACCTGTCCATACAGGAGATAATACTTCGTTATTTTAACCGGATGTTTGCCAACGAAAAAAAAAAAATTGAAAGTTACTGATTGAGGGGGTTACGGGTACCTTACTTCGGTGTCTTCTTAGAAATATACGACCTGAGACTCAAGAAATGTCATAGTGGACGACGGTGTTTTGAGATCGGGAAGTCAGTGTGAGTTGATGAGGGTAAGGAGTTTGGAGAGGTAAGTCAAGTATGGAAGTGCGGAAACGTACACAATAAAGGAGACGGAAGAGGGGATGGATGTGAGGAGGTAGTCTGATTTGGGGTAAATAGGATTTCCGAGTGAGTTTACAGTGGTGAAAAGAGTCTGGAGGGTCTCTTGGGGTTCACCTCTGTGAGTAGAAAGGAGACGAAGACGTCGTGAAGTGGGTGTGTAGCCAAGGTCGTGACGAGTGTCCTAGTGTTGCTAGACGAACGTACATACAAAGGGAACGATCTATACTTACTGGTTCCCGTCCTTGGTCTAGAGTAAGTTTTAAGACCGTAGAGGTACCGATTGTGATACAATGGAAATTTTCTATAAATTATTAACAAGCAACCTCCTAGTCTTCTTACTTCTTGGATGGGACTAAGGCAGTCCAACGACGAGTGATATTTTACGATCCTAGGTTTCAAATCCTTGATTTGATTTGAATCATGGAGGACAAACGACCGGTCAGTTCCAGACGTTCTCGGAAAGCCTATAAATCCTTTACTCTCTCACAAATAGAGGTCCGACGTAGGTTAGGACGGTTTTGGCACGAGTGATGGTTGTGTGTCCGTTTACCAACGGTCCGTGTTAAGACCTTTTGGGTACGAACTGTTGGTTGGGATTATGTCGACGTTTTGTATGGCGGGATGAGGGGAGTCCGACGTTTACGTAGCGAAGGGAAGAGTAGAAACGGAGAAGACCCTGTCACATACATTGACTTTTGAAATCGAGAGGACTTATGCTTTTAGGACAAAGTAAACATCTCACTCCTCTGATGTTTAATTATCTTCGTCTCTCTCGGTTCAGTAAATTCCCAGTTTGTTACTCACAGATCCTAGGGGTAGTAGTTGTAGAGAAAGGGGTTGAGAGAGGTTTTCTTACAAACCGAAATTGGAGTGTTCGATGGAGGGGACGAGTGAGATGACTAAGGTCGAATCCGTTTGTCAAGAGATATTCCATTATTCCCCTAAAGATTCAGACCTTTTACGTCCTTAAGGTGTGTCGTTTCATTGTTTCCAAGCCTACGATTAGGTGGGACTGAAGGGTCACTCTTACCACGTCTCTTCCCTCTCTTTAAGAAACCGTGAATTCGTATTTCGTCTGACGTGTTGTCAGAGTATATCGAGTTCAATTAACTGAGACCGGGTGGTAAAAACTGAGTAAGACGAGTTTTTTCTCTAGACACAGACCCTTCCTAGTTTAAGGATATGTGGACTAGTTTCAGGAAGTCTCCTTCCGGTTTGACTCACTTTGTCGATTTTCCTGACCTGTGTTCTTGGAGAGGACCTTGTTTGGGATGAAGGGGGAAGAAAGGGTCGAAGTGGACGGTCGTTAGCGTGAAGGAAAGTCGACCTCCGGTGGTCGTTCTACTAGGTGACTTCATGACCCTAAAGAAAAAAACAAAATTAAGACGACCAAAAATTTCGATGTCGTCGGTCTCTGTCCGGGTCTCCCCGTGTTCTCAACGGGTTTTAGGACGTTTTCTTTGAATTACTTTGGTAGGTGAATCGTCGTGAAAAAAAAAATTACTTCAAGTCGTCGTGTTAGATTAGGGAAACACGTGACTTTACTTGGTGTAAAGAATTTTCTTTCTGGTGTTCCCCCAACTGTCTTTTGAACGACGTCCGTCCTTTTGGACCTGTCGAATGTCCTCGACTACGTCTTCCCTTGTTCATCTTGAGGATTCGTCCAGGTAAAGTCGTAAAATGGAGAGAGAGAGAGACGACGTAAGGGTTCGTCTCGAGATTACCGTGCCGCCCCCCTACCTCGCAAAATGTCGAAGAAGTAATCAAAGGGAAGTGACTCACCGACGGTATTTGTTCATGCGACCTGAGCCAGTTTTCCCGACTTCAAAGGAGAGGAAGTCTACTTTTCTTTGATTTCCGGGTCAGTGTTCCCGGGGTCGACTTATTTTGTCCTCTTTCACGACGGGTACATCAAAGACCCCTTTAGAGGTACAGACACCGTTCGTGTTGGCGGTGTGTTTCGTTTTAGGGTTTTGATCTACAATTTCTAGTTTCGTACCCGGATGGCTCCGGTGCGTAGGGACGAAGGTGAATTTCCCGTGGAGGTCGTCAATCCGTTTGTGCCAGGTGGTCGGAGGCCCGGACAGTTTTGAAAGAGACGTCTGTGGGTCCGAAACCTGTTCCGTAATTGAACGTCGTGACGAATCGTTCTCTCGAAGGTCCCCAACCTTTAGGCTCGAGGGTTCTGTTTAAAAATCCCCCACCCCTCCTGGTTCTGGTCATCTGGGGACGGAGCTAGTCCGACCTTCGGGTCCCCGACCCCCACCCTCCGCCGGAGCGGTGGTTTGGACGTGCGAGTGGCTGGGGCGGGCTACGAGTGGGTGACGGGGGGTGGGGCTGGGGGTTCCTTGGTTCCACTAAGTGTTGGAGGCGACGGTGCGCTGACTAGCCTCCGGCTTCCTCTGTTTTCCCCCGCTCCCTGGGGCCGCCCGTGCGCCTCCAGGCTCGGAGAGGTCCTTGCCCACCGGAGAGGGCGGGGCCGAGGAGGAGGAGGAGGGGCGTGAGGGGCGGCGCAAACCAGAGGCTTCGCCGCGGACCGAAGCGGAGGAAGATCGCCTCCGGTCTATTGTCCCGAGTATTACATTGATCACGACACTTCCGCGGCAGGGTCCACCCTCTCCCGAGCCTCCGAGCAGAGTTGAGATCTTTGCTCGGCCGAAGCCGGGTGCCGGCGAGGCCGGGCCGGGGCCGCGCCCACCCGCGGTGGGGCGGGCGGGGGGTGGGCGGCGCCCGGGGCCGAGGTCGGACAGGGGCCGGGCCCGGCGGGCGGGCGGCGGCGTGGAAACATCGCGAGGTCGTGTAGGAGCATGCGGACGTGCTTGAGGAAGAGGACCAACGCCAACCGGCCGACGACTGGGCCGTGCATCGGCCGGTACCGGCGGGCGCGGCGCGAGAGGGCCCCGGGGCCGCCCGCGGCGAAGGTCCGGCCGCGCGACTCCGCCGTCGGGGTCGGAGCTGGGGAAACACGCCGGGCTCCCGCCGCCACCACCGCCACGGGGGCCGAGAGCCAAGAGGCGAGGCGCGGGCGGAGCAGGCCGGACGGCGAGCGCGAGCCGAGGAGTCGGGCGAGCGCGGGGCGGCGGCCAGGGCGACCGCAAAGGCGGAGGGGTGGGGAGCCGAGGCGAGGAGGGAGTCGGGCGGGGCGGCCGCCGCCGCCGCCGCCGCCGAGGAGGGCAGTCCTCGCGGTCCGGGCCGGGCGAGGGGCGGGGAGAGGGGCGGCGGAGGAGCCCGGGGCTCGCCGTCGGGGGCGCTGGGGGAGGTGGGGGTGGGGGCCCCAGACACCTGGGGGCGCGCCGGCCCTGCGCCGGCCCCGGCCTCACGCCCCGCGCTCCGGCCGGGGGCGCCCCCGCAAGGCGGGCTCGGGGCGGCCGACCCTCCGAGGGCCGCGCAGCCCTACTTTCCGGACCGGCCGGCGGCGCCACCCCCTCTCGGGGCCCCGGGTGAGCCGCCCCGCCCGCCCGACGGGGTGAGCCCCGCCTGGGTGTGGGCCTCGGCCCTGTTTCCTCCCTCGGGGGACCGACCTCTCTTCGGCTCGACCCGGACACGGCGCCGACCTCTTCCTGGGTCCCTGCGACTTCCAATCCCTCGCCCGGTTTCTGGATCTATCCAGCGTCCCGGTCTGTGCCAGTCCTCCTTCGGCCCCGTTCTAGGTCTGCCCGACGGCCCGCTCCGGTTCCCTTGTGAGTCTGGTGTTTCTTAGGGTCCTTGTTTCCCAAAAGGTCTTTGCCTTCTTTGACTTAGGGTCGTGGTACTTTATTTGGTCCGGTTCTTGCTCCTCGGTCTCGGACTCTTCACTGTTGACTCCCTTCCTTTTGTCCTAAGACTGACTTGGCACCCCACTTATTCTCCTCTCTCCCCTCTATTGTGTAGATGTCCCTTTGCTACGTTGTCCTTATAATAATGTGACACTGCCGGTATCCCTGTCTCCGAATCTAGTTTTCCCTCTTTACACCCCTGGACTCCGACTTGTCTCAGACGATACGTTGTTTTCCTAAGACCTCGGATTGACGAGTGTCTTCTTTTTCCGTTCGGTGATTGAGAGACAGGAGTCCCTTTTCCCTTTCTTACTTCTTTCTCACGACCCCTTACGCCCATCCTTATATGACTCCTGGTAAAACTCCTCCCGTAAGGGTTGTAGGAGACTAGGAGGTAGGTCCGGTCATAAGTACCTGACGTGACTCCGTTCTCGTCACTCCTTGAGTCCATTTACGTCCACTAAAAAACGGGTGTAGATGTGGATAGATCGGTAATAGGAAGGGTCGGAGACGTTCAGACAATTAAAACCCCCAAATCCCCCTCCCGTCGTCGTTCGTCCACCCTTACACCAACACTCAATTTTTAATCCGAGTGACTAGAGTGTTATTGTCGCGTGATCGTTCATTTTTTTCTTAAGTACACTGTGACTCGCCTGTTTAAACCCTGAACCCGAAGGTAAAGTCAAGGGTAAGAGGTCTAAAAATTCTCTTCGAAGAGTGGGGCCCCGTTCCGGACGTAGAGACATGCGATACTCATCACGGTTCATAAACTAGTCACGAGTCGTTCGTGTAATTATTGTTCTTCTCTACTACGAAAAGTGATTATCCACGAACTACCAACAAAGGTGTAGTATGGTACTAGTCTTTAACACACTCGTTCAGTAATTAGTACAGAAGAAGGTAGTTTACAACGACTGGACGGGTTGAAGATCCGTATCTCTAGTATGTCCCTTCCCGGACTTTCTCCTGTCTGTCCCTCCGCGGAACCTGTTTACGAGCAAAGGAAGGTCAAATCAGGAGACACGAGTCTTTTTCGATCAAGTGTCAAACCGTAGTTGACGATTACTCGAGTCAAATTCTTTTCCTTCTCTTCTTCGAACTCCAAATAAGAAAAATTTTATTTTCCGAAAGTCATCTTTTACGTCCTACGTCTTCAGTCACTAACTACCGTATTCGTGTAAAAAGCATTTGTCGTCTCTTATATCTTTACGATTGAGACTCCTAGAACTGAGATAAGTACGACTCAGTAGACGTAAAGGATATAATAAAGTATCGTCTCCTCGATCCTTTCGGGTCTGTGTTTGTATGTCTGTGTGTGTGGAGGTGGGAGCAGGGGTTTGTCATAGACGGAGGAGTAAAAGTCGTGTCATTTAACCTTTCAACGAGGTAGGGAAGGACGCCGACGATGTACGTCGTGAATCACTCGTCCAACGAGTTCTTAACGGTTTCCACTCCTTTCCGTTCACGTCCTTCCCTTACTCTTAGACAAGACCCTTGGTCCGAAACAACCTCCGAAGTCCCCACTAGACTCCCTCTCCCGTTCCCCAACTCTACGGTAATTCTTCGTACCATTAATTCCTTCTTTCAAGACCAAACCCAACACCGATCTTCCCGAAGAACTGTGCTAAACGTAAATTTACGAGGGTTCTCTAAAACTTCATTACGTAAGAAGATTACTTACCTTTTCCCCTTCAGGTGTACAAACCGACTACAAGGGCAAAATATGTCTCTTTTAAAATGTTCCTATCTCCTTGTTTCGCCGACGACCCCCCCACCCCTCACTACCCTTCTTACTTCGGATCCGTCCCCTCAAAAATCAAAAAAGGTCCGTTGGCAGATTTAAATATCGGTCTGGTGTGTTAACCCTGTCGAGACTCCGAGAGAGGAAAACCAGGTACTAAAAGGAAACGAGGTTATCACTCTGACGACAACGTAAAGGTTTCTCCGACGGTTCCCCTTTGACTTCCTCTGTTCCACATGAGGCTTCCCGTAGATCACCACCCTTCCCCATTACGTTCATTTATTTCGGGATAAAAGAGACTCACAGGAGAAGAATTTTCGGAGTGGTCCACGGAGAGAGGGATTCCGAGTTGAAGAAAGTGGTGGAGGATACCCGAGAGAGAGGAGTTCCGGAGGGGTGGACGAAAAGAGGGTCCGGTCTTGGGAGGTGACGAGAGGAGAAAAGAGGACCGAACGAGGACGAGTCCGGAGACGACTTTTAGAGAGCCTAATCATCCGGGAGGACGGAGAGATGAGGGGAGCCCATTATTGGTAGTGTGACTTCAATGTCCAAGTCACAGAAGGAAGGAATGATTCAGTGATCGAGGGACTCCCGACAACAAACACACAGAACAAGTGGTGTCCTAGGAATCGTAAATCGTTTACTGGACCGGGTCTCCCATGACTAATTTATAAACAAAATTGAAAGCTAATTTACGTACTTACTGACTTGGTCTACTAGGATTTTATGAGTCGACGGACACCGAAGACTGAGGTATCTTCCGTTCCCATAAATTCTTTCATACGAAGAGAGTGTCGAAGGGAATAGAGACGGGCCGTAAGTTTCAGGAGGTATAAAACTGTAGATGGAAGGAAATGTTAGACTAAAGGGAATAGGGATTGTTAGTTTGAGTCTTCGAAGCGGACCTTACAGGAGGTAGGGGTCAAGGTAGATTACTAGGGGACGTGTAGAACATTTTCGAGTGGACTTTTGCTGGACTCCAATAAAAAATCAGTTAAGTCTATCTTCTCCGAGAAGAGTTTGTAGGGTTGGTGTTTGGGTAAGAAAGGGGTAAGGACCCCGTCGGTGCATATGACACGTCCGTTAGATGGATGTAGTGACGGAGGATCACGGGACCAAGTGTTTAAGAAACTCCGTCTTCTTAACTAAAGTGAAAGAAGTAGTATGCCGGCTTGTGTTACGAAACGTGGATTACCCACGAGTCATTTATAAACGATTTCCGTTCCCACGGAACGACTTTTGTGTGTCTCCACCCCCGACACTTGATCTAGACACTAAGTTCTGTTGATTCAGGTTAAGTCACCGGCTCTCGACTCCCGTCCAGCACGTGTCTCTCCTTTATCCCTTCACGTTTAGTAAAGAGGACGACCACGAGGAGGTCGGAAACCTTCCGAATGAGGATCGTGAAGAAGTCAAACCGAGTACGACGTAATAAAATGTACACAATTAACGACGAAATATTTATTTAACGAACGATCATCCCTCCCCCACACACACACACAAAAGAGACCAGGAGAAACGTTTCCATATGACAGAGAACACGAGATTGTCATCGGTCTCGGTCGGTTGGTCTGTCTGTCTGTGATTTCTCCGATAGGTAACCGGTTGAGCACCTTCTTTTGGATCAAGATCCGAATCTGGATGGAGGTCCGGGTCGGGGTGGTAGGAAAATCTGTAGTCGAAATCGATCAGGGTCGGTTTCGAGGAAAAGTCGGGTCGGGGACCTTTGGGAACGATTTGAAACGGATTTCAAAGGTTTAGACGAAGACCCCATCCTTAAACGGGTGATAGTACGACGGGAGAAGGAAAGACTTTCAAGTTGTGGTGATTAAATACTCCGGACCTCCCACGGTCGGTGGGTCTTTCTGTTCTAGGGTCGGTGGGTCGTCGGGTAGTGGGACAGTGGTATCGTTGGGAGTTTTACCAATGAGTCGGTAGACCCAATGGTATCGTTGACCGGTTCAGAGAGGTGGAGTCGGAGAGGGACCCGGAAGAGGAGACCGAATAGTCTCGGCTACGGTTTCTGAGAAGTTAGGAATGACCCCCTTTACTCGTCTTCGACCTGGGGACTATCCGTCAACAGAGTTTCCCCGCACCTTATTGAACGGGTGGGGCCCGAAGGACTCCGAGGAACCTCTATTACCCACAATTCTGTAAGGCACTTGGAACTTCACCGTGTGTCTACAATCGATAATAATTTGATGACAAGGAACATTACCCCCTTCGTCACCCAATCGGATCCGTCTCGATCACGGTAAGGGTCGAACCAGGGAGTGACCGACCCTCTGGAACTCGTTCAATGGGTTGAGAGACCCAAACAAAGGAGTTAACGTCGTGCAGACGGAGGAGTTCAATAAAGTTCCTAATCCAGTTTGTTTCGTATCTTCTTGGATTCGTGTTTCGAATCGTGAATTTTGTATAGTCATGTTCGACCTTTTCCATGACCGGGGAGAGGTTAGAGGATTAGAGACACTTATACAAAATAAAAGAGAAAAATTCCTTAGCTCCGACTGTACTCGGGGCACACGAGTTGGTGTGGGTTAGAGGGAAGGACGAGACCCAGTCCCCTCCCGGAGTAGGCCGTCCCACCCCCCGGAGACTTCAAGGATGGTTTGTCCCGGTGTCCGTCAGACCTGGGGAACCCCTTAACCCTCCGAGGAGTTTAATCACCCACACCGAACATTGGATGTTTTGAGGGGAGGTGAACTTTGTAGAGGGGTCGAATATGATGGAGTCCGAAATCTCTCGTCACCGATGAGGACGGCTTCCAGTCTCAGTGTACCTTGTTAAGTCGTCACTGTCGCATCTGGACCCCGACTTAATGTCTATAAGCGTGTTCTTGTCTTAAGGAAGGGAGATCCCGAAGGGCCCATCGAGTCACCCATTTCTTGGACGGACGTTACGTCCTCTGTGGTCTCTATATCCAAGTCAAGGACTCAACTGTTCTAGGGGACCTCCTCCCGTGCCGTTGGGTGAGGTCATAAGAACGGACCTCTTAGGGTGCCTGTCTCCTCGGACCGTCCGGTGTCAGGTAATCCATCGTTTCTCGGCCTGTCCTGACTTCGCTGACTTGTGTTCTGTCGTGCACCAAAATTTTCTAAAGTGAGGAAAACGTAGAGTTGAAGTCAGAGAGTTCTGGTTTAGGAGTTTTTAGATAAAACCCCCATGAAAGGAGTTCATGAAACCGTCCCACGACTAAGTTTGGGTCCCAAACGCCTAAACTTCATAAAATCCCTTTGGTCTGTCTGTGGTGGGAGTCTTTAGTTCTAAAGTCTGTGTCTTGGTCCACACGAGGTCGGATCGAGACACACAGGCCCCTCGTCCCGTACTTGGAGTTCCACCCTCCTTTGCTCCTAGTCTGCTCGCTGTGGTTGTGTGGGGACCCGGTCCTCATTTTTCGGGAGGAGCGTGAAGACACTTTACCAAGGTACCTTAAACCGGTCTGAAGTCTGTCTTGATGACTCGTTTAGTTGACTATATGAAGGGTACCCCCTTTTCCGTTACCTTATCGATTCTTCACAATACCAGATCAGTGCTTCAACACAGGTTGAGAACGGTGGGGCACCTGACATCGAGGAGACAGGTACCCTAAAGGGTCCGTTCTGTATGACCTCACCTAACGGTAAAGGATGTAGTCCCCTAGAGGGGCTGGGTCCCTAGTTTGGGTACAGAGGACGTAACCGTCCGTCTCAGAAATGGTGACTCGGTGGTCCCTTTGGACACCCTCGAGTTTCATACACTAAAGACCTTAAATGTAGATACATTGACCCCTTCGCCTTAACCCCTTACACTACTTGACTCTAACCGGTACTTAACTATTAAGAACTTAGACCCACTACCCTCCAATAACATAAGAGTGTCGAAATATCACATACAAACTTCACAAGACGTCTTCCGTCCCCTAAACCTCAATCCGGTTGGACTCGCGGTCGTTACTCGTAGAGGTTTCTCGTGCACAGGTACAACACAAAGTCCCTACGACACGTCCGAGTCATGACATAGGGTCCAGGTGATAATCGGTTGGCATACTCGAGTTTGTTCAAGGAGTTGAAAGGAGAAGACATTTTTCCCTCTTATCGTTGTTGAAAGGTTCCAAGGTATTCCTAATTTGTTATATACAAGTACGGACCGTGTGTAAAGCCTGAGTTTTGTGTCATCGAAAAGGTTGATGACAAATGATCCCCTAGGGTCGACCGTAGTCGAGAGTCCTCGAGGACCTGACTCAGGTCTCAAGTTGAGGGGTTTGGTGGGAGACCTAAGAAAGTAGGATAAAGGGTAGTTGACAAGAGAGAAGTGGAGGGAAGGTAGAAAGGATGACTCCGGTTTCTTTCTTCTCGTTCTTGTCTTTGTTCGTTGTCCCTGTACGGGAGAGAGAAGTCCAACAGGACTGTTTAAGGATACAGAAAAGGTTCAGCGTCTAGTTTACGGTAGTAACGAAATTCGATTCTCCGTCCCGTCTTCATCTTCCTTCGGGAAGGGAGAGTCTTGTAGGAGTGTTAAGACCCGAACGTTACACGTGTCAAGTGCGACGTAGGATCGACGGAAGTGTCCGACGTCGACCCAAGATTTCGGGTGAGACTCAGATCGTGTGTCGTCAGGACCCACAGCCACACACGAAAGTCTGTACAGGTTGGGAAACACTGGGTGATCTGACATCGGGTGGTCCGAGGAGACAGGTACCCTAAGAGGCCCGTTCTTATGACCTCACCCAACGGTACGGGAGGAGGTCCCTAGAAGGGATGAAGTCTTGACTTGGGTATAGAGAATACAGAGGACGTAGCCGTCCGTCCGAGAAGTCGTGCTCGTGGTGGATCCTTCGGGTGTGTCGTCGGGATCCTTATACCAATTTACTTGCTACTTACTCGTTTCCCCGCTTAGTTGTTTAGTATTTAATCGCGTGTCCACGTACTTACTTACTATAATTACTCTTATCGATTGTACATAGTTCAGACTGACGTGTCGTCCGTGTCGGCTCAGGGAGCGAGGGTAATCGAGTACATTAGGTGGACCGTCACCGAGAAAGTGCGGGAGCAAGATTGACACTCTTTCACTCCGAGCCACTTCAATCATTGATGAGTCCCAGTGGGTGGACTACTTCACTATCTGGGCCCTGAGGTCGGTTGAGGGTTTCGGTAAGGGACCTCACTTACTTACCTTTAAATCCTTTTCTCCTTTCCTTCCTTACTCTTCCCTTCTCCTACGGATCTCTATTTGGGTGACTCCGAGGTCCGCCTTAGGAGGGGAACTGGGTTTCCGTTTTCGGACCACGGAAGACCCCATCCCCACCCTGTGTCGACTCCTCTCTTTACAGTCGGGTATTAGTGAGGAGTCCTATGTCCCGGAAGGTCTGGTAGAGACGTCGTTGTAGGATTCAGACCCGCCTCTAATATCGGTCCTCATGGTCGAGACGAGGACGTCCCTTCGGTTCCGTGTCGGTCCTTCGACCGGTCGAAGATGGACTGTCCACCGTTGTCCGTCGGGGTCCCGGTTTATTGCCGTCCAGGATCGGTGTCGTTGACCGGTCCGAGTTCTATCGTGCTACCACTACTACCCAAGAATTGTAAGTGTGGGTCCACACAAGTGTCTGGAAAGGGGTCCCCTTCTTGGTGACCTTATTTTCTGTTCACGTCGGGGACTGGGACGACATGACAGTCTAGGAGACCTCCGTAGTTTTGGGGACCCCCACTCTTTACCGTCGGAAAGTGTCGGGGGGTTCAATTGGCTAGGAAGGAGGCGTAAGGATTGGAACCAAGATTCGACGAGAGTCTTATCTTTCCCACTCAGTCTGACGGTGAGGTTTGGACAGAGACACAGTGGACCCTTCAGTGAGTTTTTCGTACTACCCTTAAGTCGTTGTATTTCTACCGTGGAGTGTTACACTGTTGGTGGAAGGGACTGGTCGACCCCCCCAGGGTGTTCCTGGGACTCGGAGTCTCTTTCCTGTCGAACCGACAGAAAAGACGACGAAGGTGTCTTAAGACGGGTGCACCAGCGAAAGGTAGGGACGTCGATTACACTGGGTCTAAGTGACAGTTTCTCGACCTCGGCTCGGCCACCACACATCGATGTTAAGTAAGACGGGGTGAAAGTCCCTGAGAGAGGACAAGTAGAGAGGATGATGACTTTGTCTCGAGGTCCTGTCCCGGACCCTGAGACTCCTATGACGGTCTTTCCTCCTCCTCCGAGGAACCCGAGCCCTCCTCCCTAAGGGTTACCTTAAAAATCCGTAGGTAAGAGGGGCGGGGGCGTAGGGTAAGAAGCGTAGTACCGAACCGGTCTTTGTGTCTGTGTGTGTGTGTGTGTGCGTGTGTGTGAAGGTAGACGAGTTTCGGGACCTCACTTGTTTTTTTCCATGTTCTGATTCTCTTGACCCCGAAGAAGGAACGAGTGGATCCTTTGACGACCGGAGGACCTCAGGGAGGGGTGACAGAGGAGATCAACAGGTCCCTTTTTGTTCCTTACTGTACGGTCTAGGTCATAGTCTGTACAATTGGGTATAAACAGACCGTACAAAACTGAGAGTAGGTTACTAGTAAACTTAGTCTACAGTAGTGGAGGGAACATGTCTATTCCTTTAACTTCGGGTTTCTTTATTTAGTAAATGAGCCCAAAAGACTGAGGTCTAAGCGCACAGAGGTGTCACGGGCCGTGTGTCGACCCCGATTTGGGTGAACAAATTGGCTTACTTACTTACTGGTTCGGTTGTCCTTGGAAGACTCTCGAAGGTAGGACCTCCTCTCCGTGTACCCGTGTCTCTTCGTTCGAAGAACGGGACTGGTCCGTTGTCGAGAGTTCCGACAGAGGGGTTCCCACTCGGGAACTTAGTGAGGTCATCGCCTCGAATCCGAGTTTTCGTCCTCTTTGGGGTCGTAGTTCAACGTAAAGTGTCGGCAGTGTCTCGACAATCGAAGGTCTCGGGTGTAAGAGTCTCCCCCTAGAACCCCGTTTTGGTCCTTCCCACTCTACCCGGAGGACTGATGTCACTCGAGATCTAGACCACTCCCTTTGTGTGGACCTTTGTTACTCGAAATTGTCTTCCGGTCAACTTTGTTCCGATCTCTGTGTTAACGACAGACTGACCACCTCTTTAGTCCCTTCCGAAGAACGCCCTCTGGTGGAACCTTGTCACGACCCCTACTACTGAAGTGCTCGTGGACGACTTCCCGAGGGTTCTTGTTTAGGATGTCTACGAAAGATGACCAAGTACCCTCCGGTACGGAGTCGGGACTCAGGGACACGAGGGGAGAAAGTGTTATGTGCACACGTACGGGTCCACGAGTAAGTACAGGTCCAGAAGTATTGGGGTACCTGACATCGGGAGGTCCTAGGAGACTGGTACCTTAAAGGGTCCGTTGTTACGACCTCACCCAAAGGTAAAGGATGAAGTCCCCTAGAAGGGCTAGGTCCCTACCTTAGGGGTGGAGAACACAAAAGATGTCACCGTCCGTTAAGAGAAGGTGACGCGGTGGATCCTTCGGGATAAAGTGTTGTGTATGTCCTTTCATTAATAAGAAAGGGAAGACCGGAGACTTGATCAAGGTACTTCTTCACTAAGGTAAAAGTCAGTAGAAATTCATAATTACGGTTCTTCTCCCTCTCAGGACTTGTATACTGCAACGTACCAACTTAAGGACTAACCATCCATCTACTCCTTAGGAGGACGGGGGTCGGGTCGGGGATCGGGTTTGTCCCAGGGAAGATAGTCTGTGAAATGACGGTAGACGTCCTTTGAACGGTGTTATTTTATGTTTAAATGTTACTGTTTTCGACTTACCGCGGGGGATCTCAGCTCGCCACAGGTCGGTACACTGATGCCAGGACGTGACCAAAAAAGAGGGGGTCCGAAGTGTTCGGGGTTCCCTATGTTAGAAGAGAGGAGACGGGAGAAGATCGGACACCCCAACCCGAGGAACGGGTTCATGGGAGGGGTCTAGGGGGGAAGGTACACCGGGACGGGTGGGAAGTGGTCACTTATTCCCATAAAGATAACGACAAGTTATTGTCTCTCGATTTCCGAGGGTTCCCCGTTTGAGATGATCTAGAAACAGAGACGAAAAAAGATATCGAGTCCTAACACTTCGGAGAGGGTCTCCACTGGTCTTACTGAGAGACCACTCAGACCTCCGGGTCAGTCGATAAATCTAACATCGGTCGTCTTTTTAGATCGACCGGACCAACAGTCCATAACGGATTCCCTTACCTTTGTCGCTATATGGACCTCAATCTTCTAGACCCAGATGACAAGGATACACTGAGGTTCGTTCAGGGAATTTAGGAGACCTGGAGCCTAAGATTGTGCACAGGGTGGATTGTACGACAATAGTACTTTAGAGATACTAGTTGTCTTTGTTCCAAAAGAGCAATTACTGATTACAAGGTGAAACCACACCGACCCGAATTCCTCAACTCTTATCCCGATCGTTTCATCTCTCTTCCTTTTTTTTACCTCCCTTTCCTACTCCTACCCCTCTTAACCAATGTCGTACACACCCCGGGGATCTTGGACAAGACTAAAACATCTGAACTCTAGTCGTCAAAAGAGTCGGGCTGTACGGAGAGGTAGACTGTACACAGTAGTCGTCCCCAGGGGGTAAGTGGAGAGGTCGCACTCCCTCCGGGACTCTGGGCACGTCGTGTGGCTCATCCGGTCCGTGGCCCCGTCAGACACATAAACGACTCTGACTGAGTCTGTGGGGATGAAGCGAAGTCTTGGGTCCGGGTGTCCCTCCTCTTTTAATGTGTCCGGAGTCGACCGAAGGTCCTATTCTGACTGAAGTAAAGGAGGGGCTTACATTCAAGATTGTAGTCTCTCGAAGTCTCGTGTGTCCCAGAGGGTTTGCACGGGAAGGGTGGGAGCGTCCTTCGTCAACGGTCTCTTCCTTCCGACGGAAGAATTAATGAGACCACCTTGGGGGTGGTGCGAGACTTTAGTGTCCTTCTAAAGTCGGTCCCGGGACTTCATCGTCAGGGCGGAGAGGAGGCGACGGAGAGGAGAGAGGACGATTGTTTTGTGCGGGTTGACGTCGTGTGTTCAATAAAAATTGGTACCGTCAGAGGGGCAAAAGTCGGAGTGACCGGGTCGGGGGAGGGGTTCTGTCAGTGCACCGTTACAGTCCTACATTTCTTCTAGTCAGGGCCACGGCTTTGTCTTGTCCCGGACGGACAGGGTACCAAGTCACCTGGGTCGTCGTGGGAGTGCCTAACTCGGGGGCACTCAGGTAAAGACAAGATCTGAGCCTTACGATTTGTCGTCCGTTTAGTAGGGAACCCCGAGAAGTCTCTTCGGACCCTCCCCTTAAGTAGTGTTTCCTTAGATATTCATCTCAGTAGGGAGTCACACACGTTCCCTAACCGAGGTCTTGGGGTCCTCCATGGTTTTAGGTGTCTACGGGCTCAGGGAATATCTAGTCAACTATACTATGTCAACTGGGAGGTATAGGCGTCCGAGGTGTAGACACGTGTACCCACTATTCTCGTACCCCGATCTCCCACACTCCTTCCCTCCTTTTCCGGAGACGGGACGACGGAAGTCTTCTTACTCCCCAAACTCGCAAATCTCTGGGGAGCTACTCCCGGGAAGTTCCGACCTTTGTTTATTTGGGGAGGATGTAGTGTCCCTGTCGAGACTTTGAAGTGACTGACTACGGTAACAGGGTCTCCAGAACTCTTCCTGGTTTCTCAGGAAGGCGGTTCCCGAAGGATGATGGGTGTCACTTTCAGTGAGTCAACACAGACTGAGACGCTGGGGTACCTGACATGTCAGGTACCTTATGAGGCCCGGTCTTATGACCTCACCCATCGGAAAGGGAAGAGGTCCCCTAGAAGAGTTGGGTCCCTAGTTTGGGTCCAGAGGGTGTGACGTCCACCTAAGAAATGGTCGACTCGGTGTTTCCTTCGGGTGTTTTCCCGAGTTTGAGAGGTCGAGCAGAAGGTCCAGAGGAGGGAACTCCGAGTTGGGGAGAGTTTAGGGAAGGGCTACTGAACTCGGGTGTATCGGGAGGGGGACAGCTCGAAAGGTAATGTTGGGTGACGGACAAGGACCTAGTGTTAGACAGTGTATAATAGGAGAGTTGTGAGGAACGGAAGTAAGTAACTAAGTTATGACCAACTAGAGGTTATACGTGTTCCGGGACACGTTCCTCGACCCCCATTTTGGTAGTCATTTTTTTTTTTTATTATTAGTTACTCTGTTCCAGACCTTAACAAGTGTCAGGATTCCCTCACTGCCCGTGGGGTACCCTATTGACGAGATGACATGGTCCCTTGTGTCTCCTCTCTTTTCGTACTTATGTTCTCACCTCCCTCGAGACCTATGGAGACCCCGTTGTCCCTGTCTCCTCCGCCGTGAATGCTCTCCTCCCCCTGAAGGTGGTGGAGCGTCTCTTCTTTCAAGTCCGCACCTCCAGACTATACACCCCCAGTTCCTTGTCGAGGTACACCGTCCCACGGACTCTCATCCCCATTAAAACTACCTACAGACTATATCGGAAATAGGGTGTCCCTACTTGTCGGTTTCTTCCAACCATTCGTCGACTCCTTGTATTAGTCCAAACTAAAAACTTGTTTTATGAGACGGTCAGTACACCTCCTTCACCCCGTCCTGACCTTCCTCCTCTTGATAGTCTACCACAAACCACCATGTCCATCTCTACTATTTCACCTCCGCCCGTCCCACGTAACAAACTCCCTGCGTTTTCTCCCTCGTCCTGTCCGGAACCACTACCTAACTTTCACCCACTACAGTGACTTAAATGACGTCTATGACGAAACAGACAGAAAGATAGACGTGAGACCATGGTTGCGGAGGACTCTCCGACTCGTGTTGGGTGCCTCCGTCGAGGCCTAGGGCGGAAACCACCTTCGTCGTCTCTCTCGCGAAGGGGAAATGACTCGGTTCTTGGCACGATTCTCGAAATATATGTAAAAGAGGAGATTAGGAGTGTTTTCGGGACGTGTCCTTCGTAGGAGTTCTCCTCCTTTCACTCCGAGACCGTCCCCACTCTCTGAACGGGTCTAGTGTGTCGACAGACCTCCGCCCCGGTGTCAGGTCGTGGAGGGGAGAGACTGAGGTTGTAGACCCGTCCACTGGTGACGGGACCGTTGTCAAGACGACGAGTCGTTTCCCCGTCGTCGGGGTCGAAAGTGAGACGTCTTTCCGATTTGTCCTTGGTGTAAAAATCTTCCGTTACACTCACCTTGACGGAAGAGGTTCCTGAAAAAAGGTTCTTTTATTGAGTTACTTCACTTCACAAAACTAAATGTTTCTACAAGTGACGTCGTAACAGGTAGCACCGGGGGGGTTTTTCTTTTTACTCATCCTAAAATTTTTAGCACTTTATGATGTGTCCGAAATTTTTACCATTATATTTCGGACTCTACAGTACACCTTTTAGAAAAACTACATCCTCACTCATCTTTTTTTAGTCTAAGTGTTACCACGTACTCGGTACTTCCTTCCGTTCGTTGATGTACCTTTTATGTTGACGTACCCCTGGTTCCGTCCCTTCTTCTACTTTTTCCTTTTGCCCGGAGTACGATCGTGTGACCCTAGTCCTCACCGCCTGAAAGGAGAAAGTTTAAAAAGAAATTACAGAAAAGTAGTAAAAAGGTCATCATTGTTGAGGTTTGACCTGAGGTCGACCGAACAGCCTCTCGGGTCCCCTCCCGGGGAGGTGGTGGGGTGGGGGTCGGTCCTGTGGGTGTCGTGGGTCGAGTCAGGTCCGGAGAGAATGGCCGCTGAGACTGGTGTCGTGCGAGGCGTCCCAGGTCGTGGCTCAGGACCGAAAAGGCGAAAAAGACGAGTACGTCTCCGTCCAAGGTCCCATTCCATAGGGGACCCCCTGTCCCTCTGTCCGAGGGACTGGCGAGTGAGGACATTCTGGCGAGTGAAGCTGTACTGGCGAGCGAGGCCGTACTGGCGAGTGACTCACAAAGAAGTAGACTTCTTCTGTACCGGGTCCGACCCCGACGTCGACCTCCCGGACGTCGGGGACCTGTTTACTAGACATCCCCTCTCCTCACGTGCACTTGTCTGGCTTCCCCAACGTTTTGCTTGCGACCCTGAGCCCTCCGTCTCCAAGATTGGGACCAAGACGGTGACTCAACTAGAGAAATGGAGAGACTTGGAGTTAAAGGAATAGACCTTTTATCCCTATTCATAGTGCCGTTTTGATTAAGTACCCCGAACCCTCTTTAGTGTACTTCATTACATACACTTTCACAGGTATTTATAATTTTGTGACGTTTTCAATCGAGGATGACCCCTGTAGGAATCACCAGGTGACCACCTGAGACGTGAAGGAACCGTCCCCCGTGTCCAAGTCAGGGACCACCCTTGATTCCAGGACGTGCCACACCGGTTTATTTGTTTGTTTTCAATCGAGGATAATGATCATTCGTGATAAAGACAATGAACCATGAACGCTTCCTAATTCGAATATCCAAAGTACCTATCTTTATAGACCTAAGTTCAAGAAACAACAACAAGTCAACGATTTAGCACAGATTGAGAAACACTGGGGGTACCTGACGTTGTGCGGTCCAGAGGGACAGGGGGTGACAGAGGACCTTAGACGGGTTCAAGTACAGGCAACTTAGTGACTCCGGTAGGTTGGTAGAGTAGGAGACAGCGGGAGAAGAAGTCGGAAGTTAGAAAGGGTCGTTCAAGATGATGTAGTAAATGATCGACAAACTGGAACCCCTTCTGTGAATTATAGAAACTCGGAGGAGCCTTAGGAGTAGATATGTTCCCCCTACATTCTCGTTGATGGAGTGTTCCGCCAAACGTACCTGATTTACTCTAGGACGTCCATTTCACGAAGTCTCAGGCCATAGGTTATTCGTGAAGTGTTTGTAGCAGATAATAATGTAAGGACAAGATGAATGGAGGGCCCTTACAACATTTCTATTTTGCCCCGTTGTCTACCCTTCATAAAAGTTTTTCGATTTCGTACTAGAGTTACAATCCGTACTATGTTTCGTACCCAATCTTTTCCGTCTTTAAGAACTAAAGAGGACATGACGGAGACCGTTTATATAAAAAATCTTCAAATCTTTCATGATTTGAACTTCTGTCTGTCTGGATCCACATCAAAGACTAAACCGGTGAATTTTAACCACACTAGGCTCCGTTCAATAAAGTGAAGAAACTTTGACTCAAAGGGGTAGACGTTTTACCCCCATTATCAAGTCGAAGATTCAACGACAGAATTCTTGTATCGTTTACATTTTTTTGACCGACCACGGTATGTACCGTGGGTTCCGTATCCTATTTTACAAGGAAACGGATAAGATAAGGTTCCCCAACAACATCTTTATTGACCGTGTCGTACCCCCACCCCCTCCACCATGTCTTTCAGGAAAAAAGACCAGTCAAATCGATGTCATCCCTAGACTCGCCTTTGTGTTTGTGAGACTCCGGTCGACCCGAGGTGGTCGGTCTGACCCGTCCGAAGGGAGTCGGTCCAGTTCAAGTGAAGGGTCTTGGTAGACGATATGTACAGGGTGGTGGGGTCCCGGAGTAGTCTCGGGGACACCATGTACGGAAGTTGGGGTTTAGGTCAAGTTCGTTTGTCGAGAGTCACCCCGAAGTCCCAGGTCCCTCTCGTCCTTTGGTAGTGGAAAGGGAATACCCCGTGGTCGTGTCTTCCGACCCGACTCTGTCCCTCCACCGGATTTACAGACCCGTGTCGAGGAGGACCTAAGACCCTTAGAGTCGGACCTCCGTCGTTCTCCGTCTTTGTGGAGGACCCAGTGACCGTCTAGGGGTAGTGTCCGTGTCTCGCTCCTCTCTATTGTTTTCTTTGTAGTTTACCACGTCCTCCGAAGATCCGTCGGAGGTCGTCCGTCTTCTCGGGACGGTCCCGTGGAGGACACGGTCGTCGTAAACCCGGAAGAACGGGACCTTCTAGTTCTTCCTTAGGTCGGGGGCTTTCCGTCTTTCCTTTCCTGGACCGAAGACCGTGTCGAGACGGAAAATACGATCGTACATTGGGGGCAATGGAAGACCACGGGAGGAGGGTGAAGGCAATCGGTTCAGTCCACGTATTCACTGGCGGGGGTGGAGCCCCTTTAAGCCCAGCAGGAAGGTAGAGGTATGAGTCGGGACCCGTCCTTTTGCGGGGAGGAGAGTCTGGTGGACGAAGGAGGGGCTCTGCGGGTAAAATGATGTTTCCGGGCGAGTTGGTTCCGGAGGTCGGACTCTTGGCCAGAGAGGTCGAGATGGGGCCAGTCAGAGGTCTGGGAGTGCCTGTGGACAAACTGGAGCGCCGACAGCGGGGTGGGGAGCCAGTGGACTCGGCGAGGTAGTTAAGGGGTAAGGGCCCTCGCGCGCGGGTGCGGGGGTTGGGTGAGGTTTCCAGCGTCCGGTCCAGCCGCTGACCGTGAAGTGGACGTCGAGAGCCCACCGACCGGAAGGGGGGAGTGGGGAAGGGGTGCCGCCCCCTCCCGCGCGGCTCCCGGTCTCCGCTGACCCCACCCAGGCGCACGGGCGGCGCGCGCCGACTGTTTCTCGCCCCGGCGCGGTACGCCTGCGCGCTGGCCCCTGGCTAGTCCGCAGGGCCGGTCGCCGGCTCTAGGCCTCGGGCCGTCGGTGGAAGGGGCGGGCCGGGACGGGCCGGGACGGGCCGGGGCGTCCAGAGAGCTGGCCGGGTCCTCCCGAGTCACAGGGTAAAAAGGCTTCTTGTGAGGAGGGAAACCGGGCCCGTCACGGGCGGCTCCCTTTAGGGCCGCGCGCGAGCCGCTACGGGCGGCGGGCGGCGGACCCGACGTCCACGCTCCAGGCCGGCCGGCGCTACGGGCGCGGACAGTTGGTCGGAAGGGCGACGGCGGGCGATGGGGCCTAGTCCGCGCCGGCGGGGCGCGCTCGTCCGTGGCGTGGGGCCGGCGGCGCCGCGTAGGGCTGGACTGCCCGCCCCTCGGGCGGCGGTCGGGGCGCGGGGCGCGGAATGGGACCCTTGGGCACGCCGTCTCCTGGCCGCCGCCGCCTCCGCCGTCGCTTCTGCCGCCACCGCCCCGCGCGGGGCCCGCCCTCGCGTCGCCTCCCCTCGCGGCGGCTCGGCTCCCCTCGCCGAGGGTGTTACCGGCTCGAGCGCCGCGGCTCGGGGGGCGGGGGGCGCGGGATCGCCGCCGCCGACTTCGCCTCGGCCGCGTCGGCGGGTTGAGCGAGGGGGTGGGCGCCGCGGCCGCGGCGGGGGGCGGGGGGCTACGCGCGAGGGGCGGGACGTGGGGTGGGCTCCGGCAAAGGCGCGCGGGGCGTGCGGGAGGCGTGACTGGGGCGCAGGACAGCGACGGGGGCCCAGGAGCGAGACCCAGGAAGGGGGCCACTGAGGAGGGGACGCCGGCGAGCGTAGGGGCCCCGGTTGAGTGTGGGGGTGTAAGGGGCGGGAGCCGAGGCCGCGGGAGACACAGGGCCGGGGCGCCGGCGAGCGACTGGGCCCGGACCGAGTGCGCCGGGCGGGGGAACCTCGAGGAGTAGGGACCAGGGCCCCCGCGAGAGGGTTCGACGCCCCGAGAGTCGGGCCGGGGCCCAGGCCTTGGTCGGGCAAGGGGACGGACGAGGGTAAAAAACGGACGTAGGGGATTTGGGTAGGTACAAGGCAGAGACGAGGATCCCGAAGACGAGGGGGAAGGCTCTCGCGGGACGGCCAGGTGGATGGGCGGCCCGAAGCCCGAAGCCCGAAGCCTTGACTTACATCCTCCCTGGTCCTCCTCCGGGGCAGAAGGGGAGTCCCACTTTCCGTCTCACCTCGGTCCGGGGTCCTTTTTGAGTCTGACCAAATCTGTCGTCGTCGGCGGGGTAAGTCTCGGAACCTTCTCCGCAGTAGGTGCCTCTTTTGTACAAAACTCGAGGAAGACATACGAGACGGATTATTATGCCATTTATTCACGGAAGTTACAAGAGGATCATGTCTAGGTACTCACACAGGTCTCTTTCTTCCCATAAACGGATTTCAGTGAAGTGATCATCCGACGTGTCGTTGTCAATGGTAAACCCGCTCGGAGGACCCTTGGCACGTTCCACGGAGTGGACCCAGTGTGGTACCCATTAGGTGTGCTACGACAAGTAAGTGAGTAAGTTGTTGATACCTGGGTCTGTGACACAGTTCACGATTCCTATGTCACGACACATACCAGGGACAGGTAACCGAGGTGACCCAATCGTCATTTCTCCCTGTTAATCGATATTTAGTACTGTAGGGAACTCCGTCACAGTTCTAGTTATGAAGTTAAAGACCTCCACCATTGTCTAATCTACTAAATAAGTCAGTAGACCCTTCTAACATCAGTTAGGTTCTGACCTTAGGTCACAGAAGAAGTGTGGGGTGGAGGACGGAAATATAAAGTGGTACTGACAACCCCTTTACACCCACCCTAGTCGAATGTCTCCTAGAACTGGAAGTTTGACTCCTTAAACCAGATTTAATCTACCGATACTCGACGGGTTCTTCCACCTTTCGTCTTGTTACTTTCTTTGGTTTCTACCTAAGTTCCATCCACACCCCCCACTCTTTACCTCATCAAGGACGGTATAGTTATTTGTTCCTACGGTGTCAGTAGTAGTTAAGATCAGGAGGTCCCGTTGGTCCTTCCTCTTGTTTTGGAGACTACCCGTCAGTAGGCCGACGTCGATGAGGAATCCCACTCGTGACTCCTTTTTATGTCCTAACGACCGGGGTCTATCGACTCTACGTATACTTTCTTTACTAAAGTCAGTCGGGTCTGAGAACGTAGAAGGGTATGTATCTTTTCGTGATTTAAGGAATTGAACTCTACAGACCAAAAGAAATTAAGGACTTTCATGAGAACTACAAGTCTGATGGACGGGAAACAATGTTTTCAGACATAGGGAACTGGGGGGTGTGGTTGGAGTTGGGGAGGAGAAGTTTCTTCAAGAGAGTCCCAATGAACTCTACGATGGAGCCCCGAACTTCAGGATTTCTAAGGGTGGTTTATTTTATATTGAGAGTTGACAATCCAACACTGATAAAAAATGTAACTGTCATCAATACGACCCTCTGATGACGTTACCAGGGTCGTTCTTCATTACTTCGAGAGTAGGACTTTTCCCTGTCACCCCTACCCTTCCCTACAAAAGGTGAGTGACTTTGGAAAATCCAAGAACAAACGGAAGGGGGTAATTCTTACCTTTCTTTGACAGTAAATGATTTCAAATAATTCCTGATCTGTTACGAGACTCATAAGACACATATAATAGAGTAATTGAGGAGGGGTATTGGAACATGTCATTCATAGGAATAATAGGAATAAAATGTTTATTCCTTTGTCTCTGAAAGTCTCGAACACATTGAATGATTTCGGGTGTTTCGTTTGATCACAACTCCGAACCCAATCTCGGTCCGGATGGAGGTTTGGAGTACGAGATTGGTGGTCAGAGGTGACAGACGACGACAACAGTCAGTGAGTCAGTACAGGTTGAGCAAATGCTGGGGTACCTGACATCAGATGGTCCAAGGAGACAGGTACCCTAAAGGATCCGTTCTTGTGACCTCATTAAACAGTAAAGGAAGAGGGGAGGTGACAGACTTCGGTTCCGTTTCTTGGGTTCACGAAACTAAGTCAGTTCACAAGAAAAGGAACTCGATGTATATTGCGACTCTGAACGTCTCTTTCCAGTCCTCAGGTATCAACATTTGATTGGTCATGGACCTGATTATCACGGTCAGGGGCACATCCTACAGAGAGGTGTCTTCGGACATCTCCGGAGTCTGGCCCTCTTAAGAGGTCGGACTAAGGTTCAAGGAAATACGGACTCTGTGTATCGACTTCTCCAATATTTCCTTAGCAAGAGTCGAATCTTTACTTACGTCGTCAGGAAGGGACCACTCCCGTCTTGTGCCCACGGTTCCCCCTTCTGGTCGACTTGCGTATTGGTCTCACGCCCCTCGGATCCCTACTTCGACTCAGTGGAGTCCCCATCCTAGACGGAACGTTCCGGTCGACTCCCCTTGGGAACCCCCTCCCGACAGCTCAGGGGCCCTACGGACGTCAGGGACGGAGAGATTGGCTCTTGTACCTGTCCAAAACGAGGAGAGGTCAGAGTCACAGGAAGGGTTTGGACTGGTGGTCAGAACAGGACTTAATAAGTACGGTACCCGATACTCTTCCACCTCGAAGGTCTTCGAAGACCTGAATCCTGTAAGCCAACACAGAGGGACTCCGAGATCAAGGTCGTCTCGATGGGACGGACCCCAACTCGACGACCACGGTACACAGTTCGAGAAACGTCGACCGTCGACCGGTCATTGGAACCCGATGACCCGAAACTAAGTAAAATCGTTGAAAAATAACTCCTTATGATGCACGACCTCTGTCAAAACTCACGACAACCCTTATGTCTACACTTAGGCTAGTCCAGAAACAGGAACTCCTCAGTGTCCCACTATCTCCCCTGTCCGCGAATTTTTACTAAGGGAAGACCTGAAACGGTCACCAGGTTACTGACTCTGATGTGTGAAGGTAAGGTGACGACCCCTAAGTCCAAACTAGAGACTGACCCCTTCAAGGTGTATGACTCGTCCTACGGGGGGGGGGTTTTAATAAGGGAAGATAGTTTTAAAGGAGACTCGGACTATTCATAAGAGGAAATGACGGGAAATAAAGTGATTGATTTCCAGAGACGATTAAAGGAGGTCTTTAATCACTGGAACCTTGATCCCCTGGAATGTGGGGTATGTGAACCCGTCCCAAGAAAGGAACCTCCCCACTGTTTTGTTGAAAAATAGGACAAACCTCAGGACTTGATCCAAGGGTCTAATGATGAACCCGGTGGTCGAAAGGTCTGTGTAGCCTTCTTACTGTACATGAGATTGGATAGGTAAGTCGTTTGGGAGTAATTTGTAACTGAGTCGGAGTTCGTGATTCTAAACACAACTAATTAAAAATTTTACTTGGTCTGTTCGTACCGGGGACAGGAACACAACGAGTGTCAGATCCACCCTCTATCTGTTCGTTTTCCCTTCAATATGGAGGTGACTAAGTACGACGCTACCCCTTTCATGTCCTATATGGGACCTTCCCTTTTGTCTCTTCCTTGTGAAACATCTTCGAGTTCTGGTCCATAAGAATGGTTCGTAAAGTGGAAACAAGAAGATCCAGAAGTACGGTTACCTTTAAAGTGACCTTTCAAAGTCTCTTTTCGAACGAGAAGTTACAACTGAAAAGGAAGGTGACAACGGGAGAGAGGGGTGGACGAGGAGACCTGAGAGACCTTAGTCTGTCCACAGACTGACTTCCACTTCTACTTTGTACTCGTACACGTCTCCGACCTCGGGACATTTCAGTTCATAGGTTTGTCTCCTTTATCGGGTCTTAGGGGTTTGACCCTCCCTGGAATCTCTAAAGATTCGAGACGCATCTTACAAAGGGGAGAGTAGAAAGAGACTAAGGGGGTCGGTATGTGCCCACTGAAGGTCTGCGTACATGGTAGACGTCGAATCAAGAGTAGAGAAAGGAGGATCGAGCTCTGAGTGTAGGTCAACGATGAAACTGTAGGGGTGGGGAGGGACTCCGTGGAGTTTGAGTTTTACGGGGTACACCTTTAAACTATAGACGGGACTGGTGGGAGTTTTGACAAGGAGAGGGTAGAACCGGTAGAGTTTTTTGTCGGGGTGATGGACGGTAAATCAGTTCAGTTTCTAGATCATCAATGAGAACTAAAAAGAAAGAGAATAGGGCGAATATGGACAGTCTTTCCAGACTGTTCGATGGAGGTTATTACATAAGACTTAAGTTAGTAAAGAAGGTGAAAAGAGAATGAGTCAAGTCAAATCAGCGAGTCAGCACAGCTGAGAAAAGTGTTTCTGGGATACTTAGCGTCGTGCGGTCCGGAGGGACAGGTAGTGGTTGAGGACTTCAAGTGAGTCTGAGCGTAGGTAGCTCAGTTACTATGGTAGGTCGGTAGAGTAGGAGACAGCAGGGGAAGAGGAGGACGGGAGTTAGGGAGGGTCGTAGTCTCAGAAACGGTTACTCAATTGAGAAGCGTACTCCACCGGTTTCATAACCTCAAAGTCGAAATCGTAGTAGGGAAGGTTTCTTTAGGGTCCCAACTAGAGGAAGTCTTACCTGACCAACCTAGAGGAACGTCAGGTTCCCTGAGAGTTCTCAGAAGAGGTTGTGGTGTCAAGTTTTCGTAGGTAAGAAGCCGTGAGTCGGAAGAAGTGTCAGGTTGAGAGTGTAGGTATGTACTGGTACCCCTTTTGGTATCGGAACTGATCTGCCTGGAATCAACCGTTTCATTACAGAGACGAAAACTTATACGATAGATCCAACCAGTATTGAAAAGAAGGTTAAAAAATTACGGAATTAGGTAGCGAGTGGACCTGTTGACCCGAATGGAAGGTTTAGTGGAGGTAAAGGTGAGAATGAGGGTGGGGGTAAAGTTAGGTTCTTCGTCGGTGTCACTTAGAAAGATTTGTATTTAGTACAGTACCTGTCAAGGTTAAACGTGAATCTTATTTTACCAGGTATTGTGAAGTATGTTGGCTCAGGAACGAATCTGGATTAGAGATCTAAGGAACCAGTGACCTGAGGTTGTTTAGTCTAGTAGAAGGAGAAGGAAATTATCTGTTTAGAGCAGGAGTAAACCCCGAAACGTTTTGACAAGACCAACGGATGTTGATGGGGGACGGATTTACGAAACGTATTGACCACAGAAAAAGTAATAGGTTCTGAGTAAAATGCTTAGTGGAAGTGTTTCTCCGGAAAAAACTGGTGGACAGATTACATCGGGAGAGTAAATTTGGAATAAAATAAAGGAAGTATTGTAAACAGTGAAAAGGTGGTAGAACGAGCACACAAATGAACAACTAAAAGACAGAGGAAGAGGTCCTACGAAGTACTCACCCCCCTGGTACAGACACGAGAAGTGACGACATAGGGATGTCACGTCCAGTGTGCCATTCGAAAGTTGTCTATGAACAGTTTTCTTGTTTTCTTCTTAGTTTACTTAGTTACTTCACTCCTGTCGTCTCCTTCTCTGAATCGTAGTCTCTCTAAGTCACTCATGTTTCTGGACTTGAACTCTGTTATTCCGTGAGTCTTTTAACTTCTTCAAGTCTTATTAACTGTACTTCTCACGATCCCCCATTCAACAGGTTTTACTTCGACCTCTTCACGAACCCTCTCTAGTACACCTACGACACGAAAGAGTAAACAAGTAGAATATCGATTTTCAGACACGGTAAAGTGGTTGGAAAGGGATAAAGGGGATAGGAGATCAGGGACGTTAGTGAAAAGATGAGAAAGAAAGATACTCAAACTGAAGAAAGAGAAGTAAAAATCTAAGATGTGTATTACGACGACATGTGCTAAACAGAAACAGACCAAATAAAGTGAGTCATTTTACGGGAGTCCCAGGTCGGGACAACAGTATTTACCGTCCTAAGGAATAAAAAGTACCCACTCATTATAAGGGTGTATATATATACTATATATAGTGTATATCGTTATCTACTTACCCATTTCTACTACACTATAGTGTGTAACAGAAATAGGTAAGTAGATAACTACCTGTGAGTCTACCAAAGGTATAAAACCGATAACATTTATTACGACGTTACTTGTGTCCTCACTTCTATAGAGAAAATAACAGATAAAAGTAAAGGAAACGTACATATGGATCTTCACTCTGACGACATAGTATACTATCAAGATAAAAATTAAATAAATGATGTGGTCCAGAATCAACATTGTGTGTCCTAGAAACTAGAAGGAACGTTGTACGTCCTAGAAAAAAAAGTCAACACCGGACACTTTATATAAAGGGGCTGGTCCCTAGTTTGAGTCCGGAGGACGTGACCCTCACGTCTCAAAATTGGTGATCCGGTGGTCCCCTCAGGGGGTAAGATTGTAAAATTTGTCCCCTCCTGAAACAGGACATACGTAAGATCTTTTTTTTTTTAGTGATATCGATGACATCCTCTCATCTGATGTTCCTCCGATTCAACTCACACTCTTTCGGTGGGTATCCACGGTCAATCTTCGGTAAATTTGTACAGGACCGTTCTGTTCGAGAACCTGTTCTCACTATCACCACTTTTACCCCTCTTCACGTACCTTAGCTTCCGTATATCTTACCGTGGTCACCCTGAATGCCTACTTGATCCAAATCTCACACTCCCTCTTCTCTACGGTTCCACTGAAGGTCTAAAGACAGAGTCCGTCTAATTACCACAGGAAGAGATTCCAATGTATCTTTCTTCTCGTCCAAACCCTCTTTCTACGACACAAGTAAAAATCTGTTTGTAAGTGAAACTTCATAGGAACCGGATGTATCATCTCTACCTCATCATACTACCTCATCGGTAGTATCAGTTGTTTTCCCAGACTTTACGTCTTGAACCTACGTCAGAGTTTTTACTGTCTTACTAGAGACAAACAAAGGTTCCGTTTGGTAAGTTATAGAGTCATTAGGTTCAGACACGGGACTGGCCGTTACGACTTCTTCGACTTCAACTTGCCAAGATGTTTCTGGATGTTCTTGAAGATCTTGATTGTGGGGTTTTTCTACAGGAAAAGTAATATCCACTGACCTTACGTTTTCATCCTTCGTTCTTTGTGGAATTCATTGTCCGTTTACACCGGAACCTCATGTCTTACTCCGTCCCGTTTCCGATTATCTCAAAACGGTTCTCTTGCGTCACCAGTATCGTTTGTAGGAGAAAGTTGTTGTGTTCTCTTCTGAGATGTGTCCCTGTAGTGGTTTACCAGTTATGGTTTTAGTCTAACTAATATAAGAAACGTCGGTTTCTACCTCTTCGAGATATGTCAGTCGTTTTTATTCTGGCCCTCGACTGACACCGAGTCTAGTACTTGAGGAATAACGGTTTAAGTCTGAATTTAAAGTCTTTCATCCCTTTTGGTGATCTGGTAACTCCACACTGGATTTAGTTTAGGGAATGTTAATATGTCACCTTCACTGTTTACTTAAGTTCCCTAATCTAGACTATCTGTCTCATGCACTTCTTGATACCTGCCTCCAAGCACCGTAACACGTTCTCCGTCCCTAGATCTGGTAGGAGTTCTTTTTCTTTACGTTTTTCCGTTTTACAAACAGACTCCTCCCGAATGTTTATCTTTTCTTCTCTTCACTTTCCGTTTCCTCATTTCCTTTCTATATGGGTAAATTACATCTCAAGGTTTCTTATCGTTCCTTTCTATTCTTTCGGAAGGAGTCGCTAGTTCCGTTTCTTTATCTCCTTTTGTTATCTTACCCTTTGTGATCTCTAGAGAAGTTCTCTAAATCTCTATGGTCCCTTTGTAAAGTAGGTTTCTACCCGAGTTATTTACCATACCTGGATTGTCTTCGTCTTCTATAATTCTTCTCCACCGTTCTTATGTGTCTTCTTCATATGTTTTTTCTAGAAGTGTTGGGTCTATTAGTACTACCATACTAGTGAATGGATCTCGGTCTGTAGGACCTTACACTTTAGTTCACCCGGAATCCTTCGTAGTGATACTTGTTTCGATCACCTCCACTACCTTAGGGTCAACTCGACAAAGTTTAGGACTTTCTACTATGACACTTTCACGACATGAGTTATACGGTCGTTTAAACCTTTTGTGTCGTCACCGGTGTCCTGACCTTTTCCAGTCAAAAGTAAGATTAGGGTTTCTTTCCGTTACGGTTTTTTACAAGTTTGATAGTGTTTTAACGTGAGTAGAGTGTACGATCATTTCATTACGAGTTTTTAAAGGTTCGGTCCGAAGTTGTCATGCACTTGGCACTTGAAGGTCTACAAGATCGACCTAAATCTTTTCCGTCTCCCTGGTCTCTAGTTTAAAGGTCGTAGAAGACCTAGTAGTTTTTTCCTTCTCACAAGGTCTTTTTGTAGATAAAGACGAAATAACTGATACGGTTTCGGAAACCGACATACCTAGTGTTGTTTGACACCTTTTAATAATTATTCTACCCTTATGGTCTGGTGGACTGGACAGAGAACTCTTTAGACATACGTCCAGTCCTTCGTTGTCAATCTTGACCTGTACCTTGTTGTCTGTCCAAGGTTTATCCTTTTCCTCATGGAGTTCCGACATATAACAGTGGGACGACTAAATTGTATGTACGTCTCATGTAGTACTCTTTGTGATCCGACCTACTTCGTGTTCCACCTTAGTTCTAACGACCCTCTTTATAGTTATTAGAGTCTATACGTCTACTGTGGTGGAAATACCGTCTTTCGTTTTTTCTTGATTTCTTAGAGAACTACTTTCACTTTCTCCTCTCACTTTTTCAACCGAATTTTCAGTTATAAGTCTGTTGATTCTAGTACCGTAGGCCAGGGTAGTGAAGTACCCTTTATCTACCCCTTTGTCACCTTTGTCACCCCCCGAAATAAAAAAACCTGAGGTTTTTAGTGACGTCTACCACTGACGTCGGTACTTTAATTTTCTACGAACAAGGAACCTTCTTTTCAATACTGGTTGGATCTGTCGTATAATTTTTCGTCTCTGCAATTAAACGGTTGTTTTCGGGTAGCTCAATCGATACCAAAGAGGTCATCAGTATATACCTACACTCTCAACCTGATATTTCTTTCGACTCGTGACTTCTTAACTACGAAAACTTGACACCACAACCTCTTCTGAGAACTCTCAGGGAAGGTAATGTTCCTCTAGGTTGGTCACTTAGGATCTCCTTTAGTCAGGACTTATACGTAACCTTCCTGACTACGACTTCGACTTCGAGGTTACGAAACCGGTATACTACGCTTCTTGACTGAGTAAACTTTTCTGGGTCTAGAACCCTTTCTGACTTCCGTCCTCCTCTTCCCCTGTTGTCTCCTACTCTGCCAACCTACCGCAGTGGTTGAGTTGCCTGTACTCAAACCTACTTGAGGTCCTCGACCACTCCCTGTACTCCGGACCGTACGACGTCAGGTACCCCAACGTTTTTCAACCTGTTGTGACTCGCTGACTTGATTGACTGACCGTATGTGTCATCCCTAGGGGTCCGGACCTCAAGTCTTCTTTCCGGTCCCGACCCCGATCTAAGGGATAGACAGACGTATTCCTACCTTCGACTTAGGTACAACATGAGTAGGTCCCGTTCACAATTTTCACTCCTCTCTTCTGACTCCTGTCTCGGGACTCGACCTGGTTGTTAATTCCCAATCCACCTTCTCTTCTTGGGTCTCTCCGTCCTCTTTTCGATCCCCTTAGTTCCTTGTTACCTCTCCGGCACAAGACATTCTTCCCTCACTGACTTTTCAACTTAGACTTCCCTAAAGAAACCACTAGGTCACCGATTCTGGGGTTCGAGGGTTACGTCCCCTGGGTCCTAGTTAGGGACCAGTCCCTTGATCTAGAGTATACGACGTTAATAATTATAGTAAAGCTTACGTTACTCATATTTTTCGTGGGTAATCTATAATTTTAAGAAAAACACTTGACTAAAGAGTTTTAGGGTACACGTAAAATGTGAACACCGGGTAGAGTTAAACCTTCTCGGTGTAAAGTCCATGAGCCCTCGGTGGTCCCCGCTCATCTAAGACGTAACACGTCACTTCTTCTTACAGAGTCCGTCTTATTTGTCGTTCACGTTTTCACGGTCCGTCCTCATCGTTCTTCTTCAAAACACACAATCTCCTCTCGGTCCTCCGAGTCTTCCCTCGCTCCCCACCGCCCTACCTGCTACTTCGACCGACCTCTCTTCCCGTCCCCGGGACCCTCCGGGTCAAGTCTCGTCGCACTCGGAGTAAGGCTCACACCGCCCTTTGGCGATTCCCCGTGACTCGCGGTAACGCGGTGCTTCACGCCCCGTCCGCAAGGGACGGTCACATGAGAAGGTCGCTGCCCCCTCCGTCCCCCGTCGGGAGATATGGAGAAGACGACGTGTCCGTTTGGTCGAGGGAGAGGTCAGAGAGTAGCGTCTGGTCTCGGGGTCTGTGTAGCTTCGGACGTTGTCTCACGTGTCGTTCGGAAGAGAACAAGAACCCCAACCTATCCTCATCCGTGTCGTTTGAGAACGCCCCTCTTCGGTCCGCCTCACTCGACTCCTCATCACCCTTCCACTACCTCCCACACCGTCACTTCCCTGTCTCCTTACCCTCCCATCACTGTCTCCCCTATATACCCTCACCCCCAAACAAACGAATATACAAAAAATTCGTCTCTTTCTAAACCCGTACAAGTTGACAATAATATTAAAAAAAAAAAACCGACGTGACCCAGAAGAAAGGCCGTGAGTCCAAATCAACGGGGCGCCTACACCCTAAATCAAGGGACTGGTCCCTACCTTTCGCATGGGGGACGTAACGTGTCACCAAAGATTTGGTGACCTGGTGGCTCCTTCAGAGGAACGAGTTGATAACTAGCCTTTCTTCATTATTTTTCCTTCTTTAGCCTTTCTTACGGTAGGTACGCTCAAAGGATTTCTCCGCCGGTCCCTGTCTCCCGACCTCCTTCCCGTTCGTCCCTACACCCGTCCCCTGAACGCCCGTCCGCACCTACGGACAAGGTCAGGGGGCAACGGGGCAGGGAAGCGGTAGACCCAAGGACCCTGGACGCACGACAGAGTCGGGACGACGGGCGAGAAGAAACGATCAACGAGAGTCTGGGGGGGTGGGGTGTATGTGTGGTCTGGTCTCTGCTACGACCGTCCCCGCCGACGGGTGGCAGACGGTGAAGAGGCAGGCAAAACTCGCCTACACGAGGCCGATCCCTGCCGACGAATCTCGGACGAAGAGGAACTGTGAGAAGACAAAAGAACAGGGTCAAGGACCTACGACTGAGTGAGAGGGAGGGTTCGGGAGACATGTTCCGAGGACCAAGACTGTATGTTTCGAGTTTGTAAGTGGTACACAATTTGTGAATGACAAGTTTATCCCACTGAATGCGATACGTTTATGGTCATATAAGTTAGGAATGTCGGGACGACGACGACGACGACGATTCAGTGAAGTCAGCACAGGCTGAGACACACTGGGGTATCTGCCGTCGGGTGATCCGAGGGGATAGGGACCCTAAGAGGTCCGTTCTTATGACCTCACCCAACGGTAAAGGAAGAGGTTACGTACTTTCATTTTTCACTTTCCCTTCAACGAGTCAGCACAGGTTGAGAAGCGATGGGGCACCTGACGTCGGATGGTCCGACCAGGTAGGTACCCTAAAAGGTCCGTTCTCATGACCTCACCCAACGGTAACGGAAGAGGTAGAATGTCGGGATGTTCTATCCATGACAGTATCAGGGTAAAAATGTCTGCACCTTTAATCCCGAGCTCCTATTTACCGAACACGGTCCAGAGCATCGAACATTCGTGGTACACCTTCTATACGGGGTTCAGTATTCCAGGGTTTTGACTGATGGAAGATACTACGGTGTGACAGAAAATTCACAGTCCTTATTTCTGTCTACGAAACGTCTAGAAAAGAGTACACCCACTGCCCGACACCTGTATTCGTCTCCTTTTACCTCGAGCCGGTGCCCTAGACCAAGGTTCCCTCTAACATTCAAGATACTTCCGTCAGACACGGACAAACCAGTGACGATGTGGGAGGGACAGGTCTTACGGTACACCGTTAATATCACGAGTTATAACTAGCTTACTTACCTACATATTTGAGATCGGAGACTTTCCCGACCAGTTTCGGGTTGGTCTCCCTTCCGGGACTTCACTTCAGTCTGTTCTCCCTGAAGGGACTACCGTCTCGGTGATTCTGAAGAGTTAGAGTTACGTCTCGAAAGTACCAGTCTCTTGATCTAGGGTGTACGACGTTGATTCTGAAGATACGGCTTTGCTTCTACCTTCTAGGACGCACGGTGTTGATTCTAGGTAGTGACTACACCCGAACTAGTGACCTAACCCTGCTATGGGACTCTTCCTTTACCGTTGGGTGAGGTCATAAGAACGGACCCTTTAGGGTAACTGTTCGATGTCAGGTACCACACCGTTTCTTAGTCTGTGCTAACTCGTGTATCATTGATACTTTCACTTTCAGTGAGTCAGTACAGGCTGAGAAGTGCTAGGGTACCTGATATGTCGGGTGCCTTTAGAGGTCGGTCTTATGACCTCACCCATCGGAAAGGGAAGAGGTCCCCTAGAAGGGTTGGGTCCCCAGTTTGGGTCCTGAGGACGTAACGTCCGCCTAAGAAATGCGCGAGTCGGTGTTCCCTTCGGGTGTACCATTGGTATGTATCCGTATATATATATATCAACAAATCAACGATTCATATATATATGAATCGATATATATAGTCAAGTCAAGTCAAGTCAGTGAGTCAGCACAGGCTGAGAAACGCTGGGGTACTTAGCATCGTGCGGTCCGGAGGGACAGGTAGTGGTTGAGGGTCTCAAGTGAGTCTGAGTACAGGTAGCTCAGGCACTACGGTAGGTCGGTAGAGTAGGAAATAACAGGGGAAGAGGAGGACGGGAGTTAGGGAGGGTCGTAGATTCAGAAACGGTTACTCAGTTGAAAAGTGTACTCCACCGGCTTCATGTCCTCGAAGTCGAAATCGTAGTAAGGAAGGTTTCTTGTGGGTCCCGACTAGAAGTCTTACCTGACCAACCTAGAGGAACGTCAGGTTCCCTGAAAGTTCTCAGAAGAGGTTGTGGTGTCAATTTTTCGTAGGTAAGAAACCGCGAGTCGGAAGAAGTGTCAGGTTTGAGTGTAGGTATGTACTGGTACCCCTTTTGGTATCAGAACTGATCCGTCTGGAATCAGTCGTTTCATTACAGAGACGAAAACTTATATGATAGATCCAACCAGTATTGAAAGAAGGTTCCTCATTCGTCGAAAATTAAAGTACCGACATCAGTGGTAGACGTCACTAAGACCTCGGGGGTTTTTAGTTCAGACTGTGACAAAGGTGACAAAGGGGTAGATAAAGGGTACTTCACTACCCTGGCCTACGGTACTAGAAGCAAAAGACTTACAACTCGAAATTCGGTTGACAAAGTGAGAGGAGAAAGTGAAAGTAGTTCTCCGAAAAATCGAGGAGAAGTGAAAGACGGTATTCCCACCACAGTAGACGTATAGACTCCAATAACTATAAAGAGGACCGTTAGAACTAAGGTCGAAAAGGTCACAAAGAAGGTCAGGTCGCAAAGAGTACTACATGAGACGTATCTTCAATTTATTCGTCCCACTGTTATATGTCGGAACTGCGTGAGGAAAAGGATTAACCTTGGTCAGACAACAAGGTACAGGTCAAGATTGACAACGAAGGACTGGACGTATGTCTAAAGAGTTCTCCTTCCGATCCACCAGACCATAAGGGTAGAGAAAGTCTTAACAGGTGTCAAATAACACTAGGCGTGTCAGTTTCCGAAACCGTATCAGTTATTTCGTCTTTATCTACAAAAAGACCTTGAGAGAACGAAAAAGGTACTAGGTCGTCTACAACCGTTAAACTAGGGACCAAGGAGACGGAAAAGACTTTGGTCGAACTTGTAGTCCCTCAAGTGCCAAGTGCATAACGACTTCGGACCGAACCTCTTAAAACTCGTAATGAAATGGTCGTACACTCTACTCACGTTAACACGCCATGAAACTCGTAAGAAAACGTAACGGAAAGAAACCTTAACCTCACTTTTGACTGGAAAAGGTCAGGACACCGGTGACGACTCAAAAGGTTTGAACGACCGTATAACTCACGTCGTGAAAGTATCGTAGTAGAAAGTCCTAAACTTTGTTGAGTTGACCTTAAGGTAGTGGAGGTGATCGAAACAAATATCACTACTAAAGATTCCGGGCGAACTGAAGTGTAAGGTTCTACAGACCGAGATCTAATCACTAGTGTAGTAGTACTGATAGACCCAGCACTTCTAGAAAAAACATGTCAAGAAGGCACATAAGAACGGTGGAGAAGAATTATAGAAGACGAAGACAATCCAGGTCTGGTAAAGACAGGAAATACCTCGGGTAGAAACGTACTTTACAAGGGAACAATAGAGATTAAAAGAACTTCTCTAGAGATCAGAAAGGGTAAGACAACAAAAGGAGCTAAAGAAACGGTAACTACCGACTTCTTCCGAAAGAATAGAGAAGAACGATAAGAAACCTTGAGACGTAAGTCTACGAATATAGAAAGTAAAAGAGGAAACGAAAAGTGGAGAGAAGAAAAGTGTCGATAAACATTCCGGAGGAGTCTGTCGGTAAAACGAAAGAACGTAAAGAAAAGNAACGTACTTTACAAGGGAACAATAGAGATTAAAAGAACTTCTCTAGAGATCAGAAAGGGTAAGACAACAAAAGGAGATAAAGAAACGTAACTAGCGACTTCTTCCGAAAGAATAGAGAAGAACGATAAGAAACCTTGAGACGTAAGTCTACGAATATAGAAAGGAAAAGAGGAAACGAAAAGTGGAGAGAAGAAAAGTGTCGATAAACATTCCGGAGGAGTCTGTCGGTAAAACGAAAGAACGTAAAGAAAAGGTACCCCCACCAGAACTAGGGACAGAGGACATGTTACAGTACTTGGAGTAAGGTATCAAGTAGTCCGTGAGATAGATAATCTAGATCCGGGAATTTAGATAAAGAGTGAAGGTGACATATTAGTATTCCCTAAACTAAATCCAGTATGGACTTACCAGATCGCCAAAAGGGATGAAAGAAGTTAAATTCAGACTTAAACCATTATTCCTCAAGTACTAGACTCGGTGTCAGTCGAGGACCAGAACAAAAACAACTGACATATCTCGAAGAGGTAGAAACCGACGTTTCTTATATTAGTTAGACTAAAGCCACAACTGGTAGACCACTACAGGTACACATCTCAGAAGAGAACACAACAACCTTCTCCCACAAACGATACTGGTCACGTAAAAGAACCGTTTTGAGATAATCAGAAACGGGACGAAGTAAGGTGTAAGGTTCCGGTTTAAACGGACAATGAGGTCCCCAAAGAACTGAAGGACGAAAACGTAAGGTCAGGGGATATTACTTTTCCTGTAGAAAAAATCCACAATCAAGATTTTCCAGAACATCCAGAAGTATTTTGGCAAGTTGAAGTCAAAGAAGTCGTAATGACCAACCCCGTATCTGAACCTATTGACACTATAACTTACCAAACGGAACCTCTGCTTGTCTCTAGTAAGACAACAAAAACTCTAACGTAGGTTCATGACGTAAAGCCTGAGAAAACAACTGGTACTACCGATGAGGTAAAGAAGACTCCCTAAGGACGGGTTTCATCATCTATATTACCAGTAAACTCAATTTAAGTGGGTAAGGTCAGGTAAAATCGAGCGACTAAGGATCTTACAGCTGCAAGTGGGAACGGTAGAGAACAAACTGGTGAAGGTTAAAGGGAACTAAGTACCTGGACTGTAAGGTCCAAGGATACGTCATAACGAGAAATGTCGAAGCCTGGAACGAAGATAGTGGTCAGTGTAGGTGTCGACCCATAACAAAAACGAAACCGAGGTAGGGAAGTAAAAAGACCTCAATAAAGAGGTGACTAGAGGTTACCGTATAACCCGTGAATGAGTGGACCCCTCAAGGAGAAAACCATAGGATACTAAAACGGAAAAGCATGACAAGTACCCCAGGAGTTCCGTTCTTATGACTTCACCGAACGGTAAGGGAAGGGGTCACCTGGTGTAAGACAATCCGGAGAGGTGGTACTGGGCGGGCAGAACCCAACGGGGCGTCCGTACCGAACCGAAGTAACTCGATCTGTTCCGACACCAGGATCACACTAATCTAACTGATCAAAAGACACTCATACCAAAGTCACACAGACGGGAGACTACGGGAGAACGTTGTGGATGGTAGAATGAACCCAAAGAGAATGGAACCCGCACCCCATAGAGAAGTGCCGACTAGGTCGTTTCGTGTCGGTGACGAGGAACGGAACCTGCTCCCCATAGAGGAATGACGACGTCAAGGACTGGAAGTTGAATCCTATCGAGGAGATCCGGGAGGACACGGACGTCGGTGACGAGGAGCCCAACGAGGAGGGCCGACGGCCGGGACCGGAGTCCGCACCCACCGAGGAGGGTCGACGACGGGGACCGGAGCCCGAACCCCACCAAGGAGTCCCAGTGACCGGGACCGGAGGCCGTGCTCCACCGAAAGATATATATATATCAACAATTAACGGTTGTTTTTCTTTTCGGTCTCTTAAGGTCTTTTTGTAGATGAAGACGAAGTAACAGATACGATTTCGGAAACTGACACACCCAGTGTTGTTTGACACCTTTTAAGGAGTTCTCTATCCTTATGGTCTGGTGGAATGGACGGAGGACTCTTTAGACATACGTCCAGTTCTTCGTTGTCAATCTTGGTCTGTACCTTATTCCCTGACCAAGGTTTACCCTTTGTTCATACAGTTCCGACAGTGGGACGAATAAATTGAATATACATCTCGTGTAGTACACTTTGTGGCCCGACCTACTTTGTCTTCGACCTTAGTTCTAACGGTCCTCTTGGTAGCTATTGGAGTCTATACGTCTATGGTGGTGGGAATGTCGTCTTTCGTTTCTCCTTGACTTCTCGGAGAACTACTTCCACTTTCTCCTCTCACTTTTTCGACCGAATTTTGAGTTGTAAAGTTTTTTGGCTTCTAGTACCGTAGACCAGGGTAACGGATTGTCGTTCATCTACCCCTTTGTTGCCTTTGTCACTCTCTGAAATAAAAGAACCCGAGGTTTTAGTGACGTCTACCACTGACGTCGCACTTTACTTTTCTACGAATGAGGAACCTTCTTTTCGTTACTGTTTGGATCACGACACGAATCAGCGAGTCAACACGGACTGAAAGACACTGGATATCTGACATCGGACGGTCCGACGAGACAGGTTCCTCTAAGAGGTCCGTTCTTATGACCTAACCCAACGGCACAGGAGGACGTCCCCTAAAAGGGTTGGATCCCTGACTTGGGTCCAGAGGGCGTGAATCCCTTCTAAGAAATAGTACACTCGGTGGTCCCTTCGGGTTCTTATGACCTCACCCATCGGATAGGGAAGAGGTCCACTAGCGGGGTGGGTCCTTAACTTGGCTCCAGAGGACGTAACATCCACCTAAGAAATGGTCGACTCGATGGTCCCTTCGGACTGTTTGGATCTGTCGTATAATTTTTCGTCTCTGTAATGAAACGGTTGTTTCCAGGTAGATAAGTTTCGATACCAAAAAGGTCATCACTACATACCTACACTCTCAATCTGATATTTCTTTCGACTCGTGACTTCTTAACTACGAAAACTTGACACCACAACCTCTTCTGAGAACTCTCAGGGAACATAACGTTCCTCTAGTTTGGTCAACTAAGATTTCCTTTAGTCAGGACTTATAAGGTAACCTTCCTGACTACGATTTCGACTTCGAGGTCATGAAACCGGTGGAGTGCGCTTCTCAACTGAGTAACCTTTTCTGGGACTATGACCCTCTTTAACTTCCGTCCTCTTCCCCTATTGTCTCCTACTCTACCAACCTACCGTAGTCGTTGAGGTACTTATACTGAAACTCCTTCGAGGTCCTTAACCACTACCTGTCCCTTGGGACCGTACAACGTCAGGTACCCCAGCGTTTCTCGACCTGTGCTAACTCACTGACTTGACTTGACTTATATGGACTTGAGACTTTGAACGTAAAGGAAAATTTAAAAAATTAGAAAACAGTCAGTACAAAAACTACTAACACAATCTATAGAAATGTAGAGAAAATTACATCTTGAAACCCTGAAGCGACCACCATGTACAACTCCGTCAAGCTCGTACTCAACCTTTTCTTAAAGATCTGTGTCTCTTAAGTCTTCCCTCACTAAAATAATTCTTGTTTCTCGTCTCTATTTCAACCACGACGTTCGCGTCACCCGACTGGAGGACTGACTAGTCCCTTTCCACTGTCAAAAGTACCCGATTATCGGTTAAAAATATCGGAGTTCTGGTTCTTTTAAGAACGACCTTCCACCGAAATCCACTGACCAACCCCATGGTATCCCACAAATGACCTCACCCGTACAAACGGATTGACCCTCGGTCAATCACTAATAGTACCCCCGAAAACCGTTGTCAATGTTTCCCCGAGGCAGTCGAAGTCTCCACTGGAACCAAGACCCGAAGTGAAGACACCGGACACGTGAACCGGACGAGAGGTGCGGATCACTTTCGGACTTCCGTCGTTGCTTCTGAGTCGTGTTGGTTATTTATTTACTTATTATTTGATGTTAATCTTGAAAAAGTTCCAGACGGAGAGGTAAAAACACCGATGAATCATATTGTAAACCTCTTCCATTACCGTGGGGTGAGGTCATGAGAACGGACCTTTTAGGGTACCTACCTCCTCGGACCTTCCGACGTCAGGTACCCCAGTGACGCACCAGCCTGTGCTGACTTACTGAAGTGAAAGTGAAAAGTGAAAGTGCGTAACCTCTTCCTTTACCGTTAGGTGAGGTCACAAGAACGGACCTCTTAGGGTCCCTGCTCCCTCGGACCACCCGACGGTAGATACCCCAGCGTGTCTCAACCTGTGCTGACTTCGCTGAATCGTCGTCGTCGTCGTCGACGTCGTCGTCATACTGTAAACCCCTCACGGTATTAGATCGAATGATAAAGAAGTAACTGTAAGATAAAAATTAAACAACTTATGTTTATTACGATGTTGCTTATAAGGAAGTGTACGAAAAAACACATGTATACGATAATAAAGAAATCCGAGATAAGGATCTTCACCAAAACCGACGATTTTACTATTTACCACACTTCGATTTATCCAACTAGACGCTGTCCTTTCCGAAGGTAAATTCATAAAATGGATCACAGAAGTGCATTTTGTTCAGGCGAATGGTTAAACAAGAATTTATATTTGAGTGTAAAGTATAGTATGTATCGACCCACAAGGGACTTGTTTACCGCAATATTAAGTGGTCACTGTTTCCCAAGGAAAAACTCTACCTACCTAACTAAACAAAAACCGACACGACCCGGAAACGACGAGGTGCTCCCGAAAGAGATCAACGTCACTCGACCCGTGGTGAGAAGTCGTAGCATGGGCCCGGAGAGTAACGGCACCGAAGAGAACAACCCCTCGGTTCCGAGATCCCACGTACCCGAATCAACCCTACACCCTAGAAGGTGTCGTACACCCTAGAAGGGCCGGGTCCCTAGTTTGGGTCCAGGGGCCGTAACTGTCTACCTAAGAATTGATGATCTGGTGGTCTCTTCGGGTCGTTTCCTACGAGCTCAAGGACGATCTACCATTCCTACCTCTCCCAATCTTTTTGTCCTTTCAGGACGGGCGGTCGAGTATCAGATTATTTCTTATTTCTATATCTTTCTCTTTATTGTCAGGTTTACTATGTTTCTCATTACGGGGACCAGGTCTGGAAGATCAGACTATAGGTCCTCATAAACAAGAGATCCTGTCTCTCCCATATTAGATTCCAACAAACCAAAGTACACGAATGAAGAGCCTGGTTTTCCTCTCCCTTACCGAAGTCCATACAATCGTTGTCTGTTAGATTTGAGACGGTAACCCCTGAAGGGACCGTCAGGTCACCAAATCTGAGACGTGAAGATGATGTCCCCGTTCCCAACCTAGGGACCAGTCCCTTGATTCTAAGACGTACGACGTCACACTCCGCGTATCGACGAGGGGAGTGGGGCCGTTTTTTTGTTCAATAAGATAATCTGACATCCGGTCTCGGAGACGGAGGAAAGGTCGTCCGGAAATGTCTGGAAGTGACCATTTGCAACGATAATATAAGGGATAGTCTATAACCTCTCCGTTTCCTTGTGAACGTAAATTCATGAGTCAACATCTACAACTAAAGATTCCATATCCCGTCCTTTCCTCAAAAGGTCCACCGGACCACCATTTCTTGGGTGAACGGTTACGTCCTCCGTACCCAAGGTAGGGACCCAACCCTTCTAGGGGATCCCTTCCCTTACCGTTGAGTGAGGTCATAAGAACGGACCTCTTAAGGCACTTGTCTCCTCGGACCGCCCGATGTCAGGTACCCTAACGTTTCTCCCGTTCTTTTCCAACTGATATGGTCACGAACTGGATCTTTTTGACTCCAACTTTCAAGCCAGGTGTGTGGAAAAACAATAAAAAAACCGATAACAAGACTGAAGACTAATGAGTTTTTCGAAGTACAAAACTTTAAATCGAAAGACTGAGACACGAGCACGGAAGTTGTCGAAGTGTTACTAAAAGACGACGAGTCTTTCCTTTCATACGGACTAGAACAGTATCTGTGTCAATCGTGTGTGCCTTGGTGGTGTCCGGACGACTACACAAAAGCAAGTCTTTTTGGAGTACTCTTGAATTACAGAGTGTCAAACTTGAGGAGCTTCAGGTGGACCCGTGTGTGGCACACACCTACAACCACGAAAGGGTCGGAGGAGTCGTATTTCCATTTACTAAGATAATAGTCCCTAAGTCCTGTCGGCTCAAAACAATCTCCGACATGACCTCGTCTCGGATGCTTCTACAGTTTGGGACTTGGTAAGACTTACGGAGACCTATGGTAGGATCCCTCTCTTTTTTGGGAACTACGAAAAATTGAATTTTATGGAGTCGAAATAACTCCACATCAAAGGTACGTTATTGTATGTGGGTAAAATTCTCAGACCCACCTACTCAAAACTCTCACCATAAGTGGGTACATTAATGACAGTATTAGTTTCGTGTTTTATATATGTAATTGGGTATTTCGAGAGAGTACGATCATTTGAAAAATTTTTTGGAAAAAAGAAATAAAACTTCATTAATATCTAGGTATCCTTCAACGTTTCCGTCATGTCTTTCCAGTGTACACGAGAAGTGGGTCACAAGGGGTTACTAATGTAGAATGGATTAGCATCGTAGTTATGTTATAGTTCTTGTCCTTTAAATGTGTAGATACTACACTTGTCTATTCAGACACAGCAAACTAGTAGAAGTGTCAGTCAATTGGTGGTCCCGTTGGTTCCATATCTTGACAGGGTAACGGTGTTTCTCGCGGGTACATCTGAGGAAACGCCAGTGTGGGGAGGGGAGTTGTAAGGATAGGGGACCGCCAGTGAACAGACAAAAGGGAGAGATTTCAAAACAGAAACCCCTTACGTTCCACCTACCTTAATATGTGATGCACTGGAATACTCTACTAAAAAAAAGTGAGTCGGGAACTCTAGGCAGATTCAATGACGACTAACCAGGTACAGGAACGACATGTCGTAAAGTATCATATATACGAAGGATGTCGATAGTTTTGTTTACTCGTGTCTCAACCTCCGATTTTCGTTATCTTTGAACAAAAGAGGATCAAGACCTCCGGTCTTCAAGGTGTAGTTCTACGGTAGGTTCGGTGTGACGAGTGTTGCCGAGATCTCCTCTCAGAGGGGAACGGAGAAGGTCAAAGACGACCGAGGTCGGTAACGAACCGAACGCCGACGTATTTAGGGTAGAGGTCGACATAAAATTCCGTCCGAAGAAGTGATCTAGGAGAGAAGGTAGAGTATTATCCTACGAATAGTAACTTAAATCCCAGGTGAGTCTATTAAGGCTTACTAGAATAGTCTTCTAGGAATTGGTGTGACACTTCTTGAAAAAAGTTATTCCAGTGCAAGTATCATCACCCTCAACCCTCCACTTGCATGGAAAACTCCCCGGGGGTAAATTGGGTAATGTGAACTATACTTATATGGTGTGAAATAAATTGGTGAGTGGATTGACTCTCTGTAAACCCAACAAAGGTCCAGATCCGATAATGTTTATTTAGACGACGTTTGTTAGCAGATACCCAAAAGTACACCTGTATTCAAAGAAAAATAGACGTCATTCAAACTAAATACCTAACATACCGTTTATATACAAATTAAAAATTTCTTTTATTGTCCCTGAGGGACCACCAGGACACCAATTCTGAGACGGACGGTTACGTCTCCTGAGTTCAAGCTAGAGACCAGACGGTTCTAAGGAGTTCGGTGTCGATGACTCGGGCTCACGTCATTGCTTCTAGGTTGTATAGGTATTTTTTTATTCATCACTTATCTTTCATTTCTTTTCTAGGTCGATAAAATGTCTCACAGACTGTAAAATGTAGGACCGTTACATATACTAAGTCAAAGGAGTACAGAAGCAGTCGTAAACGATAACGGTGATAAAAATAAAATCGACAAGAGTATACACACAGCACTACTGAGTAGTACCAGAATTAAATGTGACAAAATCACCGATTACAGTCTGAAATAAAAACCCCCCCGAGGTTTTAGTGACGTCTACCACTGATGTCGGTACTTTAATTTTCTGTAAATGAGGAACCTTCTTTTCAATACTGGTTGGATCTATCGTACAACTTTTCGTCTCTGTAATGAAACGGTTGATTCCAGGCAGATCAGTTCCGATACCAAAAAGGTCATCAGTACATACCTATACTCTCAACCTGACACTTCTTCCGACTCACGGCTTCTTACCTACGAAAACTTGACACCACAACCTCTTCTGAGAACTCTCAGGGAACCTGACGTTCCTCTAGGTTGGTCAGGTAAGACTTCCTCTAGTCGGGACCCTAAAGAAACCTTCCTTACTACGATTTCGACTTCGAGGTCATGAAACTGGTGGACTACGTTTCTCAACTAAGTAACCTTTTCTGAGACTACGACCCTCCCTAACCCCCGTCCTCCTCTTCCCCTGTTGTCTCCTACTCTACCGACCTACCGTAGTGCCTGAGCTACCTGCACTCAGACTCACTTGAGGCCCTCTACCACTACCTGTCCCTCCGGACCGCACGACGCTAAGTACCCCAGCGTTTCTCAGCCTGTGCTGCCTCGCTGACTTGACTTGACTTGACTTGACTCACCGATTACTGCAACTTGAAACAAAGTGTACGATTAGACGGTAGATATAAGAGAAACGACTTTACAGGGTTGCTCAGAAAACAGGTAAAAAATTAATCTAAAAAAAAAAAAATGAAAACTCAAAACTTATAAGAAATAAGATCTAATCTCAGCAACCAGTCTATTTACCAGATGTTTATAGAAGAGGGTGAGACATAAAAGAGAAAAATAAGAGAATTGTCCTAGAAAAGAAAAGTAAAAAATTTTTTTCTGATATAAAAATTCAGAAATGACTTAAACAATGTTATAACGAAGACAACAAAAACAAGACCAAAAAACCGGAACTCAGGACACCCTAGTATCGAGAGACTGGTTCCTGACTTGGGAGTGGGAGATGTAACCTTCCGTTTCAGAATTAATGACCCGGTGGTCCTTTGAGGGATTTTATCCTTGAAAGTGTCTCGTTTTTCCAAATTTAAAACTATTTCAGGTTGAACACATAAAAAGAAAATACCTTATACGAAGACCACAGGACTGATTGTCTCGAAGTGGCTCGGGACCCAGAATATTTGTATCAGATCCAATAGAAGATTTTCAAAAACACTAACACATAAATTTAGACACTAGTAAAACTCGACTATAAACATACTCCGCACTCCGAACTAACCATCCCGACCCGCAAGACAACAAATAGAAAGGAGGTGACTTAACGTACGCCGACGAAGACTCAAGAGACGACAAAGTAACTAGTAACGGAGGGGTAGACGGTTATGACGTATCGAACTAAGGGTGTCGAAACACTATTGGGACGTCTAACCTATCACTCACTAAGGAGAGTGAACTAAGGAGAAAAAGATTCAACAAAAATCGATAGACTCAAGGAAACGGAAAGGAATGTGTTGAATCTTATTAAAACAGATATAGGTGGTTTTGTGGGACGACCCTAAAACTAACCTTAAAGTAATTAGAATATATTGCTAAACTCCCTTTAACTGTAGAAATGATACTACTCAGAAGGTTAGGTATTTATATCTTACAGAAAGGTAAATTTATAAGTAACCAAGAAGGGGAGGGGGAGGGTCAAAGACTGGTCCCTATGTCGGTCGTGGGGACGTCTCCTTCACACCTCGGAACCAAAAATGGTATACACATGTACAAAATAAACTGAACGTAGTTTCGTAAAATAATTCACCTTAACAAAAAATTTAAATTGAAACCACAGGCACACAAGTAACGATTATATATTTTTATGTCGACTTAAAACATACAGCTAAAACATAAGACCCGGGAACTACTTAAGTGAGTAATCAAGATCCTCAAAAGAAAATTTTGTGGAACCTTAAAAGATGTAACCAGTATTACAATAGATGTTTCTGTCAGAATAAAGAAAAAAGGTTAGACATACGGAAAATAAAGGAAAGGATAAGAATAACGTAACCGATCTTAAAGGTCGTGACAACTTATTCTAACCATTCTCACCTGGAGGAACGGAACAAGGGTAAGAATCCCCTTTCGTAAACCAGAAAATAGTAAATTCATACCACAATCGACATCCAAAAATATCTATGAGGAATGGTTCAATTTCTTTGAAGGGAGATAAAAGACTTTCGAAAAATAGCATTCATTCCACGAAAGAGACAAAGTCAAATAAAAAGAAGTCGGACGATTAAACAACTCGATTTAATTAACTAAAAACTTACAACGCGATCGTAACGTAGGGACCTTATTTCAGGTGAACCAGTACCACAAATTCGAAAAACGTATAACGACTTAAGACACGATTCACGATTCAGCGAAGTCAACACAGGTTGAGAAACACTGGGATACCTGACATCGGGCGGTCCGAGGAGACAGATACCCCTAAGAGGACCGTTCTTATGACCTCACCCAACGGTACGGGAGAAGGTCCCCTAGAAGGGCTGGGTCCCTAGCTTGGATACAGAGGACTTAGAGGACGTAACCGTTCGTCTAAGAAATGGTAATCGTGGTGTACCCTTCGGGTAACGACTTAAGACAAACGATCGTTAAACATTTCTTAAAAACATAGACATAGACATGACTTCCTATAACCAGTCAACATGAGAAAAAAAAAAAATTAACAGAAAAAAATCAAAACCATAGTCCATTATAACCGGAGTATTTTTCTCAATCCTTGATAAAGGAGAGAAAATAAAAGACCTATTCCAACATGTCTTAACCACAATTGAGAAAAAATTTACAAACCCCCTTAAGACGAGACTTTGGTAGACCCGTGCCTCTAAAGATAAGCCCCTCAAGATTTTAATACTTAAGTTAAAGGAATTATCAATTCTGTAGTAAGTTTAATAGATGAAGTATGACCTACTCAACATCATCAAACACGACAAAAAAAAAAAAATCAAACACGAAAAACTCTTTAACCAGGAAAGGTAGATACACCAGTTTACATACATATATTATAACAAGTGTTATTAGGGAATAAACAGAAAACTATAGACACCCTAAAAATCTCCGTCGGACAAAATAATGGTTATAATTCCTAAGGACAGAAGAGAGAAAAAACCAGTCAGAAAGATATCCAAACAATCAAAACAACTAGAAAAGGTTTTCACTCGAAAAAACAAAGTAACTATAAGGTATAACAAAAAGAGAAAGGTCAAAACACCTAAAGACGAAAAATAATAAAGGAAGTTAGACGAAAAAACCCAAATGAATTAAAAGACGAAGGAAGTCCACCCTTGAATCTAAAAAAAAGAACATCCGTAAATAAAATAATTGAGAGTTATTTTTGTCTCGTTTACAGTTGAAATTGAAACACTCCCTACAGATCTCGTCGATTCAATTACAAGAAGTCTACACATCAAAAAAGTACTGGTCCTCGAATCTAATAACTAAACCCTGAAAAGGAGTAATCTAAACTCTGAAAAGGAATACAATCCTTTTATGTTGGTAAATCCCCATATTAAGGGAGAGTCCTGTAAAACTAAATAGTTGTCACAAAAAGCAAAAAAAAATTACCAAACAAAAACCGGCGCGACCCAGAACCAACGACGTATCCCAGAAGAGATCGACCCCGCTCGACCCCGAGGAGAGATCAACGCCACCCTCCCGAAGAGTAACGCTACGAAGAGAACAACGCCTCGTGCCCGAGATCTCGTGTGTCGGAAGTCGTCGACGGTGAGAGCCCGAATCAACGAGGCACCCTAGAAGGACCTGAAGGACCTGGTCCCTAGCTTGGGGACAAGAGACGTAACCGTCCACCTAAGAATTGGTGCCCTGGTGGTCCCTTCAGGATAGGTGTCACAAAACTCCCTTAAGGGACCACCAGGTCACCAGTCCTGAACCACGAAAGTGACAGTACTGGGGTCAAGTTAGGGACCAGCCCCTTGACTTTAGGACTTTCGGAACACAGTACCGGGTTTGTTTGTTTGTTTGTCACCAAACTCACATAAAAGGAAATAGTAAACCAACGAGTTCCATAATGTAATGTGTATGTATTGAATCGTATCATATGAGAGAACTATGAAATAGTTGAGTGTACTTTACATCTTGGAAAGCAACAACAAATCAGCGATTCAGTACAGGGTGAGAAACGTCGGGTTACCTACATCGGTCGGTCCGAGGAGACAGCGACCCTAAAGGGTCAGTTCTTATGACCTCACCCAACGGTAAAGGAAGAAGTCCCCTAGAAGGGGTGGGTCCCTACCTTGAGGGCGGAGGAGGCAACTGTCCTCCTAAGAAATGGTGACTCGGTGGTCCCTTCGGGGGGAGAAATATTACATTAACAGAATTTGTTAAGGAGATGTATGTAACTCTTGGTATAATTTGTTACAATATTAAAAACGAAGATATCAGATTGTGTTGAGTCCTGTGACTTTTTCTCTTCCTTTCAAAAAACAAAAATAGGTATATAAACGAAAAAAACAACAAGAACAAAAGGATTGGTCACAAAGTTCTAAGGAAGAAAATGATAAAGGAAAAACAAATTTGTTGAAGGACATCGTTAGGTACGTCCCATTCAGGTAACGTTTAATTAGCGAGTCAAAGGAAATAGATCCTTACAAAGCTAAAAGGGAGTCAAGACTTCTTACGAAAGTGGTCCATACTAAGATCTAGCTGTCAAGAAAAGACAATCGTAAACTTTTTAGAACACGATGAAAGAGGACCAGAGGCACCAAAGACTGGTCTTTAGACGGGAGTAGACTCAGTAAAAGAGAGATATTCATTACACAGTAAAGAGGAACCGACGAAGGTTCTAATAACGGAAACACAAACCAAAAGCTTTCAAACTGAGACTACACAAAACCGTATTTAAATAGGAAAAACTCCAAATGAATCGAAACACTCAGATATCTAAATACAGAAAACGGTTAAACCCTCCGTTTAAGGTCGGTAATAAAGAAACTTGTGAAAGGACACTGAGGTTACTGTGCTTACAATCTAGAAAGTATATATATATTTCCATATACACATGTGTGTGTCTAAATAAATGAATAAACCGACACGACCCAGAATCACACCGTACACCATAGATGACGGAAGTAAAACCGTACGTCCTAGGAATCAACGACATACGTCCTAGATCAAGGGACTCGCCCCTAGCTTGGGTCCGGGGGACGAAACCCTTGTACCTTAGAATCGGTGACCCGGGGGTCCCTTCAGGGGGATCTAGAAGACAATATCAGGGTGCACAAGGACTCCGTTATAAAACCAGAAAACAAAACAACAAAAAGTGAGGTAAAAGCAAGACAACACGTCTAATCCCATTGATCGAAAGATTGACTTCAAAAGTTCAAGTGACTAGGAGAGAAATGTAAAGTGAGAACTTGGGTACGTGACTCAAAAGTAAAGACGATAACATAAAGACATTAGATTTTACAGACGAACCAAGAACAAATACGTACTATAAAAAACTCCGAAATATAAAGAAACGACTCTCAAAGAGTCAACAAAGTAAACGAAGTTCAAACAAGAGTAACTTGTGTGACTTTGTAAAAATACTACCAATGAAGTTTTAGGAAAAGTCGGTTAACAAGACAGACATAGCAAAGTCATAACCCCAGATATCAGACAGAAAAGAATCAGTTCAAGTATAAAAAGACCAGAACAATACTGTTCACTGGAAACTAATTCTGGACTTCTAAAACCTATAACACAACATTCTGAGACCTAGAATAAGGATTGAATACAAAGTCCTCCAGAGGAGATTGTGACGAAGGCAGTCTTTCTCCCCCATGACGGAGGAATGTCGGTCCACCCACACCTTCAGGAGCAGGAGGGGAACCGGAGGTCACTGTGGAAGACGACCCTTGCCCACCTTCAAGCCTAAAGGACGATCCAGGAGTGACTGTGGAGTGGCCGACTCTCTCCTTCCCGAAGGAAGAGTGAAGGAGATAACAGTAACACCCTTCTCCACCGGAACATAATGACTGGTCACCACTTTCAGGACTCACCCATCGATCCAGAGAAGACTGTGGTGGGATCTTTCCTCCCCTCTACGGAGTATCGGACCCCTCCAGTCTCCAGATCCGAAAGGTGAACTGGAACCGACTACCCCCATCTCCGTCCGAGCCTGATCTCCCGTATAACAGATTTCCAACAGAAAGATTCGACGAGGAAAAGACCGATAAACTGGCCTCTTTCGTCCGAAAAGAACCCCGAAAAAAAGACATGGGTAATGTAAAACTCCAACGACCGAAGAGGTCGTGGGTCAATTTGGATAAACTCCGTTTCTCTTTTACGCCTCTTGAGTGACGACTCAGTAAAGAAGCCAGAACTCCAGGGATCGGTCGGACGTAAGAAGAGAAAGTGTCAGAACGCAAACTAATTATATATTACAGGTCCCAAAATTAGTCACGAATCATACTCCTTATCCCTTTTATCTAGATCAGGTATGAAAGTCTTCACCTTCAACAAGGTGTAGGAAATTTTTTTAATTTTCGTTGGGAACTTTTAGGGTACAAAGGGTATTTTTACATCTCAAGTCCAAAGAGGACTTTGTGACCTTCCATTTAGTAGGACCGGACGTAAAGACGACCCATTGTTAACCGACCTCGACCCGTAGGGGACGGGGACACTATTCCAATACACTACTCGACTGGTGTCCAGGGTGTGGAGACGTTACTGACATAAATATCACTGTTGTCTGAACATAACGATCAAGAATGTACTGACGTCCTCCGACTCGAACGATAGAGACGAAGTCTTGAACAGAAACTAGAGGTCCTTCACAACCGGTGTTCTCTCTAACTTACACTGCGGTCCCTTTCTCGGTAACCGTCTTAGGAACTCCTAAGACGATGTAGTAACGTTTTTACAAGAGAGAGAGGGCCGTGTTTTGAGTCGAAATCGTGTCTAACAAGACTCGTCAATGTCATTCTTTCTTTGTTTAAGGGGAGAGAGTAGAGTCCTTTATCGATCGAGTAAGGAGGAGAACTCTTTGGGGATTAGTCCTGTACTGGGTCTCAATTCGAGGGTCGGGTAAGAACACCTTCGGGATGTCTTACTCGGTCAACCGGGTCTCTTTTTACATTCAGTCGTTTTCGGAATCTACAAGTCACCGACGTTTCACTTCGGGACTCCCCTTCATCGAAACACAAGATTTTGTGGTTTCTTACGACACAACCACCGAGGTCCGTCTGACCACTAGGGTCATTACACCTTCCAAGTTGTCTAGGTTCTTCTTTAGATTTTTACGAGACAAAGAGTAGTGTCTAAGTTTGATCAACAAGATCTAAGTTTTTTCTCGGACTATGTGAGACGGTAAAGTCACGGGTTTGGACGGTCATGATCGTCCCGTCCTTTTAGTAGAGTTCCGTCTACAAAAGTTTGAGAACTCGAGACTTGTATACCAATGGTCCCCGTTCCCTATCGACCCGAAGGGTCCACCGTGATCACCATTTCTTGGGCAGACGGTTACATCCTCTGTATTCTCTGCACCCAACGTAGGGACCCCACCCTTCTAGGGGACCTCTTCCCTTACCGTTGGGTGAGATCATAAGAACGGACCTCTTAGGGTACCTGTCTCCTCGGACCGTCCAATGTAGCGTTTCTCGACCTGTACTGACTTCACTGAATCGTGTCGTACTGTGTCCTGATCAATCCCTCAAACCTTACCTGTACATGTGAGACGATATAAATTTTATCAATTGGTCGTTCCTGGATGACATATCGTGTACCTTAAGACGAGTTACGATACACCGTCGGACCTACCCTCCCCTCAAACCCCCTCTTACCTACGTACATATACGTACCGACCCAGGGAAACGATAAGTGGATTTTGATAGTGTTGTAGTAATTAGTCGATATGGGGTCATGTTTTACTTTTAATTTTGTTTTGTTTTGTTCTGTTTTTTGAAGACTCAAGTGCCTGGGTGAAGTCCCCGTACTCCGGAGTACCCGGTGGATCAGGGAAACTATGGAACGTGAGGCCGAAGGAGGACTCTCCCTTTGTAGTTCTCTTTCCGTAGGTGGAAGACGACGGACTAGGAGTCACGAGGGACAGGGGTCGTGTACTAGAGACCGGAAAAAAAAAAAGAGGACCCCCGACGTAGTGTGTTGAACACCCTAGAGTCAAGTGACTGGACTCTAGCTTGGACCCGGGAACAGTTACTGTCGTACCGCAGAATTGGTGACTTGGGGATCCCTTAAGGGTGGAGACCAGAAAATACACGTCCTTGTCGGTGGTAACTGAGACTGGTCTCGACTCCTTACTACTCTTGGAGACACGAGACAAACCTATTTTGTTTCGGACTGTTAACTGTCACCTGTACCCGAAGGACGTCCTCGAAACCGAAGGGAATCCACTAGGTGGAGACCCCTCCAGTTTGTGTTTTGTACCAATAGTTGTTCCCGGAGTCAAGTTATATAGAACGCCCGCACAAACCGGACGCTGCAATAGTAAGAGGAACCGGTGTCACGGTTTACGGACCGGGAGTCACCGCATTCCCTTGTTCTCGTCTGATCCTCCTTCGAGTTGAGTCTCTGGGAAGTTCTCGGGGTATCACATCATCCTTCCTGTCCCTCCCTCGTCTCCTTTTCCTCCTCCGACTCCCCTTCTCTTCGTTGTAGTCAATAGAAAGTAGATCATGGATAACACAGGTATCATCAAGACCCAACACACACACACACACACACACACACACACACACACATAAGTGAATTAACAGTCCCTTTCAGACACTTCATTTATCTTACTAGAGCTGAAACGTCGACTTCTTTGACGTCGAGTCTCTCCCACACACTGAACGAGTTCCAGTGCGTCGTCCTCAAACCGAGGTCTAGAGAGACGGACACACGTCCTATACAAGGTGACCGGGGAGGTCAAGACGACAGGCGAGAAGAAGTGGGAAGAGGCACGGGGTCCTCACTATTCTGTTGTAGTGACCCGAGGGAAGAGGAAACTGGAGACAAATCCAAACCGGTCACTCCTCGACCTACCCACCCTCTACCCCTCTCTCCTCTCACTTTGGTCCCGTGAAGAAGGGGTCGGAGGAGGGGGTGACGCCCCGACGACGTCCGACCGTCAAGGAGGGTCCAGGCGTGACGGGTCGAGGCACACAGAGACCGAAGGTCCTCGTCGAGGGAAGACACGGAGGAGTGTGGGATTTCAAAATGTAAGAGGAAACACCGAAGAGATATAGGACGGGCGTGGTGTCGAATAATTTGGAAGAAGTTTAAAAGGACTTAACCAACACGGCACACAAAGGACAACCCTGGGAGGTTCCTGTCAAGTATCGGACATGGTGTCTAAGCCAAAAGTCCAAATCAGAGTAGTCAGGAAGTCTTGGGGTTGATCCTGAATGAGACTTCTTGTGTCCCGTCGTGTCACCGACCATAGGAAGCAGGACCGCCCTCGTCCTCTTGTCTCGGGCCACGATACCTCGACAGGGAGGACCCCACCAATAGTGGTCTGAGAGGTGACAAACCCGACCGTCCTGTGAAACGAGTCCGGAAGGAAAACCTTGAGAAGGACCCGATCTATGGGTTAGGACCATCTGTGATGTACGGCGTTTGGGGTGAGGTCTACATTGAGTAGTTCTCACCCAAACTCCTATGGACTATAATACTACGTTTATTGTACAGGTGGTTTGAACTCCGAAGTAAACCCTAAGACACCCTAGAAACTCAAGAGGGACAGAGAAAGTACCGACCCTCTTGACGGTCCGTCACTCTCGGCGTCTTCTGGTCCCAACGAGTCCAAAAATAGAAGACCGTCTATTCACAGAAGTTTACTATACATCTAATTATTATTTATTGGGTCGGACCTAACAAAGAAACGTTTAGAGACTAGGTGTTCACTGTTCACGGTCAATGTCCTTAAACTCACCAGTGACCTTAACTCAGGAGGTCCGCGGATCACCCATCACCCCACCTCCTCTCCTGTGGTAAAGTTGACTGAGGACCACCCCTGGGGTCCCGACGGGAGGGAATCCTACCGTCCCTAAAATGGAAGTTCCACTGAGAAAAGATGGGGGAGGAGATAGACTGCAGAGACTATCACTTCGCAAAAGTGATAGTGCGAAGGTCCGGTTCAGACACAGGGACGTAGTCGGAGTTGATCAGAGGGACGAAGGAGGTTCGTTGTCTAACACCCCGGTTATACACGAAGGACAATTTTTTGTATCTAGATACATACCGACTCCGGAAACGACGATGGGTGAGGTCATAAGAACCCGAAAGGAACACCGAGTCGACCACTTCTTAGGTTGACGTTACGTCCTCTGGACCCAAGCTAGGGACCCAGTCCTTTTAGGGGACCTCTTCCTCTTAAGGTGCCTGACATATCGGTACCCCGGAGTTTCTCAGTCTTTACTGACTCGTTGAAAGTAAAAGTGAACTTTAATAGTGTTGTAACGACAACAAAAAAAAGGTGTTACAACAATTAACTGATATAAGGTTATATACTATTTTTCAATTTTTTCGAAACAACAGGAAAGGTGGGTAGGAAGAGTCTCTGGTGGACTAGTTAAAAGGTTTCGAGACTGGTGTAGTAGGGAAATGAGGATGTGACGGTAGTCATTTGAGGACTAAGTAGAGTAGATAACCTATAAGGAGTAAACCCGGGGTACTAAGAACTCATAAACAACAATAACGAGTCTTACGACTGGTTATTTGGTAAATAAAGAAAAAAGACCGACGTGTTGAACATCCTAGAATCAAGAGGGTGCTCCCCAACTTCAACACGGGGACACCACCTTAGAGTCTTAGGATTGGTGATCTGGTGGTCCCTTCAGGGAAAGTGATATCAAAGTTAAACGTCAAAGGACCAATGATCACTCCTGACTCATGAAAATATAAGAGTAACTGGTAAGTATATAGAAGGAAACATCTTCATAAATCAGTTTAGAAGACGATAATTTTTTCGTTCGTTTGTTTATTTGGGACTCCAACAATCGGAAAATTAATATCTAAACGTCTTTATATTATATACGCGTACACACATATATGTAGGGGACGGTGATGTATATATATATATATATATATATGTGTGTATGAGACCTATATTCTATACATAAAACTTCTAAAGAGGGTTAGAACCGAATGGATAAGTAAAAAATTATCACAGAAAACTACTTATTACAGAAGTAAAACTACTTTAGGTTAGATAATTAAAAATTTATTACCAATCATTGAAGACACAAGAAACATTCTATAGAAACGGTTGGGGTCTAGTATTTATGTAAGATAAAAAAAGATCTTGACACGATAAATAGACAGAAGTTCAGGTGGTTAAGAAAGAAGACATAAAAGAAAGGTGACGAATCGGGTAGGTCACTTAAAAACAAAACCAACGACATAAAAAATCAAGTTATTAAAGTCTAACCAAGAAAATATATAAAGAGATCAACGACTCTACTAATACAAAGTTCTCCCAAACACTAACGAACAACTTCGTAAAAATACTACTGACGAAATTTTAGAAACAATCTATTCAAGTTGTAGATTTCAGAATCACGACCGTAGATAACTAATACAAAAGAGTAAGTCCAAGGATCAAAAACCGTATTACTCACTAAAAGATAACTTTCGATCCGTGAAACGTATAATACAATCTTTTGAGGCTAGGATAAATTTAGAAGACAAAATCGACCGTCAGTGGGATAACTCAAATCGTACGTCCAAGACCGAATTAAAGAACCCGACAGTAAGGTTTCTACTAAATTAAAAGTCTCACGAACCCACGATAAGACCAGACGAAGTAAACCCACGATGGACTCTGGTTCGACTTTTGGATGTATTATGCCGTGTAATATTAAGTCAAGAGTTTATAAACGGTATAACTAAGATAAGTCGGACTGTACACCTAGTGAGTCCCCAAACGAAACCTGAAGTATGTGTCCAAATTTTTAGGGAAAGTAGTTAAAGAAGAGAACGTTTTGGAGAAGACCTACCTACTCACTGTAGAAGAATGACGACCCACCACCACAGTTTCAGGATCGGCCCAATTTTGTACCGTCGAAAGAAGAAGTCTCACTCGTTCACTCTTCTCACTCACTCAGACCCCCTCTCTTTCTTAGTCGTTTTACCTTCAATTGTCATAAAACATTTAATTAGAAACTTCACTGTGGGGTAGTGAAGACGGGATAAGATAAACAATCCTCGTTCAGTGATTTAGTCCAGTGTGTGTTGGTTTCCACTAATGAATCCCGTAGTACATTCCCATACCCCTAGTGACCCTCAGTGACATCTTCGTCGGATGGTGTCAGAGGAAATTAAAAAGAGTAGTGATAAAGCATCAAAAGTCTCTACAATTTCTTCTTTTTTCGATGGAAATGTAAATAAGTATATAACAGAAGTTAAACAACAATACGGGTGAGTCACTTAAACTTTAAAGTCTATGACGTCAAAACGTAAGATTTTAAAAGAAACCAAGAAAAGGACCCAAAAATAAAGAGAAGATTCTAAAGGGTACACAAGTACGTGATACTAGTAAAAAAGAAAATTAAGGAACTTGTATAAAAATTATCTACGAAAATTCAGGAACAGACGATTAACCTGAAGACTCAGAGGACCCCCAGACAAAGACAACTGACCAGAAAAGGAAATGATACCCAGTACAAAGGACAAATGTCATTTGTACAGATGACATATAACTTGTGACCCTTATTTTATTCAATATCTCTGAGACTGAAAACGACAATAAAAGATTCAACTAAAAACAAGAAAGTCCGTCAATAATAATGACCAACTAAAGGAACTTAAACACCTTTGAACTAAAATAGGTCACGATCTTACCCAGACACTTTTCTGTGAGACTAAAAATATACCATTGATCCCTAGCTTAAAGTAAAATTTTTTATATATGTATAAAAAATAAAAAATTTAAATTAATTAAAAACCGTTGTGACACAGAAACAACGACACACACAAAAGAGATCAACGTCGTTCGTGTCGATGAAATCAACGTAAGGTGTCTGAATAACACCAACGAAAAGAACACCGTCATGTGTCCGACATACCAACGGGTCACCGTAAGTCTTAGAAGAGTTTAGTCCCTGACTTGGGTACATGGGTAGACCGTCCGTCTAGGGATGGGTGACCTGGTGGTCCCTTCAGGTTTGAAGTAAGAAAATGTTCACCTAATAGGTCGATAGCGTCGTGGTAAAAATTTTTTCTAATAGGAAACGGGTAATTTACCAGAACCGTGTGAACAGTTTTTAATTAACTGACATCTATACACCCAATTAAAGACCTGAGTCAAGATAAGGTAACTAGATTAATAAATAGGAATGTGATTATGATGTGATAGAACTAATCACACGAAACATAATTCAAAACTTTAACCCTTCCACTCTCAGGAAGTTGTAACAAGAAGTTCTAAGAAAACCGATAAGACCCGGAGAATATTAAGATACACTTAAAATTCTAATTAAACAACTAAAATCCCCCGACTTTGAGGTTATGAAACCGGTAGACTACACTTCTTGGTTGAGTAACCCTTTCTGAGACTACGACCCCTTCTAACTTCCGTTCTCATCTTCCCCTGCTGTCTCCTACTCTACCAACCTACCGTAGTGGCTACCCCTACTACCTGTACTCAAACACATCCGAGGTCCTCAACCACTACCTGTCCCTTCGGACCGTACGACGTCAGGTACCCCAGCGTCTGTCAACCTGTGATGACTCCTTGACTTGACTTGACGACTAAAACTGTTTCTTCGATCGACTCTCAGACTATCCCTTATACGACTTATACATCTTGTTAAACTCTTCATAACGGTAGGATTCTTAGAACAGAAGACTAGTACTTGTACCTACTGAAATGTAAAATTTCCACAAGAAATTAAAGGAAACGATTATAAAACATGAAATACAAAATGGGAAGAAACAATTTAAAAATTTTAAGAAAAACTACGATAATATTTACCTTAACAAAAGAATTAACGTAAAAGTCTAACAAAAGTTTATACAATATACGGTATAAGAGAGAGAGGAGAGGAAAACTTTGAGATTAATATACACTTCACTTTCACTTTCAGAGAGTCAGCACAGGCTGAGAAACACTGTGACGCCTGATATGTCATGTACCTTAATAGGTCCGGTCGTGTGACCTCACCCATCGACAAGGGAGGAGGTACCCTAGAAGGGTTGGGTCCCTAACTTGGGTCCAGAGGGTGTAACGTCCACCTAAGAAATGGTCGACTCGGTGGTCCCTTCGGGTTAATATGTATCTGACGGAATATAATAAGGTATCTATTGACTATAAAAAAGGGATGTCAGAAAAAAGAGATGAAATTAAAACTAGTAAAAATAACTAGACAGAAGTGTAATTGACTAAGAAAATGTCATAGGTCAGATGGTAATTCGGGTAAGTTACTCAACTAAAGTCTGTAACATAAAAGGTCAAGATCTTAAAAGAAAACAAATACAAATGTTATCGAACCAATTGAAAAAGAGAAATATCCAGTTTAAAAGAATTTAAAGTTCAAAAGAACGAAAAGACGTACAGAGTACTAAAGTATCACATAAGGTCCATGACAAATATTTTCCTGTTTTCGATTACGTTACACACATACAACCTGCGAGTCAGTACAGGCTGAGAAACGGTCGGGTAACCTGACATCGGGTGGTCCGAGGAGACAAGTACCCTAAGAGGTCCGTTCTTATGACCTCACCCAGCGGTAAGGGAAGAGGTCCCCTAGAAGGACTGGTTCCCTGACTTAGGCCCAGAGAACGTAAAGTCCGTCTAAGAAATGGTAGACTCAGTCGTCTCTTCGGGGATTATATCATATGATGAACAAAGGGGGTTTCATTTTGGGAAAGGAGATTGGCAATCTCCTTTACTAGTAAGTCTAAGGGGGATCTCATCCCAACCTCTACTCAACAGTGAAAAAAAACCTCACTGTAGTGAATTAATCTAACTAAAGTGGACACCAATTAGGTTTACGGTTGGAAGGGTCCACGACGAAAAACTAGAACGATCTTAAACTCGACATTTACACAACCAACGTGAAGATATACAAACACTAAGTAGAAAAATATTTGAAAATAAATACATACCGACGTGACCCAGAAGTAACGACACTCACCCGAAAGAGAGCAACGTCGTTCATCCCCGAAGAGAGATGAACGTCACGGACCCGAAGAGTAACTTCGTCGAAGAGAACACCTCGTGACCGAGATCCCGTGAACCCGAGTCCTCAAAGTCGAGTCATCAACGCCGTGTGTCTTCGGATCAACGGGGTACCTCATACTCTAGAGTCAAGGACCTGGTCCCCAACTTAGACGCAGGGGACGTAATCGTCCGTCTAAGAATTCCCTAAGTAGAAATCTCAGTTGAGGCTGTCTCAGGGTCTTACATTAGTGGGGGTCTTGCACGTGCTGATGCAATAAATACAGACAGTCGTAGTTTTGATTTAGAGGAGTCGTAATTTGGGTCTCCTTTATATTGAGGAGAAAAGATCCTAAGGTTCGTTCTCAGTAAGCAACCGAAGTTGGCCCAGTACACGGATTACATCTGGTAAAAACTCTTATATCATTCCTGTCTTTCGTTTTGCGTATTTGATGCATTTGTTAAACGATGGTAAACAAAGTTTTTCCCATTTATTTTAACACACATATATACACATCTGTCTTAGAGATCTTATGGCTTTTGTAACCACCGGAGATCCCTCCCCTTGTCCTACGAACCCTAAAAAGTAACATATAGGTCAAACTTAAAATTCGGTGTATTCAATGGATAAGTTTTTTTAATTTACTTTTTAACTTTACGTCAACGGTTTTATAAGTCACCAAAGGAAACACCGTCAGTCCCAATTTTTCGTGTCTGGTTTATTCAATACTCAGGGTAAACGGTCTACTTCCCTCCACCGTTCCCGTCGTTCATTGAAGTACAAAGTAGTAGTTTTCGTTTCTTGAAGTGTCGGTAAGACAGGCGATTGGAAGAGTCAGGATAAGAATGGTCGGATCAACAAGTTTTTCTATCGAGACGAACAAGAATAATCTTACGAATTTTCTGCTCCCAGAACCTCGACCGAGGAACGAAAGTGGCTGAGTATTGTAACGACAGGATGAAAGAGTTTTATGGCTAATTCTTTGTTTCAAACGATTTATATGTTTCTTCTTCCCAACGACCAGGGTCTCGACAAATACCCATAGACTACATTTCCTTCGAAAGACTATAGGACATTTCTGTAGTTCCGTTAAGAAGGGTTGTTTATGTTGATTCACAAGAGATAGTGTGTAAAAAATGGAAATCCATTTATATTAGAACACCCTAAACGAAAGGGAAGTAAGACAGCTGTGTTGGGTCTCGAGTCCTTATTTTCTACAGAAACTTACTTTCTCGTACATGGATGTGATTCGGAACTAATCATAAGACGATAGGAGAGACTAAAAAGGTTAACCGGAGACGAAAGGGTATTTATACATACGTGAATTTTGGTAAACCCTGAAATTCTTAAGTCTCTTCAAACACATAAATCTCTTTTATTTTGTGGGATTGGGTCCCGGTGTCGTGTCCTAGAACGACCTTCAGGAGGTCAAACGAAGAGGTAACACTACCTAATTACTAATCAAATTCTTTTGCACGAACCGAGTGTGTTCCTTATTCGTCCTGGGACGAACTTACGGTTTAGGGGATAAAGGTTAAGACTCTGATCCTGTGTCACACGAAAGGGAAAACTCTTAACGTGTCACCATTTCTTAGGCGGACGGTCACGTCCTCTACGTCTAAGCCCAACCTCGGGACCCCCTTCCTTTACCGTTGGGTGAGGTCACAAGAACGGACCTCTTAAGGTACCTGTCTCCTCGGACCCTCCGATATCAGCCACCCCAACTCTTCTCGACCTGTGTTGACTCGTGACGAGTGACGAAGTCAAACAATATAAGTTCGGAATGTCAACTGTAAATACCGAATTTTACGAGATTCTGATTGTTACTTGTTAGACTTTTCTTTTAATGTTTTTGTTAAGGTAAATGTTATCGTAGATTATCTATTAGTTGTTCCTGGGTGACGTACCGTGTCCCTCGAGACGGGTTATGAGACATTATTGTATACCCTTTCTTAGACTTTTTATTATATACATATTGACTTAGTGAAGTACACGTGGACTTTGTTTATATTGTAACATTTAGTTGATATAAGGTCAAATTTTATTTGTACAAAAATTTCTCGTAGATTTTTTATGAAGCCTTAATTGGTTCCTCCACCTTCTGAATATGGTACTTTTGATATTGTATATAGACTTTCTTATAATTTCTGTAATTGTTTACCTTTCTTTAGAGTACAAGTCCCTGACAATCTGAATAATTCTGTCGTTATGATGGTATTCGTTAAATGTCTAAATTACGATAGAGATAGTTTTAGAGTTAAGAAGACGTCTTTATCTTTTCGAGTAGGATTTTTAGTATCTTAGAGATCATAAATAAACCGACACGGTCTGAAATCAATGTCGTTCACCCTAGTAGCTAGAAGTGACACCGTACGTCCTAGAAATCAACACCGTACACCCTAGATCAAGGGACTGACCCCTAGTTTGAGCCAGGGGACGTAACCCTCAAGCCGCCGAATCGGTGACCTAGTGGTCCCTTTAGGGGACCTCCTTGAAATGTAAACACGTAGTTTTCTATGATAGTTGTTTCATTTTTCCGTTAATGTCCTACCCTCTCTTGTAAACGTTTAATGTATAGACTTAGTCGTGGGGTTTATATATCTTTTGAGGATTGTGAGGCAGTGTTTTTTTGTGGAGTTAATTCTTACTTGTTTTCTGAATTATCTGTATATAGGTATATTATCAGTTCTATATGTTTACCGGTCATTCGTGTACTTTTCTACGTTGTAGTGATTATTAATACCTTTACGTTTATTTTTCATGTCACTCTATGGAGTGAAGATAGACCACCGATAGTTTTTTGAGGTCTTTTGTAGTTTACAACCACTTCTGCACCTCTTTAATCTTCAGAAGACGTGATAACCACCCTCACATTAACTTTCGTCCCAGAGTTCCTCCGTAGACATATCGCTATAACTATCGTCGTAATAAGTGTTGTCGATTTGTACCTTCGTTGGGGTCTCAGAGAAAAAAAAAAAAAAGGGGTCTCAGAGAACTGTCTACTTACCTATTTGTTCTACACGATGTACGTGTGTTGTCTTTTCATGAGTCGGAGTTTTTTCTTCAACACTATATGCGATACATACGATTCACTGTATTAAGAGTGTGTTTTTCTGTTTATGACATACTAAGGTGAATATTACTCCATGACTCTCGTCAGTTGTAGTACCTGGATCTTTCGCCCACGATCCCCCTGCTCCCTCACCCTTCAATAACAAAGTACCCATATCAAAGTCAAAAGGTTCTACTTTTCTGAAGACCTCTACTTACCAGTATGTTGTTACATTTGTATGAATTATGGTGACTTGACATGTGACTTTTTATCAATTCTACTCCTTAAAGAACCAAAGGACCAGGTCACCAATCCTGAGACGAAATCGACGGCTCCTACGTCCAAACTAGGGATCAGCCCCTTGATTCTAGGACGTTCGGTGTTCCAGTTTCTTTTTTTTCTAACTCTACCATACAAAATACAATATACGTAAAATTCTGTTTTTTATCAAGTTCTTTAAGAGTTCGATAGACTCCAAAAGTAATATAAGAGTTGTAAATCAAAAGATCCCTAGTATGGAAGGGAAGATGTAGACTTAAAAGAGAAAATTTTTGTACAAAGATTCGTAAAGTTAGGTTTCATGATTGTATGGTGACTATAAGGGAACTACGATTAAAAATTCCATTTCCGTAAAATGGTTTGAATTTTTTATCCAACGTTGGAGTAATAACTTTTCATACTAGGTTTTCTTTTATCTTGTTTATCCTACCTCGTTAGGAAATAAAAATCTGAGAGAGTGTTTCCCCAAAAATCATGTGTCTCAAAGGTCACCTCTTCTCTCTTGCACTCTTAGTCAGAGGTCGGTGACCGTCGACGAGGCGAGTCCCGGCTTCTAGGAGGACCGGGCTCACCACTCCACCTCCACACATGAAGGGAAGGAACTAATCGAATAGGGCGACAGAGAACTACCGTAAGTCTGCAAAGTAGACAGTTTCCTCCTTTTATAAATTTGAGTCTCCCTCTATGCGTGGTCTTTCACTCGTGACCTCTTCGACTTATGTTTTGACCAAAGGAAAAATTTGATACCTTCGAAAAGTAGGACCTCCCGGAGACTCTATTTAGAGTAGAAATTTCTTAGTTAAAGACAACATATATATCATTATGGAGGAACTTTTGCCCATTGATCATACAAGGATAATATATCTCCTTATATTCGTAAATGTTTTTATTATTTCTATGTCGTCGAAATTCTCCGTATTAACACGCACGATTTTAGAAAATTTTATACTTTTCGACTGTAGTGGAGTGTGTATACGACCACTGACGAGTGATCCATACTTACTTCGTCTTTGTCCGGTTACTCCGGACGCCGGGCGTAACTTTCTGGACGAAACACGAGTCGGCCATCAGCGAGGCTCTCCGTCCCGGAACTCAAGACGGAAAAGGGGAGTCGTCCTGCACGGGATGCCTACTTTTAGTTCGATAGGTTCTGACACACTCTCGGCGTTAATTGCCTAAGACCCTGTACCTTTTGTCTGAATGGTTAGGACTTACGTGATAAGGAACCGAGTTTTGGGTTACCGAAAGTAGAATGACTCTCCTTTTCGACTTAGGAAGGGATCTTCCTGAAAATTCTGGGAAGAGAATACAGAAATATGGAAGGAGGTCGAGAGAGACGAGGTTGAGTCTCTGGGAAGGTAAGCGACGGAGGAGGGAGTTCACATGCACCAAGTGTTAGAGGTTCAGAGACGAGTTTACAAGAGATAGGAACTCGAGAAAATCCTCGTGAGGCGACTTCGCGTCTCGTTGGTATGGTCACGAAGGATAGGAAGACAGATAAAAGGGGTGACGTGAATGGTTGTGGACTGTGCGATAAAGAATGGAACAAACATCTAAAAGACATAGGGTGGGGGTTGGGAACGGGGTGCTTACTCAAGGTAATCCCGTCCCTGAAAAACGACAAAACGAATGACGATATAAGGGTCATGGACCTTATCAAGGACTGTATTATCCACTAGGTTTTTTATGAAAAACTCACTTACTGATCCAAAAGTGTTTCCGTACTTCCCCGTCATGTAAGTTAATTTATAGGATGATTGAAATTTCTTACTCCTGCATTGAAGTCATCTTTTTTTGAAATCCATAAGGGTTATGATTTGTAATTGGTAAATTTTTTGACATAAGAATTGTAAAGAGATCCTTTCTTAAAGGGTTGTATTTTGATCAATACCAACTCCATAGTATGTCGGCATACAGTTTACAGAGAGGGTCGATCTTGGTTAGTACTGAACCACAAGACTTATATTCGTGTCCCAGATCTTAGTCGTGACGGTCCAAGGTTACGATAAAGGTGGAGAATGACCCGATACACTGGAATCCATTACCTGAATTATAAAGGAACGAAGTTACAAAATTAGTATGTCACCCCTTTTATTAAGATGTCGTAGAGTATCCTCTAATGACGTTCTTTATATACATGATAATGTAAGATTCTTGAATCTTTTCACAAACTAAGATTAAGAAACTAAGTGATTGTAGAAGTGAATCTACTGGAGATTTTACCATTGTAGAGAGAAGGCTTTAAGTGTCCTACTCCTTCACTGGAATCTCGTTGTGATATAAAGGTCTATTCCTTTGGTTCTAATCTACCCTTTGAAAGAACTTCAGTGTTTTGATCACCACCATTTTGGTCGTAGTTTTAGGTCGAGAGGGTTGAGGGTTAGATTATAAGAAACGTAGAGTAGTGTGACAGAGAAGAACCACATTTAAAAGGTATTATTTAGTTCACAATTAGACTCGTTCCTTATTCACCCCTCTCTTCTTCTCTTCAATACTGTACGACGCTTGATTGATCGACCAACCACCGGTCGGTGGTGGGTGAGGAACAGATGATGTCATAGTGAGTTACTAGTTATAAGAAGGTCTCTTGTACTGTTTTAATAATGGACTGTTGGTAAATAAGGAAGATTTAAACCGAAATGAAGTGGGTTTATGGTTGTCGTCTAATATTTTCTGTTCGATAAAATTTTACCTATGTCTATTGAAATCTCTATGTAAATTGACTTTTAGATTTAACATAAGGACTTAGGGTTCCTCAACTGTCATTATTTTTATTAAGATACAATATACACCTCGTGTCTTTATCCGTTTTACTGTCGGGTGTCGATTTCTAAAGAAGAGATTTCCCCTTGTCCTGGGATATACAATACGTCAAGTAAGTTGAGAACTCCTCCATTTGTGATACGATGATTGTGAAAAAGGGGACATAAAAGCCAGTCCTAGTGGATTTTGTTAGAGTAATTGTGGAGGTAGAAGACGTCTCATCTTTAGATCTCCAACAAAATAATCCAAGTCACATTATCTCGATGTCCTAAAATTAGAGAAGGGGTCACTCCCAAGTTACTTAAACTTTATATAAACGGGTTTGTAAAAGTTCCTGTTTGTGGGTTCTGATCAACTATGAGAAAATGAAAGGTCGGATGCGTTTTTACCTTTAGATGTATACGTTAAAGAGTGGACTACCGACGTCGTCCCATGTCACGATTCCTTTTATAACCCAAGCGGTTTCAAACTACCCTTTTGGGATTGCTTGAAAAACCGGTTGGGTTATACACTCTGATACTCCTTCTTGTGACTTGTCCAATTGTGTCAATTGAAGGAACTGTACCATGGATTCATCTCTTCCATAAAGTGTGTTTTCAAAACGGTTAAGTGTACCCCGTTCGGTTACGGGTCACTAGTCAATCTTCATAAATTTTCATCGAGATCTCTTTGTTCCTTCATTAAGGTAAGGGCAGAGGTAGTGAAGGAGTGGCAAAAGACAGCTTCGTCTGTAAGAGACTTCAGAAGTTTAAGGTAAAACGTGAGGAAGAGACGAGCCTACGGTGGCTAAGGTACGCGTGTGAGATAGGTAAGAAAGAGTTTTCGCACCGTAGCTCGACCTTAGGACACTCCGACGAGTCGTGAGACCTAACAGTAGGTCACCAGATTCAGTTGTGGGTCGAAAAAGACGTGTAGTTTCTTGCCGTACCGACTTCACGTTCCCCCTTTTTTCCTTACGGTATTTCGACGTCAGTTTTCTCTTTAAAGACTCTTTTTACTCTATTAATACTGTTTGGTGGGAGATCTTGCTATAAAACATGGTCAGAGGGTTAAAGAAGAGGGGTTTGAAAAAGTAATGTGTGCAAGAAGGTCAAGTACCATCTATTCGTTAAAAGTACGAAAGTGTTTTGAGTGTGAGGTCCTTTTCCCTTGAACTTGGTTTTTTGTTACGTAATTTTTAGGAGATGTAACTATTCCAGTAAAATTAGTTTTCAACTTTTCACACAAAATAACTTAAAAGTTTTATACAATAAATAAACCGTCACGTCCCAGAATCAACGTCGTACGTCCTAGAAATCGACGGCGTCCGTTTGACCCGAGATCAAAGGATTGGTCCTTAACTTGGGTCCGGGACGTAACCCTCACATCTCAGATTCGATGACCTGGTGATTTCTTCAGGGACATAACTGATAAAACTGAGTCATTAGGGTTACGAAACTCTATCTAGACTTCTGTATTGACTTTAATTTTCTCGTGTCGTATTTTTGTAAAGAAAGGTGAAAAGCTAGGCATTATTGAATTCTTCGGTAGAACTTCGCCCTTACAGTAGGACACAATCGTGTCGTAGTCGAGCATCTGGAAAGTATCATGGAACGTGCGGGGACATTACATGACAAGTATACGTGTAGAGGGAAAGCTTGTTGAAACTCCTATCCCTGGTCAGTCCATCCTCGAGTTATTAACAACCCCTTTTTTTTTTTTTCTTTAAGTTTGTTGAATTTTCACGTTGTTATCTCTTTCAATTTCACAAACAGAGAGTCAGTACAGGGGTGAGAAAAGGTGTGGTACCTGACATCGGGTGGGCCGAGGAGGCAGGTACCTTAAGAGGTCCGTTCTTATGATCTCAACCAACGGTACGGGAAGGTCCCCTAGAAGGGTTGGATCCCTAGCTTGGGCCCCGAAGACGTAAAGTCCGTCTAAGAAATGACAGAATCGGTGGTCACTTCATTCTCTTTACTTATTAATTTAGGTCATGGGTAGACCATTCTGTTACCACCCCCCTCCTATTATGTGTACTTTATATGTAAAATTACAAATTACTTTTCCTCCCCCAATGTCATTACATTTTTTTTTTTGAAGTTTTCTTCTGACTTTCCTTCGTGTTTTTTTCCAGTTGTCAATACAAATACTCACCGTCCCAATGTCCACTTACATTAAAATTTCAAAAGATGGGTCAGTAAAGATGGGTCTAACTATCAAAAGAAAGTCAGTAAATGACTCACTATTACAAGGTCAGTGACCCTACCCCTACCACCCCTCGTCGACGTTGGATTCGTGATCGTATCCTGTGTGTCTCCCTTGACCCCTAGTTGCCCGCTCGTGTTCTGCATTCCTCCTTCGTGGATAAGACAGGCCCTTTGACCCCTTTGCGGAAATTCTACCCACCGCAAACTATGCCTAGTTCCCGTCCAGCCACTGTCTCATAAGGTGACCCCGTGTGCGACGTGCTCAATGTCGGCCACACGACCCAATACAGACCCCATGTGACTCGTGGGTCTGCGCCGACCTCGCGTCTCACGTACAGCCCTTCTTGCGTTTCTCGAAATCTCCAACCGTCCCGGATTTAGGGCGTTCCGGTGAGTCGTTCGACCCTTTCCTTGCACCTGAAGTCCAATTCTTTGTTTTCCGGTTCATACTCAGACAGTCTTTCAATTCAGTTGGACCTTTTTCTCGGCTCTCTCTGCGCGAGATGTCCGAAGTCACTGTATACTGTATCCGACATACATAAAGGTTCTTCGGACCCTTTCGTCTTTTATACCGGTCCTCTTTCCAGTAGGTGGGTCGTTCGGTTCTCCTTTAGACAATTTCTCGAGAGCCTTCCTGCGCGAAATCCGCGATAGCGGGTCGCCTTTGTGTGTCGGGGATGGCAGGCCGGTTACACAGGAAAAGAGGAGCGACCGGCGGAGAGGATCTGCTAGGAGTCCGCTGTTCCTCCGGACGGCGTTTCCTTCGGGCGACGCGCTGAGAACGTCGCGCTGCGGCCCTCGGCTGGACGGAAGGCGGCAGCGCGGGGCCTTGGTATCTCTGGTTCGGGTGGACAGACGCGGACGCGCCGGCAGACTCAACTGGAGGTCTCTGACGACTGTTCGCCTGTAACGGGTCTATTGGCGCACTCTCCGTAAGGGTCCCAAATCACTAAAGGACGACGAATGAGGAAGTCACGGACCCTGAGAGTGGCGTCGATACTAACCACTCCCTGAACTGGTTCCTTTGGGAGAAGTAGGGGAAGGTCACCGCCAATTCGAGTACCTCACACTTGTGTGAGTCCCACCCAAGGTCAAGAACGAGGCGGTGAACACACAGTGGACCGTTTTAAAGAATTGGAGTGATACAAAGACAAAGTAGATTCTATTTTTATAAGAATTTTCTATTATTATGTCACATATCCCAACGAACCCCCTAATTTACTCAAGATAATTTCGTGACCCAAAGGGTCCAACGGAATCACCATTTCTTGGGCGGACGGTTACGTTCTCTGCATTCTCTTCTCCCAAACTAGGGACCCAGTCCTTCTAGGAGATACCGTTGGGTGAGGTTATAAGAACGGACTTCTTAAGGTACCTGTCTCCTCGGACCGATCAATGACGGGTATCTTAGAGATCTCAGCCTGTCCTAAATCGCTCATTTAGTGGTGGTTTGGTGACTCCGGAAAGGATCGTGCACCTTCCGTGAGATTCTGTTAGCGTCAAGAAACACAGAGTCAAAAATTTCAAACGCCTAAGACCTCTCAGCAGTCTCTGGTACGGGGAGACAAAGGCTTGGAGGTCTCCAAGGGGAACTAATGTCGTCCTCGGGGTTTAAGTGACCTCTATCTTTCAAAACAACTACGTCTACCCCAATCTCCCCGGGGTCCTCGGGCTACACCCACCTTGGCTCAGTCAGTCGTCCACGTACTCCGGGTCCCTGTACTCCCATCCAAGACCGTGAAAGTAGAATGATCCTAAGTCACCGAAGAAGGGACACCTTCTCTCTCGTAGAACTCCCGCCTCGTTAAACTTCTCGTCACTCCCTCTCCAATCCAAGACGGCCCGGGAGGCCTCTCTTCCATGGTCCTGTCCGTCGTTATAGACACACCTTTTGATCCAGTTGACCACTCATCCCCTTTTACCCCTCCGAAGAACCTCCTCCCCAGGCTGAAACTGGACCCACTCGAGAGTTCTTATGAACCACAAAGGTTCGTCTTACCCCGTCCCGGGTTTCGGGGAAAAGGACACCCAGCGGGAATTCCCCTTTTTCTGTAAACCCCTGGGGTATTCGTTCCCCCACGGTCTTAATCAGGAATTCCGTGTCGACCCCCGTCTGCTCCGTGGCTCTGTGTTTCCACGTCGGCCACCTCCCAGTCCCCGTCGGAGGCTCGACCCACGGTCCAGTGTCCTCCTACGTCCTGGCGGGCACGAACTAGCCGTGCCACAACTCGTGACGGCCTGCCGGAGCCATTTGTGAAGGAACTGAGGTAGGACGACGTCCCGGCTCGTGTCGAACCTAGACGACCCGGTGGTGGACCGGGTCGAGGAAGTCCGCGGAAATCCCACAGTCCAGGAAGAACCACGGGTGGTTCTCCTACCCGTGGAGCCCCGTCACCACCGTGTGGAGACTTACGGTGAACACGACGTGTAAGAGTATCCTTCCGTCTACTGTTACCTCTTCGTCTACTGTTTGTACAACCAGACTCCCGTCCTCTCACGTCTCCACTAGTATGAGGACCGGACGACAAGGATGTTCAGGCCCAAGTGACCCGTGGGCAGTCGACGTGAGACCCGTATATCAACAACTTGTGACCCCTACATGAGGAACCCCTTCCGTAACGAACACATCGTACAAAACTGGTGTCGGGGAAACGAATGGTGGTGTGTGGACTACGAGACGTACCACCCACGTCCACGACACCACCTCTGATACGGAGAAAGGAAAAGACTCAGGAGGACCTAGTCACTGCAATACGGGAGGGGTTCTGTCCCTTCTACCCCCACCGCCGTCACCGAGACCTGACGTCTAAAGAAAAAGAAAATTCGCTACTCGAGAGTTTTGACAATCTCTTCAGGTCACAAGGTTTGAAGGGTCCGAGTAACAGGTTTTGACGGATTACAGGGCTGGCTCTCGAACGAGAAGGCACATAAGGTCCTTATAGGACACTAGGTTAGAGAGAGAGGGAAAAAGAGAAGAAAGGAACCTTCCTATGACTAAGGAGGGAGGGGGTGAAGGTAAAGACGTACGGTTTAAGGACGAGACGAAGTCCTGAAAACGTATCTAAAAAGAGGTTTTACGTAATTGCTAGTTGGTTCGGGATCAAAGTAGGTGAGACTCCTCTTACGGACTCCAGGGTGCTACATGACCAAAACAAGGTCGTAAGGTTAAGAGGAAAGGAAGGGAGGAGTAGTCTATACATGGGGTAGAATCTAGTCAAAGTCAAGCCGATCTTAAAGGACCCGTGGATTACGTACAGGTCGTGTCATGACCTCCTACTACCTTCACCATTGAGTACCGGGAACGGATGTTTTATAATCTCCATCGTTCCCTCACTAGTGGTGGTGGGGAAAGTGAAGAGGGTAAATTACAACCACTATCGTGGAAAGGTCGGTAAGTCCATCATTTGAGACTTCGACATAAAACGGAAAAGGAGGACGAAGTAGGTTATAAATTAGTGACCGGTTTACGAAAGTTTATAAGGAAGTTATCTAAAAGTTTAAATAAAGAAGGAAAGACGGAGGACCGAGGAGTGAAGTCAGACAAAACGTGATTAGAAAGATTTTATAATTAAAGTAACTTAGTAAGGAGTCTATGGTCCACCCCATCTAATCATGTTTCTACCGTCAAGTTTTCGGAGGTTCCGGTCTCGATCGAGTGACATTCCTTTACTTTTCTTTTCGTAATACTATTTACCCTTGACTAGGAACCGGAGTCAAACCCCCTCTCCCTACCACCCCTTATACGTTGGACTTCTCGTATACAGGGCCGATTTCCCCCGTCGTCGAGGAGTCGAGGTGAGAACGACAGTTCTTAGTCCCGAGGTTTGACAGTTGAGAAGTTTAAAAAGTGCTCTTCGGTCTGTAAAAAAACAATAACGAATTTACACTTTGTAAGGTAACATTTTTCGGTCCGTTGATTAAAAAACAAAAAGTTCACGACTGGTTTGTTTTGGGTAGTACCTTTACCGGAAACTCGACGGTCTAAAGCTTAGAACCTACCTCTCTTTTAATGTCTGACCCTTTCGTTAAATGAAACTTGAAACTACCAAAAAGTGTAGGTCGGAATGAGAGAAGAATGGGAGAGAAGAAGAATAACAACGAAAAGACTTCTAAGTTTAGACTAGTAAGTCTTTTGTGAAGGACTCGAGAATAGAGTTGGTACTGGGAACAACTCAAGAACCCTACTTCCGTGTCTTACGGCACTGTTCACCAATTTTGTTTCTACTTTTTTACCTCTTACGTTTCCTTTCCCCAGTAAGTATAACGAACCCGAGACACATTCCAATAAGTTCTTTTCCAGGTCTAAAACCCCAAACCGTAAGTTCTGGTACTAGACTAAAGAAAGGTAAAGATTGAGGAGTCTAGGGTAACAAGTAGTTGGCCATAAGTTATGGGACCACAAGAGTTTGTAGGTCTTGACAAGAGTACGAAGGTTTAAAACATCCTAGTAATGTCTGAAGGGTCACAGGGGACCCCGTTTACGGATTAGGCAAGAGCAGCAAATAGCGTGCTTCGAAAGACGCGTTAGAAGGACTTGAGGACTCGTAAATGATCCCGAAACAACTCCAGGGTGGTCGGGTCAATTTGCATATGATAAAGGATAATATCCAACTATGCGGTTCGGGGAGGTAAGCCGGGGCCACAACCACGCCGACACGTTCCTACAGGTGCTGTTCCGCGAGGGCTTCTACCCTTTTGATGTCAAGGGTCTTTAGGATGCGGTCTTGACGCGGACGCGGCAACGATACGGCTGGTACCCGCGGTCGAATCTAAGGACCCGGAAAATCACTAAATTGAGACGGTAGCACCCCGCCCCGCGCAATGGTGGAGAACATAAAGAGAGCAAATAGAGAAAAAAGGAAAAAGACGTTCGGAGACGAAGAACCTTAACATCAAAATGTTGCTTTAGTTTTCTACAATATGTGTCTCTTTGTTCGGACTCGACAGCGGAACAAGTAAGAAATAACCCCTTGGGACTCCGAGTCTCCGGCCCACCTTGTCCGGATCCGTAAGACACGAAGGGGTTCTCAGAACGAGGGTAGAAGTTTCTTGTTCTCCTTCCGAGTCACAATTAGCTTCGGGGTGGTGGGAGAGGTTGGACAAGGACAAGGGCAAGAGGACTTTTGATCGGAGCGACGACGCACTCGACCCCGACACCTGTCGGTGTCGAAATTACTGGGGACCTAGATAAAGTGCTCTGAAGACAGGAACTAGGAACTAGACATCCTAAAGGACAAATGTGTGGAGTCAGTATTGGACTATTTTCGTAAATTACGATGGAAAGACGTCTATACGGTAGATATCAAATCGTGTAACCCTTGAAATCCGGAATAGACTATGGTGACAGGTTGTCCAAACTTATTTGACCCATCGGATTCCTAGGGTCGTGTTCACCTTTTCTGTCAAACTTTCGAAAGGGGGGTTGGGAGTGGGGGTTCGGGCCTCGATATCCGATCTGAGTTGTTTTCGTTATTCGTTTCGTTAGACTTTCACTTTCATTGCCTAGGGTTCCGGACTTTATTTTATCGTCTCACTCACTCACTTCAGTGAGTCAGCACAGGCTGAGAAACACTGGGGTACCTACCATCGGATGGTCCGAGGAGACAGGTATCCTAAAAGGTCCGTTCTCATGACCTCACCCAACGGTAAAGGAAGAGGTCCTCTAGAAGGGTTGGGTCCCTAGCTTGGGTCCAGAGGGTGTAACATCCGTCTGAAATGGTAGACTCGGTGGTCCCTTCTCGGGTTTTATCGTCTCACTGAGAATTTCTCGTTTTCTACACGGTAGACCCCCCTCTATGTCCACCTCTTCCTTTACCGTGGGGTGAGGTCATGAGAACGGACCTTTTAGGGTACCTGCCTCCTCACACCATCCGACGTCAGGTACCCCAGCGTTTCTGTGCTGACTTCCTGAAGTGAAAGTGTCATAGTCCATTTTCTACGTTGTTTTGGTCCTTGGTGACTTCACCCCTCCTTTTCCCCCCGTCCTCCCTCCGAACACCCTCCGCATTAACCTACAACCAGTTGTAAGGTAGGGATCTTAATTTCAGGGGAACGAGAAAATGTACCTCGAAAAAGAACTAAAATTAATCCGAAGGGTTCACCATACTAATGTACTTTTGTGTGATTCCCTGAAGGGGCCGTCAGGTCACCAATACTGAGCCGGAAGGTGACGTCCCATTGGTCAAGTGAGGGCCAGTCTCTTGATTCTAGGGACTCACGACGATTTCATATGTCTTTTGTGTCATTCCGGTTACCCCGGCAGATGACGTGGTCTGTATAGAGAGGAGTACTTAATTGTGCGATCTCAGATCAAAATATCTGGTTAACCCGAAGGGACCACCGAGTCTCCAATTTCGCAGACGGAGGTTACGCCCTCTAGACCCAAGCTAGGGACCCAGTCCTTAGAGGGGACCTCTTCCTTTGCCGTTAGGTGAGATCATAAGAACGGACCTCTTAGGGTACCTGCCTCTTCGGATCATCCAATGTCAGGTGCCCCAGCGTTTCTCAGCCTGTTCTGACTCGTTGAAGTGGAAGTGGTATCGAAATGGTCACTCAGTCGGAAGGACTCATGTCTAATCCCATTGATTTTGTGGACCTCCCTTCGACATCTCACCAGAAGGTGTCCTTTGTGACGAAAGACAGGTCCACGTGTTCACTTTCACTTCAGCGAGTCAGCACAGACTGAGAATCGCTGGGGTACCTGACGTCGGATGGTGCGAGGAGGTAGGTACCCTAAAAGGTCCGTTCTCATGACCTCACCTAACGGTAAAGGAAGAGGTCTCCTAGAAGGGCTGGATCCCTAGCTTGGGTCCAGAGGACGTAACATCCGTCTACGAAACGGTAGACTCGGTGTTTCCTTCAGGCAGGTCCACGTGTCTTATGTAGTTTCGTTCAAAGTAGTGGAAGGACGGGTCTCTGACACTCGGAGAGATCCCATTCCTGACGTAGAGAGAATGGAAACGATGTCTCTCTGTTGGACGTCTTTCGAATTTCAATGAATAGACTCTCAATTCCTTCTCAAAGTCCGTCACATGACTGATGATCGTTTCCCCTCCTCACCGGTGTATGAGGTAATCAGTGAGTAGTAAATTCTCGGTTATCTATTATCAAGTTCCACGATGATTGTCGAGTCATATCCCCTTCTCAGTACATCTGAGTATTTACGTAATGTGTTGATGAAGGAGTCCAGAGAAAACGGTGGGTCAAGTCCGTAGACCAAGATAGTGAGGGTAAACTAAAGGAAGTTTGAATTTAGAACCTGACTTGACAAATGATCAAACATAACGGAGTGTTACAGTCGTGGTAATTGTCGTCCCTGAGATCACGGATCTTGTGTCATCCATGAGTTGTTCGTAAGTAGTTTCCCGATGTAATTGTGACGGAAGTTCTTCCCTCGTTTCTGTTGACGGTGAACCCCGTCGGTAAATCCCTAAATTAAGGTCCGTCTTATCCCCGTGGTACTACCTGTCAGACTCTCCTTTTAAATTATTAGGTACGTTCTCTATTGGTCTTGGAAATTATTATTGTCCACCTAAATTCTCTTGGTAAGTTGTCGTCGTCGATATCTTAACCCGACCTAATTTATTCTGTGTCTATTCTGTTCGGTTTTCTTTTTCCTAGAAATTTTTACACGGACAACCCTTCACGTGGTACGGGAAGAATCGGTCCGTTTCGGTCTCGGAGTAAAGTAGTAGGAGGGGGTAGTTACAAGTCCGGAAACAATAGAGATTGACCTGTTGTTTCTCCGGACACTGACCAGACAGAGATCAAACCATAAACGGGAAGACAGACCATGAGTGAAGTCAATCAAAGGGAGTTTGAGAAGTCTAAGGATGTCTCCTTTCCAGTTTGAGGACCATCAGTTTCGGGGAGTAATAGATCGGAGATGATGGATGGAAGCTCGAGAGAAGGGTTCTAGATAATACGCAAAAGATGAGACCAACTTTGTTCTTACAACACGGACTTGTAACCGTGTTAAAGGGTAGTGGGTCGGAAACGAATAAAGTTCAGGATTAATGAAAACAGACTTGGGACAAGTGGGAAACTTTGGAGTAAGGTTGTGATGGTGGGATTTACTTCGGAAGGGACTGGTGATGACGATGAATCTTCGTAGAAGGTAGAGAAGAGAGCCAGGTGATGGACATGGTAAGTGTACCGTGTCGTCGAAAATGAAAGGGGCGAATGTAAAGAAACGATCTGACTCGAGGAAAAGTCCTTAGTTCCGGGTACATTCATAAATACACTATGTTCTGTCTCATCCCGATAAATTGTACTGAACAGTCCGAAAATTTTGAGTGTCCCATAAGGGACCACCAGGTCCCTAATTCTGAAGCACGAAAGTGACGGTGTCCGGACCCAAGTTGGGGATCAGTCCCTTGATTGTAAGGCGTTCGGTGACCCACACGGGGTTGGGGGGTTTTTTAGTACATAGAGAAGGTGTTTATTGATTGAGTCTTCTATGGTCATTACGTTCCGAACGACTTACTGACTTTTTGTAAGTTTCGGTCATATTTGTAGAAAGGGATGAAAACAGGACAATCGGACTTCCGTATCACCCATGATACGGAGTCTTTTACACCTAGTCCGATGACGGTTCTCGTCGATTTGTCGACTTTATATTTTTAGTAAAAGAATTGTCGTGGTTGATCAAAGTTCCTTAGTGACTCGGTTCTAGATCCATTCTCTCTTGGGTCTGTCGGATCTTGAGTCTCGACGAGACAGAGAATTCCATAAACGATTGTACCTTTTTCGGGGACCTACGGGTATAATATGAAAATCCTTGCGGTACCTGACTTCCTCTGTTTTCAGTTTTGGATTCCGACTCGATTTCACGTTTAGGCGGTGATATCTGTGGAGTTCGTACCTAAGGTTTCATAATGTGAAAGTTCTTTCCTTTGTTTTCCTTTGGTGAAGAGTGTACCTGGACTGTGGACCGACACAATGGACCTACTAGGTACCTTGGAGGTCGGAAGTTAGAGTTGATTCCAAACCATTGTAAGGATTTTTTGTCCGTCGGTCTATCGGAAGGATGCCCACCTACGCCGTAGGAAAAGGACAAATAAGGATGTTTATTAAAAAGTTTATATGACAGGTCAAGTGTCTATTGGACCGTGTCTCTGTCTTGTGATATTCGGTGTCGTCGTTTTTGTACTCCAGAGACTTATGTCTATAACTTTAAAATCTGTTTCACAGTGTGGTAGGGATGTTACTTCTCGATTACTAAATTTCACACCGAACCGTAACTCTGGACCTCTAAAAAAGGATCCATTTGGACGTAGCAAAAAACGACCTCCACAGTTGGAATAAGTTTCGAGTCCAATTGACTTTGGTGTCTGATGTGTGTGAGAGTTCCGGAAAAGTTCCCTTCTTAGTGGTCCCGTCGTGTCTTCAGTGACAAGGAATTGTCGTGAGTCAAGTGGAACCATTCGTCTCCTTAAAAAGAAGTATGGAACTGGGCTCCACACTGAGAGGGTAGGTACTACGTGGTTTAAACGGAAAAAACATTTGAAAGATTATACAGATAACTGCGATGTCACGTCCTCGGGCGTGTGAAAAGACATTTCCCGGTTTCTCATAAAAGTGGGACACCCGGTGTCAGAGACCGAGACCTCCACGCTGTACTTTCGTCGGTGTCTACGTTTGTCCGCACCGTCACAAGGTTACATTGAAGTCAATGTTTTTTATCCGGTGTCAAACGACTAGGGACGATTCACTCATTGTTTTATGTCTAAGTGACTTTCCGTAGTGACTTAAGTCAACAGTAAGTAAAAAATAAAAAGTCAGTTTGTGAATCTTTCATGTTTAAGATTCTCTTACATCTGAACTACAATTGTTCCCCGATAAGTAAGACCTTCAACTCTTAGTGGTTACGTCTTTCTTTCCCAAAACCAGAAGTCTAAACTACTTCTGGTGACATTTCTCTGGACGACATTGTAAAAGTTCACATATAAGATACAGGGTTTGACACGATTTATGAAATGTACCTTTTACGTTAGAATGTAAACTTTTGTTTGGGGTTACTACATGTATGTTAATTGGGAAAAATGTCTGTTCCTTTGCTACCGAGTCGTTCAAGTCATCGAACCGTTCCGAGTGTATCGTTTAATCACCGTCTCGTCTGATTTGAGATGCCGATGTTTGTAGGTTCTGGTAAGGACATTGATGATGTACTTGGTTGGTTAGGAGGGACGACCTGTCTATTCTGAGTGGTACACCCCTTCCGACCGGGTTCAAGAATTCAGAGGACTATAATAAGAAGGAACCGTTGAGGATTGTTAATAGTGACGGAGTATTGAAATTAGAGGGGACATGAGGAGACTGGATCCATACGGACCTGTGAATAAGGGAAGGAAGGGGAATTCTCCTTCTGAAATGACTTTCTATTATTTACCTTAATTTTGAAAAATTTGATCAAGTGATATGTGTCGAGAAGACTCTGGTGTCCAGGACCGGGTAGGAATGTCCAGAAACTGAAGAAGGGAACCGGAATTGGATAAAGGCACTCGGTTTCTGTGAAGGGATGGACCTTTGACGGGGATTCAAGTTTCGGGATCGTTAGTTCAAGATCTCTTTTTTAAGGAAAGTGAACAGACTAGTGGAAGGTACAGGGGTAAAGGACTAGATCCTAGGTAGAAAAGAGACGTATTTTGTAACTTGTTTGTACAGATCAGGGAAAACTCTTCTAGGGGTTTAGGTCAGTACCACCACACCAGAATATGGGATACCGGGGTTTCCCGTTAGTGTACTACTATGTTGTCGGATTATGACCCACGTCACTCTCCCACGGATAGAAGAAGGAATGTCTCCGGATGAGATGAAGGGTGGGTCCTCGGCAAATCATCCTTGCCTGCCTGTGGTCGCTGCCCCTCGACCACGTAGTGTGACCGAGACGTAGTCGGTCCGAAGCCACTTCGCCGTACGGGGTCAGGGCCGGGGAGGTAGTCCTACAGACTACGGGGGTGTGAGCGGGCAGGGAACAAAACGACCCTGATAGGGTGACATTCCGGTGAGAGTAATGTCGGCGACTGACGATAAGAAGAGAAGGTCCTTCTTCACTGATGGGACCCGTTTCTCTACTTTGTGTGACGGGAAGTTTATATTTCAGTTTTATTAAGAAATTATTAATTTTCTAGTGAAGACCCGAAATTTTTCAGAAATTCAGAATTTACATTACAACTTTACCTCGTTATCAATATCGTCGGAGTGTATTTAATAAACTTAATTATTTGTATAGTGTCATAATTCTTCCGTTCCATTTGTTTATCGAATTCATAAAATAAACAAACGTTGATTCGAATAATTGTGATATATTACTTTTACATGTTTCTTATTACAACAACAAAACCAATCTAAATTCAGTTTCTGTAAGTAATTATTCCTTAGAAGCTTACACTTATAAGGTCTTTAAAAAGATTCGGTATACTAGTCCTGTTGACAGAGACTTATAATGGAATGAAACCTTCCATGACCGTATACAAACTTAATTTGAGTTCAAAACAAAACAAAAAGGGGTTTTATTCGGAATTAATTTTTTTGATCAGATATAAGTTTGATTTTGTTAAAATTATCTTGAAAGGAAAGGTCTTTGTTATTATTTCCTTTGTTCCGTAAAACATTTTACACCAGGACTTGTTCAGTGTCATTTTTTATTTACATATGAATTGAAGGTGGAGGAGTTTTGTCTCCGATGAAAGACAAGGAGTCGGGACCTTTACTCCACTTCTTGTCAGACATTCGTTGAAACCCGTCCCCAACGGTTTTGTTTCGGATTCGTGAACTTGTACCTGTAGAGAATTTTCTTAAACCCCCTTGGACTGGTTTCCTAGGTTTAAGATAAAAATTATTGACTATGTTTCCACTTCACCGAGGAGGGTTCGTCGTCACGGAGACCCCGGACAGGGTCGGGCACGGGTGGAAACAACACGAGGGGTAGTTTGGGACTACGAGAACAAGGTCTCCTCTGAAAAAGGAAGACTCTCCAAGTCACAGGTCCCTCGAGGGCACACTTACTCCACTCGTGTCTGAGGTACACCCAAAAATTCCGAACCTCAGTTTCATTACAAGATTGTGCCGCTCCGTCTTAGTCTACAGTTTACCGGACAGAGGTCAAACAAGATAAGGAGTGGTGTGTAAACATCTGGATCCTGGTGTCTGGAAACGATATAGTAGTATTAGTGTAGATTACAGGTAGGATTGAATACTAAGTATAAGACACGGACCTTTGTCAGGGACATAAATTGTTATTATGGATGTGTATTTTGTTAGGTGACAATGTTGAATATACCAGTGTTTTGTAATTACTAGAAGACATCTGGTTCGTTTACAAAAATTGGTATTAACAGCACGTAGTTTAAGTGTCGGTCTTAGGGGTTCTAGTTTTTTTAAACGTGTTATGTTTATTATTGAATTTTATGTGTATGTGTGTATATGTGTGAGAGTGTGTGTGAAGAATGTCTTGACACGAACCCCTTTGAGGTAAACAACTCACGGTGACTCCCGTATAAAAACGATTTGACGACGAGGTCCACAAAAACAAACTTTTTAGATAGTGTCATCCCGTGTCGACAAATAAGCTACTCGTCTTTTCTTTCTATACGAACACCGTTGGTCTTTCAAAATTCCAGAAAGTTCAACATATTTTACCTGGACGTCTTTGTAAATTCACAAGAGTCCTACTTTTCAACCTCGACTTTACACTATAGTTTGGTCAACGTTTTTCACATGTCGTCGGTAGAGAACTCCAGTTTGGACCATGGGTCTATACGTTCTTTCGAAGTCCTGTGTAGATATTTAATCCTCATTTTTTGTTTTCTCAATTCTTATAATTTTTATATCCCAGTACGTAAAAATTATAATTGATTACCACTTACACTATTTGTCATACCTCCTATGCTTAGTGGCAAGTTCTCCAGGATTTAAGCGTTCTTAAATTCTCTTCTATTAAGAATTCTTGAATCTAAGTCAAATGTATATATCGACAAATATTAAATACAAAACTCGTTGGTCACCACTGTCCTAGAAATCTTAATTCTTTAAGACTGATGTATGAACTATTCGATAGAATTCCTGAGTTAAAAGTATTTAATTGTCGAAAAGACTCCCTTTTCAGTCCATTATTTAACCGACTTCACTCTGATGGACCCAAAATTAGGACCGACTTGGTGATCGTTATACTCGGACCTGTTTAATAAATTGAAGAAATTTATGAGAATGGAAATTTTACCCTGTTCATCATCAAAGAGGGAGTGTCCCCTTAATACGTAATTTATTTGAAACCCTCCTAAATTTACTAAGTCGTGTCACGACCTGTATGTTCATAAGAAATTTACAGTAGATAATAAAATGAAGGATCCCCGAAAAACGAGGGTTCTCTGTTCCATGAGTCACAGTTTGAGAACGACAACCTTCAACTTTTTCAGTTACTTTCTGAACCGTTATGAATGTCGAACAACCGGAACAGGGTATAGCAGCGTATTAGACTAGTACACACTTAAAGTGTTTTCTAAGTATAACAAGACACTCCCCTTTCTGTCATATATGATAGGGGTCTTTGGGAGGGTGTCAAAAAGTTCTTAGTTCACAGCCTTGGTGTATGTCGAAGGGTAAATTGTAATGGGTGAGAATCCGGGAGGAATATTACCAGTGAGACTCTAGATAAGGAAAAAGAATCTAGGGTCTCGGTTTAGGGATCGAGGATCCAAACCAGTGACTAGTAGAGATTGTAAAAGGATTATTAGAGTGGGGACGGTATTAAAGTAGAGGACGACTACCGAGGGGTTCTGTCCGTCGACACGAATGATGATGTTTAGTCGTTTAGAATCACATAGAGGATATCCTGTACTTCGAACTTCGAGAAAAGACGTGAAATAGAAACGATATTTAAAGTTGTATGTGTGACTCACTATCTCCACCTTACCGATCTTTCGATTCTCTTTTAAGGTGTCATGGATTGATGTCTGTCAAGGTGTCTTCGATGGAAGACTTCCCTTTGAGTCATCTTTCTGTCTTCCGTCAGACTGTAGGTACTGGTTTCTTCAGGTTTGTTAAAACCTCACCCCCGCCTTCTCCCCTTACCGTATGATGTCGAAGAAGAATGCTATGTGTGGTAATCACATAACTTCCTAGTTTCTCCAAGACGATATTTCTTTAAGTAAATTGAGACAATTCAGTTGTCAAGAGTTAAATTTCGGCTGGATGACTGTAAGACATTACACCCGGTGGTCCGCTCTTTTGTTATGACAATGTCCTTCTTCAACAACGGATTTTTGGAGAGACTAGTGTAGTAGGAGAGAGTGATTTATCCATGATGAAAGATAAGAACTAAATCTAGGGAAGGAAAATGTTTTCCGAAATGAACAACGGTAGTGATTAGTGAGACAAGATCGGACTCGCCACGAAAGGTCTGTAATTTCATGGAGATTTAGTGTCCTGCGGACTTAAGGGTGTAGGTGTTTCTCTGAGGGTGGTCTTCAGACTTATACAGCTGATATAAGAAGGGTTGGTGGACAACCCTCCAATCGTACTAGGGATGGGTGGACAGATGAGTAGTCGATCAGGTTTATTGGAAGAGTTACGAAAATAAGTATACCTTTTAAGAATTTTCTTTTCGAACCGAATAAAACAAAGTTTTACATTTACTTTCAGGAAGGTATGTTACATATTATATATTTTACGAATCTTAGGTTTTCTCTCATTAGTTCCTCTCATTGAATTATGAATTTTAAGTAACTTGAGAGACCATAATTCAAAATACGAAAAAGATTTAATGGTAAATGAATTCACCCTAATTAGGAATGACTTAGGATAATTGTTACCAGTATCGGTGACGCAGTCGGATGGACGATCAAATCATAACTCCTAAACGAGTATAAGGAGGGCTTAAAATAGAAGTATCAGAAAATTCTCTGCGAGTGTATAATAAGGTTGAACAGCCTCCCATTTCCACCCGACCAGGAAAAAGTAGGTCCTCCTTGGACCGGTTTTCTGTTTAGATCAAATGTATTGTGTAAGGTCGATGACATCCCAAGACTTGACCATTGATTCGTCTCAGGATCTTATATTTTTAACAAAATTTTTTATCATTAAAGGTGATGAAATGTTATGTACTTTATCAAAGTGTTTTAAGACAAAGACTGTAAGCAAGATGTTCCATTTAAATCATCCTTCTTGCACACAAGTTCACACGATCGCACAGACGTGTGTCTTTTTACCAAGACTACGGTAATTATTAGACTCGGGTATATCTTACGAGTTGACCATTTCTTGTTTTTCCAATTTCGACTATCTTTCTGACGTAATCTCTTTTGTCTAAGTGTCACATTCTCGACCCGAAGGGACCATTGAGTCGACCATTTCTTAGGCGGGTGTTACGTCCTCTGGGGTCAAACTAAGGACCCAACCCTTCTAGGGGACCTCTTCCCTATCCAATGGGTGAGGTCATAAGAACCCGAAGGGACCACCGAGTCCACCACTTCTTAGACGGACGTTACACCCTTTGGACCCAAGCTAGGGACCCAACCCTTCTGAGGGGTTCCTCCCGTACCGTTTGTTGAGGTCATAAGGACGGGCCTCATGGGGGTGTCAGGTACCCCAACGTTACTCAACATGTACGGACTCGTTGATTCGTGTCGTGTCGTGTGCATTCTCGATGGGACTAGGAACCTCTAGTAGATGTGGTTACAAATTAGTACCACCATGTAGTATTGAGAGACATCTTATTTGTTGTTTTTTCTATGTATAACTACATTAAGACCCCATTTTCCCGAACCCCTGACAAATTCAATGTGTCCACTAAGACTATTCTTTATCGACTGGACGGACTATATTTTTTGACAATTCAGTGACTGTATACTTCCTTTCTCTGTTAAATCCGTGATGTGTAGAGTAGAAACTAGGGAAAATTTTGATCCAACTCCTTTTACTTTACAAGCATTCTAACGTCGACCTTTCGTTTTAAAGGTGACCCTACGGTCTACCTTTAACCGAAGGACTAGTACTATTTTCGTCGTCGAGACAGGGTCAAGACTTAAAAGGAGTTTCGAGTCGGACTTTAGACAAAGAACTCGGGAGAATCAGATATCTGGTCAATTTAGTGAATATTAACAAAGAGATGAGTATTATAAGACAGTTTTAATATAATGATTTTAGGGTTCTCTTATAATTCTTCTGAACGATCAATGTTAGTGACTTTCTAGATAGTGAGTTCATACATGTTCTTGTTAATTAACCTTTCCCACAACAGACTCTTGGTTCTGGAGACCCAATCTTCTTCTGTTAAGTTTATTTTTAATAAACTACACTTTAAGTGTATTTTGCTTGGTAAAATTTTGACTTGTTAAGTCATCGTAAATCATTTCAATATTACATGTTGATGGTGGAGATACATTAAAGTTTTACAAAGGTGGTTCATTGTGGTGAATGGGTAATTCGTTAAACAGGGGTAAGGGGTGAGGGGGCTGGAGGACCGATTGTAATTAGACACAAGATATTCCTCTGATTAAAATTAGTTCCGTTTAAAATTGAGATGCTTGACAATTTTCCTCTTATAAGACACTCCTTTATTTGAGGAGATGACAATTTTATCCGTCTCAAGTGATGGTCACCAGTACAAACTCGGGACCGGACAACTGATGAACGTCCCTGAGTACCGACTTGATACTGGTACTTCCAAGGGAGGTTGGGACTCTACGATAAAAACTCGTGTAGGAGAGACTGGTGGACAACTACAATGTCTCGTTACGACAGTGTGTGAAAGAGGTTATTGCCTTTACAAGATATCACGACAGATTATGTTGTCAGTGTCCACCGACAATTGACGAACTTTATACCGATGTCGTCAACTCTTTGATTTTAAAATAATTTACAATTCATTAAATTTGTCGATGTACACCGGTGGCCGATACCATGATTTACGACGTCAATGTTTCCCATGAGAACTTGACCCACCTTCCTTCCAGTTAGTTTGGTTAGATTCATTCCAGAAAACATTAAAGTACTGATACCAAAATTTTCATAAATATTCATCATTATATTACATATATGAAATGGTTAAAATAATGAATCTACTTTATTTAAGACCGAATCCTTTGGTAAAATTAATGGTTGATGTTTCAGAATTTACCTAATACGTGTGATTTTGTACGAATGGACCTCTTGATCCACGACACTCACAACTCCTCACTCCAACTGAAAGGCTTCATGTTCGAAGTGAGACTAATTCTTGTTGAAGATTTACAGAGGTGGAGACTATTGCTGATATAAGAACAAAATACAAGACTTTTTAAACGAGATTATTTTTTCTTTGTGTGAACTCGTACGTGAAATAACAATGAAGAAGGGCGAAGGACAGGGAGAAAGGTACAATATAATTGTTCTTTTTACAAATATGGTCTATGTCGTGAGTAGGATATTGGGGGTTTCACGAAGGAGAATAACGGTGACAAAGTTATTAATGTATCCCATCGTCGATAAAACCGTATTTGGTGGGTCTATAATTATCAAGGGAACGAAGAAAAGGACACTGTTACTACTGGTCTAGACGGCAAACGACATCCTAATTGATCCTGTTGAATGTCGTTGTTTATTTGTTTGTTTCGGTAGGAAGTGGATTATTTCTCGATAAAAACTAGAGACAACTCAACGTGTTAAAGTGTTTGGTCCCTTGACTCTCAGAGAATGATGGGTTCCCGAAGATTGTTACTTTGAGAATATGACAAACCTTAAATTCTAGAAACCCCTTCCCCTGTCATCTTTAGAAATCCAAGTGTCGAACCTGTAACTGGTTCTCTTCTGGACTGTAATAACGAGCCTTACCCACCAGTCTCGAATCGTTATTTAAAAGACTAGGATATTCTCCGTCATAACGATCCTAAGTCTAATGATAAGACACAGTTCCATTATTTAGTTAAACGATTACGATAATTTCCCTCGGGTTTTGTGTGTTTAGTGATTGGTGGGACTTCCGGAGAGGGTCTCTGGTCTTAGACTTTCCTACACCAAAAGTTCAAAAGACCACACACACAAAAAATAAAAAAACCCCCCCTAATTTTGTACATAAGTGAAAGGTGTATTGTCTCGAAGGAGTATTTTTTGCTTTTGGTCCTTCGACAGTGAGGGGATGAAAATAATAAGAATATGAACGATATTGATATATAAAAAAATTTTGTCCCCATTAACGATTATTACGGAACGAAGGAAGGATCGATACACTGCTACTGGGACCCTTTAGTAAGTCCTAATCATCGGATCATGAAGTTTTACTTACAATTTACAGATGGGTTTTTCAACACTCGTAGATGTGGTTTCTGTAATTCTTACGGTATCCTTCACTACTATGTCAGGCTGTACTCGAGTCACATCGAGGTGTGTATCGAGTTGAGGTCTTAAGAGCCGGACTTGTGCCTTGTTACATCCTAATCGTTTGGAAAGGAAAGTGTCACGATACTTCAAGTATAAAATCTAGGGACTTAAATATCAGAGACGAAGTAGAAGTTTTACATAATGAGAGGTTCGTGTATGAACGGTCTTAGTTATGTTCCTACATTCCTTGACGGTTCTGAACTTTGTTCTTTCCTGTTCGTACTTCTGTTACGCGTACCCTTGTCTTCCAGAAACTATTTGAAGATTGGCGGAGGACATGTTGTTTCACTTGTTTGCCTTTCTGTGTTGTAATTCCGACCGTCTCCTGGCCGTTCAGGTTCTCAGGTTTGTGTCACACGAGCCCTATTTTTCTTCATCGACACTAAAAAAAGGGTTCTTCCGGTGTGTTTTGTCCTTTTCTGTAAAATTTCTTTTAATTGTCACCTATTATTAAATTTAAGGACGGAAGGTAATAATAAACTCTAACACGAAGGTCCAATATGATTTGATTCAGGTAGAAGTTTTAAGATGTTACCGAAGACCAACGATGGCTGGTTTAAGTTTGAGAACTTATACCATAGGGAACGGAAGGTTCTGAACCGGAGTTTAATGAAAAGGTCAAGGTAGAGGGTGATGTTGGGACAACGGAATTTGATAAGAAAGAAATTAGACACCCAAAAGACCGGAAACGAGATCGTGAAAAGTAAACGAACTAGACTCCTACAGAGAGGGGGATTGTAATGAGTTCTGGGTCGATTTTACAATAGAGAAAGACCTTCAATAAGAGGTTGGGAGTTCAGTACTAGTTAATAATTAATTGACAAAATGTAGATTGGAGTTAGGTACGAATGTTTGTAGAGGACCTCCAGTCGTTGAGGAAGGTACGGACCATAGGTGGATCAAAGAAGTTTGTTATGTTTTCCGAATTAAAATATCCGAGGAAGGTATCTTTCACGATGTTATGTAATGGGGGGGGGGGGAAAAAATTCAAGTCATTCTTGTCAAAAAAATTAGGTATTCCGTAGAAGGTGAATTCGGTTTCGTTGTTTAGTATAACCAAGAAAGTACGGTCTTAGTATTAGATTATTCGTAATTCTTTGTATTGACTAGTTAGAAATGTCTACTTATAAAATTTATTTTTTTTACTGGTTCTTTAGGTACGTTTTTAAAATACTAATTTTTTATGGGGTTGTTGGGGTCATATCGTGAGACGGTATAAATCCAAAGGTTTGTGTAAGTCGTTAATGAATGATTCGTAAACGATATAACATTTGATGTGTCTTAATTAGATCTACCATCATGACCTTCTTTATTTTTTAAACCTATTTTAGGTAGTTCTATCCACTCCGTTCATAATTAAGATAAAAGGTCCTCTTCTCGCTAGGTCTTTTCTAAGACACTGATTGGGACCCATAGAAATCGTCACTTTCTTTTTATAGAGAGAAGTTCTCCCATAGATACAGGGGACGAAAACGTTTGTAATAAAGTAAGGCATGTGTTCCGAAACGTTGTAATTCACTAGTCTGTTGATTTTGTCTTATCTCAAGGAATATCCCGTCCCAATCAGTCCATTCCTACCTTCTGAACTTCTTTATTAACATAAATAATCGTTTGTCCACTTTTGTAGTACTACCTTCAGTTCCTATTCCATGTCGGTTCACCCCGAACCTCTTTTTTTCGTTTCCGTATCAATACCCCCTTTTTACATATTTTCTGACGGATCCGTTCTTTACCGATATCGTCTATTTAGGAAACTTATGGTTCTATTCTCTTCTCCACTCCACTTGTACTCATTCCTGTGTCACGGATCCTCTCGGACTGATCGATGGCGACGTTAGAACCACACTCTCCTACTCCCGGAGTTTAGACGTAACACCTATACGTAATACGTCTCACCCCTCCTTTATTACCGATTTCTGTGACCATTGACTTTCCTCATTCTTTTCTCTAAAATTCCGTTGGAGTTGCAAAACGATTGCGAACTCCTTATCTTTTTGTGTGTTTCTTTACTCAACGGTTTCAGGTCAACACTCGGGGGGCGGGGTAAAGGCCCTCGGGAAATTTTGACGATTTATAGGTAAGACTACGTGGAAAGGGAGATAAGAACACGACACCAATCGACTCAAAAAAAGAAAAAAATTGAAATAACAGTGTGGTCAAGAGCAGAAAGGGACCGGACACACCTTACGGAATAATTTCCTCTTAGAGACAAAGCCTATTAACTTAAAGACGAAGGCCTCGAAGACATACAACTTCCTAAGAGTTTAAGATCGATTGCTAGATGGCTAAAGTTCGGTATATACCACGTTCTGTTATCGGTATGTTATTTTCTTGTACCGGTCAGAGAATCTTTGTCCAACTTCAGCCTAAGGTGCTGAAGGCTCCCGCCGGGCTCTAGGGATTTCTGAAGACCTTTAGTCCAGAGGGATGTTCAGGGTCGTGTCACGACGTGTCGTGCAAGAGTCCGGGGAAGGGTCATTGGGCGGGGGTTGGGGGTGTGGGAGTTCCGGTCCAAGCACTCATCTTAGGTTAAAAGGTACCGGGTGACCTAGACGTCCCGCCGAGTCATGTCCCCTCCCGTCGCCTCTTTCCTCTCCGAGGTTCCAGACCCTCCCGGGGCTCGCCGGCCCCGATAAAGGTAGAACGAGGGCGACGGGTGGAGAGATCCGAGGGGTCGAGGTCCTTTTGGCTTTTGGCTGAGACACCGGGATGATGGGGAGGGCCTACAGAAGGTAGGGGCCTTCGCTGTTCCGGGTCGCCGTGGGGACAAGGGAAAAGAGTCCCGTTTCTTCCCCAGGCGTTCACTTGATCGGATCGCAAGTACTAGAAGAGGGTGGGGGTGAGGTTGGGAGTGGGGGGGCGTTTTTTTTTTACGGACCCGGACCGAAGGACGGTTCGGGCGTCGCAACCAATGGGCCTCAACCTTCCGCGGCGAGCGACGGCCCGCCCCGCCCGACGACGTCTCAGCCGCCACCCCAGACGCAGACTTCGTCGCCGCCGCCAAGCCGCAGGCCCCCGGACTCCGGGCCTCACCCCGGCCTGTCTCCCCGCGTCGCGGCGGCGAAGCCTCTCGGTCCCGAGTCGTCGCGGCGGAGCTTGAGGTACCCGGCGAAGTTACAGCGGGGCGTGCGGTACGACGACTTTCTGGTCCCTGGTCCTCGGCTGCGCCAGCATTGACTCCGGGTTGGAGGGCGAGGAGTCGCCTCGAGAGTTCGGTTCGGCCGCGGTTACCGCGGAGGTCGTGGGCCGTCGTCGCGACCGGGGCGGAGGACACTGCAGTGCCCGGGCGCGGTGGTGGGTCGCCTCCCCCCCTTCGGCCTTCTCCTGGCGAGACCCTCCAGGCAGTCGTTGCAAGCCCGGGCGCCGCGGGGGACGACTTCTTTACCTTGCTAGACCCGCCTCTCAAACCAGTGGTTCGTTGGAGCCCTTCCGGGGGTGGAGGCGGAGATAGCGAGGGTCCCAGGGTAGGTTGGGGGTGGAAGGTCTCGGCTTCGCGGACCCACCGGGGAATCCAAAAGCGTGGACGCGCTTACCCTTAACCCCCTTCCCTCTCGGACCTCCCCGGACAGGTCTCCGATACCCCCAGACACAGAAGGCCAGGCCAATGGGATATTGGTTCGGCGAGGTCAGGGTCACTATTCTCTCTGCCAATATGATTTTCAAGATGTTCCTGTAACAGGAGGGTGGGGGTCAGGTCCTTTCGGAAGTGAATTTGCTTTGGATCTTAGACTCCTACCTGAATTACCTTCAGGTAGTTGGGGTATTTTAACATACGTCTTAACGCACACACACATACATATACATAGATACTGGGCATAGAAATAGTCGAGTAGTTTTCCCACTCACTCACTCACTTCAGTGAGTCAGCACAGGCTGAGAAACACTGGGGTACCTGCCATCGGATGGTCCAAGGAGACAGGTATCCTAAAAGGTCCGTTCTCATGACCTCATCCAACGGTAAAGGAAGAGGTCCTCCAGAAGGGTTGGGTCCCTACCTTGGGTCCAGAGGGTGTAACATCCGTCTGTGAAATGGTAGACTCGGTGGTCCCTTCTCGGGGTTTTTCCCATACAATGAGTTTTATCAATTTTTGGTGTTTTGTGCGGGGACCAAACTTAATAGGTTCTTATCACAGTCTCACAAATCTTGAACTCGACTGTCGACTAAACGGTCCGGGGAACAAACTGGACCGTCGGGTCCACGAAGGAGTCCAGATAGACTTAAGAAACTTCGCCACGGTCGATATTTCATGAAAACTATAAGACCTTTCTATTTATCTTTTGACCTCGCAAGACAAAAGTCTTTGACATAAACTTTCAGATAATGACCTTTCGTCAAAGTCACGAAACTTCTCTACCAGTTTCCCTAGACACTGGCTTTTTTCTGATTTAATTTTTTTTTCTTTCTTCCGATTTAGATATTGATGCATATATACACACACACACACACACACAAATATATATACATTACCAGTATGGACGACCCTAGACAGACGGATTGGTATATAGACCCTAAAAGGATTTGTCATGTTTAAAGTCTATAAGAGAAGATGATCTGGAATACGGTCTAGTTACACCGGGTCATAAACTTAGTCTCTTTTACCCGTTATGATGGAGTTCAAGGTAACAAACGCAGAAAGACAACGTAAAGAAACAGGAAGGGTCAAAGAGGTCTGAAAAAATTCTAGGTTTGTATCCAAAAAAAGAAACGTAAATAGAAACCGTTTATCGTCTTTATTAAGATTTTACTGACTTGTATGATTTACGAATCGAATAAAATAGGATAAAGAAAAGGTATTCCTGTATTTCTAAATGTTGTCTGTTTTTGTTGTGTTTTTTGTGTTCTCGTTGTTTGTATGTTTTGAGGATCTTTATCTCGTGACTTCACTTCAACGAGTCAGACGCTGGGGCACCTGTCATCGGACGTGGTTCGAGGAGTCAGGTATCCTAAAAGATCCTGTTCTCATGACCTGACCCAACGACAAAGGAAGAGGTCCCTTAGAAGGGTTGGGTTCCTAGTTTGGGTCCAGAGGGCGTAACATCTGTCTACGAAATGGCAGACTCGGTGATCCCTTATCTCGTGATCCCGGTTTCTTTTTCCTCTAGTGCTAATAGGACATTTAATTTGTACCGACACTGACTTAAACTATAAAAACAAGAGTCAGAAGATCGACGGTTCCGTTTTCACTTTTGTGTCATGTACAAGTTATCTAGAACAGTAGACTTTCCTTAGTCAAACAGTCTTCTCTGTCTTGTATTTAAAAAAAGAAAAGTATTGTGATGTAAGATTTACACTAAAGAGTGCACTGAACAATCCTTGGTCATTTACTATATTATTTCGTTTATTCGTCTAAATTTGTTGTTTACGTTTTATATTTAATTTAGCTATAAAGAATACAGGTTATTTTCAACCGGTTCCTGTATTTTCATTGGATCCCTACCAACAAAAAATTCCCTGAACAGATTACACCACGTTCGGTTAACGAAAGAACACCAGATTTGACCAGGTTTCAATCTCGAGTTTTCCAAACTTTTCACACAGGGAACCCAGTAACAAGATTTACCGTGGAGAAGATCGATCCCGAAACCATTCACGAAACTATCGGAGAAGAGACGCTATGAAACTCACTGAACATTATAATCACAAAATTTTGTCCTTCAATATTAAACAAATGTACAGACTGACACGAAGTTTCGATATTTAAGGAACTCTTATTATTGGTTCGGAGTAAGTACACACAAAGGGGTAGCGGTCATGTGACGAACTTATGTTCTCCCCATCCGTGTCGTCCTTATAACCAGTTTATTTATTTACCAATAGTAAAGTTCCAACACGACACAGGGACTTTCGGTCATCAGGTGTAACGACTTACTCCCACCTAGATCAACTAAGTCTTTGGTTTGTTCATCCACTATATAGGACGATATGTGACTTCTACTGTCACCGGGTTGGTCACTCTACAGGAACTCCCTTCGTCTACCCGATGAGACTGTTGAAGACTCACACTACAGAGGAATACTCCAGTAATGGTACCGAGTCCAGACGAAACGAAACGTATGCGTCTATGAACTGGTCAGTAGGTGTATGTGGTGTATGTGATGATTAATGGATGGTACCTGGTCTGTGATATAATAGTACCGACTTCTATGATACCATATCTTTCTTTATACGGGACGGGAGGATCCCGAAGGTCAGATAATCTCTACTGTCTGTAATTAGTTTGACATTGTTACTGGTGACATATTAGTGTTTGACACTGTTCAGATACTTCCTTTTTCTGTGATACTCTCTCATGTCGTCTCCAGAACAGAACCTCATGTTACTTCTGAAGGGACTTCTTCACTACTCTCTCGATTAAGAATCCATACAACTATTCCTCAGGTCCCGGGAGTTCCTCCTTTCCCAGGTCCCGAGAACTCTTCTTCCTTTTCCTCGGACCCCGAGAGTTCCTCCTCTTTTCCTGTTTACAAAAACAAGATGTAACGAAATCGAATCAGTTATTTTGTTACATAGAACGAGCTCCTGTACAAAGAAGAATTGTTCTTGGAAGACTGATTAGAACAATAGAATTCTGTATATTACACCTTCTCCTAGACCATTCTCGAAAGTTAACAATCGAGATTAGAATAATTAAATTCTATATACAACATCCTCACCCAGACCATTTTCATATATTCCGGAACTATATGATCGATCCCCTCGTGAGAGTCAAGGGGAAGACTACAGACATAGTCTTCGAAAAAAACAGGAAAAAGTGAAATTATTTTGAGACGATGTGTTTTCGAGAACTCACTAGTTCGGACCAGGGACCACGGTTCCGATTTAGAATAAGAAGCCTCTAGTGCTTAAGCTGTAGTAAGTGGTATTTGGTAGTCACTGTAAGCTCGATCCTTAATTGATTCGTTTCTCTTCAACCCTTGTGGGGCTCGGTTCTCCTGTCGTATAGGGTTCAGGTCACTATCTTCTCTATATTACGCAAACTTCTTAGTTTTCTTCGGAGTTCACCGACACCACGTCTCGTACTTACGTCTCAGTCCTCTCCTTTTTGGTTACGTCTTCCGATCACGGACTCGTGAATTGCGGATAGTCAAGTCAAGTCAAGTCAGTGAGTCAGCACAGACTGAGAGACGTCCGTGGTACCTGACGTCGTGCGGTCCGGAGGGACAGGTAGTGGTTGAGGGTCTCGAACAAGTTTGAGTACAGGTAGCTCAGTCACTATGGTAGGTTCGTAGAGTAGAAGACAGTAGGGGAAGAGGAGGACGGAAGTTAGAAAGGGTCGTAGTCCCAGAAAAGATACCTCAGTCAATAAACGTAGTCTACCGGCTTCAAAACCTCAAAGTCGAAGTCGGAGTCAGGAAGGTTACTTATAAGTCCTGACTAAAGGAGATCCTGACTGACTAACCTAGAGGATCGTCAGGTTCCCTAAGAGTTCTCAGAAGAAGTTGTGGTGTCAAGTTTTTATAGTTAAAAAACCGTGAGTCGAAAGAAATACCAGGTTGAGAGTGCAGGTATGTACTGATGACCTTTTTTGTTTCGCGACGGATCTGTCTGGAAGTGACCGTTTCATTACAGAGACATAAAATTGTACGTCAAATCCAAACAGTATCGAAAAGAAGGTTCCTCGTTCGTAGAAAATTAAAGTACCGACGTCAGTGGTAGACGTCACTAAAACCTTGGGGGGTTTTATTTCAGAGAGTGATAAAAGTAACAAAGGGGTAGATAAACGGTACTTCACTACCCTGACCTTCGGACCAGAATCAAAAGACTTACTACTCGAAATTTGGTTGAAAAAGTGAGAGGAGAAAGTGAAAGTTCTCCGAGAAATAAAGAAATGAAAGACGGTAATTCCCACCACAGTAGGAGTATAGACTCCAATAACAATATATTATAACGTTCCTTGGAGGGTGGAGGACCGTGTGTTGTTTAAGAAACGATAGGGATGGACCCCTACAAAGATACTGTCAAGTAAGTGGGATACCTACGAGCTGTTATCTAGACTCTGAGACAAATGACCACGGTCGTCAAAAGACTGGGTCCTCCTACCGACCCGATTTCAACCCCGACCCTTACGTTCCTCGTTTCCTACCGCGGAAGGTTTTAGAAGACCCTAAGAAACGGGTTTGAAAGGTATCCTCAAGAAAATATCACCGATAAAGGGTAGGTGGTAGGTAGTTGGGTGTCGTCAGACTAAAGTGGGGAACACACGGTGATTTCGTCCATTTATGACTACTAGTTCCATACCTCCCTTCACCTGACTGTACTCGTTCAAATGGAGATCCATATGTTCATTCTCTCTTCTTTCTGAGTCCACACTAAGGACCGAAGACCGAAAGAGTCGTGGTAAAAGACTCTTTCTAAAGTGACCTGTTCTTGGTCTGATCCTTCTTCTATACTTACATCAAAACCTTCACAACTTAATCTCCAAGGAAATTTTCTGTTGTACCCTAAGAGTTCACACCACACAGATTCACACATACACATTTAAACACCCGGACCTTAAGTCCTTTTCGTATCTAACCTCTTTTTTTTACTGTCAGTAACGACATCTCTACCAGTAACTTCAACATCCTCTTCGACGCTAATAGATCTCATCCGTAAGAATGTGAAAAAAAGGACACTTTGTTTTAGGAAGACACTTTCAAAAATTTACATACTTTATTTTATGTATACTACTTTCGAGTATATATAAATTAAAATCTAAGTAAATTCTATCATATAGTTATAGGTGACCTATAACTATCTGATCGATTTATATATTGTACGACAACAACAAGTTAGTGATTCAGAACGCTGGGGTACCTGACGTCGTGTCGTCCGAAGGGATAGGAAGTGGTGGAGGACCTCGAACGAGTTTGAGTACAGGTAACTCGACCACTATGGTAGGTTAGTAGAGCAGGAAACAACAGGGGAAGAGGACGGAAGTTAGAAAGGGTCGTAGTCCCAGAAAAGGTCGCTCAGTCAAGAAGTGTAGTCCACCGGTTTCCTAACCTCGAAACCGAAGTCGTAGTCAGGAAGGTTACTTATAAATCCCAACTAAAGGAAATCCTAACTGACCAAACTAGAGGAACGTCAGGTTCCCTGGGAGTTATCAGAAGAGGTTGTGGTGTCAAACTTTCGTAGTCAAGAAATCACGAGTCGGAAGAAATACCAGGTTGAGAGTGTAGACATGTACTGATGACCTTTTTGGTATCGAAATTGATATGTCTGGAAACAGTCGTTTCAGTTGTTATGTGACAGATCCAAATAGTATCGAAAAGAAGGTTCCTCGTTCGTAGAAAATTAAAGTACCGAAGTCAGTGACAGACGTCGCTAAAACCTCGGGTTCTTTTATTTTAGACAGTGACAAAGGTGAAAAAGGGGGTGGATAAACGGCACTTCACTACCCTGACCTACGGAACCGGAAGCAAAAAAACTTACAACTCAAAATTCGGTAGAAAAAGTGAGAGGAGAAAGTGGGAGTAGTTGTCCGAGAAATCAAGGATAAGTGAAAAACGGTAATCTCACTATAGTAGACGCATAGACTGTACATAAGTAACCTATAATTCTTTGATAGACCTTGACATATTATGTTTCCGATTTTTTTGATAATTATACTCTACCTTCTTTATATAACGTACCTTAAAGGATGGTCAGATCACTAATTCTGAGAGACAAAGGTGGCGTCTCCCGTACCGAAGTTCGGGATCAGTCCTTTGATCTTAGGACGTTCAGCGGTAGGCACCGGTTTTATATACATATATATGTCCCGAAGAGGCCACCGAGTCTACCATTTCTTTGACAGACGTCATGTCCTCTGGGCCAAGTTAGGGACCCAGCTCTTCTAGGAGACCTCTTCCCTCTCCGATGGGTGAGGTCATAAGAAAGGACCTCTTAAGGTACCTGTAATCTCGGACCGTCCGATGTCAGGTACTCCAGTGTTTCTCAACCTGTAACTCACTGATTATGAAAAGTGTTATACGTCCATATGACGTTTTCTTTAAGGTTGTTATCGGACTTCGTTCCGTATCGTTTAACATTTTCGAGATCCTTAATGTCACCTCCTCACTCCCCTTTGTACCGTTTTGGGTAGGTTTCGGAAGTACACTCACCTCTTACCCCTTTATTTTTATAAGTTTTCTAGAATAGAAAACTCCCTTTCTCTTTCTTCATCCCTTCCTTCGTAGAGATATCCCGTTTGTCAACTACATAAAAATTTTACTACTATCTTTCTAGACACCCGTAATTATTCGTATCCTTTTTCTTTTCTTTAGTCTCTATTTTACCTTTTTATATCACCTCGAATTGTTTGTTGGCTCCGCAGGATCAACCGAGTCACCATCTCTTAGACGGACGGTGACGTACTATGTGTCGAAACTAGGGACTCGGCCCCTCTAGGACCTCCTCCTTTGCCGTTGGGTGAGGTCATAAGAACGGACTTTTTAAGGTACCTGTCTCCTCGGACTACCGGACACAGGTACCCCAGCGTTTTCTTAACCTGTTCTGACTCGTTACTCACCGATTGTTTACTGTTCCTTTTTCCCCCTTACTTAACATTAAACTATTTTGGTCTCTTAGTCGTTTTGTATCATTTGTACAATAGTCAACCGTCTTGATTCCACTCACAATGATTAATGGTAATTCACATTTATTTGATTCGATGGGGTAACTTGTGGTCTGACAGTCTATCACAATTTTTTTTTTTTTTTTTCGGGTCGATACATGACGTATATTCTTTGTCTAAATTTTGTTTTACTATGTCTCTTCAACTTTTATTCCCTCATCCGTTCCGTAGGGACTGTTACAACTCGTTTCCCTTTTCTCTTCTCCGTTACAATTATAGTCCTCCTTAGCTTTCTTTTCGTGATTTAACCAATTATATTATACTTATTAATTTTTTCTTCCAAATTATTAGTATTTGATTTCTTGTACCGTCCATTTATATATTTCGTTTTCGATACTCTTTCAGTTCCTCTTGAACCATCTTTATGGCAGTATAACACTAATTTGTCTTGAATCATGTCTTGTCCGTTTTAAATCTCCTTACCTTTTTACTTTAATTGCTTAAAATAAATCATCAGTAAATACTTTAGATGGTAGGCACTGTGACTTATATCTAATGGGAAGAAAAAGCATACAGGTACTTAGTAAATGTTTTAATCTGGTGTATGAACCAAGTGTTTCTTTTGTAAGTCGAGTCAAGTCAAGTCAAGTCAGCGAGTCAGCACAGACTGAGAAACTCTGGGGTACTTAGCGTCGTGCGGTCCGGAGGGACAAGTAGTGGTAGAGGGCCTCAAGTGAGTCTGAGTGCAGGTAGCGCAGGTACTACGGTAGGTCGGTAGAGTAGGAGCCAGTAGGGGAAGAGGAGGACGGGGTTAGGGAGGGTCGTAGTTTCAGAAAAGGTTACTCAGTTGAGAACCGTACTCCACCGGCTTCATGACCTCGAAGTCGAAATCGTAGTAAGGAAGGTTTCTTTAGGGTCCCAACTAGAGGAAGTCTTACCTGACTAACCTAGAGGAACGTCAGGTTCCCTGAGAGTTCTCAGAAGAGGTTGTGGTGTCAAGTTTTCGTAGGTAAGAAGTCGCGAGTCGGAAGAAGTGTCAGGTTGAGAGTGTAGGTATGCACTGGTGACCTTTTTGGTATCGGAACTGATCTGCCTGGAATCTCCCGTTGCAGAGACGAAAACTTATACGACAGATCCAACCAGTATTGAAAGGAAGGTTCCTCATTCGCAGAAAATTAAAGTACCGACGTCAGTGGTAGACGTCACCAAAACCTTGGGGGTTTTAATTTCAGACTGTGACAAAGGTGACAAAGGGGTAGATAAAGGGTACTTCACTACCCTGGTCTACGGTACTAGAAGCAAAAGACTTACAACTCGAAATTCGGTTGAAAAAGTGAGAGGAAAGAGTGAAAGTAGTTTTCCGAAAAATCGAGGAGAAGTGACAGACGGTATTCCCACCACAGTAGACGTATAGACTCCAATAACTATAAAGAGGGCCGTTAGAACTAAGGTCGAACACAAAGAAGGTCAGGTCGCAAAGAGTACTACATGAGACGTATCTTCAATTTATTCGTCCCACTGTTATATGTCGGAACTGCATGAGGAAAAGGATAAACCTTGGTCAGACAACAAGGTACAGGTCTAGATTGACAACGAAGGACTGGACGTATATCCAAAGAGTTCTCCGTCCAATCCACCAGACCATAAGGGTAGAGAAAGTCTTAAAAGGTGTCAAATAACACTAGGTGTGCCAGTTTCCGAAACCGTATCAGTTATTTCGTCTTTATCTACAAAAAGACCTTGAGAGAACGAAAAAGGTACTAGGTCACCTATGACCGTTAAACTAGAGACCAAGGAGACGGAAAAGATTTTGGTCGAACTTGTAGACCTTCAAGTGACAAGTGCATAACGACTTCGGACCGAACCTCTTAAAACTCGTAATGAAATGATCGTACACTCTACTCACGTAAACACGTCATCAAACTGGTAAGAAACCGTAACGGAAAGAAACCTTACCCTTACTTTTGACTGCAAAAGGTCAGGACACCGGTGACGACTCAAAAGGTTTGAACGACCGTATAACTCACGTCGTGAAAGTGTCGTAGTAGAAAGTCCTAAACTTTGTCGAGTTGACCTTAAGGTAGTGGAGGTGGTCGAAACAAGCATCACTACGAAAGATTCCAGGTGAACTGAAGTGTAAGGTTCTACAGACCGAGATCTAATCACTAGTGTAGTAGTACTGATAGACCCAGCACTTCTAGAAAAAGCATGTCAAGAAGACACATAAGACCGGTGGAGAAGAATTATAGAAGACGAAGACAATCCAGGTCTGGTAAAGACAGGAAATAGCTCGGGTAGAAACGTACTTTAAAAGGGAACCATAGACATTAAAAGAACTTCTCTTGAGATCAGAAAGGGTAAGACAACAAAAGGAGATAAAGAAACGTAACTAGCCACTTCTTCCGAAAGAATAGAGAAGAACTATAAGAAACCTTGAGACGTAAGTCTACGAATATAGAAAGGAAAAGAGGAAACGAAAAGCGGAGAGAAGAAAAGTGTCGATAAACATTCCGGAGGGGTCTGTCGGTAAAACGAAAGAACGTAAAGAAAAGGTACCCCCACCAGAACTAGGGACAGAGGACATGTTACAGTGCTTGGAGTAAGGTATCAAGGTATAGAAATTATTTTGTTCAAATATCCCGTATGAGATTAACGTTAGGTTATTTTTATCTTTACGTATCATTTTCCACTATTCTTTTGGAAACTGACGAACCTTTAATTATTTGTCTGAACATCTATTGTGACTTTAATTTCTCCTGTATTTTAGACCATGACATTCGATAGGTCTCTTATTACTTTTTTCTCTTGTGAAGTCTAATACTGGATATCTTGTAGGAGATCATTTACTACGACATTTCGACCAAGATATCTACCATCTTTTATTAAACTGGGGTAGAGTCTGTTAAAGTTTTATACCAACTTTATAATAGTAAATTTCATTTGTATTTCATTTTATTATTTTTCGAATCCTCTTTTAAATCCTCCACTAGAGCACTAATATCAATTATTATGACGTGACCTATCAATTTTAAACGACTCTTATGTTTTCTATTGTGTGTTTTCCATTGATACATTTTACTACCTGTATAATTGATTAAACTAACGTTATTAGTAAAGTGTTACGTATGTATATAATTTTAGAAAGGTAACTCATGGAATTTTTTTTAGCACAACATGTTGGATTTATATATGTTAAAAACAAACAGTTAGTAGAGTTATTTAGATTCCCATTTTTTCTGTGAAAGAGACCATTTCATGGACATCTCTGTCATCAACGAATTTTGAAAAAAAAAATTAAACTTAGAGAAAATGTATTACATATTTCCTTTCGACTTTTAAGGACCACCAGGTCACCAATCCTGAGGTACCAAAGTGACGGTTCCCGGGGTCTGTTTTTATATTTATTTATCGTAGTAATTTTTCTTATTTCTCCTTTGTAAGTTTTTATTTTCGTTGATAAAAATAAAACATATATAAATTTCTTTCCTTCTTTTATATCCACCAGTATACATGTTGGATCCTCTCGTGGTCTGAATATCTAATATTCTATTTTCTTGATAAACTGGTTTACTTCGGAAATTTTACTCAAATATTTTCTCTGTCGTTTAGACCCTCCTTTACGTTATCTCTTTTATCTCTCACTTACAGATATTGTATCCTCTTTGTGTATGTTTGTCAATTCTTCCCTTGACTATTGGGACATCTTTTTTACCTCTCTCCTAGACTTCTTCATTAAGTTTCTTCTGGTTCAGACTTATCTGATCTTCGTATATTCACGGTTCAGAGTAAATATTTTCGGTTTCTTTACGTTTTCCTTTCAATTGTCACTCTATAGTGAAAAATAGCCTGACACTTTCAAATTTTTAAGTAGATTAAAATAACGACCACTTTAACGGTTTTTTCTCCGTTAATAATATATAACGACAATTGACCATGTCAGAAGAGTCTTTCGTAAAACCACTGTAGATGATTTTTATTTTTCTATCGGAAAGGAGATGTTTAAGATAAAGACCCTTCAGTAGGATATTTTATTTTCGTGATCTTACATAAATGTTCGTATATATAACGTGTAACACTTCAGTTCACCCGGAATCTTTCTTAGAGATGTTTGTTTCGATCACCTCCACTACCTTAGGGTCAACTCGACAAAGTTTAGGACTTTCTACTACGACACTTTCACGACGTGAGTTATACGGTCGTTTAAACCTTTTGAGTCGCCACCGGTGTCCTGACCTTTTCCAGTCAAAAGTAAGGTTAGGGTTTCTTTCCGTTACGGTTTCTTACGAGTTTGATGGCGTGTTAACGTGAGTAGAGTGTACGATCAACTCATTACGAGTTTTAAGAGGTTCGGTCCGAAGTCGTTATACACTTGGTACTTGAAGGTCTACAAGTTCGACCAAAATCTTTTCCGTCTCCTTGGTCTCTAGTTTAACGGTTGTAGGCGACCTAGTACCTTTTTCGTTCTCTTAAGGTCTTTTTGTAGATAAAGACGAAATAACTGATACAGTTTCGGAAACTGACACACCTAGTGTTATTTGACACCTTTTGAGTCTCTCTACCCTTATGGTCTGGTGGACTGGACGGAGAACTCTTTGGATATACGTCCAGTCCTTCGTTGTCAATCTTGACCTGTACCTTGTTGTCTGACCAAGGTTTATCCTTTTCCTCATACAGTTCCGACATATAACAGTGAGACGAATAAATTGAAGATACGTCTCATGTAGTACTCTTTACGACCTGACCTTCTTTGTGTTCGACCTTAGTTCTAACGGCCCTCTTTATAGTTATTGGAGTCTATACGTCTACTGTGGTGGGAATACCGTCTTTCACTTCTCCTCGATTTTTCGGAGAACTACTTTCACTTTCTCCTCTCACTTTTTCAACCGAATTTCGAGTTGTAAGTCTTTTGTTTCTAGTACCGTAGGCCAGGGTAGTGAAGTACCCTTTATCTACCCCTTTGTCACCTTTGTCACAGTCTGAAATTAAAACCCCCAAGGTTTTGGTGACATCTACCACTGACGTCGGTACTTTAATTTTCGGCGAATGAGGAACTTTCTTTTCAATACTGGTTGGATCTATCGTATAAGTTTTCGTCTCTGTAATGAAACGGTTGATTCCAGGTAGATCAGTTCCGATACCAAAAAGGTCACCAGTACATACCTACACTCTCAACCTGACACCTCTTTCGACTCGTGGCTTCTTACCTACGAAAACTTGACACCACAACCTCTTCTGAGAACTCTCAGGGAACCTGACGTTCCTCTAGGTTGGTTAGGTAAGATTTCCTCTAGTCGGGACCCACAAGAAACCTTTCTGACTACGATTTCGACTTTGAGGTTATGAAACCGGTGGAGTACGCTTCTCAACTGAGTAACCTTTTCTGAGACTACGACCCTTCCTAACCCCCGTCCTCTTCCCCTGCTGTCTCCTACTCTGCCGACCTACCGTAGTGACTGAGCTACCTGTACGCAAACCCACTTGAGGCCTTCAACCACTACCTGTCCCTCCGGACCACACGATCCTAAGTACCCCAGCGTCTCAACCTGTGCTGACTCGCCGACTTGACTTGACTATAACGTGTAACAAGTACTACCGGTTTGACTCTAATTTCTTTTACAAGTAGTAACTTCCTCAATGACTTATGTCGTACCATGTAAATTACGTCGATAATTTTTCGTACCTAGTTTTCATACGTTTAAACGTACCATCCTAAAAAAAATTTCCTTTGACACCATACCTCTTAAATGCATTTGGTAGGTTCTAGTGTGTGGATTTTTCTCAATCCCAGTCCTAAGTTTTTCAGACACAGTCTCAGGCACTTAAGTCGGTACAGGATACAAGGAAGACTTCACTTTACTTATTTTTCAACTAAAACTCCAACAACAAGTCAACGAGTCAGCACAGACTGAGAAACGGTGGGGTACCTTCCGACGAGAGGTCCGAAGTGGCAGAGGACCTCGAACGAGTTTGAGTACAGGTAACTCAGCCACTACGGTCGGTTGGTAGAACAGGGGACACCAGGACAAGAGGACGGAAGTCAGAAAGGGTCGTAGCACCAGAAAAAAAAAAATTTTTTTTTTTGCCCCCCACCACTATCTCCTACTGTTTATTTTCTCTCTTTTTTTCTCACTCTACCGATTATAGTACTTACATATTTCGTCGTACCTTGTTTCACCCTTATTAATAAACCATCGTGGACATATCAGAAGGGAGGGCGGGGAAGAGGTAGGTTCTGTCTTCTCCTTTCCCAGGGAAGGATCGAGAGTTACACCACATCCTTCTCCCTGAGAAGAATAAAACGGTCTCCAGGGAGGTCGAAGGGAACAACCAAATGTCTTTAACAGGTCAGAACCGTCTATAGTGACGAAACTCTGGCGAATACTAGGGAAGGACTCGACGCTGGTATTTACTCTGTAAAGGAGTTTTATTCTTCCCACGAGTCCGGTCTTTGGTTGTACAGGTAATGTCTTTACTTATTAGTTTTGTTATCGGTCATAAAAAACTCTCGTTGAATGTCTCAAAATGTACACAATTAAAACAATTCCGAGTGTCATCGAGAGGTACCCCTTACAACGGAAATCATATGTCACACCATCCGATTTGAAGCCGGAGGTTTCTATTGGTGAAGGATTAGGGATCTTGGCACATATACCGTTTTCCCGTTTATAATGAACAACATATGATTTCTTACTCTAAAGAGACCACCGAGTCTACTATTTCTTAGGTGGACGTTACATCCTTTGAACCCAAGCTAGGGACCCAGCCCTTCTAGGAGACCTCTTCCCTTACCGATGGGTGAGGTCATAAAAACGGACGTCTTAGGGTACTTGTCTCCTCGGACCGTCCGATGTCAGGTACCCCAGTGTTTCTCAGATTGTGTTGACTCCTTGATTTACGTATGATTTGTTAAACGACCAGAAACAGGGACACTTCACTTAATATAGAGTTGTTCGATTTTATTTCTGCATAATTATATACCATCGTAACGATACCCACTATCGAGACTAAAGTGGTATTCCCACCTAGACATCGACGGTCGTCAAGGTCTCAGTGTATTAGAGTCATAAAATTGACCTTTCCTTTCCTCGTAGAAAGAGGGTTGAGACGAAACTGTTTAGAGTTTGTTTCAGAACTCAGTGGACAAAACCCAATACGACCTTAGGAAAACACAGGACCCTTCTAGTGTCCAGACACTAGTCTTCTCTCCCTCCTCAGACTCCCCTGGTTTTTGTCCGAAGGTAACACAATCCCTTATGTACGTCTCAATTAACGTCTTTAACACCTCTCTTAGGTTCTCCCTTATAACCTGGTACTCATAGTCCTCAAATATTGGTTCCTTATCGTTCACGGGTCAATCTAATTGGTATAAACAAACGAGACTCCTCAGAGTCATCTCTGTATTCTAAATTCCTTAGTTAATTCCGACCATGGTAACAGAATTATCGAATGTCCCGACACTCCATTTAAGTCTTGGTTGTGAGACCGATTGTTTTTTGAATTTCGTTACATCTCTTTCTTTAAGTTTCGATATTTTTGGTATGTGTGTCTATCTATCTATCTATACGTTTGATAAATCTTATCAACGAAAAACCTTAAATGAACTCCCTACGAAAGTAAAAAAAAACAAAAGTAAAAAACACAACAAATTTATAAAACGTAATAAAATATTCTTTATTTCGTAAAAAATTTTTGTCTTTGACACACTTTTTCTTTACCTCAAAAGGAACAACAGTCGGAGAAGAATAGAAGAGGTCCTGAGAACAGAAAGTGACTGATAATTGTCATTTATCTGATTTTTTTTTCCATCTAACCTTTGTCACATAAAATATGAGGTATATTCATTTTGTTTTTCACTCTCCGTGTGTAAGTGTATGGGTACCTAATAGAAACTTTTATATATATGCTTGGACCATCTTCAATTACTAAGAGACCTCCTTTTGACCCCCTAACCTCCTAACCTCCATTACATTACATTCTCCAAATGTAATGTACCACATGTCAACTGTTACAAACTTAACAGAATGACACACTTACTGTCAAGTTAAGTCAGCGAGTCAGCACAAGCTGAGAACGCTGGGGTACTTGGCGTCGTACGGTCCGGAGGGACAGGTAGTGTTTGAGGACCTCGAACGAGTTTGAGTACAAGTAGCTCAGTCATTATGGTAGGTTGGTAGAGTAGGAGTCAGTAGTCAGAGGAGGACGGAAGTTAGAAAGGGTCATAGTCCCAGAAAAGTTCACTCAGTCAAGAAGTGTAGTCCACCGGTTTCATAACCTTGCAGTCGAAGTCGTAGTCAGTACGGTTACTTATAAGTCCTGACTAAAGAAGATCCTAAGTGACCAACCTAGAGGAACGTCACGTTCCCTGAGAACTCAGAAGAGGTTGTAGTGTCAAGTTTTCGTAGGTAAGAAGCCGCGAGTTGAAAGAAATATCAGGTTGAGAGTGTAGGTGTGTACCGATGACCTTTTTGGTGTCGAAACTGATCTACCTGGAAAAAGCCGTTTCATCATAAAGACGAAAAATATACGACAGATCCAACCAGTATCTAAAAGAAGGTTCCTCGTTCGTAGAAAATTAAAGTACCGACGTCAGTGGTAGATGTCACTAAAACCTCGGGGGACTTTATTTCAGACAGTAACAAAGGTAACAAAGGGGTAGATAAACGGAACTTCACTACCTCGACCTACGGTACTAGAATCAAAAATCTTACGACTCAAAATTCGGTTGAAAAAGTGAGAGGAGAAAGTGAAAGTAGTTCTCCGAGAAATCAAGAAGTGAAGGACGGAATTCCCACCATAGTAGACGCATAGACTCCAACAACTATAAAGAGGGTCGTAAGAACTAAGGGTGAACACGAAGTAGATCGGGTCTTAAAACGTACTTAAAACGTATACTCAATTTATTCGTCCCACTGTTATATGTCGGATCTGCATAAGGAAAAGGTTAAACCTAGGTGTCTCAGTTTCCGAAATCGCATCAGTTATTTCGTGTTCATCTACAAAAAGACCTTGAGAGATCGGAAAAGTTACTAGGTCGTCTACAACCGTTAAACTAGAGACCAAGGAGACGGAAAAGATTTAGGTCGAACTTGTAGACCTTCAAGTGCCAAGTGCATGACAACTTCGGACCGAACCCCTTAAAACTCGTAATGAAACGATCGCACACTCTACTCACGTTAACACGTTATCAAACTTGTAAGAAACAGTAACGGAAAGAAACCCTAACCTTACTTTTGACTGGAAAAGGTCAGGACACCGGTGACGACTTAAAAAGTTTAAACGACCGTATAACTCACATCGTGAAAGTGTCACAGTAGAAAATCCTAAACTTTGTCGAGTTGACCTTAAGGTAGTGGAGGTGATCGAAACAAGCATCATTACGAAGGATTCCGGGTGAACTGAAGTGTAAGGTCCTACAGACTGAAATCCACTCACTAGTGTGGTAACACCAATAGACTCAGGACTTCTAGAAAAAACATGTCAAGAAGACACATAAGAACGGTGGAGAAGAATTATAGAAGACGAAGACAAGTCAAGTCAAGTCAACGAGTCAGTACAGGCTGAGAAACGTTGGGGTACCTAGCGTCGTACGGTCCGGAGGGACAGGTAGTGGTCGAGGACCTCAAAGGAGTTTGAGTACAAGTAGCTCAGCAACTACAGTAGGTCGGTAGAGTAGGAGACAGCTGGGGAAGAGGAGGGCGGGAGTTAGGGAGGGTCGTAGTTCCAGAGAAGGTTACTCAGTTGAGAAACGTACACCACCGGTTTCATAACCTCAAAGTCGAAATCGTAGTCAGGAAGGTTACTTATGGATCCTGACTAGAGGAAGTCTTACCTGACCAACCTAGAGGAACGTCAGGTTCCCTGAGAGTTCTCAGAAGAGGTTGTGGTGTCAAGTTTTCGTAGGTAAGAAGTCGTGAGTCGAAAGAAGTATCAGGTTGAGAGTGTGGGTATGCACTGGTGACCTTTTTGGTATCGGAACTGATCTGCCTGGAAACAACCGTTTCATTACAGAGACGAAAACTTATACGATAGATCCAACCAGTATTGAAAGGAAGGTTCCTCATTGAATCCAAGTATTTTAAAGACAGGAAATAACAGGGGTTGAAACGTACTTTATAAGGGCACCATAGAGATTAAAAGAACTTCTCTAGAGATCAGAAAGGGTAAGATAACAAAAGGAGATAAAGAAACGTAACTAGTGACTCCTCCTGAAAGAATAGAGAGGAACGATTAAAAACTTTGTACCCATGTAATAATAAAAAGAAGAAACGGAAATCGAAGAGTAGAAAAGAGTCGATAAACATTCCGGAGGAGTCTGTTGGTAAAACGGAAAAACTAATGAAAAAGAACCCTTACATAATCGATCATTTTATTAAAAAATAAAAAATTAACTCAAGTCAAGTCAAGTCAGCGAGTCAGCACAGGCTGAGAAACGCTGGGGTACTTGGTGTCGTGTGGTCCGGAGGGACAAGTAGTGGTAGAGGGTCTCAAGTGAGTCTGAGTGCAGGTAGTTCAGGCACTACGGTAGGTCGGTAGAGTAGGAGACAGCAGGGGAAGGGGAGGACGGGGGTTAGGGAGGGTCGTAGTCTCAGAAAAGGTTACTCAGTTGAGAAGAGTACTCCACCGGTTTCATGACCTCAAAGTCGAAATCGTAGTAAGGAAGGTTTCTTTAGGGTCCCAACTAGAGGAAGTCTCACCTGACCGACCTAGAGGAACGTCAGGTTCCCTGAGAGTTCTCAGAAGAGGTTGTGGTGTCAAGTTTTCGTAGGTAAGAAGTCGNAAAGACTTACAACTCGAAATTCGGTTGAAAAAGTGAGAGGAGAAAGTGAAAGTAGTTCTCCGAAAAATCGAGGAGAAGTGAAAGACGGTATTCCCACCACAGTAGACGTATAGACTCCCATGACTATAAAGAGGGCCGTTAGAACTAAGGTCGAACACAAAGAAGGTCAGGTCGCAAAGAGTACTACATGAGACGTATATTCAATTTATTCGTCCCACTGTTATATGTCGGAACTGTATGAGGAAAAGGATAAACCTTGGTCAGACAACAAGGTACAGGTCTAGATTGACAACGAAGGACTGGACGTATGTCTAAAGAGTTCTCCGTCCAATCCACCAGACCATAAGGGTAGAGAAAGTCTTAAAAGGTGTCAAATAACACTAGGTGTGTCAGTTTCCGAAACTGTATCAGTTATTTCGTCTTTATCTACAAAAAGACCTTGAGAGAACGAAAAAGGTACTAGGTCGTCTACAACCGTTAAACTAGAGACCAAGGAGACGGAAAAGACTTAGGTCGAACTTGTAGTCCCTCAAGTGCCAAGTGCATAACGACTTCGGACCGAACCTCTTAAAACTCGTAATGAAATGATCGTACACTCTACTCACGTTAACACGCCATCAAACTCGTAAGAAACCGTAACGGAAAGAAACCCTGACCTTACTTTTGACTGGAAAAGGTCAGGACACCGGTGGCGACTCAAAAGGTTTAAACGACCGTATAACTCACGTCGTGAAAGTGTCGTAGTAGAAAGTCCTAAACTTTGTCGAGTTGACCTTAAGGTAGTGGAGGTGATCGAAACAAGCATCACTACGAAAGATTCCGGGTGAACTGAAGTGTAAGGTTCTATAGACCAAGATCTAATCACTAGTGTAGTAGTACTGATAGACCCAGCACTTCTAGAAAAAACATGTCAAGAAGGTACATAAGACCGGTGGAGAAGAATTATAGAAGACGAAGACAATCCAGGTCTGGTAAAGACAGGAAATGACTCGGGTAGAACTTTACAAAGGAACCATAGAGATTAAAAGAACTTCTCTAGAGATCAGAGAGGGTTAGACAACAAAAGGAGATAAAGAAACGTGACTAGTGACTTCTTCCGAAAGAATAGAGAAGAACGACGAGAAACCTTGAGACGTAAGTCTACGGATATAGAAAGGAAAAGAGGAAACGAAAAGCGAAGAGAACAGAAGTGTCGATAAGCATTCCGGAGCGGTCTGTCGGTAAAACGAAAAAACGTAAAGAAAAGGTACCCCTATCAGAACTAGGGACAGAGGACGTGTTACAGTGTTTGAAGTAAGGTATCAAGTAGTCCGGGAGATAGATAATCTAGATCCGGGAATTTAGATAAAGAGTGAGGGCGACATATTAGTATTCCCTAAACTAAATCCAGTATGGACTTACCAGATCGCCAAAAGACTTAATGTCAATTAAATGTTACACAATCAAAGTCCAAATGTCCTTCCATATATATTTATATATGTATAACAAAAAGTCTAAGAAAAGGTAATATACAAGAGTTATTGTTCTATGACTTATATCAAGGGACACGACATGTCATCCAGGAATAACAAATGAATAAAATACATGTCATCATACATGTACAATTAGAGTTTGAGGAATAAACACAGGGGAGGGGGTGGTGATGGATAAGGGAAACATTACTAAGACAAAGAGAAAACATTTGAACGAACAAAGTAAAAAGAATCTAAGGTATGTCTTCCCGATAGTCTACTATAAGCAGAAAGAGATACACCGAATGAATCAAACTATTAGAGTCAACACAGGTACAACGACGTTTACCGTAATAAAACAAGAGAAAATACGGACTTATCATCAGGTAATATACATGTACATACACATGTATATATATATATACATGTGGTGTAGAAGAAATATGTAAGTAGACGACTACCTGTAAATCCAACGAAGATACTGAACCGCTAACATTCATCGCGATGACACTTGTGTTTCCACGAAGTCAGTCAAGTCAGCGAGTCAGCACAGGCTCAGAAACGCTGGGGTACTTAGCGTCGTGCGGTCCGGAGGGACAAGTAGTGGTCGAGGGCCTCAAGTGAGTCTGAGTGCAGGTAGCTCAGTCACTACGGTAGGTCGGTAGAGTAGGAGACAGCAGGGGAAGAGGAGGACGGGGGTTAGGGAGGGTCGTAGTCTCAGAAAAGGTTACTCAGTTGAGAAGCGTACTCCACCGGTTTCATGACCTACGAAATCGTAGTAAGGAAGGTTTCTTTAGGGTCCCGACTAGAGGAAGTCTTACCTGACCAACCTAGAGGAACGTCAGGTTCCTTGAGAGTTCTCAGAAGAGGTTGTGGTGTCAAGTTTTCGTAGTTAAGAAACCACGAGTCGAAAGAAGTATCAGGTTGAGAGTGTAGGTATGTACTGGGGACCTTTTTGGTATCGGAACTGATCTGCCTGGAAACAACCGTTGCATTACAGAGACTTAAAGTTATACGATAGATCCAACCAGTATTGAAAGGAAGGTTTATTTCCACGAATATAGAAAAGTTTAATATATATCGAGACAAACCCATATACGGGTCCTCACCCTGACGACCTAGTATATCATTGTGACAAAAATCAAAAAAACTCCTTGTAGGTATCAAAAGGTGTTACCAACGTGGTCAAATGTAGGGGGGGTTGTCACATCCACAAAAAGAGGTGTGGGGAGGTCGTAAACAATGAACATTTGAACAATTACTACCGGTAGGACCACACTTTACTAAGAAGTAACATTAAAACTAAACGTAAAGAGATAATTAATCGTTATAACTCGTAGAAAAACATTTTAACTAATTTTTTTTTATCGTAAGTCTCTGACTTTTTTCCACTTTACTTGTCATAGAGTCCGTCCATCTCATCTGTCGATAGCGGTCAGGGAAGGATAGGACGGAGGGATATGACGTGTCGGATCTTTGGATTCTGACGTAAAGGATCTGGAAGAACATGGACCCACACAAAATTTAAGGGGTCATGCACACATTCTTCGAAAACAACTTAAACCTTGACTCAATTCACTGTCTCTTCACTTCGTTGTATACTACTGAATCCTTCAGTAGTGAGACCGACACCGAAGGGGAAGGGATCTAGAACCGATTCCACAGCACAAGAGTCTTGGTTATCAATCCTGTTGAAGGATAAAGGGGTGAAGAGATTACACCGTCTCTATTATCAAAAGAACCACTTTCGACACGGACTGAACGTAGTCAGGAGTAAGTTATTGGTCGAGGTTCATTCGTGCGTGTGCACGATTCAACGAAGTCCACACAGGTTAAGAAACACTGGGAGACCTGACATCGGGCGGTCCGAGGAGACAGGTACCCTAAGAGGTTTGTTCTCATGACCTCTTCCCAACGACACAGGAGGAGGTCACCTAGAATGGGTTGGTCCCTAGCTTGAGGACAGAGAATTCAGAGGACGTAACCTCCCGCCCAAGAAATGGGAATCGCGGTGGACCCTTCGGGTCCGAATTCATACACTCAGAATAAACGTCATCCGAGACACTTCATATGACCAGGTCGGGACTCGACTACCGGGTTCGTCCCGACGAGAACTTACAATTCACGTGTCATCTATGTCGTAAAGAAGAACAGGGAGTAGTAACCCCGGGGAACAGGACGTAAACACTTTAAGGGAGTCCAATACTTAGATTGGATATCCCGAATAGTAGGAGATATTTTCGGCTTCACGATCCTTGAAAGAAAGGGTGTAAGGAACGTCGGTCTTTTAGTCATATGCCTGGTCCGAGACGGTCAGACCGTGTGGTCGGAGTTTCTATCGATCTTTTTTACCAAAGTCCTTCTAGTGAACGACCTTTTCGTCACCGGCGTCCCCATCACTCGTCAGATTGTGAGTTACGACCAACTTAGTAGTTGTGTCCGAAGTGTAGGTCGTAAGACGTCGGTACCGCGAGCACAGGAACAGTGGTCTGGTTAAGACATTGAACTGAAATCGAGAAAGAGCAACACACTGGGTCTTACACTCAGAAGAGAAGTCAAGAGGGTGACTAAGACACTCGTGGAATTATAGGAAAATTACTTAAAGAAAGACGGATTTTGTAAGTCTTGATCAAAAACAACGAACTTTAATTCTTAGAACTACCTCCCTGAAGGGACCATCAGATCACCAATTCTGAGACACGAAGGTGACACCCCCGTTTCCAAGGTAGGGACCAGTCCCTTGATTGTAGGGTGTAGGGTTCACCGACTTTTCTTTTTCTTAGAACTACCTATGTTTCTTTCTTTTTTGTAGGATAGTGAATCCATCCCAAAAACGGTCGTTCTAAACTTTGAATTCCTTGTGTGAAAAGTAATGACTTCATACCGGTTGACTATCGTACCTAGGTAGATACGATAACATGCAGAATGAATATAATCAATCCCAAGAAACCTATGTAGATATATAGACATATTGTTTAACAATTAATATATATACACACACACACCCACATTGTTTAACCGAGTACGTTAATACCTCCGACTCTTCAGGGTATTAGACGACAGACGTTCGACGTCTGCGTCCTTTTGACTACTACCACTACGTTAAGTCAGACTCAGGTTTCCGGACTCTTGGTCCCCTTGGTTACCAAATTTAGAGTCGGACTCGTTGTCTCTTCTGTTCTACTCTACAGAATCAACTTGGTTCATGTTTCGTTTTTCCCTCCTTAAGGAGGAAGAAGTTTAAAAACAAGATAAGTCCAGAAGTTGTCCAACCTACTACAGATGGGTGTAACCCCTCCCGTTCGATGAAACGACTCAGGTGACTAAGTTCACGATTAGAGTAGGTCTTTTAGAATAGGTGAATAGGTCTATATTATAAATTAGACCCGTGAAGTATCGGTCAGTTTAACCGTGTATTTTAACTGGTACTATATGATGTAGTTACTCCTAAGAAAACCAAAATTTTTTTTGAGTTAAGTTTGGTATAATCCGTGTTACCCTTTTTATAAACCCCGAGTACGTTTAGACAACTAAACTTCACTTAATCCTTATGTCCAGCCTCTTCCGTTACCGTTGGGTGCGGCCGTGAGAACGGACCTTTTAGGGTACCTACCTCCTCGGACCATCCGACGTCAGGTACCCCAGCGATTCTCAGCCTGTGCTGACTCATTGAAGTGAAAGTGAAAAGTGAAAGTACGTCACCTCTTCCTTTACCGTTGGGTGCAATCACAAGAACGGACCTCTTAGGGTCCCTGCCCCCTCGGACCACCGACGGCAGACACCCCAGCGTGTCTCAGCCTGTGCTGACTTCGCTGAATCGTCGTCGTCCTTATGTCCACCGCACGTCCCGAGAAAGGGATAAAACAGAGACGAAAATCCCGAAAACAAACAAAATGAAACCAAAATAGAAAACGTGTAACCAAGGTAAAAAAGGAGTAACCTTTGACCGAAAGAGATGTATCGCTCTTTACACTAGTCGCCCAGGATTAAAAAAGTCACATGTTGAAGGTGGAACCTCTTCTTGTTTACGATAGTTAAGTTCGGACTTCTTAGGACCTCTTCCTCCAATCAACCGAACTGATCTTACTTCACGGGAGGAGTCTGGTTAAACGACACCGGTCCTCCCTACATCAAGCCATTTATATACCAGAAAGGGTACTACAGAGGGTACTTACCACTCTTCCCTCCTCAAGCAAAGGTTTTCTTCCCTCTTCACGATCTACACGTTATGGTGTCGATAAAGAATTCCATATGGACCACTAGTTTGTGTGTATATGCCTTCCGTGTGTGTGCACGAGAAAGAAGAGTGTGTATGAAAGGGGGTTTAAGGGATATATTATGTTACGTTAATTCGGTATATGTTGAAGTTTTCGTAGGTGTAAGTTTTAATGTAGACTGACAACGTAGGTAGAGGCTCATGTCTTAGAAATCCACTACAGATTAGAGTTAGAACCTGACGTTCCTCTAGGTTGGTCAGGTAAGACTTCCTCTAGTCGGGACCCTAAAGAAACCTCCCTTACTACGATTTCGACTTTGAGGTCATGAAACCGGTGGAGTACGCTTCTCAACTGAGTAACCTTTTCTGAGACTACGACCCTCCCTAACCCCCGTCCTCCTCTTCCCCTGCTGTCTCCTACTCTACCGACCTACCGTAGTGACTGAGCTACCTACACTCAGACTCACTTGAGACCCTCAACCACTACCTGTCCCTCCGGACCACACGACACTAAGTACCCCAGCGTTCCTCAGCCTGTGTTGACTCGCTGACTTGACTTGACTTAGAGTTAGTCTAAGTCTAGAATGTTAAACACCGATTGTACTATACAAATTAATATTCGTTATGTAACATATATGTTGTCATGTCCTTTTTACCCCAATGGAACACCCGTCTTAATAAACAACAACAACAAATCATCAATTCAACACACGTTGAGAATCGGGTGGTCCGAGGAGACAGGTACCCTAAAGGGTCCGTTCTTATAACCTCACCCAACGGTAAGGGAAGGGGTCCTCTAGAAGGGTTGGGTCCCTGGTTTGAACCCAGAGAACGTAACGTCTACGTAACAAATGGTGACTCGGTGGTCCTTTCGGACCCTACTTAATGTCAGAAGTTTTTGAGTATGCGACTTCTGGATTCAGAGACCTGAAGTCCTACACTGATAAACCTCTATCCCAGATTTCTCCATTAATTCAATTTCTCCAATAATCTCCGTCCGAGATTAATTTATTCTGACCACCCGAATGTTCTTCTCCTTTAAACCGGTATTTGTGCATGTCACACTTTTATGTCCCTCTTCTGTCAGTTGATAATCGGTTGCTCTCTTCGAACCTTTTTTTGTTATAACAGTCGTGGAACTAGAACCTTAAGATCGGAGGTCTTGATACTCCTTTATTGAAAGAGAACAAATTCGGTAGGTCAGTCACCATGAAACAGTACCATAAGGATCGTTTCATCATCTCTGTAGTCAATTTAGAGAGTAAAATTTTTCCCCCTTCAATTCCATGTTGTATGTCTATATAAGGTTCGGGACTATCTTATACCATTCCTTCCGGATGTACAAAGTATAAGTAAGTAAGTAATTGAGTAAAAGGACTATCCCCGTGGTGTAAATATGAAGATCTTATGGGAAGTGTACTGTCAAATATACTTACCACGGAGGTCGTCCACCCGTGACTCGTTGGACACGTCGAGACACATCTCGAGCCAAGGAAGGTCATTCATTTAGGGAAACAATTTCTTAGACCCCTAGGGTCCAATATTGGTGGTTCACTAAAAGGAACAGGTTCTAGGAAGTCTCTGTGAGGAACTCTCTCCTTTGTCTCTCTTAAGGAGAGGTCCCTCGACAAGGTTAAATCACAGTGAGCAACATGACCACTTTATAAATCCTGACCTCTAACGGAATCCCCAACGTATTATCTAGGGACAATACAAAACAAAAACAAAGAACCGTTATGTTAAAGGGATTCGCAATTTAATCAACCAACGGTAAATTGAAGTAAATCCCCTTTAGGATAATAACAGTTGCCAAAACTAACAGGTAACGAGGTATTGTTTGCGAGGATTTTGAGCCACTTAATTTGGTTGGTGGTGTCGATAAATAGAGAGTGTTAAGAAACTCAACTGACACGAGTCGATCTGTCGAGAAGAAACGAAACACCCTAATCGATCCCAAAGTCACTAGGGTCCAAGTTTACCCGTCTTTGTAAACTTCTACGAGGGAGTAGACTGACCGTCAACCGGCCCTCGAGTTGTAGACCCTGACAACCGGTCTCAAGAAGTCAGTAGGAAGTGTACCGAAGAGGTGTTAGAACTCCAAGAATTTCGCACAGTCGACCCAAGGCTCTCCTTCTCAAGGTTCATGTCCTTCATCTACCATGTCTAGAGAATTGGGGACGGAGTTTTCAAGTTGCAGTTAGGGGAGTGTAAGAGAGTCAGTTTCTTTTAACGTCCCGGTCCGATCTAAGGTTCCCTCTCCTTTATTCTAAATCTAGAGTTACCCTTGTGACTGTTTCTTAAATGTCGGCAGAAATAAAGTGGTGTCGTTGGCTACGACATTTTATGTTAGACTTTTGGGAACTAGTTTTGAAACGATTCCTCTCGGTCCTAGAGTATGGTCAAATGGACCCAAGACGGTGAGTGGTCGATCTTAGTGCATTAGAGAGAGACAGAAACTTGACTACTCATTCACATATATGTTTCCCGAAGGGTCCACCACGTCACCATTTCTTAGGTGGACGGTTACGTCCTTTACGTCCTCTAAGACCAAGCTAGGGACCCAACCCTTCTAGGGGACGTCATCCTTTACCGTTGGGAGAGGTCATAAGAACGGACTTTTTAAGGTACCTGTCTCCTCGGACCGCCCGACGACAGGTTTCACAGCGTTTCTTAACCTGTACTGACTCACTGATTGTGTGTGTGTGTGTGTGTGTGTGTCTCAACTGAATGTTACGACACGATTAAAGACGACTTGTCGTTTTACTGAGTCAACATGTGTATAGATATAAGAAAAGATACTACTAAATAGGATCCTATAACTTATATCAAGGACACGATATGTCATCCTGGTACAACGAATAGGTAGGATATTCATTATCAAATGTTGACACTTAGGGTTTGAGGGTCAGGTAGGGAAGGGGGGAAGGGGAGGGGAAACCGTTGGTATTTAGACGGGTGTAACAGACATTCAAACAAAAGATCTATCTAAGGAAGTGTGGTGAACTCTACGGCGTAGACTATCATAAACAGAAAGAGAAAGGCTGAACGAAGTGAATGATACTATTAGAGATCGACATAGGCACAACGACGTTCACCGTAATAAAACAAGAAAACACCGACTCATCATAAGGTGACATATATACATGGTACAGAAGAAATAGGTAAGTACACAACTACCTGTGAATCAAACAAAGGTACAGAACCGACAACACTTATCACGACGATACTTGTGTCCCCACGGACGTAGAAAAACTTAATATTAAAAGAGGTTCACATACGAGTCCTCGCCTTAACGACCTAGTGTACCATTAAGATAAAAATCGAAAAATTCCTCGACGGTATGACAAGAGGTATGATCGACATGGTTGAATGTAAGGGTGGTTCTGTCTTCCTTCCAAGGAGAAAAAGGTATGGGAGAGGTCGTAAACAACGAACATCTGAAAAATCACTACTGGTCAGACTGACCACACTCCACCATGGAATGACGTCGAAACTAAACGGAAATAAATTATTAATCTCTACGACTCGTAGAAAAGTACACGGATAAACGGTAGACATACAGAAGAGACCTCTTTACAGACGAATCCAGAAGACATGTACTAGAAATTTACTTTATTCGTAGTATTAATCGAAATACTAGGTCTTTCGGAAGAAAAACATCGATTCTTTCTGATTTAACAAAAGGAAATAAAAAGTGAAATCTTTGTTAAAATACACGTTTATTAGATATTACATAATGGGTATACATGTTAAGTTTTTGTTACTGATCAAAAATTTTTAATTTTTTTTTAAATTTATCCAGGACCTCAGGACCCTCTTATTTCGAATAAGATGATCCTCAGAATTGATTCTTAATTCATAAGGGTCCTAAAGGACACACCAGGTCACCGATTCTGATACGAGGGTTACCTCCCCCGGACCCAAACTAGGGACCAGTCCCTTGATCTAGGGTGTACGACATTGATTCTGAGTTACGTGGGTTTATTTTATTTACTTTGTATAAAAAATTTTTTCTTAATTCATAAAGGGTTTCACCTTTAATATATCACGATAAAGTCCTTGTCTGATAAGTTGACTAGGGGTTATAAGTGTTTACGGATGGTATTATAAGTATGAGTTCGGTCTAGTTTTGTCAGGTTGTATTAATCCGGAGTTATATAGTTTGGTAATACAAGAAGATTCTACGATTATTTGGTTTTAACTTTTATGATTTTAGTTTTCTTCTCTATGACGGACTCCCATCAATAGTATATCTAACGATCAAGGAATAAATAGGAAAGATCTTGTAATTCCCTTATAAAATGACGTTTCTTTTAAAATAAAATATATAATGAACAGTACTTAAACAGTAATTAATGATGTGTTTATCGTTGGTGGGAGAAGGTTGTTGTACTCTCTACTGCGATGTGTACCTGTAGTGGTACACCAGTTATAGCTTTAGTCTAACTAATATAAGAAACGTCGACTACTACCTCTTCGAGATATGTCAGTCGTTGTTGCTCTAACCCTTGACTGACACCGAGTCTAATACTTGAGGAGTAACGGTTTAAGTCTGAATTTAACTTCTTTCATCCTTTTTGTGATCTGGTAAGTCCATACTGGATTTACTTTAGGGAATGCTAATATGTCACCTTCACTCTTTATCTAAGTTCCTTAATCTAGACTATCCGCCTCACGGACTTCTTGATACCTACCTCCAAATATTGTAACATGTCCTCCGACACTAGTTTTAGTAGGGGTTCTTTTTCTTTACGTTTTTCCGTTTTACCAACAGACTCCTCCGGTATGTTTATCGACTCTTTTCTTCTTTTCACTTTCCGTTTCCTCTTTTCCTTTCTATATTCGTAGACTTACGTCTCAAGGTTTCTTATCGTTCCACTCTATTCTTTCGGAATGATTCACTAGTTACGTTTCTTTGTCTCCTTTAGTTACCTACCCCTTTCTGATCTCTCAAGAAGTTCTTTTAATCTGTATGGTTCCCTTGTAAAGTACGCTTCTACCCGTGTTATTTTCTGTCTTTGTCATACCTGGATTATCTTCGTCTTCTATAATTCTTCTCCACCGTTCTTATGTGTCTCACTCACTCACTCACTTCAGTGAGTCAGCACAGACTGAGAAACACTGGGGTACCTGCCATCGGATGGTCCGAGGAGACAGGTATCCTAAAAGGTCCGTTCTCATGACCTCACCCAACGGTAAAGGAAGAGGTCCTCTAGAAGGGTTGGGTCCCTAGCTTGGGTCCAGAGGGTGTAAAATCCGTCTGCGAAATGGTAGACGCGGTGGTCCCTTCTCTTATGTGTCTTCTTGCTATGTTTTTTCTAGAATTACCGGGTCTATTGGTGCTACCACTCTAGTAGTGAGTGGACCTCAGTCTGTAGGAGATCACACTTCAGTTCACCCGGAATCCTTCGTAGTGATACTTGTTTCGATCACCTCCACTACCTTAAGGCCAACTCGATAAAGTTTAGGACTTTCTACTACGACACTTTCACGACGTGAGTTATGCGGTCGTGTAAACCTTTTGAGGTCGTCACCGGTGTCCTGACCTTTTCCAGTCAAAAGTAAGGTCAGAGTTTCTTTCCGTTACGGTTTCTTACGAGTTTGATAAGGTGTTAACCTGAGTAGAGTATGTGATCGTTTCATTACGGGTTTTAAATGGTTCGGTCCGAAGTTGTCATACACTTGGTACTTGAAGGTCTATAAGTTCGACCTAAATCTTTTCCGTCTCCTTGACCTATAGTTTAACCGTTGTAGACAACCTAGTATCTTTTTCGTTCTCTTAAGGGTTTTTTACAGACGAAGTAACTGATACCATTTCGGAAACTGACACACCTAGTGTTATTTGACACCTGTTAAGACTTTCTCTACCCTTATGGTCTGGTAGAATGGACGGAGAACTCTTTAGACATACGTCCAGTCCTTCGTTGTCAATCTTGGTCTGTACCTTTTTCTCTGACCAAGGTTTAACCCTTTCCTCATGTAGTTCCGACATATAACAGTGGGACGAATAAATTGAACATACGTCTCATGTAGTACACTTTACGACGCGACCTTCTTCGTGTTCGACCTTAGTTCTAACGGTCCTCTTTACAGCTATTGGAGTTTATACGTCTACTGTAGGGGAATACCGTCTTTCACTTCTCCTTGATTTCTCGAAGAATTACTTTCACTTTCTCCTCTCACTTTTTCAACCGAATTTTGAGTTATAAGTCTTTTGATTCTAGTACCGTAACCCAGGGTAGTGAAGTTCCGTTTATCTACCCTTTGTTACCTTTGTTACTGTCTGAAATAAAAACCCTAAGGTTTTAGTGACGACTACCACTGCCGTCAGTACTTTAATTTTCTACAAAGGAGAAACTTCTTTTCGATACTGGTTGGATCTGTCGTATAATTTTTCGTCTCTGTAATGAAACGGTTGTTTCCAAGTAGATTAGTTTCGATACCAAAAAGGTCATCAGTACATACCTACACTCTCAACCTGGTATTTCTTTCGACTCGCGGTTTCTTAACTACCAAAACTTGACACCACAACCTCTTCTGAGAACTCTCAGGGAACCTGACGTTCCTCTAGGTTGGTCAGGTAGAATTTTCTCTTGTCAGGACCCACAAGTAACGTTCCTGACTACAACATCTACTTCGAGGTTATGAAACCGGTGGACTACGTTTCTTGACTGAGTAACTTTTTCTGGGACTACGACCCTGTCTAACTTCCGTCCTCTTCTCCTACTGTCTCCTACTCTACTAACCTACCGTAGTGACTGAGTTACCTGTACCCAAACCCACTTGAGGCCCTCAACCACTACCTGCCCCTCCGGACCACACGACGTCAGGTACCCCAGCGTTTCTCAACCTGACTCGCTGATTTGACCCGACTTGATGTATTTACGACAGATGGCGGCAACTGGTTTACCGTACCGGTAAAACACAGGTGTCAAGTGAAGACATAAACGTTTGCATTAACAGTACTTAATATCTTCACACAGAGAGTCGCTTCCAAATTATAACTCTACGTAGGTATGATGGACGACAGGGTGTCTACTGCTACATCCTTTCTTCATGAAGGTAGGTAAAGACTCACTAGAATACACTTTTTTAGTTATTACATCTTCAAGATGCAGAGGTATCCTCTAAAGGTCTAAGTTAATTTCTTTACCAAAGTTCGTCATTCTCAAAATTCTTGGTAAAAGGTACAGTTGTATGACAACATTTAAGACATGGTAAAACAGAAGGTCGATGAAAGGAAGTGGACTTTCTTCCCGGGTCTATTCTACCTACGAAACGAGCTGACGAAATTACAAGACTTGAAATGCATCAAAAAATAAAAAGAAGTTGAACAAGTAATATTTAAATCGAACCGTAAAGACAAACCAGAGAAGTTGAGACAAGTAACGTAGTCACCAAAATAAGATATCGAGAGAGACAATAAACTGTCACTCTCGATACCTTATACAAAAAGTTTAAGTTCACTTAATGACGACACTCAAAATATATCAACGATAGACCTTACGAAATCAGACTAGAACGATCCTAAAGTATGAAAAACTTCAAAAATACTGTGAACCAAAATGTCTTAGACTTGTGGAAACCTTTGTTTGTATTACGACACCGGACCCGTTTGTCCCGACTTGTCTTTATTGTGAAGAGCGGACAACTTGAACGTTCCCCTGCACGTCCGAATTCTATTTCACTGCCTCGGGACCGTGTCTTTCACGAAGAGGTTCTATCTGATTTAAAGTTCAAGTAAATCGACTGTACTTTAGACACCTTAAGTCCATTTATCCATCCACTACGAGAGAAACCACCATATATACGATTTTACCCTTGTTATGTCTCTTCTAATCGCACCGAAGTCACTACGAGTTACTGCTGTGTTTTTAAGTACTTCACAAGGTATAATTTTTTTTTTCACTCTTTGTAACGTAATCAGTCTTGTCAGATTTACAAGACGTTGTCTTACCAGGAATAAAGAAATGAATGAAGCTGTATAAATTCGTTTACTAGATTTACTCTTTTATGATATTTCGGAGGAGGTCTTTATTAAATATTTTTAGAAAAATTGAGTGGAACTGAATACGAACTAAAAAAAGGGGAATTTGTGTGTTCGTGTCTCAGAGGATATTCTTTCCTAATAATCCGAATTAAACGAACTCCTGTGACTTTACAATTATCTCGAAGGGTCCACCGTAATCACCATTTCTTGGGTCGACGGTTGCGTTCTCTCCATTCTCTGTACCCAAGTCAGGAACCCAATCCATCTAGGGGACCTCTTCATGTACCATTGGGTGAGGTCATAAGAACGGACCTCTTAGGATACCTGTCTCCTCGGACCGACCGATGTCAGGCATCCCAACGTTTCTCAACCTGTACTGACTTCGTTGAATCGTACGCACGGGAGTGACTCTATAACTATTTGAAACTTAAGGATTTATAGAAGATGATATAAGGTAAAACGTACATTGAACGCAGGATAGTCAGATCATTTTCAGAAACAACAAAGTAAAATCAAAAACTAAGAAGTTGGTGTTCGAATTTCTTGTACCAAGTGAATTTCTTGTACTTTGCATCTTATCTACCTTAGGTAAAAACGAATATTTATTAGACTATCTTTTACTCCTGTCTCGATAGAAAGTTCCATATTAGTTCTGTCTTGAAGTTCCTTAGGAGCTCGTTATCATTGAACGGTTCTTCTAAGTTCTGTGAAAGTAATTGAGAGTTATAAGAAGTAAGAAATCAGGGTAAGTTAACATACATATGTAATAAAAGGTCTAATAACAGTATCTGACTCCACTCTCCCTTTATAAACAAAAGTTATATCAGGTTGTTGAAACCATCGATCCGAGGTTCTACCATAGGTTATTAGGAGAGGAAAACTATAAATAAATAAACAATAAAATTTTTACAATGTTGGTTTTCAATAATTTGTGGGGTTCACAGGTAGTTAGCTATATACCTATTTTATATCATTAAGATATGTTGTCTTATTAAAAAGTCTTTTTTTTAAAGGGTCAAAATAACTCTCGTCTAACTGTACATTATGACACGTTCGAGTTCCCGATATTGAGCTATTAAACAATACGGATATATAACGTTCCAGAAGGGAATATCGAGTCAACCATTTCTTAGACGGACGTTACGTCCTTTGGGCCCAAGCTAAGGACTCAACACTTCTAGGGGACCTCTTCCTTTACCGTTAGGTGAGATCATAAGAACGGACCTCTTAGGGTGTCCGTCTCCTCGGACCATCCGATGTCAGGTACCCCAATGTTCTCAACCTGTATTGAATCGTTGATTTGGTGGTGGTATACAACGTTTTACTAACGGTGTTATTAAAACAATTATTAAATCAATTGTGGAGAATTCTTCTCCACCGTTCTTATGTGTCTCCTTGACATGTTTTTTCTAGAAGTGCTGGTTCTATTAGTGTTACCATACTAGTGAGTGGATCTCGGTCTGTAGGACCTTACACTTCAGTTCACCCGGAATCTTTCGTTGTGATACTTGTTTCGATCACCTCCACTACCTTAAGGTCAACTCGATAAAGTTTAGGACTTTCTACTACGACACTTTCACGACGTGAGTTGTTCGGTCGTTTAAACCTTTTGAGGTCGTCACCGGTGTCCTGACCCTTTACAGTCAAAAGTAAGATTAGGGTTTCTTTCCGTTACGGTTTCTTACGAGTTTGATGGCGTGTTAACGTGAGTCGAGTGTGCGATCATTTCATTACAAGTTTTAAGAGGTTCGGTCCGAAGTCGTTATGCACTTGGTACTTGAAGGTCTATAAGTTCGACCAATATCTTTTCCGTCTCCTTGGTCTCTAGTTTAACGGTTGTAGACGACCTAGTAGCTTTTTCGTTCTCTTAAGGTCTTTTTATAGATAAAGACGAAATAACTTATACGGTTTCGGAAACTGATACACCTAGTGTTATTTGACCTTTTAAGAATTACTCTACCCTTATGGTCTGGTGGACTGGACGGAGAACTCTTTGGACATACGTCCAGTCCTTCGTTGTCAATCTAGACCTGTACCTTGTTGTCTGACCAAGGTTTATCCTTTTCCTCACGCAGTTCCGACATATAACAGTGGGACGAATAAATTGAACATACGTCTCATGTAGTACTCTTTGTGACCTGACCTTCTTCGTGTTCTACCTTAGTTCTAACGGCCCTCTTTATAGTTATGGGAGTCTATACGTCTACTGTGGTGGGAATACCGTCTTTCACTTCTCCTCGATTTTTCGGAGAACTACTTTCACTTTCTCCTCTCACTTTTTCAACCGAATTTCGAGTTGTAAGTCTTTTGTTTCTAGTACCGTAGACCAGGGTAGTGAAGTACCCTTTATCTACCCCTTTGTCACCTTTGTCACAGTCTGAAATAAAAAAACCCGAGGTTTTAGTGACGTCTACCACTGACGTCGGTACTTTAATTTTCTACGAATGAGGAACCTTGTTTTCAATACTGGTTGGATCTGTCGTATGACTTTCCGTCTCTGTAATGAAACGGATGTTTCCAGATAGATCAGTTCCAATACCAAAAAGGTCACCAGTGCATACCTACACTCTCAACCTGACACTTCTTTCGACTCACGTCTTCTTACCTACGAAAACTTGACACCACAACCTCTTCTGAGAACTCTCAGGGAACCTGACGTTCCTCTAGGTTGGTCAGGTCAGACTTCCTCTAGTCGGGACCCTAAAGAAACCTTCCTTACTACGAGTTCGACTTTGAGGTCATGAAACCGGTGGAGTACGCTTCTCAACTGAGTAACCTTTTCTGAGACTACGACCCTCCGTAACCCCCGTCCTCTTCTTCCCCTACTGTCTCCTACTCTACCGACCTACCGTAGTGCCTGAGCTACCTGTACTTAGACTCACTTGAGGCCCTCAACCACTACCTGTCCCTCCGGACCGCACGACGCTAAGTACCCCAGTGTCTAAGTCTGTGTTGACTCACTGACTTGTCTTGACTTTGATGTATTAAGTAAAGACACGTACATACCCTCCACCCTTATAAATTCTAAATGAGAGTTATTGAAAGGACCGGAACACTATAAGTAAGAGGACACAAAAAGGGGAGGTGTAAATTAGTTCTGACTGAACACTCTAGAAATCTTAAGAGGGCTTCACCAGTATACTTGGATCACTCACATCCAGTATCTCATCCGGAAGACGAAATCAGAGAACCCATTGAACGAAAAACCTTATTCAGTGATAAAATACTTCTAAGATTCATTGAGACCCTCTATGAGTGTACCTTTCCTTGACTCCGGAGGATGGTTCTCGACTGTGGTTGAAAGGGTGAACCTTCGTCTAGGGTATTGGGGTCAATTCGAAAGTCTACTGATGTTGAGATCAACTGTAGAATTGACGTTAGAGTACTTTCTAAGACTTGAAGGGACGGTTTTAGAGGACGTAAGGACTGGGTGTCCTTGATACTCTACATTATCAAATAACAACAAAATACGGTGATTTAAAACCCCATTAAAAAGTATATCGTTATCTATTACTTAATTAGAGGTAAAAGTTCTTATTACTGTCTTTGGGAGTCCTTTCGTTCCTGGAGTCCGGCTATTGGTATTCCTTGACTTGACCGTTGTAAGTCACTTGAAGTCTACTCTAATATAGGGAAAACCTGTGGAACTAACATAGGGTGAAGTTGTGACACTCTATGACTCGTGTACTGAGTCGATTGGACATGGGTATGAGGAATGAGCACCCTTGACACTCTATTATTTAGACACAACAAGATTTTTTTCTTTTCATTACCATTAGTCCCCTCGGATCGGCATTACACCAGACATTGTCATATTGTTTTAACGGCAGAGGTTTAAATAGGGGTTTCTACATATTTTGTTGTCATGTAAATAAAACATTCATTGAAACCCTTTTTTATAGGATAAATCAGGGGTCTTGATAAGGTTCTTCCGTAACGATCAAACTCCCCTTGATAAATCGTCTATAATACCTTTTACAGTGTCCTTTCTCCAGACTGTTCGAACCCTTCATGATCCACTTCGTTTCAACTTGTCTGAAGAGACAAACTATGTCCCGAAGAATCTCGGAGTACTACGACTGTACGTGACACTAAGAAGTTCCCTCCTAATGTTATGCTTTGTGAAGGAAATGAATTAATTGGTTCTTTGGGGAAAAACCCCTTAGTAGATTACTCTGATTTTAAGTACCTTATATGAACCCTGTGACCGGTTTCCCTTTACTGGGTATGACATATTAGGGGGATAATAGTTATAACAGAAAGTCTTGGAAGACTCTATTGACACACACACAGACGAAGTTCATATATCTTGTTTATCTTCAAATTTAAAAAAGAACATTTTAGATATGATCTTTTATTAGACTTTTTTTTACGTATATTTTGGTTTAGTGAAACGACATCTTAACTTTGATTGTGTTGTAACATTTAATTATCATGAAGTTAAACGTTTCTTTCGAAATTTAAAATATTTTGACGTTTTGTACCGTTATCTTTTTACTTTAGTATCTTGAGAGTTTCTTTTACCTCTATAATACTTGTCGGACCCGAAGACACCACCGAGTCTCCCATTTCTTAAACGGACGTTACCCCTCCGGACCCAAGTCAGAGACCCAACCCTTCTAGGGAACCTCTTCTCTTACCGATGGGTGAGGTCATAAGAACGTACCTCTTAAGGTACCTGTCTCCTTAGACATTTTACAGAAAACAACCCGTTTCTGTCGGAGAAGTTATTTACCACGACCCTTTTGACCTGTCGAAGTACATTTTCTTACTTTAGTCTTATGAAGGATTGTGGTATGTTTTTATATTCGATTTTTACCTAATTTCTGGATTTGCATTCTGGTCTTTGATATTTTGAGAATCTCCTATTGTGTCCGTCTTGTGGGTTACTGTATTTAGTTTCGCTCTAGGAGACACTGGGTGGAGGATCTCATTACCTTTATTTTTGTTTTCATTTGTTCACCCTGGACTAATTTGAATTTTCGAAAACGTGTCGTTTGCTTTGATATTCGTTCTACTTTTCTGTCAGGAGTCTTACCCTCTATTATTATCGTTTACTTTGTTGACTGTTTCCTAATTAAAGGTTATATATGTTCGTCGAGTATGTTGAGTTATGGTCTTTTTGTTGGGTCAGTTTTTCACCCCTTTTCTGGATTTGTCTGTAAAGAGGTTTCTTCTGTATGTCAACCAATTGTTTGTGTACTTTTCTACGAGTTACAGAAAGTAATCATTTTTTACGTTTAGTTTAATGTTACTCTATAGTGGAGTATGGTTAGTCTTACCGGGAGTAGTTTATCAGATGTTTGTTATTTACGACCTCTCCTATATCTCTTTTCCCTTGGGAGAACGTCACAACCACCCTTACATTTACCTATGTCGGTGATACCTTCTACCATACCTCTAAGGAATTTTAGATCTTTATTTTGGTGGTATACTGGGTCGTTAGGATAAGGATGAGTATATGGGACTCCTTTGGTTTAACTTTCTCTGTGTACATAGGGTAACAAGTAACGTCGTGATAAACGTTATCGATCTTGTACCTGTACTGACTTCGCTGAATCGTCGTCGTCGTTGTCGTCTTGTACCTTCGTTGGATCTACAGGTAACTGTCTACTTACCTATTTCTTCAACACCATGTATATGTGTTACATTGTTATGAGCCGGTATTTTTCCTTGTGTAAACTCAGTCAAGATTACTCAACCTACTTCGTCTCTTCCGTTACCGCGGGGTGAGGTCATGAAAACGGACCTTTTAGGGTACCTACCTCCTCGGACCATCCGACGTACGTCAGGTACCCCAACGATTCTCAGCCCGTGCTGACTCGTTGAAGTGAAAACGAAAAGTGAAAGTACGTAACCTCTTCCTTTACCGTTGGGTGAGGTCATAAGAACGGACCTCTTAGGGTCTCTGTCTCCTCGGATCACCCGACGGCAGATACCCCAGCGTGTCTCAGCCTGTACTGACTTCACTGAATCGTCGTCGTCGTCGTCTGGGATAATATGTCTCACTTCACTCAGTCTTTCTCTTTCTATTTCTAGTAAAAGATTACGTATATATGTCTTAGATCTTTTTACCATGACTTTTTACATAAATGTCCCGTTGTTACCTCTTTGTCTGTATCTCCCTTCCTCTCCCTTCTCTACATGCCTTTCTCATTGTACCTTTGAATGTAGTGGTATACATTTTATCTATCAGTTGTCCTTAAACGACGTACCGAGTCCTTTGAGTTTGTCCCCGAGACATAGTTGGATCTCCCCACCCTACCCCTCCCTCTAGCCTTCCTCCAAGTTTTCCCTCCCCTATATACATATGGATACCGACTAAGTACAACTCCAAACTGTCTTTTGTCGTGTTAAGTATTTCGTTAATAGGAAGTTATTATTTATTTATTTAAAATTTTTACAGAAAACGGGTAAAAAGACTAACCAACGAAAAGCAAAGTAAGAGACAACTCTTCGGTAAGTAAAATTTCACCGATTTAAGTAGTCAGAAGAAGAATTGCGATACGTAAATAAATGTAGAAACCCTTTAAGAAGAATCGGTTTCAAGAATTTCTGTAAAACAATATAAAAGAAGGTTTCCAAACCCGAAAAACGGGATAAACAAAGCCAAGAAACATATAGACCTGAAATTAAATTTTTACGAAAATAAAATAAACAAACCGACGTCGTCCAAAATCACCACTGTACATCTTAGAAATCAACGTCAAACACTTAACAATCAACGTCGTACATCCTACATCAAGAGACTGGTCTCTACCTGGGACTCAGGGGACGTTACTCTCGTACCTCAGAATCGGTCACCTGGTACTACCTTCGAACTTTTTTACAAAAATTATAAAAGTGATAAAGATCATCATTCGAGGATTGTCAGGAACTTCCAGGAACGGTGAATTATAAGTGTGGGAACTCATCTAAGGAGGGAGTTACTTAGTCCCAACCAAAGATACTGCCATCATCACTACTACACACTGAAACTCTGATCTAATATTTTCCGTAACACCGAAGTTGGAGTCATGGAACCCTACAAACAAGACCCCATTTAGTCGGTGATCCAACACACTTGAGTTAGTCGGGACACTTCTTTAGGTGTTCCTTTCCTTACCTCCGGAGGACGATTGTCGTACATGGTTCAACGGTTGTTCTACTCACTCTGTGAATTTCACTCAGGAGATCGGGGTCAGTTAGGAAGTCTACTGACGTCGGAGTAATCTCTAAGGCTCCTGGTAAGTTGTTTCGACGAAAATTTTAATTTACATTCTCTATTATTTACAAACGACGATTTTGACTTAGTCATTCAAAACCCCGTTAGTGAATATATCGTTATCCAGTAATTATGTGATAAATTTATATAATAAAGAGATATTCATGATGAAAGCGACGTACGGTTTTTTTAAACTGGACATTATAAAATCAAAGTTGGTAAAAGAAATTAAATGAAAAATTTAATTTCACATCAACTAAATGTCACCATACTAGATAAAAGATCAAAGGTACTACTAAAGAAGGAACTGGTAGTTAGTAAACTTTGATGCAAAAAATTTAAAGGTCTAAAAAATTAACTAGACAAACCATAAAAAGAATGTATAAAATAGTAAGACCATTTTATGTGTATTACACTTTAAACGGTATACTTCGTTAAAATTTATATACTAAGTCACAATAACCAATATAAGTGGTACGTTATTTTGGTAGTGGTTTTGTGATTCTAGAATTCTACTAATCTGTAAAGATTTACTTACCAAATGTCTATGTAGTAACAAATATAATAGAAGGTAAAACACAATACTTTCTATAAAGACATACCAAAGTAAACAAATTTTGTATCGAAAAATATATCAACCAGAAAGATTATAGAAGTATTTAAACGTTTTTATAAGGTGTACCAAGACATAAAGTATTTTACGGTTAATAAAATTTTTAAAGGAAATTTATTAAAATTTTTCTGTGATTATAACCGGGTTACACTTACCTTACACGTTTCTAAAAAAATTCTACTATTCAATTAGTTTAAAATAAAAAATTTTATTTCTCTAAAATAATTTTTTTTTTTTGTTTTTGATTCTAGTACCGTAGACCAGGGTAATGAGGTACCTTTTATCTTCCCCTTTTTCACCTTCATCACTGTCTAAAAGAGAAACATCCGAGGCTTTAGTGACGTCTACTACTAACGTCGGTACTTTAATTTTCTACGAACGAGGAACCTTCCTTTGGATACTGTTTGGATTTGTCTGATAATTTTTCGTCTGTACTGAAAAGGTTGTTTCCAGACAGATCAGTTTCGATACCAAAAAGGTCATCAGTACATGTCTACACTCTCAACCTGGTATTTCTTCCGATTCGTGTCTTCTTAACTACGAAAACTTAACACCACGACCTCTTCTCAGGACTCTCAGAGAATCTAACGTTCCTCTAGTTTAGTCAGTTAGGATCTATTAGTTGGGACTCATAAGTAATCTTCCCGGCTACGACTTCCATTTAGAGGTTATGAAACCGGTGGACAACGTATCTCGACTGAGTAATCTTTTCTAGGACTACGACCCTTTCTGACTTCCATTGTCCTCTTCCACCTCCGTTTCCTACTCTACCAATCTATCGGAGTGACTGAGTTACCTGTACTCAGACTCGTTTGAGGTCCTCTACCACTTCCTGTCCCTTCGGACCACACGAAGTCAGGTACCCCAGCGTCTCAACCTGTACTGAATCTGACTTGTTATTTTGTAGTTCTTGTTTCTCTTCTAATTTTTCGTTACGCTAGGTGACTCAACATGTGAATTTCTACCCATTTTATCATTTATGATACAATACATATAAAATAGTTTCTTTCAAGACTCTTCGAATTGATTCCAGTCGTCAAGATTTAATTTTGGAAGTGGTTAGAGACATTGAACGTCCGTACACACACATACACACACACGTGCGCGTATGAGTCAGTACAGGTCGAGGAACACTGGGGTACCTGCCATCGGACGGTCCGAGGAGACGGCTACCTTAAGAGGTCTGTTCTTATGACCTTACCCAACGATAAAGGATGAGGTCTCCTAGAAGGACTCGGTTCTGTAGTTTGAACGGAGAACCCGTAGAAGACGTTATTGTCCGTCTAAGGAATGGTGACTCGGTCACCCTTCGGGTTTTATACCTCTACGGCCCCTAACTTGGGCCCCGGAGTATGTACGTTTCGTACACGAGATGGTGACTCGATGTAGGGGACTCGTTGAAAATCGTGCCACTTAATGTTATACCACTTATGTCGGTCCTTAGAACGACGTATATGGTCAGGAAGGTCTATGGGATGACAACTAAAAAGACCGTCAGTTCCCAAGGATTTAAAGAGATCACTTTAATTTGTTTCCTTTTATAGGTCCTAAAAATCTGAGATAACAATGAACGGATCTGAAGGTCAGTAACGATAAACGAAAAAGGACCAACATGAAAATTGAGGGTTTCTACTACGACACTTTCACGACGTGAGTTGTACGGTCGTTTAAACCTTTTGAGTCGTCACCGGTATCCTGACCTTTTCCAGTCAAAAGTAACGTTAGGGTTTCTTTCCGTTACGGTTTCTTACGAGTTTGATGGGGTGTTAACGTGAGTAGAGTGTACGATCATTTCATTACGAGTTTTAAGAGGTTCGGTCCGAAGTCGTTATGCACTTGGCACTTGAGGGACTACAAGTTCGACCAAAATGTTTTCCATCTCCTTGGTCTCTAGTTTAACGGTTGTAGACGACCTAGTAGCTTTTTCGTTCTCTTAAGGTCTTTTTGTAGATAAAGACGAAATAACTGATACGGTTTCAGAAACTGACACACCTAGTGTTATTTGACACCTTTTAAGACTTTCTCTACCCTGATAGTCTGGTGGACTGGACGGAGAACTCTTTAGACATACGTCCAGTCCTTCGTTGTTAATCTTGACCTGTACCTTGTTGTCTGACCAAGGTTTATCCTTTTCCTCACACAGTTCCGACATATAACAGTGGGACGAATAAATTGAAGATACGTCTCATGTAGTACTCTTTGCGACCTAACCTTCTTTGTGTTCGACCTTAGTTCTGACGGCCCTCTTTATAGTTATGGGAGTCAATCCATCTACTGTCGTGGGAATACCGTCTTTCACTTCTCCTCGATTTTTCGGAGAACTACTTTCACTTTCACCTCTCACTTTTTCAACCGAATTTCGAGTTGTAAGTCTTTTGCTTCTAGTACCGTAGGCCAGGGTAGTGAAGTACCCTTTATCTACCCCTTTGTCACCTTTGTCACAGTCTGAAATAAAAACCCCCGAGGTTTTAGTGACGTCTACCACTGACGTCGGTACTTTAATTTTCTGCGAATGAGGAACCTTCTTTTCAATACTGGTTGGATCTATCGTATAAGTTTTCGTCTCTGTAATGAAACGGCTGATTCCAGGAAGATCAGTTCCGATACCAAAAAAGGACACCAGTACATACCTACACTCTCAACCTGACACTTCTTCCGACGCACGGCTTCTGACCTACGAAAACTTGACACCACAACCTCTTCTGAGAACTCTCAGGGAACCTGACGTTCCTCTAGGTTGGTCAGATAAGACTTCCTCTAGTCGGGACCCTAAAGAAACCTTCCTTGCTACGATTTCGACTTTGAGGTCATGAAACCGGTGGAGTACGTTTCTCAACTGAGTAACCTTTTGTGAGACTACGCCCCTCCCAACCCCCGTCCTCCTCTTCCCCTACTGTCTCCTACTCTACCGACCTACCGTAGTGACTGAGCTACCTGTACTTAGACTCACTTGAGGCCCTCAACCACTACCTGTCCCTCCGGACCGCACGACACTAAGTACCCCAGTGTTTCTCAGCCTGTGCTGACTCGCTGACTTGACTTGACTTGACTCGACTCGAATAAATTTTTTTTTTTTGTTTTTCTGATTCTAGTACCGTAGACCAGGGTAATGAAGTACCGGTTATCTTCCCCTTTTTCACCTTCATCAATGTCTAAAAGAATAACGTCCGAGGCTTTAGTGACGTCTACCACTAACGTCGGTACTTTAATTTTCTACGAACGAGGAACCTTCCTTTGGATGCTGTTTGGATTTGTCTGATAATCTTTCGTCTGTACTGAAAAGGTTGTTTCCAGACAGATCAATTCCGATGCCAAAAAGGTCATCAGTACATGTCTACACTCTCAACCTGGTATTTCTTCCGATTCGTGTCTTCTTGACTACGAAAACTTAACACCACGACCTCTTCTCAGAACTCTCAGAGAACCTGACGTTCCTCTAGTTTAGTCAGTTAGGATCTATTTAGTTGGGACTCATAAGTAATCTTCCCGACTACGACTTCCATTTAGAGGTTATGAAACCGATGGATAACGTGTCTCGACTGAGTAATCTTTTCTGGGACTACGACCCTTTCTGACTTCCGTTGTCCTCTTCCACCTCCGTTTCCTACTCTACCAATCTATCGGAGTGACTGAGTTACCTGTACTCAGACTCGTTTAGGGTCCTCTATCACCTCCTGACGACGTCAGTACCCCAGCGTCTCAACCTGTACTGAATCTGACTTGTTGTTTTGTAGTTCTTGTTTCTCTTCTGAATTTTTCGTTACGTTAGGTGACTCAACATGTGAATTTCTACCCATTTTATCATTTATGATACAATACATATAAAATAGTTTCTTTCAAGACTCTTCGAATCGATTCCAGTCGTCAAGATTTAATTTTGGAAGTGGTTAGAGACATTGAACGTCCGTACACACACATACACACACACGTGCGCGTATGAGTCAGTACAGGTCGAGGAACACTGGGGTACCTGCCATCGGACGGTCCGAGGAGACGGCTACCTTAAGAGGTCTGTTCTTATGACCTTACCCAACGATAAAGGATGAGGTCGCCTAGAAGGACTCGGTTCTCTACTTTGAACGTAGAACCCGTAGAAGACGTGATTGTCCGTCTAAGAAATGGTGACTCGGTCACCCTTCGGGTTTTATACCTCTACGGCCCCTAACTTGGGTCCCGGAGTATGTACGTTTCGTACACGAGATGGTGACTCGATGTAGGGGACTCGTTGAAAATCGTACCATTTAAAGTTATACCACTTATGTCGGTCCTTAGAACGACGTATATGGTCAGGAAGGTCAATGGGATGACAACCAAAAAGACCGTCAGTTCCCAAGGATTTAAAGAGATCACTTTAATTTGTTTCCTTTTATAGGTCCTAAAAATCTGAGATAACAATGAACGGATCTGAAGGTCAGTAATGATAAACAAAAAAGGACCAACATGAAAATTGAGGGTTTCTACTACGACACTTTCACGACGTGAGTTGTACGGTCGTTTAAACCTTTTGAGTCGTCACCGGTATCCTGACCTTTTCCAGTCAAAAGTAGCGTTAGGGTTTCTTTCCGTTACGGTTTCTTACGAGTTTGATGGGGTGTTAACGTGAGTAGAGTGTACGATCATTTCATTACGAGTTTTAAGAGGTTCGGTCCGAAGTCGTTATGCACTTGGCACTTGAGGGACTACAAGTTCGACCAAAATGTTTTCCATCTCCTTGGTCTCTAGTTTAACGGTTGTAGACGACCTAGTAGCTTTTTCGTTCTCTTAAGGTCTTTTTGTAGATAAAGACGAAATAACTGATACGGTTTCAGAAACTGACACACCTAGTGTTATTTGACACCTTTTAAGACTTTCTCTACCCTGATAGTCTGGTGGACTGGACGGAGAACTCTTTAGACATACGTCCAGTCCTTCGTTGTTAATCTTGACCTGTACCTTGTTGTCTGACCAAGGTTTATCCTTTTCCTCACGCAGTTCCGACATATAACAGTGGGACGAATAAATTGAAGATACGTCTTATGTAGTACTCTTTGCGACCTAACCTTCTTTGTGTTCGACCTTAGTTCTAACGGCCCTCTTTATAGTTATGGGAGTCTATCCATCTACTGTCGTGGGAATACCGTCTTTCACTTCTCCTCGATTTTTCGGAGAACTACTTTCACTTTCTCCTCTCACTTTTTCAACCGAATTTCGAGTTGTAAGTCTTTTGCTTCTAGTACCGTAGGCCAGGGTAGTGAAGTACCCTTTATCTACCCCTTTGTCACCTTTGTCACAGTCTGAAATAAAAAAACCCGAGGTTTTAGTGACGTCTACCACTGACGTCGGTACTTTAATTTTCTGCGAATGAGGAACCTTCTTTTCAATACTGGTTGGATCTATCGTATAAGTTTTCGTCTCTGTAATGAAACGGCTGATTCCAGGAAGATCAGTTCCGATACCAAAAAGGTCACCAGTGCATACCTACACTCTCAACCTGACACTTCTTCCGACGCACGGCTTCTGACCTACGAAAACTTGACACCACAACCTCTTCTGAGAACTCTCAGGGAACCTGACGTTCCTCTAGGTTGGTCAGATAAGACTTCCTCTAGTCGGGACCCTAAAGAAACCTTCCTTGCTACGATTTCAACTTTGAGGTCATGAAACCGGTGGAGTACGTTTCTCAACTGAGTAACCTTTTCTGAGACTACGACCCTTCCTAACCCCCGTCCTCCTCTTCCCCTGTTGTCTCCTACTCTGCCGACCTACCGTAGTGACTGAGCTACCTGTACTTAGACTCACTTGAGGCCCTCAACCACTACCTGTCCCTCCGGACCGCACGACGCTAAGTACCCTAGCGTTTCTCAGCCTGTACTGACTCGCTGACTTGACTTGACTTGACTTGACTAATTTTTTTTTTGTTGATTCTAGTACCGTAGACCAGGGTAGTGAAGTACCGTTTATCTTCCCCTTTTTCACCTTCATCAATGTCTAAAAGAGAAACATCCGAGGCTTTAGTGACGCCTACTACTAACGTCGGTACTTTAATTTTCTACGAACGAGGAACCTTCCTTTGGATGCTGTTTGGATTTGTCTGATAATTTTTCGTCTGTACTGAAAAGGTTGTTTCCAGACAGATCAATTCCGATGCCAAAAAGGTCATCAGTACATGTCTACATTCTCAACCTGGTATTTCTTCCGATTCGTGTCTTCTTAACTACGAAAACTTAACACCACGACCTCTTCTCAGAACTCTCAGAGAACCTGACGTTCCTCTAGTTTAGTCAGTTAGGATCTATTTAGTTAGGACTTATAAGTAATCTTCCCGACTACGACTTCCATTTAGAGGTTATGAAACCGGTGGACCACGTGTCTCGACTGAGTAATCTTTTCTGGGACTACGACCCTTTCTGACTTCCGTTGTCCTCTTCCACCTCCGTTTCCTACTCTACCAATCTATCGGAGTGACTGAGTTACCTGTACTCAAACTCGTTTGAGGTCCTCTATCACCTCCTGTTCCTTCGGAGTACACGACGTCAGGTGCCCCAGCGTCTAAACTTGTACTGAATCACGATGACGATGACGATTCAGCGAAAGCAGTACAGACTGAGACACGTCGGGGTACCTGATGTCGGATGGTTCGAGGAGACAGGTACCCTAAAAGGTCCGTTCTTATGACCTCACCCAACGGTAACGAAAGAGGATATTCCTCTTCCGTTACTGAATCACTGACTTGTTACTTTGTAGTTCTTGTTTCTCTTCTGAATTTTTCGTTACTCTTAGGTGACTCAACATGTGAATTTCTACCCATTTTACCATTTATGATACAATGTATATAAAATAGTTTCTTTCAAGACTCTTCGAATTGATTCCAGTCGTCAAGATTTAATTTTGGAAGTGGTTAGAGACATTGAACGTCCGTACACACACATACACACACACGTGCGTGTATGAGTCAGTACAGGTCGAGGAATACTGGGGGTACCTGCCATCGGACGGTCCGAGGAGACGGCTACCTTAAAAGGTCTGTTCTTATGACCTTACCCAACGATAAAGGATGAGGTCTCCTAGAAGGACTCGGTTCTGTAGTTTGGACGGAGAACCCGTAGAAGACGTGATTGTCCGTCTAAGAAATGGTGACTCGGTCACCCTTCGGGTTTTATACCTCTACGGCCCCTAACTTGGGCCCCGGAGTATGTACGTTTCGTACACGAGATGGTGACTCGATGTAGGGGACTCGTTGAAAATCGTGCCACTTAATGTTATACTACTTATGTCGGTCCTTAGAACGACGTATATGGTCATGAAGGTCTATGGGATGACAACTAAAAAGACCGTCAGTTCCCAAGGATTTAAAGAGATCACTTTAATTTGTTTCCTTTTATAGGTCCTAAAAATCTGAGATAACAATGAACGGATCTGAAGGTCAGTAACGATAAACGAAAAAGAACCAATATGAAAATTAAGGAAGATTAAATAAAGTCGTATAATTTCTATTAATTTGATATCAAATATCAAGTTTGATCGTCATAGAACCCTGAAAGGACCACCAGGTCACCAATTCTTAGGTTGAACGTTACGACCCCTGTGTCCAAGTTAGGGACCAGACCTTTCTAGGGTGTACCGTGTCCTGGGGTGGGTGTAGGGTGATTTAGGACACATAGGGCCGATGACTCGGATTCGGGGTCTCGGACCACCCGACGTTGATGACTTCGGGGTCACAGATCTCAGGTACAAGACGTTGTTCTCTTTGGTGACGTTACTCTCCGAGTCCGTGGTGTTGTCTCTCATCTGGGGTGAGTGACGTTGATCTCTTTCGGGTACACGTCGTTACCTCTGACTTACGTCGGTTTTTTTAAAATTTTTTAATTTTTTTTGTGTATAAAGACTAGAAATGCCCATACTAGGAGATCGACCAACAAAGACGAATATCTCTAAACAAAGAAGCTCATTAGTCTCCGGAAATTTTTTTTAACACTCAGTACAACTTTGAAACACCCTTTATAAACTCCGGGCTCAAATGAGTAAGAAGTTCTCCTTCAAACCCAAACGAAGAGGGTCGACAGAGAGACAGGACGGTTAGGTCTTTGTGAGATTTAAAAGTAGAACCTCACAAACTAAGTATGTCTATTCCTCTCATACGGGGTTCCATTTGTGCATATTCACCTCCGCACCCTATCTCTTAAGAGTCCTCTCTGCCAAAATACAAATAAAAAGGGAGAAGAGACTAGGTTCACTTCTGTCCGGACGTAGGGGCGAGGGTGAGAGGGTCAAAAACAAAAGCCAAACGAGCGACAGGTGACTCCGATAACCACCGAACCCATGACCTCTCCGAGTCGGAACGGGAGACTGAAATAAAAGACGAGAGAAATCCGGGTCCCACACAAAGGGACATTGAGTCGACCATCTCTTAGATGGACGTTACGTCCTCTGGGACCAAACTAAGGAGCCATCCCTTCTTAGGGGATCTCTTCCCTATCCGATGGGTGAGGTCAAAAGAACCCAAAGGGACCATCGAGTCTACCATTTCTTAGGTGAACATTACACCCTCTGGACCCAAACTAGGGACCCAACGTTTCTAGGGTACCTCCTCCCGTACCGTTTGGATGAGGTCATAAGACCAAACCTCTTAAGTAGTGTCAGGTACCCCAACGTTTCTCAGTCTGTACTGACTCATTGAAAATGAAAAGGAATGGAGGTACCAGGTACTTTTGTGTCTACGACCCAGTGATCCTTAGACGTATACTGAGACCGTGTTTATACTGAGAGTGTGCACGGATGAGGACAAAAGAGGATCTCTGAGGAGTGTAAGGCCAGTTCCAGTCGGTACGTAAATTTTCTAAAAGAAAAGTAAAGTAGATCAAAGAAAACAAACGAAACAAAAACGGAAAAAAAAAAAAAAAAACTTCAACAATCCATCCATCTTATCCCTTTTCCTCAGGTCTTACCGTCACCGATTTTCTATTCCTTCTCTTTTCGGGCGCTTTTATCTTGTTTCCTTCCAACCTCCTAACCTCACTCCTGGAGTCCATTTTGTTTGTTGTGAGGACCGATTGGGTTAAATGTGTCCCGTCCGGGGCCCCCGCCGAACCCACCCCCCGTATATTTTTCTCCTCGGTTTCCCGACCCCAAGAGAGAGAGAGAGGGGCGAGGAAGGCACGCGGCCCCCGAGAGAAGAGGAGAGGGGCACAGAAACCCAGCTGTACGGGAGTGCGGAACTCCTACCTAAAAGGACAATAATAGATTTATTTTATCTCGACATTGTGTCTCGACATTGTGACTAAACAGATTCTCGATATTGTGCCAGACAAGTTCTGGGTTCTCGACACTGTACGACTCCCGAAATTACAGGCAGTGAGGTTTAGAAACAACACTACTCTGTCTTGGTTCCCATTATGTGATCGGACTGTTTCACTTCACTTTCAGGAGTCAATATAGGCTGAGAAACGCTGGGGTACCTGATATGTCAGGTACCTTAAGAGGTCCGGTCTTATGACCTCACCCATCGACAAGGGAAGAGGTCCCCTAAAAGGGTTGGGTCCCTAGCTTGGGTCCATAGGACGTAACGTCCGTCTAATAAATGGTCGAGGAGACATAGTCTAAAAGACATGAAAAAGTATCTACTCATAGAAAAATTGTTAAATAAAAAGGAAATCTGTATCTTACGATTTTGGGTATTCCTTTCTAGTGAATAACCCTCTGAAGAGAAACGTCAAGTAGATTGGACAAATCCACCTCCTTCTTTACCGTTGGGTGAGGTCATAAGAACGGACCTCTTAGGGAACCTGTCTCCTCGGACCGTCCGAAGTCAGGTACCCCAGGGTTTCTCAGCCTGTGCTGACTCGCTGATTGTGTGTGTGTGTGTGTGTGTGTGTGTGTGTGTGTGTGTGTGTTGGACAAATCCGTTCTCGAGTCGTAAGCCCTTTGTACGATAGTCCTTAGACCTCCTTATGTTACTCATCAAACAACGTCGGAGCCAATATGGTGAAGAACAATCTCGGACTGTGGGACCGGAATCTCAACAAGTCCACCAGTGAGAAGTATGGAAGTCACTAAGTGGACATGAAAATGGTTAGCGATACCTAGCCTGTTCCTCGAACCATCAGTCTTCGGTGTCTCTGTACGGGACTGTGGACGACCACCGACTCCCTCAGAAGTGGAGCCTTTCCACCCTTGGAGTAAAAACAACGGGTAAAACTTTCAAGTTGTAAGTAACACAGTCTAAACCCCGATTTAACGTACCTATGTTTCTACTTTGTCACTTCCAATGACAAGAACTTCTCGAGTATTAGAGAAATCGTCACTTTCTCTTTCTGTGTATAAGCCCATAAAATTGATGTAACACCATCCACAATACCACACACACTCTTTTATCTCGTATACGTACCCAGAGACGTCGGACAAGGACCGAGTCGACGACTTTGAGAACATCAAAGAATTATCAATTCTCGTAGAAAGAAAAATTACCCCGTTGAAACTCACCCGAAGACCAAGCCCCGACCAGTGGTTTTTCTGGTCGGTACTAATCTTCGAACCTTAAAAGTCGGGACGGAGGTGGGAGTGAAGAAATCACTCCCATCTTCCCAACCTTTACCCTCTATTATTAACTAGTGCGGATAGGTTCATTCGTAGACATTTTACGGTTATCGTACCCGAAGACTCTCGAGAGTACAACCACTCATGTCGGTATACGACCCTTCCATACGTGGGATTGAGGTATCTTTGTCTTCGAGGACGAGAATCCTGGGAGGGTCTGGAGTAGGACATACAGAAGTGGACGGAGAAGTAGACATAGGTAATAGTATATTAAAAAATTGTCTGACCATTTACACAAAGACTCAAGACACTAGGTGACATCGTTCAATAAGTTTAAACTCATGTCCTTACACCCTTGAAGGTCAAACATTGGTTCAACAAACCTTCAGGACCCATTGAACGATAAACCCTGACCGTAGACTTCGCCCCTGTCAGAGTACCCAGACTCGGAAAGTAGACACACTACACTACGAGAGAAGTCCCGTTAGCACAGTCTTGTCTCAATTGACGTCCTGCGGGTCGACCCCAATGTCTCTTAACGAATCACCAGTGTGTACACCACTGGTCGTCACAGTCTTCAACACACCGTTCAAGTCTCCCGGTACCGTTTCTAAGCAATTGAGACGCAGAGAAGCATTCCTTGAGAGACATCGAGGGTCCGAATGGAGAAAATCAATGTCGATATTCGTCTCTGTTTCATGTCAGAGGGAAGGGGAAACCGGTAAAAATCCTTTTCCTTTGTTTAACCGGGTCGGACTCAGTTTACAGGAGAAAGACTCCTGTAACTTTTTGGTTACTTTGTTTAAGACCCGTGTCTAATGTATAGGCTGTCGGTTTCAAACCTCCCTACTTACTCCTCCTCGATCCACACCACTCGACCTTTCTACGCACCAGGAACGTAAGGATATCGCGGGTTTGGGTTTAGTCAGGATGGTAGGATGATACAAGAAAGGGTCCCGTCGTTTTGGGTCAGGATTTGTGACCCGACGGGGCCCCTTAAGGGTCCGTTTTCTAGATCTAGAGTACTACAACCAACCTACTCCTCCCTACCACGACCCATACAATGAAATGTTTCTTCTTCGGACCAAGTGCCTAGAGCTTCCCGGTACTAGAAATATATGTTACCTTGTGATGAGTCGGTATTTTTTCTTACTTTATTACAACAAACATCGTCGTACCTACCTCGATCTCTAATTGTATGATTTTAACTTCATTCAGTCTTTATCTTTCTGTTTATGGTATACTATAGTGAATATATACTATGAATATATGAATATATTTCATACTGTGTTTACATGAAGAAACGCTTTGTCTTTGTCTGAATGTCTGTGTCTGTCGTCTGAACACCAACGGTTCCCCCTCCCTTATCCCCTCCTACCTAACTCTCAAACCCTAATCGTCTACGTTTAATAATATATATCCTACCTATTCTTCCGGGATGACATATTGTGTCCCTATAAGTCATAGAAGACTATTTGGTATTACCTTTTCTTATACTTTTTCTTACATACACACATATATATATTCATATATATATATATATATTAGTGAAACTACATGTCGTCTTTAATTGTGTTTAACATTTAATTGTTATGAAGTTAATTTATTTAAAAATTTTTCCTTTACTCATACTAAAACCACTTAAGTGGTGTTACGTCCCTGTCCGAGACTAAAAACGTCTAAATCTTTGTACTCGAACAGTTACAAAGTCTTGACTGTACTAAACATCCGTGACTAGGTATACTTACCCCAAAGTTGTTGTTGGTTATGTGTTTAGGATTTACTCTTAAATAATTAAATGTTTCACATAAATTTCCGTATAGTCAGAAGGGGTCCAGACAAAAAGTTTATGGCAAAACTTGGGGTTGACTTACGACTTGGGTCACGACTCACGACCCCTGTATCTCTATTTAATCTATGTCCGAAACTAGAGACTCTCGAGGGATTGAAAACACACACAACCGACACCCGTCTGTGGAAGGAAGAGACTTTAGTGTATCGAACTCTTTGGTTGAGTGTCAGTCCTTCGTCGAACAACTCCCACTCTGTTCTTGTTCCCTCCCACCAACTTCCGACCTGACGAGTCATCACAGAGACCGTCGGACCCGGGACGAAATGAACCACCCCTCTTGACCTAGGACCTCAACTCAACCGTGTCGGTGACAAGGACACGTCAAAACGTCGGGTCGTGACGGTGACGACCGGAGCCCACGAGAAACGTGAAAGTACCGACGGGTGTCAGGGAATTTCGTCCTGGAAAAGAGACATCTGTCAAGGCTAGAATACCTTTTAGAGGGGGATCTAGACCCTCGACTTACCACAACCATCGTAAGGGGTACTCAGAGTAGGTAAAGGGTAAACTAGAATGGTAGTACAGTGAATCCTGTCCTCGACGGGACTCCCGGGGAGTTGGAACGGAGGAACAATTAGACACAACAAGAAAAAGAAATTTCCGCGTCCGAGGTCTCACGTGTACGAATCATAAATGTCGTGGGTCCGAACCCTAGAAACAAAGGACTGGGACCTAGTTTGCGTGCAGGGGACGTAACCTTCCTAAGAATTGGTCACCTGGTGTCCCTTCAGAGGTGCATACACACACCAAGACTAACCTGAGAGGTATGAGGAGACACTCGGAGTTGTAATGAACCCAGTTCAAAGAGAGTAGAGTTGTCAAAAAAAGTTTCTAAACTGTTAAGGAACGTTAGAAGGTAGGTTGGAAATAGGGAGATTGAGGATTGTCCACTGGCACCGGGGATGAAATCAATCCTTCATCCCCACCCCACGATGAGGGAATTCGAGGACTCCTTTCCGAGTCGATAGGTAGAAATCACGAAACCCCGTAGAGGGTCCCGGTGGGGAAGGGTGAAGTCGGATGAACGAGACAGGCGAGGTTAAACGTAGACAAAAAGACCGGAAAGACGAGTTATCACCCCAACACAAGGGAGAGGTCGGTCAAGTACACAACTTCGGAGTTCGGGGGTATACTACCAGAACCTGTACCTCGAAGACCCCCCATTAATCCAGTCCTCCCACCTCGGGAGTACTACTGTACTCTCGAGAAGACATTTCTCTACGGTCTCTCGAACGAAGAGAGACGAAAGGTGGTCCACTTCTGGACCTCTCTTCCACTGACAGACGTTTGGTCCTTCCGGGAGAGATCTGTGACTAGACGGTCGTGGAACTAGAACCTGAAGGACGGTAGGTCTTGACTTTTTGCTCGTAACAAATTCGGTAGGTCAGACATCAAACAAACAAACATTGAAAACTGACGTGGGACGCCGAAAACCCTGGAGTCAAGGGGTTGGTTCATCGGTTGAGTAACCTTCCACTTCAGAAATGGTAACGTGACGGTCCAGGGATATTATACAACAACATCCTCGGGTTTGACTGAGTTTGCGAACCGAGAGATGAAGACCGGGAAAGAAGAAAGAAATAAAGGATAAATAGGTAAATAAACAAACACGGTCCAGAATCAGTGTCGTGACTTTGAGAATCAACACCATACACCCTAGATCAAGGGACTGGTCCCTAGTTTGGACCCGAGGGACGTAACCCTCACACCTCAGTCGGTGACCTGGTGGTTCGTTCGGGGGAAAGGAGAAAGAAAGAGGACGGGGTAGGAGACGTACAGGGAACCATAAATGGTCCCAGGACAGGATCTAAGGGAAAAGAGGAAAGAGACCAAGGAGAGGGACTCACTGGAGTGGGTAAGGGTCCCGAAGTCAACGATAAAGACCTGGTGAGGATTTATAGAAAAAAGGTCGACAAAGCAAGGGAACACACTCTATTATGTTTTTACATATATATAACCAGAGACAGGGTCCAAGGACCAAATCTCTCTCGCGGATTTTCAGAACATTAAAGGGTTCACTATTCTCGCAACGGTCGTAGAAAAACAAGATAATAAACCAAAAACTGAGACAGGGACTGTGTTCCGAGAATTTTGTGAACATTTTGAAGAGTCAGGTCTATTCTCGTGTTACTTGTAGAAAACAAAATTGTTCCGGTGAGACCCACTCGAGGACTTACCCTCAACCAATGATCTTTCTGGTTCGGTCCGTCATAATCTCCTTACTTTAAAAGATATGAGACTATCCTATCTCCCCGATCTGTACCTTAATTATTAATTAGTACGGATACACTCCTCCAGAGGTATTTTAGGGTCGTAATCCTCAAGTCCCTCAAAGGTCCAACCATTTGCGTAGGTGGATGCCCATCCCACAACGTAGGGTTGAGGTGCTCCTGTCTGTGAGGACACGAACCATTAGTAGGTCTGGAGTGGGATCTAGAGTCCTTCCCCTGTGTCCTTGGAGACTACACATCGATTCAACCTACTTTCAACACCCCCCGGACCCCTGGATGAAGAACGTTGACCGAAGACTTCGCCCGTCGTCAGACTCGGGAAGTGGGCCCCCTAGACTGTAAGTGAAGTCCATCTAACACAGTCTTGACTCAATTTGCCTCCTATGGGTCGACGATAACGTCTTAACAAACCCCACCCAATCTGGGTGTGTAGACCACAGTCTTCACGACCTACCATGAGGATACACTCATTCCTTCTTTGTGTCCTCCCTTCTGACCAAAAGGGAATCTGGGGGAGGGGGGGAGGTAGGTACGAGATAGACCGAGACAGAACGAGACCCAGAACCCCGCGGCTGGGGAGACCCTACGTAGTTATTCGAGAGAACGAGAGACCGTAGAAAAACTGTTCCTTAGTCCTTTATTCTGCCACCCTTCTCTTTCCTCAGGAGACCGACTCCAGAAAGAGGTCTCTCGACTCTTGCGCCTCGTTCTCTGGACCCTCCCATCCTGATCCTTCGCCTAGCCTCAAGTCCCGGTCCCGGTTCCTCTTTCTCGTTTCCCCGCCAGTGTCCGACCGACCGAGTTTGGGTCTGTCCGCCTCGCCTTCCCGAGTAAGTAGGTCCCGGTCGGGTCCCGACTCCAACGGCTCGACCGACCGGGCCGGGTCCGGGAGAGTCCCGACCCTCCCTTAAAGGAGCCCGAGGGAGGGGGGCCCGACCCGCTCGCCCTTGGACACGCCTCCTAAAATTAAGCTCCTCGCTGGAGCCTCACACACCGTCCCGCCCTTGAGGTCCTATGGACTCCGTCGGGGAACCGGACAGGACGGACCCTGCGTGGAACCGGAGGGGGTCCATTCGACGCCCGCGACCACTCCCGCGCCCCTCGGCAGCTGGCCCAGGGAGACAGCCCGTCCCTCGCGGGCTCCGGGTCCCGGCTGGCTGCTCACGAGGGAACCGTTGGCGGAAGGCGTCCTCGAAGTCCTCACAGGCGGGGACGATGAAAGTAAAATTTTCAACCGTCGTCCAACCCGGTCCTCAGTCCCCGACAGAGACTGAGTGGGGAGAGGGGCTGCCACCCTCCTGGTCCATTACGGTAACGGGGAGACTCGGGACCAGTTAGAAGAGAGGGACGTAGGGCAAGAGGAGTCATTGGACAGGGGTTGAGGTCAGGGTGTCAAGAGAGGAGGGAGGTTGACTCGGTCTAGGATCAGGAGAGATCTGGAGACGGGGTCCTCTGGTGTCGGTCCCGGCCTGTCAGAGACCGACGAAGGACGGGTCGTTCAGAGGCTCCAACAAAGGAGGAAGGACCATACCCACAGACTTCCTAAGACAAGTGAGGAATTATACAATGAAAAATAAGAAATAAGTACTAAGAGACGCCCCCCACCCCCCTACCCTACCCCGTCCCCACTTCAATCCCCACCCCGTGTGTCAAAGCGAGAAGGACCCTTATTCTCTTGACTGTAAATAAAGTGTTTACATGCCACTAGTAGACATTCGCCACCGGTCGCACCGTCTCGCCTTTGTAAAATCTCAGAATCTCTCCGTAAACCTAACTATAGGGTGGAGAGGGACTTCCAGTCAAAGGAATAGAGATTTATCATAACAATACTTCTCCTGTACTCTACAAAACAACAACCCTGAGGTACCTGTACTCTCCTATGTATTATTTGTGGTTCGGGTCACGGCCCGTGTGTCGTTCCGGCCGAGGTCTTTGTGGACGCGAAGAAACCGGGCGAAGGACGGTACGGGACGGGATTGACGGTGGGAGGGGAGAGATAGAACATTTCTACATCGTCTGCGGGAACCAGAACTTCCGTGAACCCGGCTGGACATTTGTGACTCAACCCTCACTTCCCCGTCCACCACTTCCCTCCCCGACTTATCCTTTTCGCGGAGGACGGCAAACTCCAATCTTGTCGTTAGTCCCGACCCTGGAGCTCGACGTTCCTTTCCTTCCGAGAAGGCGACACAAAGACTTAAACGTAACAGTCACCACCCTTGGCAGTCAAGGATGGTGGTTGAGGCGGACCAGAGTCCAATGTCGGAAAATTTACGCATTAGAGTAAATTAGCATTGGGACAAACATAATAGGAGTCGGGGTAAAATATCAACTCTTGTACTTCTATGTTTCCCTAAACGGATTCCAGTGTACCGATTATTATTCATTACCTAGGTCTTAAGTATAGATCCAGTCTGAGACCTAAGGTGTGAAACAAGTTTAGGAATAACAGGAAGTTTAAAGACACATAGTCTTTCTTGTTTTCCGGTAGTCGGAAGGGGGTCGAAGGATCTGTGACCGAAGAGTGACCGGCATGTAGTCCTGTAGACGAGACCCGACGAAGTAGGTTCACCCTTTCTCGCGTCAGGAGGGGACTAAGTAAGTAACAGTGAGTCAGTATGAAGTAAGTAAGTCAGTACACGAGACAACCGGGATACAATACAAGTGTCGAATATCACTCGTGGGACATACAGGGACTATGTCTTTACAAGCTCCTTAGAAAACAATTAAGTTGTTTGTTAGACTAAGTAAGACACCCAAGGTATTATCCCTAAGTTTCTACTTATTTTATCCAGAAGGGACCGCTGAGTCACCATTTCTTATGCGGACGGTTACGTCCTAAGTGCCTAAACTAAGGGACTAGACCCTTCTAGGGTGTACGACACCTCGTTGATCCAGGTAAACGGTGTTAATGACTCGGATACGAGATCTCGGGCCCTCGACGTTGATGACTTCGGGTGAGCGGGATTTAGGGTACGAAATATTGTTCTCTTCGGTAGTGTTACTCTTCGGACGTGTCGTGTTAATCTCTTATCGGGTACGTCGTTGCTTCCGGGTCGTGTCGGGTTGGATCTATTTATTTATTGAAATTTTCTACTTATTTTGTTCAAGATAGAAGTCCCGAAAGTGTCGGAACACCTCCTCTGTCACTATTATGTTTCTTCTGTCACCATGGGATTCCCGTAAATAAAGAAGGTACAGACGAAATAAGGAATGACATAGGGAACGAATCGTGTTACTGTCCACGTAGTCAAGTTAAGTCAAGTCAAATCAGCGAGTCAGCACAGGCTGAGAAACGCTAGGGTACTTAGCGTCGTGCGGTCCGGAGGGACAGGTAGTGGTTGAGGGCCTCAAGTGAGTCTGAGTGCAGATAACTCAACCACTACGGTAGGTCGGTAGAGCAGGAGACAGTAGGGGAAGAGGAGGACGGGGGTTAGGGAGGATCGTAGTCTCAGTATCATCTCCGAATTATTCCGAAACGTCTCCTTTACAATCCTGTCTCAGAACCTCCCCCACAATCCTGAACCGGTTCTCTTGTTTAACCCCTCCCTTCTACAAGATTGTCTCTCTCAGCGAGTACTTTTCCGGATCACCTCCCACCCTCGATCTTAACGATCCACGAGTCATTCTGGTTTTGATCACCAATGGTCACCCCTCTCTCTTCCCTACCCCGCTCTATCCTCAACCTCTGACTCTCCAAGTCCGATGATACACATTTTATTTATTCGATGTTCCTATATAATATATCGGGTTCCTTATATCGGCTATAAAATATTGTCGAAATTTACCTCATGTTGGATATTTTTAAAACTTAATGATACAACGTGTGGATTTTGATTGTATCATAGTGTTCCGTTGATATGGAGTTATTTTTTAATTAATCTCCATTGTTCCTTCTTTTCTTACTTCCGCCTAAGAGAATGTCTGTCTTCTAATAAGACCAAACCGACTAGCTAAACTGTCACTCCTGACCAAAACTGTTAACCTAATATACCGTCTGTAAAAGGTATTTCACTCGTTCGATTTAGACATCGAGGTTCCAAATCTCCTTCTATATAGATTTCGTACAGAGATTATTTCTGATACGATCTTTCAAGATAGAACGTTGACTAAAATTAAACACTCTTTATTAAATAACAACTGAATTTTTACATACTCTCATTGTATCGAACAGGTTTTAAGAATACACCGAAGTACTCGTTGTTTACACTTGTGATGTCCACATACCGTGTGTGTTGTAGTAACAGGTCCCTGTAGTGTCACCCCTGACTAGTCCACTCCGCTACTCCGAACAGACCTCTATTCGTCCCCCGTCTTAACCTCGTTCTTGGTCCCAAAAGACTCACATCATTAAGTCACAAGAAAGGTTTAAAGGAGGAAAAAGGAAGAAGATGAGTCACCAAATAAGTCGTTTGTCATTCGTGGTAATCTATCCTATTTTTTCTTTTAAAGGATGAAATATAAGATCATCTTTCTCTGTCTGTTGTCTATTTGTTTGGTCTAAAAATAAAAATGTATAAATAAACTGACGTAGCTCAGAATCCGTCGCTTTCCTCTTCTGTCACCGTCTCCTACTCTACCAATCTATCGTATTGGTTGAGTTGCCTGTACTTAAACTCGTTTGCGGTCCTTTATCACTTCCTGTCCCTTCGGACCGAACGTACGAGGTCAGGTACCCCAACGTTTCTCGGCCTGTGTTGAATCGCTAACTTCTGTTGTTGTTGTCGCCGTTGTGACTCAGAATCGACAGTGTGACCTCTAGAAGAAACGCCGTACGCCCTAGTTATAACTAGTACCGTACACTCGAAGTTAAACAACGTCGTGTACCTGAGGTGTCGAGGCCGCGTCATCGACGTCACACATCCGAGACACCAACACCGTATGCCCGAATCAACGGAGCACCGTACACCTTAGAAGGGCGTATCGGGTCAGTCATTTCTTAGACGGACGTTTTGTCATCTGGGCCCAAGGTAAGGACCCAGTCCTTCTAGGGGACCTCTTCCTTTACCGTTTAGGTGAGATCATAAGAACGGACCTTTTAGGGTACCTGTCTCCTCCGACCGCTCGATGTCAGGTATCCCAACGTTCTTAGCCTGTGCTGAATCGTTGATTTGGTTGGTTGGTTGGTTACACCTTAGAATCAAGGGACTGGTCCCTAACTTGGGTACATGGGATGTAACCGTCCATCTAATAATTGGTGATCCGGTGGTCCCTTTAGGGGTTTGGTCCATAAAAATCTATCAATTCACGATTTTCACTTCCCCCTACACTATCTCATATACCCCACCCGTCTCCAACCCGACGGTGATGTCTCTCCGGCCTTTTTCTCGATCGGAACCCACATACACGACCCCAAACCCCTCACCCCCCACCCCTCCTCTTTCCCAATCCATCTCCCTTGTCGTTCACGTTTCTGGGACTCTGTCCTCTCTCGAACCACACACGAACTCTGTCTTTCTTCGGGGACACCAACGTCGTGTCTCTACGACCCTCTCATCGTCTTCCAATTTTCTTCCGACCTCGATCCACCACGTCCTAAATGGTCGGTACGGTTCCTGGGACATAAATGGAACTTCTGTTACCCTTTGTGACCTCCCAAAACAAATAAGTACATATAACCGACACGACCCAGAAACAACGACACGCACCCGAAAGAAATCAACGTCACTCGTCCCCGATGAGAGATCAACGAAACACTCCTGAAGAGTAACTCCACCGAAGAGAACAACGTCTCGTACCTGAGATCTCGCACCCGAAGTCATCAACACTGCGTGTCCGGGTGAATGAGGTCCCGTACACTCTACGAGGGTCTGGTTCCTAACTTGTCACAGGGGACGTAACGTTTCACCTGAGGGTTGGTGACCTGGTGGTCCTTTGGGGGGGGGGGGGGTGACTTCATAAAAATTCGTCTGTCACTAACACAAAACAAAACCTTCCCCCCGTCCTTACCTTTGTCTCTACCTCTAATTGACTCTCCGAGAAAGTCCACTCTGTCGACGACAGATGAGACGACTCCCCAACACTTCTACTTACCACAAGTTCCCTTCCGTCTTACCATACCTTACAGTACAGCAGGAGACCAAGACTACTCCCCACGACCATTGATAACGATATGTTGTTTAGTGATATGTCGTATCATCGAAGGTTGTTGTCGGTAAACTAAAACAGTACTCAGACACCCAGGCCTTAAACCCAATTTCACTCGTCAAGACGACGCACACCACAGTCGACTCTAGTAAGGGAGCCGCGATAAGTCGACCACCTACTTGACCCGAGGTTCTTCCGAAGTGAGTATCCAGACCGTGAAACCACGAGAAGAGATACCAGAGAGAGGAACACTCATCGAACCTGAAGGAGTACCCTACCACCGGAGTCACCTCCAGTAAGAGGAATATACTACAGTCTAGAGCTTCTCCCTTGTAAGGTTCTCCTTTCCTTCATCCGGACGTCTAGAGACGTCCGGACCGGAACCTCCATAGGCCGTGATGAAGACGGAGTACCATAGTCAGTTTTGATCAGTGTTCAGACCGGGTCTAAGTTCCACCCCTTTGTTTTGGTGGAAAAGCACCTCTCTGTCGTTCATTATACGAGGCAGAAATTAGATGGTGTGACCCGAAGACCTTTGACTTATTGGTGTTGACGGGACTACTCTGACCGGGTGAAATTTTAGATTTGGTGTCAAGTCATCGTGGGAGAAGAATGGGCTCCAAAACGAAAGGGGCCAAAGTCAATGGACTTCAGTTGGAACCAAACTTTTATAATTCACCTTTTAAGGTCTTTACTTGTTAAGTATTTAAAACTTAACACATGAGAAGACTCATCGAACTACTTTAGAGTTCGACAGGACGAGGTAGACCGGGCCCTGTACTTAGTAAAGAAACAGATCACATAGGACGGGTCAGTAGATCGACGTCACAACCAATAGTCAACTTCATACGATTTCAGTGGGAATAAAACGAATGTTTACCGGGGTTTTGTGTTCCCATTATTACGACCGTTAAACCTATACGGAGTCTATTCGACATTTCACGAAGGAAATTCGCTTTTCCACTTTGAAGAACTGAATTATTCCTTTCTTTTTTCCCTTGAAGGGACCACCAAGTTACCACTCCTGAGACAAAGGTGACATCCCCCGTGTTCAAGCTCAGGACCAGTCCCTTGATTCGAAGGTGTTCAGTGTCCCACACTGGTTGTTGTTGTTGTTGTTTTTACCATTCTTTTTCTTAACGTAAGACTCCGACGATTCTATTCTTACTTAGTAGAGAGATACTTTAACACTTCTTCCTTTTTTTGTACGTACGATCCAAACGATAGAGTGGAGTTTGACGTTTTCAATGTCGGTGTTACATACTATTCACGAATCAATTCTACCTTTGTCGAAATTTAAACATGTTATTCTAAACCTCTCTCTCTCTTACTACTGTTGTAAGTGTGTTGAAAATAATGTCTTATAACAAAATTGAGATAAAATAATAATCAATAACAACAATCACAAATTAAAGATTTAATTTGAAATGGTATCCATACACACATATCCTTTTTGGTAACATATCTATTTTAAACCACGATGGGTGTCCAAATCTATAAGGGACCCCTGAACCTTACATAACGACACCTATTCCCCTCTGATGACACATAACACAACCTTGTTAAATATCCAGAAACAAGAGGTGACCCCTTATTTCTCCCGGACCCCTTATCCTTCACCAAAACAAAAACGAAAAAACACACAAAGGTCACATATCGTATATGTTCCGTAAGTCCCATACAACAGGTTATTTAAGTGTGTAGTGCATTCTTAAGTAACCAATAGTTTAGTATCACATGTATTCTTAGGGGACCCCTCGACAATGTTTCTGTCCGTCCAAGGACCCGGTCTGGGGTCGGGTCTTAGGTGTAAAGATCCCCTCCCCCAAAGTTAGAATCGACGTGTAGTTTTTTAGGGTTACGGGTCCGGGATCGAGGTCTCCGGAATCAAGTCGACTAGTTCCCACTCGAGTCTGTAAATGTGACGAAATGTTAGAGGACTCTGTTAAGACTACACATCGGTCCCAATTCTTGGTGACGGGATCCTAATTTTGGTCGGTAGAGGTGAACTGAAAAGGTCTACTAAGACATCGACCAAATACAGTCCCACCGGTCGACAGGAACTACACGGGTCCTGACAGGATTAAAATCGTGTGACTTAGTGTATAGGGAGCAGGGCACGTTTCGTCGTGTCAACCAATAGTAGTTACCTGGTAATAAATTCTTTGTGACTTCTACTCCGTCACTTTCGGAAAAACTTCTTATGGATGTTTATGGATGACTCTCGTCACTAAGACGGAGGAATGACTTCCCTGACTTTATCATAGTAGTACAATAGTTTGTCTCGGTTGAGGAATTTAATTCCTCCAACTCTCAAAAGAAAGTCGGGACACGAGACCACCCGATCCAGTAACGCAACGTACGATTCAGTGAAGTCAGCACAGACTGAGACACACTGGGGTACTTGACATCGGGCGGTCCGAAGAGACAGGTACCGTAAGAGGTCCGTTCTCATGACCTCACCCAACAGCACAGGAGAAGGTCCCCTAGAAGGGTTGCGTCCCTAGTTTGAACACAGAGAATACAGAGGACGTAACCGTCCGCCCAAGAAATGGGGACCGTGGTAGACCCTCAAAAGGAAATCGCGACACGAGACCGCCCGATCCAGTAATCAATTTATCACACAGACAGAAACCCTGAAGAAGGTATAAGATAAAGAATCACACGTACTCCGTCGAAACTTTCAGACTAGTGTTAGTTGTTCCTTTTACACAACTCCTGTCATACTCTATGTTGTATTTCGAAACCAGAAATGTCATATATAATAACAATGATAATAAATAATATTGTCTTTTGTTTTTACAATATTATCTCACGAATTTATCGAGACACCCCTCCGTCACCCATAGAATTATCACCTCATCGAGTCCTAGATCGGAGTTCTTACCCTGTCACGAGACCGAAACGAAAACTACACGTTAGGGTCCATGGAGAAAAACGGAAACAACAAGTAGACATTTTACCCTTATTTTTACCACAGAAGAAGTGTCCCGTCGATCCTCCTAAGTAGTTTTATGGTGTTCACGACCCCTAAGGGACTACCAGGCCACCAATCCTGAGTCATGAAAATGACGACACCCGGATTCAAGCTAGGGACAAATCCGTTGATTCTAAGACGTTTGGAACTCCGTGCCGCCTTACTTTGTTTTTGTTTTTGTTTTTTTGTTTGATTTTTGGGGCGTTCACTTTCACCAAGACACCTAACCCTTCCCCGTCAGTACTATCAGAAACTTACCCTCTCTGTGTTTCTTTAATAAGGTGACTCTCCAGAACATGTACTGGTCTCAGAACCAGGGGAGTGGAACTTGGTGTCGGTGTCAACACCCTAAGGTTTCTTCTTAGAAAATTGTGTATTACCCGTACGTCTCTGGAGTCCTTCTTCTCGTAGGGATGGAATCCACGGGAGTGTTAACTCCCGTTCACACGAAACAAACGAAGTCCTTATTCCTTGTGAAAACCTTTTCCCCTAAACATTTCCATGAAAGATAAAACAAAATTTTAGAAAACGGATAAATAAAGTTCACATAAGAACCTCTACATCGCTTTTCTTTTGTTGGTGTTGGTGTTTGGGTATTCAACCTTTCCGACCAAGAATTAAAGACATCGATTTTTTCGTGAGAAAGTCCGATATTGGTGTCTCTCTAACGACGTCCTGAGACCTTACTCCGTATTACTACCAGACGTCACACTACTTCCTCCGACAAGCAGAGACACCGGGTCTTCGGGTTAGACACCGGAGAGGTTAATGGGTCCAACGGATCGTTGTGGTGGGTTTCGGAGAGGTGGTCCGGGTCGACCCGTCGTTAACCCATGTGGGTCGTATCAGACAACGGGTCGGAAGACCTGTGGGGTCGGTGTAGTTCCGACCTGAGTCGGAGACGTTCCCGGGCGGACCATGGTTACTTACCCACCCCGGTCGACAAATTTTTTTGTTAAGTCTACAGACTTTGATGAACAAGCGTACGTCGACCCTTTCGTCGTGTCGAATCACTAGCTTTCGGAGAAGACGGTCTCTCCTCAACAGGATTCCAACCACCGGCACCGTCACGAGAGGACCCACTCCACCTGTTCCCTTCCACTCGGACTGAATCAGGAGCCCAAGAGTCTCTTAGTGTAGGAAAAAGAAAGGACCTGCAGAAAGAGGTAGAACTGAGGAACGTCGTCAGACCCTCACCACCCACAAGGGTCGGGCCGAACGGTCAAGAAGATGCCGAGGGTAGACGCTTGAGGGTCTCAGATCTGTCCTAGACTAGTCTCTCGACCTCCTCCTTCACCCTCCTCCTTTCTCCCTTCCTACCCTACTTTTATGAGTCTTGATACGTGTGAAGAACGTGTGAGCAATGTACCCTTAGTGTTCCGTCTCCGTGCGTGCCCTGGAAACCTCAGTCTGCGGAAGCAGAGGACGAGGTGGAAGAGTGGTCGAGATACTGGGACTCGTTCCACGAGCCCTTCGGGCTCAATGGAATAGGTGTTTGACCCCTGCAATGATAGGGTTGAATGTTCTGACAACATTCTTCATTTCCTCTCGCGCGAGAATTTCACAAACCGCATCTTGGCCCGTGTGTGATTCATGAGTGGTAATACCGTTGAGAATGTTGAAGTAAACTAAGAATGTTATTAAGACATTCTGCAACTCCCCTCATCTTGAGCTCAGAAGTGTCACGGTTCGTGTTCCTTATCACGAGGGACTTCTGTCCACTGTCAGGGAAACCATTGGTCACGTCGTACCATCGAGACGTCCAGAGCTACTTCCGAGTCACTACCGTCTTACTACTGTTACCCCCACCCACCCACACGCCTCCTTTTCCTACTCCGCTTCACGAAGAACCAAATTCTCTTCATTGGGTTTTGAGAATCAATTATGCCACATGTGCCTTAAGGAGAGAGGAAGGGAAGGAGGGAGGTCATAAGAAAATTTATTTGACATAAAACCTTGTTAACATCTAAATGATTATGTAGTTTCAACGTCTCTCAAACAAATGGAAAATGAATCTATATTCATAAAAGACTTGTGGAAACTACGTAGTCCTTGAAAGACCCGAACACCTTATGTCACTGTTTTGACACAGTCGGAGGACAACCTTCTAGTGTCTCTAACACTCTGTCTCACCTGGAGATTATCATGAGTGTGAAGACTGTGGTTTACACACCCAAAAGGTACAGTTCGTTAAGACTGCGACTGATGGGATGTCTAATTCCCGAGTCAAGGTGTTTCGACGAGGGCCAAAGTCTACGTCAACGTTCGGATCCGAAGGTCCCGAAAACTGGTTTGCCGATATTAAAGTCGTAAAGACCGTGGAGGGAGGAACCCAAGGTATTAAACGATCTCGTCGAGTGACTTGAGTCCTGTCCTGTAACGGATGATAATAGTCAAATAATATTTCTGATGTTGAGTCCTCGTCGGTTTACCTTCTCTACACCCTTCCCTGCATCTCGGGGGTGTGGAAGACCTTTACGTAGTGGGAGGGTCGTGGAACTTGACAAGTGGATTGGACCTTCGAGAAGTTTGGGTAAACAAATCCTAAACATACCTCTAAGTTAATGTATCCCTACTACCTAATTTAATAACTGGTGGCTACTGATTTGAGTCAAAGCTCGTCAAGAAGGGTAGGGTCTCCACCCCCTGACTTTCAAGCTTGGGAGATTAGTGTACCAACAAAGGAGACCACTGGTCAGGGGTAGGAGATTCTTATTGAAGTAAACGTATTTGAGTCCATGTCAACTTTCTCCGAATAATTCTTATCGTTTTCTACGAGGAGAGTGTGAATAGTGAGTCCTTTAAAGTCCCCATAATCTTCGAGTCACGACCCTCGACCCCTCCTTCTGGTTTACATATATAAAGAATTATATAGTGTTACAGTACCATCTAATGTTCTAATGACCTTCCTTTATTCGTCTTTGATTCCCTCTTGTCCGTCAATCTTTCACTTTCACTTTCACTTCAGCGAGTCAGCACAGACTGAGAAACGCTGGGGTATCTGATGGTCCGAGGAGACAGGTACCCTAAAAGGTCCGTTATCAGGACCTCACCTAACGGTAAAGGAAGAGGTCCCCTAGTAGGGTTGGGTCCCTAGTTTGGGTCCAGATGACGTAACATCTGTCTGCGAAATGACAGACTCGGTGGTCCCTTCAGACCCCTCCTTCTGGTTTATATATATAAAGAATTATATAGTGTTACAGTACCATCTAATGTTCTAGTGACCTTCCTTTATTCGTCTCTGTTTCCCTCCGGTCCGTCAATCTCCATGTCTCGGTCCGTCCGTTTTTCTCGGTGTGACAGCGACGACGTACGAGTAACGAAGTTGGACGTACTTTCTGTGTCGCCCGTAGCCTACAACCCACGGTGTGACTGAGGTCACCGTGTCGACCTACATGTGCTCTGTGACGACGGTAACGAAGTTTCACGTGGTACATTTCTTAGAAGGGGTAGGCGTCGAGGTCAGGAGGTTTAAGATTCGTTTACGTCGACTGAAGAGTTCGGGTCCAGTGTATGGACTCGGATTCTTGGACCTTTTCACTCATAACCTGTAAAAATCGAAAACATGGCCCTTCACCAGGAACGACGGGTGGGTCTAAGCACTTTACTCATTAACCGACTCTTTTAATTGGTTACTGGTAATGTATTCGTAATAGTTTTCTTATGTCACCTTCACAGTGTCTTGGTTTGAACCCAGGTGAGAAGGTACGTGCTTTCGGTCAGATGACTGTGACCCAACACCACTTCCTTTCACGATACAAATAACGTCCCGTAGTTCGTTCTTCAGGTCCCACCGATCAAGAGCTTTGTGGACTTGAGGGACTACCCAAAGTCCGTTCGTAAAAATTTTCCGTTCTGCTCCTTCCCCGCTGGGTCCCATACACTAGTCGACCGTGTGTCAAGAGACTACTCCATTGTCCCACCTCAGTGTCCCAATTGCAATAGTTGGGAATCCAAGTGATCCGGACCCCCGAGACGAGTACCAGTAGTCCATCAATTGCAGAAAGTAAACCACCCCAAAAATCATAGACGTTTTGTTGAGTCCTTTACACGTAGTCTATGACAATAGATCCACGAAATCTCTCCTCGACTTCGTCTCCTTTACCGTCTCTCCAGACAGGACCCTTCGGGGTATGCCAAGACGAGTCAATGTCTTCAGGAATTGAATTTAAAACCCCTGAATGAAATATTGTATTAAAACTCTTTGTGATACACTATAACTTTTACGATGTACCGTAAAACTCCCTGAGGTTCCTCGAGGTCAGGAAATGCAGAGTCCCGTGTTTCTTAAGTCACTCTCCGTTTCACTACCCATTCTTCATTAAATAATCTTGTCCCACGAACACTCCGAATATTCACCCGTCCGCTCTTCCACGGGGTGGCGTTCTTGAATCACCCGATGTCAAAATATTAGTTTCCTCTTCAGTCTTTCCCTCTTTTGGTGAAAGAAGGAGTAAGAACTCATTTACAGTACCAAGGTAGCAGTCGAGGAGGAGATACAGTCCACCCCCTCAAAAAAACCAGGGATGTACCAGTTCTGTGATACTGACAGTGATACTGACAGTACGCCCCTTCCGTCACCGTGGGGTGGGGTCATGAGAACGGACCTTTTAGGGTACCTACCTCCTCGGACCACCCGACGTCAGGTACCCCAGTGATTCTCAACCTGTGCTGACTCGCTGAAGTGAAAGTGAAAAGTGAAAGTACGTAGCCTCTTCCTTTACCGTTGGGTGAGGTCACAAGAACGGACCTCTTAGGGTCCCTGCCGCCTCGGACCACCCGACGACAGATACCCCAGCGTGTCTCAGTCTGTACTGACTTCGCTGAGTCGTCGTCGTCGTCGTCGTACTGACAGTACTGTGATACCTTCTTAATAGAGTCTAGAGTCAGGTGACTCCTAGAACGTGAAACTTTACAATGGAAAGGTATTTAACAACAAAAAGCACACACGTCTCTCGTACAGGAGCCCCAGTGATTGAGTGGTCCGAGTGACCCGTCCTACACCTAGAGTACGGTGGCACCAAAATGACAGACCCCCGTACAGAGTACGAAGACAACACACCAAAACAACGATTCGTCGGGACGAACCAAAACACCAATTCGTTTGGACGAAAGAACTCACTAGTAATTGAATGTTCCCAGAGGGTATGAAAAAAGAACTGAATATTAGGGAATCACCCTAATTGACAAATTAATGGTTGAAACAGAGAAATGATACAGGGATAGTCATAAGAGTTATCACTTATTCCCGTGGATTCTTTACGTTTTTTCGTTTTACCGACAGACCCCTCCGGAATGTTTATCGACACTTTTCTTCTCTCCGCTTTTCGTTTCCTCTTTTCCTTTCTATATTCGTAGACTTACGTCTCAAGGTTTCTTATCGTTCTTCTCTATTCTTTCGGAAGAAGTCGCTAGTTACCGTTTCTTTATCTCCTTTTGTTGTCTTACCCTTTCTGATCTCTAGAGAAGTTCTTTTAATCTCTATGGTTCCCTTGTAAAGTACGTTTCTACCCGGGCTATGTCCTGTCTTTACCATACCTGGATTGTCTTTGTCTTCTATAATTCTTCTCCACCGGTCTTATGTGTCTTCTTGACATGTTTTTTCTAGAAGTGCTGGGTCTATTAGTACTACTACACTAGTGATTCGATCTCGGTCTGTAGAACCTTACACTTCAGTTCACCCGGAATCTTTCGTAGTGATGCTTGTTTCGATCATCTCCACTACCGTAAGGTCAACTCGACAAAGTTTAGGACTTTCTACTACGACACTTTCATGACGTGAGTTATACGGTCGTTTAAACCTTTTGAGTCGTCACCGGTGTCCTGACCTTTTCCAGTCAAAAGTAAGGTTAGGGTTTCTTTCCGTTACGTTTTCTTACGAGTTTGATGGCGTGTTAACGTGAGTAGAGTGTACGATCATTTCATTACGAGTTTTAAGAAGTTCGGTCTGAAGTCGTTATGCACTTGGCACTTGAGGGACTACAAGTTCGACCAAAATCTTTTCCGTCTCCTTGGTCTCTAGTTTAACGGTTGTAGACGACCTAGTACCTTTTTCGTTCTCTCAAGGGTTTTTTGTATATAAAGACGAAATAACTGATACGGTTTCGGAACCTGACACACCTAGTGTCATTTGACACCTTTTAAGACTCTCTCTACCCTTATGGTCTGGTGGACTGGACGGAGAACTCTTTAGACATACGTCCAGTCCTTCGTTGTCAATCTTGACCTGTACCTTGTTGTCTGACCAAGGTTTATCCTTTTCCTCATGCAGTTCCGACATATAACAGTGGGACGAATAAATTGAAGATACGTCTGATACAGTACTCTTTGCGACCCGACCTTCTTTGTGTTCGACCTTAGTTCTGACGGTCCTCTTTATAGTTATGGGAGTCTATACGTCTACTGTGGTGGGAATACCGTCTTTCACTTCTCCTTGATTTTTCGGAGAACTACTTTCACTTTCTCCTCTCGTTTTTTCAACCGAATTTTCGAGTTGTAAGTCTTTTGCTTCTAGTACCGTAGGTCAGGGTAGTGAAGTACCCTTTATCTACCCCTTTGTCATCTTTGTCACAGTCTGAAATAAAAAAACCCGAGGTTTTAGTGACGTCTACCACTGACGTCGGTACTTTAATTTTCTGCAAATGAGGTACCTTCTTTTCAATACTGGTTGGATCTATCGTATAAGTTTTCGTCTCTGTAATGAAACGGCTGATTCCAGGAAGATCAGTTCCGATACCAAAAAGGTCACCAGTACATACCTACACTCTCAACCTGACACTTCTTCCGACTCGCGGTTTCTTAACTACGAAAACTTGACACCACAACCTCTTCTGAGAACTCTCAGGGAACCTGACGTTCCTCTAGGTTGGTCAGGTAAGACTTCCTCTAGTTGGGACCCTAAAGAAACCTTCCTTACTACGATTTCGACTTTGAGGTCATGAAACCGGTGGAGTACCCTTCTCAACTGAGTAACCTTTTCTGAGACTACGACCCTCCCTAACCCCCGTCCTCCTCTTCCCCTGCTGTCTCCTACTCTACCGACCTACCGTAGCGCCTGAGTTACCTGTACTCAGACCCACTTGAGGCCCTCTACCACTACCTGTCACTCCGGACCACACGACACTAAGTACCCCAACGTTTCTCAGCCTGTGTTGACTCGCTGACTTGACTTGACTTGACTTCTCCAGAAACCCGAAGGGACTATCAAGTCAACCATTTCTCAGGTGCACGTTACGTTCTCTGAGGTCAAGTTAAAGACCCAACCCTTCTAGGTAACTTCTTCCCTGTCCGATGAGTGAGGTCATAAGAACCCGAAGGGAACACCGAGTCGGTCATTTCTTAGACGGACGTCACGTCCTCTGGACCCAAGTTCGGGGACCTCTTCCCTTTCTTATGAGTGAGATCATAAGACCAGACCTCTTAAGGTACCTGACATAACAGGTACCCCAGTGTTTCCCAGTCTGTACTAACTCGCTGAAAGTGAAGTGTTCGCTAGAAGTCTTTTTAGGGAACGGTTACAGATCTCAGAGGATACATTTAGAAGAATACCTTTAGAGAAAAAGATGTCTATATATATAAAATTTCCGTCTAGTGATAAGACCCATTTACTCGTCTCGGGAGGGGAAAGGTTAGGAACCGGTCGTGTGACCGAGGCACTAAGTATTGTTCTCGTTACGAATATGGTCCATTCCAGTCCTTCATCTTTTCAAGAAAGGTAAAAAGGAGAAGAACTCTTATTAACGATTGAACTTCCCTTCCAGAAGTCAAGAACAAACGTCCCTTTGTAGAGGTAAAAATTGGTCTTCCGAGACTCAGAAAAGGTGAAAAGGTCATAAGAAAAATTATTAGATGGGGTCAACAAGAGCTTCACATCCTACTCTTGTAAAGTGTCGTCAAGGTGGGTCAAAACTAGACTTACACACACACACAAGCACACACACACTAAAGTTGTTTCTCGACTGTCGGTGAACGACGTCTATTTTCCATCCTCGACTCCGTATTATAGTTCAGATGTAAGTTCTTTCGAATTCTTTGGACGTAGTAGAAACGAATTACTTATTCCTTCATCAGATACATCATTTGTCAAGTGAGGTACTCAATTGTGACACTACTCTCACTGGTTCATTTATTAAACTATCGACATCTACAAAAATATAAAGACTCTGATATTACACAACATTGGTAACGACTGAACAAAACTCTAGAACACGATACCTGACTCGGAGACTTTTAAGACCATTAGGTCCTTTAAGTCTAATAGATAGGGTTGAAACTGAATATCTTAAGTATCGGATATATCCGATGTGGGAGTACTAATTACTGTACTGGGATCGAATATGAACGAAACACTCCGGGACCCCTCCCCTTGGAAACTGGGTCCTTCACGACCACTCGTCTAAAGTCGTGTCATATTCCTTCCTCTTGATAGTCTTTTATGTTGTTGGACTAATTGCATGAAATTCCAAGAAACATTAAAAAGTGATGAGATTTACCAAGACGAGACTTGTAGAAACTTGCTATCGGAACTCATGAACGAGTTTATGTAAAGATTTCATCTAAAGATCTTCATCTTATTCAGACAACTTTCCATATACTCAAAGTATAAATTATCTTTGATGGGTTAACGGAACACTTTTCGGACGTAGTTAATGTGGAATATTTGCCGTGGGTAAAGGTATATCGGAGTATTCACACCTAGTCACAAAAAGTAACAACGGTTAGACCAGTCATCACAAAGGTACCACCACTTAACACGAGTCTTTAAGTCGACACCCTCGTCTTCCATTTGTCCTCACCCTCCCTGTCCCTCACAGTCTACTCTTCGTCGTGGACACCTCTACTTGGTCTCTCTCCGGAGCTATAAGTACGTTGTCCGTGTGTCCCATGTCTTTAGTTTCGCGCTATCACAAACTCTTCTCTCTAGTTTGGTTTTACGGTGGTAGAGATGGTTGTACAAGTAGATAAAGATCTTAGATGAATCTGGATCTGTAGTCTAGGGAAATGACGTACATGGTTCCTTCCAGAAGGGACCACCGAGTCTGTCATTTCTTAGACGGACGTTACGTCCTCTGGGCCCAAGCTAGGGACCCAACCCTTCTAGGGGACCTCTTCCCTCACCGTTGGGTGAGGTCATAAGAACGGACCTCTTAGGGTACTTGTCTCCTCGGACCGCCCGATGTCAGGTACCCCAGAGTTTCTCAACTTGTGTTGACTCACTGATCATGTGTGAGTGTGTGTGTGGTTCCTTCTTTCGTGTGTGTCTCACTCGAGTCGGTCTGACTTACCCAGTCTATGAAACCGTTGTGTCCTTTATATAAAGTGATTTTATTTATTTTACTACCGGAACTCCAGTATTTGAAAGACCTTTAAGACTTCAGACCTTTTTTCTCTTTTTAACCCCCTCTTTACATTAGGAACAAAAAGATCGAGAAAAATATCCCCACACACACACACAATCAGTGAATCAACACAGACTGAGAAACACTGGGACACCTGACATCGGGCGGTCCGAGGAGACAGATACTCTAAGAGGTCCGTTCTTATGACCTCACCCAACAGTAAGGGAAGACGTCCCCTAGAAAGGTTGAGTCCCTAAATTGCACCCAGAGGGTGTAACGTCCGTCTAAGAAATGACAGATTCGGTGGTCCCTTCGGGAAAATGTTGATATTTCAACACAATAATTGTTACTCCTTAAAATAAAGGAGTACTTGACTAGCACATACTGATCCCGAATAATTGTGTTACAATTAGTGAGGATGAACTGAACAAGAAAAAATTTTTTGTAAATAAAACGACGTGACTCAGAATTGACACCGAACACCCGAGATCAAAGGACTGGTCCCTAACTTGGGTCCGGGGGACGTAACTCTCACACCTCAGAATCGGTGACCTGGTGGTCCCTCAGGGACTTGAAGAAAATTTTACGGAATCATAAACGTAAATTCTCGACGACTAGAATTTAGGTATGAGACAAAACGGTAAATACTCTGTACTTTGTTTGATCTTTATCAGTAGTTATACGTTCCTTTTAATCATTTTATGACCTAACCGATTTTTCAAGTAGGTCCAAAAGGTGTTTTGTAACGTTTTTCGGGCTTACTTTAAAAACGGGTTGGGGTATCAATAAAGATATGTGAATCTCAGACTGGGAGCCCCTGACCCACTCACATTCTCTTCGGAAATAAAAGTCGTTTCAATGACCCTTTTTTCATTATTCTCCCCTGAAGGAATTTAAATAATTGATATTAGATAATGTTACACGTTGGAACGGATTACCTCACGTAAACTTTTTTTTTTTCACTGGATTAAGGATCATTGAACGTCACACTTTTATCTGGGGTCTGAGTCAGGGTGGGAAGATCGACAGACAGACGGATAGGTGTATGTGTGAGTAGGTAGGTATCGGTTATTCTGATTATTAATTCCGTACAAATGATACACGGTCTTTTACAAGATTCCGAAATATACCTAATAGAGTTTATTAGAAGGGGTTTTACGATACTCCACCCTAACGATCTACGTTTGATAATGTAAATCTTACTTATTTGTTGTTCCCGGATGACATATCGTGTCCTTCGACATTAATTATAGGGCACTATTCGGTATTATTTTTTATTATGTTTATTTTCCTGTGATCGTATAAGTTTTCGTCTCTGTAATGAAACAGCTGATTCCAGACAAATCAGTTCTGATACCAAAAAGGTCACCAGTACATACCTACACTCTCAACCTGACACTTCTACCGACTCACGGTTTCTTAACTACGAAAACTTGACACCACAACCTCTTCTGAGAACTCTCAGGGAACCTGACGTTCCTCTAGGTTGGTCAGGTAAGACTTCCTCTAGTTGGGACCCTAAAGAAACCTTCCTTACTACGATTTCGACTTTGAGGTCATGACACCGGTGGAGTACCCTTCTCAACTGAGTAACCTTTTCTGAGACTACGACCCTCCCTAACCCCCGTCCTCTTCTTCCCCTACTGGGTCCTACTCTACCGACCTACCGTAGTGACTGAGCTACCTACACTCACACTCACTTGAGACCCTCAACCACTACCTGTCCCTCCGAACCGCACGACGTTAAGTACCCCAACGTTTCTCAGCCTGTGCTGACTCGTTGACTTGACTTGACTTGACTTGACTATGCACATATTGACTCAGTGAATCGACGTGTCGTCTCTAACCGTGTTGTGACATTTAGTTGATATGACGTTATTTTTTATTAATTTTTACAATACTTCATTCACGATAGGAATAGGGGTGAAATTAAAAAAAAAGGTGGAGTAATGAACCGAACGTCTTAGAATTAAAGGGTTGGTCCCTAGTTTGAACACAGGGGACGTCACCTTCGCGTCAGAATTGGTGAATTTTTACCCTAGACTTCTAAAGGACTATTTGTGTCTTAATGGTATACTGGGTCGTTAAGGTGAGAATCCATATAAGGACTTTCTTAACTCTTGTACATAAATTGATTTTTCAACATAGCCCTACAAGTATCGTCGAGATAAGTGTCACCGGGTTTCCACCTCAGTTAGGTTTACGGGAATTTGGGTACTTACCTACTTGTCACACCAAAATAAATAAATAGATACACTACATTATAATAAGTCGGTATTCCTCACTACATGGTGTGCACGATGTCGTACCTACTTGGAACGTCTGAAATTCACTTTCTTCGGTCCGAGTTTTCCGGCGTAAAACATATTAAGGTGAACATACTTTACAGATCTTATCCATTTAGGTATCTCTGGTTTTCGTCTAATTACCAACAGACTCCGACGTCCCTACCTCGTTCTTCCTTCACTGAAGAATAACTCATACTCCCAAAACAGACCCCACTACTTTTTTAAAACCTTTATCTATCACCACTACCAATATGTTGTGATATTTGTATAAGTGCCACTTCTAGCGAGTCAGCACAGACTGAGAAACACTGGGATCCCTGACATCACATGGTCCGAGGAGACAGGTACCCTAAAAGGTCCGTTATCATGACCTCACCTAACGGTAAAGGAAGAGGTCCCTGGAAGGGCTGGGTCCCTAGCTTGGACCCAGAGGGTGTAACGCCTGTCTACGAATTGGCAGACTCGGTGGTCCCTTCAATTACGATGACTTAATATATGAAATTTTACCAATTAAAATGCCTGAAGGGACCGTCAGGTCACCAATCCTGAAACACGAAGGTGACGTTCCCCGGACCCAAACTAGGGACAAACTCCTTGATTCTAAGGGGGTACGACGAACTACGCCAGGGGGTCGGGGGAGTTTTTTTCTTTTAAGGTCACCTTTTATGAATCTCCCAAAGGGTCCACCACGATCACCATGGTGAACCCTTCTACATGGTGAAGGTCACGTCCTCTGTATTCTCTACACCCAAACTAGGGACCCAGTCTTCTAGGGGACCTCTTCCTTTACCGTGGGATGAAGTCCTAAGAACGACTCTCTTAGGGTGCCTGTCTCCTCGGACGACCCGATATGAGGTACCCCAACATTTCTCGGTTTGTACTGACTCGTAGACTCGTACACGTACTCTCCTTCAAATCTATGTGACCTGATTCGACTTTTACAGTCACTGTAACCCATGACAACTAATTCGTGTACGATTACTATTTATCATATAAGATAGATCAGAGGTGTCACTGGAACTTTTAAATTATAATAATAAATCAAACACGCACACCATTTTGTGTGTATTTTGAATGGTAAAATTGAAAAATTCACATATTAATTAAGTATCGTAAGTGTAATAACATGTTGGTAGTGGTAGTAGGTAGAGGACTTGAAAAAGTAGAAGGGTTTGACTTTGAGACATGGGCAATTTGTATTTGAAGAGGTAAGGGGACGGAGGGTAGGGAGCTTCGGGGCTAAGATACCAAGTGTCAGGGTCTAGGTCCCGATAAATGACCCCGCCGTATATTTTGATTCTGTACCGGTAAGGGGTCCAGACAGATCGGACACATGGACGGGAAATCGCTGGAAGTGTGACGGAAAAGGGTGGTTCAATCTCTTCCGGTCAACGCCCTCCTGTCACAACGACTTCACGCGTCTCCCCTACGGACACCGACCCATCACCCTTTTTCTTCAGTCGGTTACCTTACACCAACCCTACTTTCCGTCCCTACGTCCCAAAAGTTGTCCTTCGAGTCAATCCTTTCACCTTCCACTCTCAACCCTTGTATAACGAACGAAAAGAAGGGTCTAACAAGTCTCCCCATGCACTCATAAACGTACTCCTACACGAAACTTCTCTGACCCGACGAGACGTGTGAAGCAATCTTGAGTGTAATGTTGTCTTCATCTAAATAAATTTCCCTATGGAATCGTCTCGTCAAAGCTAGCCTCAACGTCTACTGTTCCACAAATCACCCATGTTTGAGTAGGAAACTCTGTAACTAGGTGTTCCCCTCCCTTCTTTATCATGTAACGAACTCTGAAATCCTCGGACCGTCCGATGTCAGGTGTCCCAGAGTTCTCAACCTGGGTCTTTTCCAGAGTATGTATACCGAGACAAAAATAATATAGAAAAAAAAAACTTCAAATTCCACATGTTGCATTACTAACAACTTATAGGTAAATCACTCGTTGGTAGTAAAGTATATCTATGTTGTAATTTCTTGTTCTTTTTTTAAACAAAAGAAGTACTACTCTTGATAACCCTAAATAAGAGGATTGTTGAAAGTAAATATTACATGTCGTCACAATTAATAGAAATACTACAATATCACAATGTAGGGATCATGTATACATAGAATATTGGTGTCCTCTCCATTGTCTACACCCAAACTAGGGACCCGACCCTTCTAGGGGGACCTCCTCATTTACTGTGGGATGAGGTCATAAGAAAGACCCTCTTAGAGTACCTATCTCCTCCGACCGTCCGATGTCAGGTGCCCTAGCGTCTCAGCCTGTGTTGACTCGCTCGCCGTCGTCGTCCTTAAACGTGGAAAACTGATGCAAGTAGATTAAGGGGAAGGGTGGGGGTGGAAACCATCAGTGTATATAGACTACACCGACTAGAAAAAAAGATACTGAAATAAACAAAAACTTTATTGACTGGGTGTTGTGACAATGAAGGACCATATGTCGTAGTCAAGTCAAGTCAGCGAGTCAGCACAGGCTGAGAAACGCTGGGGTACTTAGCGTCGTGCGGTCCGGAGGGACAGGTAGTGGTTGAGGGTCTCAAGTGAGTATGAGTGTAGGTAGCTCAGTCACTACGGTAGGTCGGTAGAGTAGGAGACAACAGGGGAAAAGGAGGACGGGGGTTGGGGAGGGTCGTAGTCTCAGAAACGGTCACTCAGTTGAGAAGCGTACTCCACCGGTGTCATGACCTCAAAGTCGAAATCGTAGTAAGGAAGGTTTCTTTAGGGTCCCGACTAGAGGAAATCCTACCTGACCGACCTAGAGGAACGTCAGGTTCCCTGGGAGTTCTCATGTCGTATCACTAAACAATAAAGATATTAATGTTTTAGTAGTGGTCCTTTTCAGATCAACAGTAGACAGTGGTACGTACCGATAATGTGTCAATAGCTGACATAAGGAGTGTGATGTAAAATAAGGACACTGTAAATAAAACATTGACTTTACATGGAGAAATAGAGGGTAGAAAAAGAACGGAGGAGGGTTGGAGGAGGAGAGACCGTTTTTGGACAAACAAGAGACGTAGATACTGAGACGAAGACAAACCAACACAAACAAGTGTACAAAGAACCTAATGGGTACATCCACTTTAGTATGTCACAAACAGAAAGAGACGGACTGAGTAAAGAGAATCGTATGATGGGAAAGTAAGGTAGACACAACAACGTATCGTTCTAAAATAAGAAAAAGTACCGACTCTTTATAAGGAGACACACACACACGCACACACACGTATGGTGTATGGAAATAGGTAAGTAGATAACTACCCGTGAATCTAACGAAGGTATAGAATCGATGACATTTAGTAAATCGTAAATTGTATCTCCATGTAAAATTAAAAGAAACCTATTCACGGATCTTTACCTTAAAGACCTAGATTACCATTAAGACGAAAAGAAACTCCTTAGGTATATGACAAAAGGTACCTCTGAGACTAAACTAGGGACCCAGTCCTTCTAGGGGACCTCTTCCTTTGTCGTTGGATGAGGTCATAAGAACGGACCCTTTAAGACACCTGTTTCCTCGGACCGTCCGATGTCAGGTGTCCCAGAGTTCTCAACCTGGGTTGAATCGCTGATTTGGTGGAGGGACATGATAAACGTATCCCCGACATCGTTTCATGTGAAGATGGTTGTCACGTGCTTCCGAGAGAGAAGAGTCGTGGGACCGGTCGTGAACAATATAACAGAAAGAACTATTTTCGGTACCACAGTCCACACTTCACTGAGAGTCACACCGAAAAAACAAACAAAAACCGACATGACGTACTGACAACCCAGATAAAAGGACTGGTCCATGACTTGGACCCGGTGTCGTCACTTTTTACATCTCAGGATTGGTGACTCTACGGTCCTTTAAGGGGAGTACCACCAAGACTAACACAAAGGGACTACTAATCACTACACGTAGAAAAGTACACAGACAACCGGTAGACATACAGAAGAAACATCCTTCTCATAGAAAAGTCCAGGGGACGGGTAAAAAAGTAACCCAACAAACAAAAAATACAACCCAATATAATACTCAAGAAACATATAAGACCTATAATTGAGGAACAGTCTAGATAGTAAACGTTTATAGAGAAGGGTAAGTCATCCGTCGGAAAAGGAAAACAACCATCAAAAGAAACGACACGTTTTCGAAAAATCATACTATATCAGGGTAAACAAATAAAAACGAAAACAAAGGGAAAGGACTCCTCTGTATAGGTCTTTTTTATAGCGATTCTGGCTACAGTTTCTCGTCTGACGGACACAAAAGAGGATCTTCAAAATACCGAAGTCCAGAATGTAAAATCAGAAATTAGGTAAAACTCAAATAAAAGTATACACCATACTACGGTAGAAAAGGGGTAACATATAAGAACGAAGGAATCCAATTAACGGGTATATCCACACTCAAGTGAAGACCGGAGAGATAAGTCAAGGAAACTAGACATAGACAAAAACACGGTCATGGTATGACAAAACTAATGACATCAAAAAATTTAATATCAAACTTAGTCTCTTACGCCACGGAGGACAAAACAAGAAGAAAAAATTCTAACAAAACCGACCCAATAGACACTATGATTGTTTCGAATTCGAAGTCTAAAGATGAATGTGTCCGAAGAAGATTTCGTGAGATTCATGAAAATCTCAAAAAGATAAAATATTAAAATTAAATTACAATAAAAAAGGTTTCTCGTGGGGGGGAGGGTATAACAAATTCGAAGTCGTATGTGTTTTACATCTGGGTGAGGACGTATTTCCCCTTTTTTAGATCACTTTAGGGTAGTATGTTTATATTAGTACCAATTAAGAGGTCTACAAAAGGGACACACAGTTATGTAATGAAAAAAGTCCTTCCCTAACATGAGATACATCACAGACCGTTGTAATAAAAAAAGGAAATTACATAAACTCGGAGGGGGTAGGGACGGTCCCCGAGGGGACCACCGAGTCACCATTTCTTAGACGGACGTTACGTCCTCTGGGCTCAAGCTAGGGACCCAACCCTTCGAGGGGACCTCCTCCAGTGTCGTTGGGTGAGATCATGCGAACGGACCTCTTAGGACCGTCCGACGTCAGGTATCCCAACGTGTCTCAACCTGTACTGACTTCGCTGATTCTTCGTCGTCGTGGGTAAAAAAACTAATACTTTGATAAACTAATTTATCAAGTTGGTCTTCGTTTTACATTGTCTTGATTCGGTTTTCCTCTTTCTGGCATGTCTATCGTGGTCTGTGCACCTCTCCTCCCTCATGCATCAAGTCCGGAGTGAATGTCTGTGCGGCGGAGTCACTGAATACGCAGACGAACCACAGAGAATCGTGTCGACATTAATACGTTAATAAACACACTAGAAATAACTGGAGTCGGAGGAGGTACTGTAACATTTGTGAAACCCTATCCTAACCAGTGGACTATGTATCATCCACAAGTCGTCTATAGACAACTTATTTACGAACTCACAGATCTATAACTCCTAACTCAAGTTCCCCTATGACCCACATCTTTAATCATCCTTGAGTCGGTTCTCACAGTCTACAGTTTCTCAACAACCCTTCTACACAAAATCGCTCTCACCGCCACGACGTGGACCTCCCGGTCACTCGTTACCGGATGAATTGAGGACACGGTGTCTTGCGTCGCCACCGTACAACCTTTCCTGTAACTATTAAATTTTTCTCTTCCACACCAAAATTTAGAAAAAACTCCCCTCCCCTTAAAAAATTTGATTTTACCCACGGACTATGTATCATGGAGAGTCGTATCATGGCCTATGTATCAGCTACGAGTAATTTATTAAAAACTAAGCCTTAGTCTTTGGTCTCTGGACACAAACCGAACCCTCATCTTCATTCTACTTTGATTATTCTCAACTCTCCTCTGATGAATGAATTCGATCAGTTTTGACTTAAGCCAATGCACACACACACCGAATCTGAGACTCTACATAGTGGAGCACCGTTTCGATAGAGAATTTGTGATTATTAACGGAACCCTCAGTCACCGTCTCCCGTTCCTTTCCCACATACACCATCTCGACGGTAGGGTTTCGAGGTCAGGTGGGAAACCCACCACTGTTAAGGTATTCACTGAAGACCCCTCAGGAGAAGGCGTCGACCCCTCTTGAATCATGAAAAAGTGTTAATATAGACCTACCACTCCTATACCTATAACGTACACAAACCCATTGTCTAGACGTCGGTGGAAGATGACTGAGTGACCCTTCCGTGACCTTTCGTTACCGGTCTCTCGGGTCCTTTCTCGATACCGGACTTCTGATATCCCAGTAGACAAAGGGGGACTGTCAGAACAAGGAAAGTCCACCTCCTCCTGGGTCCTGTTACCGACGACGAGTACTAAACCTCTATCTCCTCCTACACTGAGACTTATACCTATCTCTCTACTTTCTTCTCGACCTTCTCCTCTTTTACTCTCTCCCGTCCCGTCTATTTCTGGGGAAGTTCGGATCTTTCCAGGTGTCCTAACAGAGTTTTACCTACGAAGGACTTGGTCACGCTTCTTGTATGGACCTTTCTCGATTGACGGAGGGCGGGGGGCACAAGTAGTAGACGCAGTCGTAGCGGCTCCATTTGCACGGCCCACCACCCGTGACCGCGTTCCTGAGGACCCCCCGACGTCTATGTGACCCCGAAGTAGAGTGTGGACCTCCCTTCTGACCCCTTGTGTACTTCTCTCGAACCCCGCCGTTCGTGTCGCGTGTGTCTCGGGCTGAAGCAGGAGAAGTCTCGGGGGAGGGTCCGAGGAGGACGGAAGGGTCCTGAACGTCAGTTCACAACTCAAAATAAAAAGTTTGTTGAGGAGACGGGTCGTCACTGGTGTTAGCGTCACCGAAGTAAAGTAAAATCAACCACCCCCGAAATCTCTAGTTTATTAGAGACCCAAAGGTCAACCAAACTAGAGTACTTGGTCGAAACTAACTAACCATTCCAGATAGTCCTCGAGACACAAATTTTCTCGATATCCAACGGAGGTCTAAAGTCATCCTTTTTTACCCTAACCCTAGAAGATCACTACAACCGAGACCCGTCGTACATCACTCATAGTCTGAGACCAGGACAGTCGACAAAACAAAAGGCCTTTTCTCACCCCACTGAACGGGTTCCGGCGTATGAATCAATAAACTGGTCCTGGCCCGAAGAGGACTCGGAATAGAGTGGGTCGAAAAAGAGGGTGTGGTACTACGGAGTATTTCCTTAACTGTCTCATACCGGCGGACACCCTACACTGAATCCCCGTGACACACACAATCAGTGAGTCAGTACAGGCTGAGAAACACTGGGACACTAGACATCGGGAGGTCCGAGGAGAGAGGTACCTTAAGAGGTCCGTTCTTATGACCTCACCCAACGGTAAGGGAAGAAATCCCCTAGAAGGACTAGGTCTCTAACTTGAGTCCAGAGGACGTAACGTCCACCTAAAGAAAATGAGAGACTCGGTCTTCCCTTCGGGGCTGAATTCTCATACTCTTTCAACGACGACAATAAGAGAATCAAGGGTGGCTACGGAGTTGAAAGAATAGTTCCTGACATAATCAGTCCCAAGAAATTTCTTCGTCGCAGTTATCCTACATGTGTGTGTGTGTGTGTGTGATAGATAGTAGATAGATATGTGTATATACTTCTCTCCCTCTCTAACTAAATTTCTTAACCAAATACATTAACGTCTCCGAACCGTTTAAATTTTAGATGTCCCACCCGGTCGTCTGATCGTTGGACCCCTATTCAACTTCAAGTTTCCGGTAAACAACCGTGTTAAGGAAGAACGAGTTCCTTACAAACAAGATAATTCGGAAGTTGACTATCCTCGAGTGGGCGTAATGTCTCCCATCAGACGAAATAAGTGTCTGTGTACATCTTACTATAAACTGGTTTATGACACCAAATCAATACAACTGTGTATTTAAATTGATAGTATCCCTGGACCGGAGAATGCCGAATATATTTCTATTCCGGTTTTACACCGCAAGGACTTTCTTCGAAACCAGTCACGTCGAAACTAACCCCTTCTGTCTCTTTGGTCGGGATTAAGTAACTTCCTCCTTTGACAAGTTCCCACACTTATAATTCACCACCCCTTGGAACTCCTGGTAGAATCCCCGAATTATCATGTTTGTCACTTTACAATTTTAGTAAAAAAGGAAATCTTAGTCTTTACTGTTCTTCCGGGTGGTAGTGGTAAAGATGAGTCATAAAACGACCTACACTATCTGACGTGTAATTTTTTTCCCTTCCCCCTTAAGGGACCGTCAAGGCTCCAATCTTAGGTCATGAAAATGACGTCCCCGGACCCAAGTTAGGGACCAGTTCTTTGATTCTAGGACGTCTGGCTCACCACGACGGTTTTTACTAAAAATTCGTTTAAAAAATAAAACCTCATTAAAATCGAAGTATCTTTTCAATCTCTCTATCATTCTCTCAAGGAATACGGGGAATGGGTCAAAGAGGGTTACAATTATAGAATGTAAAGGTATCAAAATGTGAACAGTTTTGATCCTTTGAGTATAACTCTATAGTCATAATCGATTTGAGGTCCGAATTAAACTTAGAGCGGGCAGAAAGGTAGCCACTGGAGCTTGGGCCCCACAGCGTGACACAAATGAGCAGTGTAGAGGGGTGAGGAGAGACTGGAGACTGGAGACTGGGAGAGAGTCGGAAACGAAAGGCACCAAAACTATCAGAACTCCTCATGACCGGTCCATAGGATACGTTACAGGGAGACAGACCCAAACAGGCTATGAAAAAGAGTACCAATCTGACCTCAACACCCCAACCCCCTCCTTCTGGTGTCCTCACTTCCCGGGAAGAGTAGTGTGGTGCAAGCCCTTACCCCGCGTAGGTGTACGGGAGGGACACGCACCCGGAAGCAGTGAACCAAGTCCAGGACAAACGGTCCAAAAGGGTGACATTTCAGTGATAAAAGGGGAAAAGGAGGAGACAAAAAGTCTTCGGTCACCACCGGAGTAAAGGATAATTCAACGTGTACTCACTAATTCAACGTCTACTCACTAGTTCACCACTTCCACCCTTCACCTTCCGTGTCCTCCCCTTTCACCCAAGTTCTCCCTGAGAAGAAACTTCAAACCAGATCCCGACGCGGATTGACGACCTTCTTCGTCCTCTGCGGATGTCAATGTGCCAGTCTATATGTCGTCCCTTGACTTAAGACGGTAGACTCGTGTACGACACCTCGCCATTAGAATTCTCGTTTAAGAAAGTTTGTCTCCATCACGGGCACCCGAAATTACCCCGACGAAAGACGTCGTCCATACCAATTGAAATCACAGACGGGGAGGGACAGTCGACCGCCATAAATAAATGATACGACATACCTTCGGAGTCTTTGTCACCTAGTGGAACCTGTGTCCGTAGAACTTCTCAGGGAAATAGATGGCAGGACTCTTCGCCCTCCTTCGGACCTCTAAATAGAGCATGTACGACCAAGTACGACCCATTCGTTACTGTCAACTCAGTGACTACAGTCTCCACTGACATTCATTGGTATCGGGACTTGTAAACAAACCATGAAATAATTGAAAAATAAAATATAACCTGATACTCAGAAGGGACCACCGAGTCTACCATTTCGTAGACGGGCGTTACGCCCTCTGGGTCCAAACTAGGGACCCAACCCTTCTAGAGGACCTCTTCCTTTACCGTTGGGTGAAGTCATGAGAACGGACCTCTTAGGGTGCCTACCTCCTCGGACCATCCGATGTCAGGTACCCCAGCGTTTCTCAGCCTGTACCGACTCACTGAAGTGAAAGTGTCAACTAATTGTTACGACAATTAAAGTCCACATGTTGTCTCACTAAGTCAATATGTACATGTACATAGACAAGAAAAAGTTTAAGAAAAGGGTCACTCCAACAATGTCTTATAACTCGTGTCAAGGGACACGATATCCACCACGCTGGGACACCTGACATCGGGTGGTCCGAGGAGGTAGGGACCCTAAGAGGTCCGTTCTTATGGTCTCACCCAACCGTAAAGGAAGAGGTCCCCTAGAAGGGCTGGGTCCCTAACTTGGGACCAGAGGACGTAACGTCCGTCTGTGAAATTGGAGACTCGGTGGTCCCTTCGGGAATCATAACTAGTCCGTGAAAATATAGGTATTAGAACAAACTACGAGGACCGTTGGGATCCTCCGTTCGTGACGAGGACGACAAAACACACTCCGAATGCCCTTCATCAGTAAACATCTCACTCCTAGAGTTGGGTAATCACGATTGAGGTTCAGGTCACATGAAACATAACATTAACGGATTATAACCATAAATGCATCCTTATAGTTATAGGGACCACCGAGTCTACCATTTCGCAGACAGATGTTACACCCTCTGGACCCAAACTCAGGACCTAACCCTTGTAGGGGACCTCTTCCTTTACCGTTAGGTGAGGTCATGATAACGGACCTTTTAGGGTACCTGTCTCCTCGAACCATCCGATGTCAGATACCCCAGTGTTTCTCAGCCTGTCTTGACTCACTGAAGTGAAAGTAGCACTCTTCTCTGGTTTAATAGTGGTTTGGTCTTAACACAGGGGGTTCAACACACCACAACAATTTACAAGGGAAATTTTACACTTAACGGTCACGGAAGGAGGGGTGGAGACGGTTTCAATTTTTACATTAAGTAGTTGTAAAACTACCCACATTTTATCAAATAAATCTTATTATGTTCGTTATCCACGGACGGAAAATCAAAACCAATGTCAGAGAAGTTACGATCATCAGAAAATACTGGAGTGAGTCTTAAGACTAAGTGGTATGGGTGAATTTTTTTGATTTCGTAAAACGATGTATCGTTGATTTAGTTCCTAATGACAATGTTCCTTTAAACGGTTTACTGTAAGTCTCTCAAAACTATCTACGAACACCCCAAACTGTTCGTTTTATTACAGTTAAAGTGAAATTTTCGTAAACATAAGTTGTTACAATATATGGTTTAATATCATATAAATATACTCTCTTTGGTTCAAATCGATCACAATGATCCATTTGTAAAAAAAAAAAGGTAAGACCATTTAAATTTTGGAAAATTTATGTCTTGACCCTTACTCCAAAGAGAACGGTATAGACAAAATAAATAAAGAAGCCGACACGGTCCAGAATCGACACCGTACACCCTAGATCAAAGGACTGGTCCCTAGTTTTAGGTCCGGAGGACGTAATCCTCACTCACGTTAGAATCGGTGACCTAGTGGTCCCTTCAGGGTGGTAGACAAAATAATTTCTGATGGGACTCGAACGTTCTCTACAAATTTTTGGATGACTTTAAAGTTGAGTTATACTCACTTAATCATAAGAGAGTCGTAATGACACGCTGATTTTGTTTTAGTTCACAATTCCGACTGTACACTACCGTTGACAGTCGATTTGGGTATTGACGTTCGAATATAAGGTAAGGAATTTCGAAGGAGTGACGAGACAAACTGTAATAGTCATTAATGACATTTTGTTTTGAATATTTCATTTACATATAAAATTTTTACAGGAAAATAGACGAAGTGTATGACTTCGAGTTCTAAAATAGAGAAATTTTTCAGTGGATTGTTTTAATCTTTTACCTTAAGTGTAATTCGTACAAGAATTGATCTTTGTTGTATAGTTACGGACAATTGGAGGGTTCCTTTATTGACGGACCCGATCAGTATTACAAACTGTTACCACAAACAGAGACGTCTCAAGTCGTGTAGGACCCCTTAGAATAATACGTCGAGCCAGACCCGTAGGGGAACCTTTACCAGGTGTTTCCGGAGGCTCACCCCGACCACATGGACCGTCCTCACTATCGTCCAGTCACAAGGCTTATATTGTGTCTTAGTTGTAGAGACCTGAGAATCCTCCATTATTCGTTTCCATTATGTGAAAATGTAGTTCTAAATGACGTAAGATTATACACGATCCCGTGGACCATTCAAATCTTTATTCAATTGATCTCTATTCGTATAGCTCTCCAGAAACACGGGTAAGAGTCCATGCTCAAGATGTGCTAACCTTTGACACTCATCAAACCACAGGTCCATGACCTATTTCCTGATTTCGGTCTTCCAGGAATACAGGGTTCTGATTACTAAAACCCTTTATTGCACTAGTTTAAACGTAAATTCTTTCTATTGAAGTTCTCTTGCAACTCTTATCGACTTCCCTGGGTTTCTGACCCATCCCTGATCGTAGGACCCTGACCTTCGTATACGGTTACTAGAGAGTTTAACCCATACGGTTTTTAAGTAATCCCACACCCGTCCTTTATAATCTTGGGGATAGATAGGTAAATAATCTTTGAAATTTTTTAATTTGAAAAATGAAACTCTATTAATGTTTAAGTGTGAGATTCTTTATTTATGGATATCCAGAGTGTATGGGACATTGATCAATGGGGGTTACCATTGTCGACTGTTTTGGTGTCATGTCATAGGATTAGTCCTATAGGTGTGACTATGTCAGTTTCATGTTTTGTAAAGGTTGTAGTGTTTCTAAGGAGTGTCAAAGTAAAAATATCGGTATGGGGGAAAAGAAGATGGGGGGACCGTTGAGGTAATTAGACAAGAGATAAAGATATTAAAAGAGTAAAGTTCTTACAATATATTTACCTTATTATGTCTCATGTCGGTAAATCCTACTCGAAAGAAGTGAGTCGTATTCAGAGACCTCTTAGTACATCCAACAACGTAAATAGTTGGCAAATAAGTAAATATAACGACCCATCATAAGCTACCATGCCTACCATATGATAGTGATCAAATTAGTAAGTGAATGACCTCCTATAGACATAACAAAGGTCAAAATAATGTTTATTTCAAGGTCATTCGTAAACACATGTCCAAAAAATTTTGTATTCATATCAGAACACTTGAACTCAAGAGTAAAGAGATCCTATTTACGGGTTCTCGTTCAACCAACTCAACATACCATCAACGTATAAATCAAAAAAATTCTTGGTCGGTTTTACAAAAGGTCTTACCGACAAGGCAAAGTGAAAGGAGGGTCATGACACATTTGTTAAGTCAAAAGGTGTAGGAACGGTCGTAAACCACAACAGTGATAAAAATTTTGGTAAATAAAAACCGACTCGACCCAGAAACGACGACGTGAACCCGAAGGAGACCAACACCGCTCACCTCCGATGAGAGATCGACACCACACGCGTGAAGAGTAAAGCCACCGCAAAGAACATCTCGTGCCCGAGATCCGTGTGTCCGAAGCCCTCAACACCGCGTACCCGAATCGACGGGGCGTCGTACACGCTAGAGGGACCTGGTCCCTAGCTTGGACACAGGGACTTCAACCGTCCACCTCAGAATTGGTGACCTGGTGGTCCCTTCAGGTGACAAAAATTAACATCGACACGAGCGTACACACACTAGAGTAGTACCAGAATTGAACGTAAAGGGATCACCCGATTACTACAATTTGTAGAGAAGTACACGAATAAACGGTAAATACATAGGAGAAGTCACTTTAGAGACAAGTACTTAAGACGGGTGAATAGATTAATCTGAAAAAAAAATTGACAATTTAAAACTCTGAAATATATAGGGTCTGGATCAGGAAATATCTTATACATCAAATGTCTATAAGAGAGTCAGGCATCGAATACAAAAGTAACAGAATCGTCTCAGAAAGTGTCTCGATTTCCAAAATCAAAACTACTCCAGATCAAATAGTCAAAAAAGGAAAATGCTCGGTACGAAAACCACAGTACAGATTCTTGAGAAGTGACTCGGGATTCAGAACTTGAATAAGAGATACAATAGAAGATTTCAATACAAAACGTGAAATGTAAATTTATACACTAAATAAACTCAACCAATCAATTTCGTACTCCAAGTCTAAAAGACAAACACTTATAGTCTTATTTGACGACTTACCTGGTAAGAAGGAAGTGACTCAACGAAAATGTGGAGCAGTTTTTAGTCCACCAACATCAAAGTACTTTGATAAAGACCCAAGAGGAAAAACAAAGTAACTAGTTACACAGATAGAGAGATGGTTATGGTGTGTCAGTCATGGTGACATCGACATTCAGGACTTTACTCGCTCTCCCTAAGGAGAGTAAAAAACGAGTAAATGACTAATCAAATACATAAAAAGAAAATTTTTGTCAACCCACAGAAAAAAAAAAAAAAAGACACTATTGTTTTCCGAAAGTGACCATTCGATGAAATGTCTACAACTTTTTGTTTGTGTTTTATACAGGGAAACTTCTGTGTCATCATAAAAAGAGAATTCTTCACTCTTACATTGACGAAAAGGTTTTTGTGAGTACGAAACTTTTCCCGTAAAACTTTTGACCAATAACCTTTCGTAAGGTAGTAATACACTGAAAACGACGACTTCTTCTACTTCATTGAGAAAATTCAAGTGTGAATTTTTTCGGTCGTTTGTGAAAAGAGTAGACTAAATTTTAAAGAGTCACCTCTCAAAATCATTTAAAATTTAAATTGACTAACATTGTGAAGGACTAATGAAACGTTCTTGTTGACTGACTACAATCCCTTCCATCCTTAGTTGTCGGTATAATGTTGTTTAAAAAACCTATTAACCTTATTCGAATCTGTTACTACCCCGAAGGGACCACCGAGTCTCCCATTTCTTAGACGGACATTACGTCCTCTGTGCCCTCTGGGCCCAAGGTAGGGGCTCACCCCTTCTAGGGGACCCTCTCCTTTACCGTTGGGTGAGGTCACAAGAACAGACCTCTTAAGTTACCTAACTCCTCGGACCGCCCGATGTCAGGTGTCGGAGTGTCAGTCCACATCGACTTCTCTGGACTCACGTACGCGCGCGTGTGCGCGCGTGTGTGTGTGTGTGTACGTGTGTGTGTGCGCGTGCGTGTCTGTTCCTACGTTAAGAAGGTCAACTTTGACCTGTAGTGAAAAATTATAGTATAAAATTCACTGACTCTTTTTTTAAAGATACCTTTTATTGACTGGAATTTTCATGTAGAAACACCCAGAACCACCGCCGCCGACACCTCACTCACGTCTCACCACGGTTATATCCCCGGGTCGACCCGTGTGGCCCGGTGTCCCAGGAGAGGGGTCAGACCGAGGACACGTCGGAGGAGCCCTTCGACAAAGTCGCGAGGTGGGGCCGGTAGTACGAGGTCTCAGCCCTGTAGTTCATGGGCGACACCGAGTAGTTGTTCCTCCAGTAGTCGGTCCTACAGACCGTCAAGACGAAACGAGACGGTAGTGGGGTCGTGTAGGACCCGGAGGGGCAACCGGTCGTGTAGATGGAGAGACGAACTTCGTTGTCCTTGGACCAGGAAACCGGGATGTACGGGCAAAGGTCACTACTGCTGGTCCCGAAACACCTGGACCAGTAGTTCCAAATGAAATTTCTGTGGGTAGGGTGCAAAGGGAGACCTCCTTTCTACAGGGTCATGCACCTTTCGTCTTTCTGACCTCTGTGGTAAACTCACGACCCCGAGGTCGCCCGACGACCAGATGGTCCCGTTTCGTTTCAAACGGTAGACAGACCTGTTCTTTGGGTTGGGACAGAAGTTCTACGACTTCAGACACCCGTGCTGACGACGTCCCTGGCCGTGGTGGAGTGACGACGTCCACTGGGTACAGTAGTACTTCCTGGGGTCCCTAGTGTGGTACACAGTGGACGACAAACGGTTGGTCTGGCTCTTCCTGTAGCACGACGTCGGACTCAACGTCTTTGCCTCCTTACTTGTAAGACGTACGAAGTTCGAGACCATGTACCACCTGTCTCGGGGACTTCGGACCCTGATGTCGGTCCCGAAGGTAGGGATGGTGGAAGGTAGGGACCTCCTCCTCGGACGACCATGTCTACACGTTAGGGGACGGGTGCTCGGTCACATGGACGGAACTGGTACACCCGGTAGGGTTCCTCACGATGAAACGGAAGACTACCTACCCGGGACCGACGACCCGGGTGGGGCGTAACTGACACGGGACAGACGTGGGTGAAGATGGTGACAAGTAATGGTGGTGAAAGGGAGCGTAGAGGAAGATACCGACCCAAGTCGGACCAAACGGGTACGGACCCTCCAGTGGGACGACCCGACCGTGAAACGGAAACCCTCGTCCCGAGACAATGTCCACCCGATGAAGTCGGTGGAAATCCCGTCTAAGGACAAACCCGGAGCGGTGTCTGCGAACCCGGGAACGGGAAGGAGCGGGGTGAGAGCGGGGGTTGTGTGTGTGATGACCCATCTCCGACGGTCGTGGTACGCCGGGTGGGAGGGGTTTCGTGGGACGTGAGACCTTTATTTATACTTCCATAACCATCGGGCATCAACGTCCACGATTCGGGCATGGGGGACGGATCCCTGGGAACGGAGGAGAAGGGTGGACGGTAAGGTGGGACCGTTCCTCGGAGTTACCGGGGGTGAGGGAGAAGGATTCCGGGTCGTTAGTGTTGGGACACGGTCACATTGATTCCCACAGAACCCGTTAGTGGTAAAAAGTACACGTAAACAGAATAAAGACGAAGTCCCGGTGGCGGTCCGGAGTCGTGGACTGGGACGTACCGTCCTTTTGGTTTTACAGGGAAACTGTCCCCGACGACCCCACTTTCAGATGGGGGTAGGGTCCCGGGTCGTCCGGACCGGTCGTCCCTCAATCCGAGAGGGACCCCGACCTCGCCCTCCTCCCTCGACCGACTCCCGGGAAGGTCGACCGTGTACTCGGGAGGGTTTTGGAGTCGGAAAGGGAGTTTCCGGGTTTGTAAACTCTCCGAAACCTTCAAGGTTCGTTAGTTGAAGGCTAGTACACGGAACCCCAGGACCCGGCGGTCGGGCCCACCGTTTCGATTCTGGTACACATAAATAAACAGACAGGGTCATGGGGGAAGAAGACGAGAACGGGGTCCACTCCCTCTAAATCTCATGTCAGAGAAAGGACTTCCTGCAAGAGTCACCGGAACTGCAACGAAATCTGGCGTCGTACAATCAGAGAACGTATAGCCGAAAAGGTCTCAGTAAATACTCGTTTGTATTGTAATTTCATTTTGAACGACTCAGCTTTTTTTTAGAAACGTAAAGACACCGTACTATAAATTGGTCCCAAAATTTTATATTATTACGAATAACTTATTACACGTACGCACGATTCGACGGAGTCAGTACAAACTGAGAAACACTGGAATACCTGACATCGGGTGGTCCGAGGAGACAGGTACCCTAAGAAGTCAGTTCTTATGACCCCACCCAACGGTCGGGAGGAGGTCCCCTAGAAGGGCTGGGTTCCTACATTGGACACAGAGAACACAGAGGGCGTAACCGTCCAGCCAAGATTGCGGTGGACCCTTCGAGAATGAATTATTGTGACGAGTAACTTTCCAAAAAAAAAAATTCTGATTAAAAATCTCGTCAAGACCCAAGTGCCGTTTTGACTCTCCCTGTCATGACTTCAAAGGGTAGGTAGGGGACGGGGTTGTGGACGTGTCGGAGGAGGTAATAGTTGTCTTACCATGTAAACAATGTTGACTACGTAGATGTGACTACTGTAGTATTAGTGGGTTCAGGAAATTTTGATCCCAAGTAGAGACCACCACATGTAAGACACCAAAACCTGCTTACGTATGACCGTGCATAGGTGGTAATATCATAATATTTCCCATAGAAAAATGACAGAGGTAACGAAGGAAAAGGTCTTACAGTATATCAACCTCAGTATGTGATCCATCGGAAACGTCTAACCAGAGTGAATCATTGTACGAAAAGTCAAAGGGGGTACAGAAAAATAAAGAACTATTATTAAAAAACATAGTAATTACTTCATTTTCATTAAAATTTTATAGTATAATGGTTATTCAGGGTAGGAAATGTTAAGATACAAACACTAAAATGTTTTGTAATTTCTGCACCATGTATATAACTATATACATTAAATATTCACTTATATGGACATAACGTCCCCCACGGACATAATCAAAAGTTCCGGTTATACTGGAGGAGAATAGGTCAGTGTAGACATTGTTAAAAGGTTTATTCCAGTGTAAGACGCCACGACCCCCAATCCTGAATTTGCATAAAACCCCTCCCCCTCCTGGGTTAGACTGGGTACCGTCACGAGTTTTGAAATGGTTAGTGTCGACACGGACGAAGGATCTCGTCACCCCTACCTCTCACCCTTCGGAACCATTTCCCACTTCTCTACCCAACCGGTCCGGATCACTGCGTCGATGGGTTCAATGAAGGAGGGACGGAAACACGTACGACACTAAGGTGGAGGAGGCACACAAGGACGTGCGTGAGCAAGAAGGACCGAGGTCATAGATACGAACAAAGGAGTGTCGACTTAAAGTTGGGCACCTTAGTCGACACGGGGTCAAAGTCACATCTCTCTCTCTCCTCTCTTGCACTTATTGGACAAGTGTAGGAGACGGATAAAAACGTTATGGAAAACCGTCCATATAGAAACGACATAGCCAGAGAGAAAGTGTGACGACGACCAGCGGAAGGAGTTTGTGTAGGAAGGATTTTGTAAATGTCACCGACTATTTTTCAACTTTGTAAGTTCTAAAAAAACCCCCCCCCCACCACCCCTTCCCCTCGACCCGACCCAGAAGTAACACCGTCCACCCGAAATCAACGGTACCCTGTTAATTGGGTCCAGGGGACGTAACCTTCCACCTAAGAGTTGGTGACCTGGTCTTTCAGGGACTTTACAGACTCTAACGAAACATAATGGGAGGTGGTAGACCTGGGTGACGAAAAATAAGAAAAGAGGAAAAAGAAGTCTCTTCTTATATATATTTCTACAATCTGTACAAATACATTGTATTTTGTAAAATTTTTTAGTGAAAACTCCATATTAACTGTATGTTTTAAAACATGTATAAATTACATAGTCAAGTCAAGTCAAGTCAGTGAGTCAGCACAGGCTGAGAAACGCTGGGGTACTTAGCGTCGTGCGGTCCGGAGGGACAGGTAGTGGTAGAGGACCTCAAGTGAGTCTGAGTGCAGGTAGCTCAGTCACTACGGTAGGTCGGTAGAGTAGGAGACAGCAGGGGAAGAGGAGGACGGGGGTTAGAGAGGGTCGTAGTCTCATAAAAGGTTACTCAGTTGAGAAGAGTACTTCACCGATTTCATGACCTCGAAGTCGAAATCGTAGTAAGGAAGGTTTCTTTAGGGTCCCAACTAGAGGAAGTCTTACCTAACCAACCTAGAGGAACGTCAGGTTCCCTGGAAGTTCTCAGAAGAGGTTGTGGTGTCAAGTTTGCGTAGTTAAGAAGCCGCGAATCGGAAGAAGTGTCAGGCTGAGAGTGCAGGTATGCACTGATGACCTTTTTGGTATCGGAACTGATCTTCCTGGAATTAGCCGTTTCATTACAGAGACGAAAAGTTATATGATCGATCCAACCAGTATTGAAAAGAAGGTTCCTCATTCGCCGAAAATTAAAGTACCGTGGTAGACGTCACTAAAACTTCGGGGGGTTTTATTTCAGACTGTGACAAAGGTGACAAAGGGGTAGATAAAGGGTACTTCACTACCCTGGTCTACGGTACTAGAAGCAAAAGACTTACAACTGGAAATTCGGTTGAAAAAGGGAGAGGAGAAAGTGAAAGTAGTTCTCCGAAAAATCGAGGAGAAGTGAAAGACGGTATTCCCACGACAGTAGACGTATAGACTCCCATAACTATAAAGAGGACCGTTAGAACTAAGGTCGAACACAAAGAAGGTCAGGTCGCAAAGAGTACTGCATGATACGTATCTTCAATTTATTCGTCCCACTGTTATATGTCGGAACTGCGTGAGGAAAAGGATAAACCTTGGTCAGACAACAAGGTACAGGTCAAGATTGACAACGAAGGACTGGACGTATGTCTAAAGAGTTCTCCGTCCAGTCCACCAGACCATAAGGGTAGGGAAAGTCTTAAAAGGTGTCAAATAACACTAGGTGTGTCAGTTTCCGAAACCGTATCAGTTATTTCGTCTTTATCTACAAAAAGACCTTGAGAAAACGAAAAAGGTACTAGATCACCTACAACCGTTAAACTAGAGACCAAGGAGACGGAAAAGATTTTGGTCGAACTTGCAGTCCCTCAAGTGCCAAGTGCATAACGACTTCAGACCGAACCTCTTAAAACTCGTAATGAAATGATCGTACACTCTACTCACGTTAACACCCCATCAAACTCGTAAGAAAACGTAACGGAAAGAAACCCTAACCTTACTTTTGACTGGAAAAGGTCAGGACACTGATGACAACTCAAAAGGTTTGATAGACCTCTTTTCATATGTGGGTATTTCGGTAGTGGTGTAAGATACGGCAGTTGTATGGTAGATACTTTCAAAGAAGGACGATCACAGAAAGAACGAAACGAAAAATAAAAATTTACTCCCTTCGTCATTATAAAATAAAAATGGAAAACCGGGGAAAGTGGATAAAGAAGGTAACGAAACGAAAAAAAAGGACCTAAGGAAGTATACATTGGATTCAGATCAAACGGATAGGAACGAGGACCGGTTCACACCAGTGGCTCAGTCGTCGTGACCGGAGTCGACTCTAGTACAATTGTACGTCTTAAGACCCCGGGGTGTGGTCTGGATGATTAGTCTTAAACGTAAACCTGTTCAGGTGTCCACTAAGTATTTTTAACTCCTGGTGACCGGATGTAAGGTCGGGACCCAGGGGGTTAGACTGACTGTTAGTCTTCGTGGACTTCTTGGACAATGTTGATTTTATAATAAATCTAGTGTGGGTCTAGATGACTTAGTCTTAGAGGTTCTGGTACCGGGATCCTAGACACACCAAAAAAAAAGTAGAAAGACAAGTCGCTCCAAAAACCACGACAAATCAGCGAGACGGTGAGGTACCTGACGTCGGGCGGTTCGAAGAACGTACCTTAAAGGGTCCGTTCTTATGACCTCGTCCAACGGTAAAGGAAAAGGTCCCCTAGAAGGACTGGGTCCCTAGCTTGGACGTAGAGGACGTTCAGAGGTCGTAACGTCCTACTGAGAGATGGTGACTCGACGGTCCCTTCGGGAACCTCTCCCTATTAGCTGTATATCCCAATATAAATTGAAAATTCTTTGATAGTTTGAAAATTTTATCGAAAAGATTCTATATAGTTATTAAGTATGTTGGATATTACGTGTGACTTTGGTATGAGTGTCTTTTGATCAGTTAGATTAGTGTGATCCTGGTGTCGGAACAGATTGAGTTACTTTGATTCGGTACGGGCGCCCCGTTGGGTTCTGCCCACCCAGTACCACCTCTCCAGACTGTCTTACACCAGGTGACCTCTTCCCTTACCGTTTGGTGAAGTCATAGGAACGGCACTCTTGGGGTACTTGTCATACTTTTCCGTTTTACTATCCTATGATTTTCTCCTTGAGGGGTCCAGTCATCCACGGGTTATACGATAACCTCTAGTCACCTCTTTATTGAGATCTTTCTTACCTCCCTACCTCGGTTTCGTTTTTGTTATGGGTCGACATCTACACTGACCACTATCTTCGTTCCAGACTACGACATTTCTCCTTGGACCTTACAGTCCAGGTACTTAGTTCCGTTTAACCTTCACCAGTTTGTTCTATACCGTTCTCACTTGCAGCTGTAAGATCCTTAGTCACTTGATTTTACCTGACCTTACCCACTTAAATTGAGTTTACTGGTAATATAGATGATGACGTCCGTCCTTAGGGAGTCTTCTTTACCTCATCGGTAGTACCAGTTGTTTTCTCAACTTTTACGTCATGAACCTACGTTAGAGTTTTTACTGTCTTACTAGAGACAAACAGAGGTTCCGTTTGGTAAGTTATAGTACCATTAGGTTCAGATACGGGGTTGGTCATTGCGACTTCTTCGACTTCAACTTACCAAAATACTTCTGGATGTTCTGGAAAATCTTGATTGTGGATTTTTTCTACAGGAAAAGTAATATCCCCTGACCTTACGTTTTCATCCTTCAGTTCTTTGTGGACCTCATTGTCCGTTTAAACCGGAACCTTACACCTTACTTCGTCCTGTTTCTGATTATCTCAAAACGGTTCTTTTACGTGACCAGTCTCGTTTGTGGGAGAAGGTTGTTGTGTTCTCTTCTGAGATGTGTACCTGTAGTGGTCTACCAGTTGTGGCTTTAGTCTAACTAGTATAAGAAACGTCGGTTTCCACCTCTTCGAGATATGTCAGTCGTTTTTGTTCTGACCCTCGACTGACACCGAGTCTAGTACTTGAGGAATAACGGTTTAAGTCTGAATTTAACTTCTTTCATCCCTTTTGGCGATCTGTAAGTCCATACTGGATTTAGATTAGGGAATACTAATATGTCACCCTCACTCTATATCTAAATTCCCGGATCTAGACTATCTATCTCACGGACTACTTGATACCTTACTCCAAGCACTGTAACATGTTCTCTGTCCCTAGTTCTGATAGGGGTACCTTTTGTTTACGTTTTTTCGTTTTACCGACAGACCCCTCCGGAATGTTTATCGACACTTTTCTTCTCTTCGCTTTTCGTTTCTTCTTTTCCTTCCTATATTCGTAGACTTACGTCTCAAGGTTTCTTATCGTTCTTCTCTATTTTTTCGGAAGATGTCGTTAGTCACATTTCTTTATCTCCTTTCTTGTCTTACCCTCTCTGATCGCTAGAGAAGTTCTTTTAATCTCTATGTTCCCTTGTAAAGTACGTTTCTACCCGAACTATTTCCTGTCTTTACCATACCTGGATTGTCTTCGTCTTTTATAATTCTCCTCCACCGTTCTTATGTGTCTTCTTGACATGTTTTTTCTAGAAGTGCTGGGCCGATTAGTGCTACCACACTAGTGAGTGGATCTCGGTCTGTAGGATCTTACACTTCAGTTCACCCGGAATCTTTCGTAGTGATGCTTGTTTCGATCACCTCCACTACCGTAAGGTCAACTCGACAAAGTTTAGGACTTTCTACTACCACACTTTCATGACGTGAGTTATACGGTCGTTTAAACCTTTTAAGTCGTCACCGGTGTCCTGACCTTTTCCAGTCAAAAGTAAGGTTAGGGTTTCTTTCCGTTACGTTTTCTTACGAGTTTGATGGGGTGTTAACGTGAGTAGAGTGTACGATCATTTCATTACGAGTTTTAAGAGGTTCGGTCCGAAGTCGTTATGCACTTGGCACTTGAGGGACTACAAGTTCGACCAAAATCTTTTCCGTCTCCTTGGTCTCTAGTTTAACGGTTGTAGGCGACCTAGTACCTTTTTCGTTCTCTCAAGGTCTTTTTGTAGATAAAGACGAAATAACTGATACGGTTTCGGAAACTGACACACCTAGTGTTATTTGACACCTTTTAAGACTCTCTCTACCCTTATGGTCTGGTGGACTGGACGAAGAACTCTTTAGACATACGTCCAGTCCTTCGTTGTCAATCTTGACCTGTACCTTGTTGTCTGACCAAGATTTATCCTTTTCCTCGTACAGTTCCGACATATAACAGTGGGACGAATAAATTGAAGATACGTCTCATGTAGTACTCTTTGCGACCTGACCTACTTTGTGTTCGACCTTAGTTCTAACGGCCCTTTTTATAGTTATTGGAATCTATACGTCTACTGTGGTGGGAATACCGTCTTTCGCTTCTCCTCGATTTTTCGGAGAACTACTTTCACTTTCTCCTCTCACTTTTTCAACCGAATTTCCAGTTGTAAGTCTTTTGCTTCTAGTACCGTAGACCAGGGTAGTGAAGTACCCTTTATCTACCCCTTTGTCACCTTTGTCACAGTCTGAAATAAAAAACCCCGAGGTTTTAGTGACGTCTACCACTGACGTCGGTACTTTAATTTTCGGAGAATGAGGAACCTTCTTTTCAATACTGGTTGGATCTATCGTATAAGTTTTCGTCTCTGTAATGAAACGGCTGATTCCAGGTAGATCAGTTCCGATACCAAAAAGGTCACCAGTACATACCTACACTCTCAACCTGACACTTCTTCCGACTCGCGGCTTCTTAACTACGCAAACTTGACACCACAACCGCTTCTGAGAATTCTCAGGGAACCTGACGTTCCTCTAGGTAAGACTTCCTCTAGTTGGGACCCTAAAGAGACCTTCCTTACTACGATTTCGACTTTGAGGTCAGGAAACCGGTGGAGTACTCTTCTCAATTAAGTAACCTTTTCTGAAACTGCGACCCTCCCTAACCCCCGTCCTCCTCTTCCCCTACTGGCTCCTACTCTACCGACCTACCGTAGTGACTGAGTTACCTGCACTCAGACTCACTTGAGGCCCTCAACCACTACCTGTCCCTCCGGACCGCACGACGCTAAGTACCCCAGCGTTTCTCAACCTGTGTTGACTCACGGACTTGACTTGACTTGAATTGACTATTACGTGGGTAAATTTCACATATTAAGTCACAAAAAATCAACTAAATGTCCAATTCGTGGGTAATAGTGTTAGATTTAAATTTTGTGAAAACACGAGGTTTCTTTGGGACATCGGTAATCGTCAGTGAGGGGTGAGGAATGGAGTTTGGGGAAGGGATCGGAATCCGTTGTTGACTAGATTAAAGACAGAGAAATGTAGATGGGTAAGATCTGTAAGGTATATTTACTTTATTATTTGATACACCAGAAAAGAACTGAAAAAAAATTTTCGTATTACAAAATCGTATTACAAAAGCTGGAAGTGGGTACTACATAGTACATAGGCATGATGTAAGGACAAATACCAACCTACTATAAGGTAACATACCTACATGGTGTAAAAGTAAGTGGTAAACCACCTGTAAACCCAACAAAAGTGAAAACAGATAATACTTATTGTGACAGTACTTATAAACACATGTTCAAAAACACACTTAGAGAACACGTATATAATTATAGACACTCACCTTAATTCAGTATACCATTGTTTCACATATCAAAATGTAGGGGTGGTATGCAAAGGTGAGGAGATATAGGAGTAGTTGTGAACCATACTAGTCAGAAAATTAAAATCGGTTAGATAATCCATATATTTTCATAAAGTAACCCAAATTTAAACGTAAAGAATTACTGTTACTACCACTCGTAGAAAATTATACGAATCAACGATGGGTATATAGAAGAAACCATTTCATATATAAATTTAGAAAACGGTTAAATTTTTGACTTAATCCCTGAAGGGACCACCAGGTCACCAATTCTTAGACGGAAAGTTACGTCCCCTGTGCCCAAGCTCGGGACCAACCCTTTGATTCTAGGGTGTGTGGCGTTTTGTTGATTCCGACGTTACTTGGTGTCGATTCTGGACTGTGTCTATGTTTGTTTATAAAAATTTTTAACTAAATGTAAGGAATAATATATAAGATTCAACAAATGGTCTATATACTGAATATTTATAACGGAGGTTCAGACAACGAAAAGAGTATTATCATGTAAGACTTCTGAGTTTAAAGACTTAAAGCTAATTAATATTAAATAGTCAAAAATTTAAAATCCTTAATACGAAAATCACAGTGTAACTTCTTTAAAACGGACTAGATTTTAGTGTTTCTAAAAGAGATACAAAACGAAATCTTCAAAATATTAGAATCTGAAATGTATATTCATATACTAGGTAAAAATATGTACCACGTTCCATACCTGACTTTATAGTGTAAAAACGTACATATACAGATTAACACGGTCGTAGTAACCAACTCTTTTGTTAGAAAAGAAATGATTTAACGGAAACGTAGAACAGCTTTAGTCAACAGGTATATATACACCCAAATAAAGACCTGGAAGACAACACAAAACGTGAGTAGAGTGTGTGATCATTTCATTACGAGTTTTAAGAGGTTCGGTCCGAAGTTGTTATACACTTGGTACTTGAAGGTCTACAAGTTCGACCAAAATCTTTTCCGTCTCCTTGGTCTCTAGTTTAACGGTTGTAGGTGACCTAGTACCTTTTTCGTTCCCTCAAGGTCTTTTTGTAGATAAAGACGAAATAACTGATACGGTTTCGGAAACTGACACACCTAGTTTTATTTGACACCTTTTAAGACTCTCTCTACCCTTATGGTCTGGTGGACTGGACGGAGAACTCTTTAGACATACGTCCAGTCCTTCGTTGTCAATCTTGACCTGTACCTTGTCTGACCAAGGTTTATCCTTTTCCTCATGCAGTTCCGACATATAACAGTGGGACGAATAAATTGAAGATACGTCTCATGTAGTACTCTTTGCGACCTGACCTGCTTCGTGTTCGACCTTAGTTCCAACGGCCCTCTTTATAGTTATTGGAGTCTATACGTCTACTACGGTGGGAATACCCTCTTTCACTTCTTCTTGACTTCTCGGAGAACTACTTTCACTTTCTCCTCTCACTTTTTCAACCGAATTTCGAGTTGTAAGTCTTTTGCTTCTAGTACCGTAGACCAGGGTAGTGAAGTACCCTTTATCTACCCATTTGTCACCTATGTCACCGACTGAAATCAAAAACCCCAAGGTTTTAGTGACGTCTACCACTGACATCGGTACTTTAATTTTCTACAAATGAGGAACCTTCCTTTCAATACTGGTCGGATCTGTCGTATAATTTTTCCTCTCTGTAATGAAACAGTAGTTTCCAGGTAGATCAGTTCCAATACCAAAAAGGACACCAGTACACATCTACACTCTCAACCTGATATTTCTTTCGACTCGTGGCTTCTTAACTACGAAAACTTTACACCACAACCACTTGAGAACTCTCAGGGAACCTGTCCTTCCTCTAGGTTGGTCAGGTAAGATTTCCTCTAGTCAGGACCCACAAGAAACCCTCCTGATTACAACTTCGACTTTGAGGTTATAAAACCGGTGGACCACGCTCTTCGACTGAGTAAACTTTTTCTGGGACTACGACCCTCCCTAACCCCCGTCCTCCTCTTCCCCTGCTGTCTCCTACTCTACCGACCTACCGTAGTGGTTGAGCTACCTGCGCTCAAACCCATTTGAGGCCCTCAACCACTACCTGTCCCTCCGGACCACACGACGCCAAGTACCCCAGTTTCTCTCAGCCTGTGTTGAACTCGTTGACTTGACTTGTAGGTAAGGTATGATAGAACTAATTCATCAAAAGATGATTCAAAACTTTAACCCTGTGGAGTCACGAGGTTGAAACGAGAAAAAGTTCAACAAAACCAATAAGATCCAGGAGACGTAAAGGTACATTTGAACTCTTAGTCAAACAGTTAAAGATGTTCTATCAGATAACCCTAAAACTAAACCTAACGTTACGGAGAAATCTAGTTGAACCCCTCTTGACTGTAGAATTGTTATAGTCTCAGAAGATTGACTGCTTGTTCCATATCTGAAGAGAAATAAATCCAGAAAGTCTTAAGGAAAGTCGTAGCAGAAATCGAAAGTCACAAATCCCGAACGTGTAAAACCCCCAGTATAAATACAGATGCAAAGTATAAAAACTACATGACCTTTACCATGATAAAAATTTAAAAGATAAAGACTAAAAGTAACGATAATGTATCTTTATGTCAACTAAAAAAACCATAACTAGAACATGGGAGATTCGAACTATTTCGGTAAATAATAAAGATCATCAAGTTATCAAATTGACAATTACTTGAAGATTTCTCTAAATTTATTATTGTTTTAGGACATATAGACGGGTACAAGAATGGTAAAAATTACGAGGGATAGGAAACACATCGAAATAAAAAGGTAGAGAAAAAGGAAGAAGGACTTCTAAAAGAAATTGGAAAGAATATCGTACCTTTACGATCAGTAGTTAATAAAGTCGGAGACATACAGACTTTTTCTTTTAGGCAGAAAACGGAAGTAAAAACATCACGTAAAAGACCAGACCTCAGGATCGAACTGTCATGAAAGGAAAGAAATGAAATTTTACGACGAGAGGACAACAAGAGTACACGTAACAAAGACTACTATTTAGAGGACGGTAGAAATAGAAACAAAGAGCCATACTTCGTACAGAAAAATAAGATCTACGAAGACTCTGAAAGTGACTTCTATACTAAGACAATACGGAACAACACCAAAAGAAGTACTAAGGACACAACCCAAACAACTCCAAGAACCTAGACACCCAAATATCAAAAGTGTTTTGAAACCTTTTTTAAACCGATAACACAGAAGTTCATAAAAATTAGACGGAAGTAAGAAGAAAAGACCCCTAAGACTAATTCGTTAATAATATCTATAATACTCCGACGAACTTTAACTGGATATCGAGTAACTACGACATACATAAAAAGTTTTATAAGAAAAAAAAAAAAAAAATTGGGGTGCCGTACCCCCTAGAATCAAGGGACTGATCCCTAACTTGGACACAGAGGACCTCACCTTCACCACTCAGAATGTGTAACCTGACGGTCCCTTCAGGAGACACACAAAATAAAACCTGTCAAACTAACGGTGTAGAAGTACAAGTGATTTGAAAAGAAAACGTTACAGATTAACCAGTTAGTTGAGTTGCTCAAATAATAAAGTAGAATCTACAACATGAAAAGTAGAAATCTCCAAACTAAACTCGGACAAAATAACGATAAATTGAAAACTTGTGTAACTTATATAAACTTTATTAATAAATAACGGGAATAAACGATTTAGAATGTGGACACAGTCAAACCCATCTAATAAAATTTTTAATTTTATATCAACTAAATTTTACAACACAATCAAAATCCTTATGTCTTCACTAAGTCAACTTGTGTGTGTGTGTGTGTGTGTGTGTGTGTGTGTAAGAAAAAGTCTAAGAAAAGGACATATTCAATGATGATCTATGACTCCTATCAAGGGACAAGATATGTCATCCAGAAACAACCAATAGATAAAATATATATTATCAACATATATCAGTAGGGTCTGAGGATTAAATAGAAGGGAGAAGGGAAAACCATTGGTATTCAAACAAAAGATACGGACACTCAGATAAAGACAAAATTTTTATTCAAGTAAACATAGTAAAAACGTCTAAGGTGTATATCTGTTATAGTACATAAACAGAAAGAGACATATCGAATGAAGTAAATCAGACTATTAGAGATGTAGGTGGACACAACGACGTTTACCATAATAGAGTGAGAAAGGGACTACCGAGTCACCGTTTCTTAGACGGGCGTTATATCCTTGACACCCAAGTTAGGGACCGAGTCCTTCTAGGGGACCTCTTCCTTTATCGTTGGCTGAGGTCATAAGAACGGACTCTTTGGGGAACCTGTCTCCTCGGACCTCCCGATGTCAGGTCCCTCAGCGTTTTCTCAGTCTGTACTGAATCGCTGATTTGTTGTTATAAGGGGACACATATATATGGTGTAGAATAAATAGGTAAGTAGACAGTACCTATAAATCCGACGAAGGTACAGAACCGATAACATTGATAATGACGTCACTTGTGACCCCACGTACGTAGAAAAGTTCTATATCAAGGGAGACCCACCCTAACGATCTAGCATTTATTTAAATGAAAATCCAAAGAAAAAAATCAAAACCATCCAAAATTAACTAAAAAAAGAGAAGTCATACCCAGTATTAAAGTACGAAGAAACGTACAGAACTCAAAAACAAACCTACGATCCGTAAAATAGAAACCTACCACCCACAATAACATGGATACATTCATAAGAAATCTACACAAGACATTGAGTCAATTCAATGAACGTTTCTCAGACTTGACATCGACGACTCGAGATATATCTGGATCTGAGAATAGAGTAGTTGAACTTCAAATGACAATAGACGGATCCAAACGGGAAGTACGCGCCGATGGACGTCAGAGAGAGTTCCGTCATCGATCCGTTAATCAGTTGAGTAAATAAAGAACAAAGAATCCCAAGTAACAGGGAACAATAGACTACAGGTCATAGAAATTCTGGTGACAAACAGGTGACGAAAGTTCGTCCTCCTTTTTAGAACAGGACAATGAAGTAACACCGGTCTTCACCTGTAGATATAAAATTTTTATTTAAAGAGTATTGATTCTATGTTGGTGGGGTCCAGATCGAACATCCAATTGTAAACTCTTGGTGACGAAATTGGGATTACCTGACGAAGAGTGACTAGAAGTCATTGGGTATATTGAAACAGAAACGAAAAGGTCTAGGAATTTAGGACCGGAAGAAGGGGGAAAAGAGGGACAGGTCTAGAATTTCACAGAAGTCTTAAATTGGTTTTAGGACAGAGGGGTGTACATGGGGTTACAAGTAACGTCGTAACAAATATTATCGATCCTGTACCTTCGCTGGATCTCCAGGTAGCCGTCCGTTTACCTATTCTTTCAACAACATGTATATGTGTTACCTTATAATGAGTCGATAATTTTTCTTACGAAACTCAGTCAAGATTTCTCCACCTACTTTGACCTCGGATAATATGTCTCACTTCATTCAGTCTTTCTTTTTGTGGTTGTGTCATATAATTGTGTATATATACCTTAAATCTTTCCACCCTTGTTGCTGAGATATACGCTCTGTCGTTTTCTCTGTGTCTACATTTCTTGTCTGAAAACCTGAGACACCCTCTTCCGCTCCCACCCTACTAAACGCTCTTATCGTAACTTTGTACATATAATGGTATACACTTTGTCTAGTGGTCAGGTTCAAACTAGGTACTTTGTCCCGTGAGTTTCGAGGATGTGACCCTGTTAGGTCGGGTCACCGACTAACTACAGTTACATACCGCTTTTGGTGGTGTTATGACATTTCGTTAATCGGAGGTTAATATTATTTATTTATTTTAATTTTTTTTACGACAGAGGAAGGAGAGTTCTCATCGTCCCGGAGGTGGAAAGACGAGTCTTTCAGTAAGAAAGGATTCACGAAGGTATCGTTTAAATAGTGTAATTTTTTTTAGTGTCATTAATCTCAGACGTAAAGAACTATTGACAAACTAGTATGTAAACATTCTAAGGATTCCAGTCTGTGAAGGGGAAAAAACGTAATTCATCGATGAAAAATTGCTCTTGAAGAAAAAATTTTTTAATAAACTAAAGAAAAACCGACGTGACCGAGAAACAACGACCCGAAAGAGATCACACAAACACCCCCCCAACGAGACATCAACCGAGGAGTGACGTCACCGATGAAAACAACGTCTCGTACTCGAGATCCCACACCAGAATACCGTACACCCTACCCGGGTCCTTAGCTTGGAGACAGAGACGTGATCGTCCGTCTAAGAATTGGTGACCTGGTGATCTCGTCGGGATTTCATCCATGACTTGACATAACATAGAATCTTTTACTTCCTCCCTGAACTTCCGTTCCCTTTTTATCTTGATTCGTCATACCTCTTGTGAAGGCTCAACCGTATTCCACCAAGATTTCGGAACAAAACCAAGTCTGTTCCATTCTAACTTAATCGTGTGTGTTAAAGTAGAACGAACCATTTTGACTAACTTACCATATAATTCTTCCTAAGACTGTGTAGAACTGAGGTACTCTTTTCGATCGGGTATCTATTATTTTACAACCTTACAGAGTACATAAAACTATCAAAACCAATTTACACATCCTATAAAACTTTGTTATCGATTGTTCATAAATTGTACAGTCCCTCATAAGATTAGTATTACACGGACATTTGAGCAAATAAAGGGGACTGTTGGATGACTTCAATTCAAGGCAAATTGTGGAGGTAAAAATATCTTTCCCTTTGTTTCCGTGTCTCTGTAATTTTTTGAACGAGTTCAGTGTGTCACCGATTAAGACCGAAGTCTCATAAACAAAAACAGTGACAATATAACAGAAGTATAACTTGTAAATTACAAAGTATTATTAACTCTCTCTAGTGTGCCGATATGAAAAGATCATACCTTCGTTGTTTCACTTAAACAACAAACAATTATATTACCGGGTTCGAAGGGGTTGAAAATGGAGTCTAATCTTTCTAAATAGGAAGTACTAAGAATCAGTACAGACTTTAAGAAACAAAAAAGAAAGAAATCCTAGGGAACGGTCGAGGTAAAAACTGGGTGAGTTTAGAGAACACCCACGAAGTCCTCCTCAGATACGAGACTACCCTCCGATAAAATACTTACAAGATCACCATTCTTAAAACCCCTACTTAGATATCTGGAATTCTTTTTTAAAATTTTATTAATGACCATAAACCAAGTCCCTTAGAATAAATAGTCATAAATGATTCGTGTGTAGAAGGTAGACTGGTGTTCTTAAAAGGAAAGTAGAGACTAGAGTTTTCCTTATTTATGATTTCTTTCAAGTTTTAACTTTTTATCTTTTCAGTTTCGGGGGTTAAATCATAGACAATGGTCAGACTATAATGTTGGCAAGTCTACAAAAGACATACATACGTTTTAAGATGGTTATCATTGTACTGTTATTACCTTGAGGGGAATGTAATAAGACGTAGAATTGTATTTCATAGGATAGATGAGTATCCTATGAACTCATCCTGTGGCTTTAGGTGGGGTCAGAAAAGTCCACGAGGTATCGTGGAAGATATATCATCGGGATGAATAAGTTAAAAAGTAACTTTCTTTTCTAGGTCCCACTAGTGTCGAAAAATGTAAAGTTTTATTACGACAGTCCTTACAAGGAAGTGGACAGAAAAACGTAAACACACTAAGAAAACATCCGTTCAAGGATCTTCACCTAAATGACCTACTTCCGAAATGTAAAAATATATATTTACGGAGGTTTCAACCGTATGGTAGAATATGTTGGTACTATATCATACACTCTACCGTTAGTGAAAAATTTTGTCCCATTTTAGGACTAATTTAATTGGGAAATTGGTACATCTACACGGAATTTTTATGAGATTCTCCTTTTTAAACTTCGTTAATTTTTTGACAAGGTTTTGATCTTCAGTAAATCTTTTTACAAAAAGTTTGAAACCCAATGTAGTATAATCACCAACACTTGAGTCAACTTCCCTGACACTTTTAGGAAAATGTGTCTTTAAAGTCATACGTGGTACATTTTATTCTCATTCATGACAAATACACACACGACCTAAAAATGTATTTAATACAATGACATGTAGAACCAGTGTTGTCAAACTTTTATTGACTAAATCTTAATTGTATCGATAAATCGTACAGAGAGACCCTTCTCTCAATTATTGAAATTTCCCTTCCCTGCATTAAACCCAACTTCACCTCCACAGAAAGACTCAGACGAACCAGGAGACCATTGTGTATCGTTCGACCAAACTCCGAAAAGTTTTGATTTTAGTTTGACTCACAAAAACCTGGTCACAAAATTTAAAAATTTTTTAATAGAATTTTTTTTAGTTCCATTACGATTTTAAAATCGAAAGAAACGATTGAGGATGAATCTTTCTCCCATTTCGATATAGTTTACTTATAATTTGTTTTTTGAACCCTTATAAAAGTGGCCCAAATCAAACTGTCGTAGATAATTGATAGACGTTGTGTAATTCTCAACTAAAAAATAATGAATATAAATCTCATAAAGAACGATATAGTTCCTTATAGTACAAAGTAAAAGTGAAGTTTCATATGACCGTAACATGAAGGGTTTAGGTAAACTTTTGACCTGACAATTGTGACTACGAAACTAACTTTGTAAACTGTGTGAAATAAAATTTACTTTTTCGTCTACCTCCCCCTCATGTCAAATCTAAAGGAAACAGCTATTGAACACAATAATTATGACAGTAAATAGAGAAACGTTCTTAAAAGTTCTTTACTAAGGACGAAAACCTCAACAGTCTGATGAGTAGTAATAACAATATTCATTCACACAAAACACTGATGAAGTGTAGAAGTTCAAATACCCAGGTTGGAAGTCTTCCGGAAGAGCATAAAGGGTTCGTGTAGGATGTACCGGACTACGTCCTTCTATGCTCACCTCAAAAGTGTCTGGGAACATCCAGTGAGAATCTCCACGGACAAAGACCCCACACCCCTCAATTCTCTCATCCCGAGCTCCATGAGACAGGTGAAGTAGGTGGTATGGTAGTGAATACAGAAAATACAAAAAATTTAAAAATAACCTCATATCAACTAAATGTAACACAATACAAGACGACAGTAAAGAAAAAATAATTTAATTTTTTAATTGGTAAATTGAAAAAAATAAAACCGACACGACCCAGAAACGACGGCGCACACGAAAAGAGATCAACCTCCCCCACCCCCGATGAGAGATCAGTGTCACGAACCCGAAGAGTGACGTCACCGAAAAGAACAACTCCTCGTCTTCGAGATCCTCCACGCCCGAAGTCATCGACGCCAAGGTTCCGAGGTCGACGACGACGACGACGACTCAGCGAAGTCAGCACAGGCTGAGACACGCTGGGGTATCTGCCGTCGGGGGGTCCGAGGGGCTAGGGGCCCTAAGAGGTCCGTTCTTGTGACCTCACCCAACGGTAAAGAAAGAGGTTGCGTACTTTCACTTTTCACTTTCACTTCAGCGAGTCAGTCGTATCCGAATTATCACCACCCCTTACCCGAATCAACGGGGTACCGTACACCCTAGAAGGGTCTGATCCCTAGTTTGGACACAGAGAATGTAACCGTCCACCTAAAAAATGGTGACTCGATCGTCCCTTCGGGATAAATAAAAACTGACACACCCGAGAAGTAACTCCACGTTCCCGAAGAGATCAACGCCATACATACACCCGAGCCGACAGGACACCGTACGTCCTAGAAGTGGGAGGGTGGTCCCTAGGGTGTAGAAGACGTGACCCTCCGTCTCAGAGTGGGTGACCTGGTGGTTTCTGGGACAGTGAATAAAAAATCTGTGACCTAAAAAGAGTAAGTATTTGATCTAAGACATATGTTAAAACAAACTTTCCCTTTTGAATTTTTGGTAAGTGTAATAGGTAAAAGAAGAAGTTAAAGATGTAAAAGTCTAATTTTTTTTTGAGTAGATCCTATATTCGACGATTCAACGAAGTCAGCACAGGTTCAGACACACTTGGGTATCTGCCGTCGGGTGGTCCGAGACGGCAGGGACCCTAAGAGGTCCGTTCTCGCGACCTCACCCAACGGTAACGGAAGAGGTTACGTACTTTCACTTTTTTCTTTCACTTCAGCGAGTCAGCACAGGCTGAGAATCACTGGGGTGCCTAGCGTCGGATGGGCCGAGGAGGTAGGTACCCTAAAAGGTCCGTTCTCCGACTCCTAACTACTACTCTCGTCTCCACCTCCTCCTCTTCCCAGTCCCTTGATCCTTCTACTGACTGCACCGAAACCTTTAGAGTTCTTACTGTCGCCTCTTACTGTACGACTTCCTCGAATCCTTCCGAGTAAGACCTCTTCTCCACCTTAAAGTGGACCCAGACTTTCAGTCCTAAAACCTACTACCGTCCGGTATGTCTCGTCTTCGTTTGTTCTCGGTTCCGTCCCGAATATTGGACATATAGGCTCGGACGAGGACGACGTCTACACAGACGTGTCTCCCACACCCCTCTTCCGACTGGAACTCCGAGTCTGAACTTCTGTTTCTGTCTTCACTGTAAACTATGTCCGATGAAACCCGACAGTCCCGAAGGGTCCACCGCGATCACCATTTCTTGGGCGGACGGTTACGTCCACCGCAATTCTCTGCACCCAAGCTAGGGACCCATCCCTTCTATGGGGCCTCCTCCCGTGGTGGGTGGGATCATAAGAACGGACCTCTTAGGGTATCTGTCTCCTCGGACCACCCGATACCAGGTACCCAACGTCTCAGACTGTACTGACTTCTCTGAATCGTGTACACGTGTGTTAAAACCGACAGGTGTATCATCCTTTTTTTTACTAGGACGTTTAACCATAGTTCATAAGTTTTTTCTCTGATTCAAATCAAATACTTACCATATAAATATTTCGTCATAAAATGGGTCTATCTTTTCTTCACTGAACGAACATCAAATATGGTATGGTATATATTACCAAAAGAGGTATCTGTAACTTTTTAAATTTTTCTCCCTTTCATCAGTCGTGTCCTTCCTCCTGTCTACAGACCCTCAATAATCCTCCTCAGTGACACACCCGACTCGATGGACTCAACAATTCCAGTATTGGTCCTGTTTCCTTGGAGAATCTGTCTTTTTATAAGAATGTGTTCAATGGACCCAAAAGTCAACTAGACAAAGAAAGTTTATTACTGAAAGTATTTTATTCGGAGTTTGAGAGTGACCCCTTTATTAAAATTAAGAGATTATGAGAAATTACCACCTCATTTTTGGGAAACGAGTACGTGTTTCAATAGAGGTTTATGTCAAATACATTGTACGACAGTAAGGACTCCATTCATTATGTCAGTGACTTACTGTCCCAAAATAATATAGGATGTTTGTGTCCAGCCTGTCGATTGTTGGTGGAAGGGGTGTACGGTAAAAAAGATTTTCAAGAAACCGGACCAACCCCGAAGGGACCACCGAGTCAACATTTCTTGGACGGACGGTTACGTCCTCTACGTTCTACGCCCAAACTAGGGACCCAACCCTTCTAGGGAACCTCTTCCTTTCTCGTTAGACGAGGTCGTAAGAACGGACCTTTTAAGGTACCTGACTTCTCGGACCGTTCAATGTCGTGTACCCCAGGGTTTGTCAGTCTGTGTTGACTCGCACGTACGTGTGTGCGGATGTTGTTTGAGGTCTAATTACTTTGTGTTTATGTAAAATTAAAATTCGTGCAAAGGAACCCTTTTAAATATCAAAAAAATTTTTACCATTTATAATAATAATTAACACTTCCTGTCAACCGGAATTCCTGGAAGGAAGTAATTCGTGGTTAAAAATCTACACAAAAGATTGTTTCGTTGACTCGAAGGGACCTTTTTCAAGTCCTGTAGAGCTAAAAGTAGGAAGTCTTTTGGGTATATTTCCCGTTGAGGGAATTTTTACTCACAATCCAAAATAACTTCTATTACTAAACCAAATGACCTTACTCCCGAAAAAAAGTCCACCCTTCTGTCCAGAGTCAAATCTCTGACGTCGTCAAATCTTCATTTGAGGGGAACCTTCGTTTTTCCCACTCCGTCTATGTTTAGTCTTCCGTCCTCTCTTTGACTGTACGGTTCTCAATGTCTCTCAAAAACTTTCCTCCGGAGGATGACACTTTCTGATCTGGTTTCATTGACAAAGATCATTCAGACGGGACACCACCAAAAGAATATGAAAGGATCGTGACGTAGACAATAAATGTCAGGTAGCCCTTTACGTTTACTGAATTTTATGTTATTGTCGGTGTAAATAGATCGTAAACCACACTATCAGTAAATGTTAATTTAATTATAACTCATGAAGGAGCTGGAGTTAAGGATGGGTCACTGAAGTCGCAGTTATGACATAACTTTCCCCTCGACCGGTCTTGTGTACCAGGACTACGATAAAAGGGTTTCCGTTCCTGATCCAGAAGGCCACAGGACCCTGTGAGTGATTCATCTCGTATCTCATAACCCCCTACCCACACCTTACACTGTCAACGTCCTCTACAAAGGTTCGCGTGTACATCCCGTCTCAAGATTGGGTTCTTCGGACCTTCCAGGAAATCGTAGTGGTGATACTGAATAAATTCCTTACAGACAAGACCGAGAATGACAAGGTAATCACTGACACCTTAGTGAAGGAAAGAGCCCGACAGAAGACATAAGGACTGCCATTAATACTTTCCCAATTACCCATCCGTCGAGAGTGATTCTCCCGGTCTCCAGGGGTTCGACGTCCTCCTCTGTTTACCGATTTCCGTCACCACCTGAAAAAAAGGGGATGTAAGGAAACGAGGGCGAAATCGGTCCATCCTCCGAGGAAATTAAGACAACGATACTCTGTTAGGCGAGAAGGACCTTCAATGAAAAAGGGTTGGAACTCCCCGACTAACGGGTTGTTTTGTTATGTAGAATGAGTACGCTTACAAAAAGAATCCGATACAATTATTTTGATACATAGAACGGATCTCCAGACAAAAGGAAATCATAGAACGGTCTCTGTACCTCCAGGTCTCTACTGAGGGCCACACATCTACACAGACAACACCCTCTCTCGACGTGGACCACGTTGAGAGAGTCGGAACTCCACAAAGAAAATAGATACTAGTTGTCGAACGATTTCTCACATTCTACGGAACGTTTTTTGACGTTTCCCCGATGAGAGGACGGGGGAAGACTACAGATACACTCTTCGAAAGAGATAGAGAGAATATGAAATTATTTTGAACCGATGTGTTTTTGAGGTTCACCAGTCCGGAGTAGAGACCGAGGTGTAGTTTTAGGAAAGGAGACCTCCGGTTCTTAGGGCCGTAACAAGTACCGATTATCGGTGTTGGAAAGTAGAACCCTACAAGTTCTGTTCCACATTCGAAAGTAGAAAATTAGACCCCACTAATCCACCCACTCTCACTTCGGGGGGTGTCAGTCTGCCGAATTCCAAGTCTAGGGTAGTGACGGAGTCTCGATACACCGGAACCCGCTCATGAATCGGAAACACAGAACCAAAGAAATACATAATTTGTGTCCCAGAAAGGAGTGAGCTCTACGACGTTGTCATCAGTAATCAAACGGACGGACGAAGACAGAAACGAAGAAATCTCATACAAAAGACATACCGTCGTTCTTAGTAGAAAATTTTTACACTCAGTCCCCCAAAGGGATCATCGAGTCACTATTTCTTTAGTGGACGGTCATGTCCTCTGTGCCAAGTTAAGGACTAGTCCTTCTAGGGTGTACGGTACGTCGTTGATTCGGATACGGTGATGACAGCGCGGGTCCCCTGGCGTTGAGGACTTCGGGGACTTGGGATCTCGGACACGAGTCGTTCTCTTCGGTGACGTTACTCTTCGGACACGTGGCGTTGATCTCTCATCGGGGGTGACCGGCGAGTACGTAGTCACTTCTGGGTCATGTCGGTTAGTTGTTTATTTATTTCTAATAATTTTTGGGTTCGGTCTGTACAGTGAAGACACGAGTTTTCGAAAACTGATTTTCAGCCTCAGGAATGCTCCCAGGTATTCCGAGATACACTAGACGTAGATGGGGCCAAACTAGAGGAGTGGACGTTGAAGTAGGGGTCGAACTCATGTCTTAGTAGACGTCCAGAACCATTTCGTGTCTGACGACTTAACATAGACATCTCAAAGACGAAGTCATTCAAACCCCACCCGGACTCTCAAAAGTAAAGATCATTCAAGGGTCATTTCGACCCTTAGGGGTCACCCTTTCCCTTGGCAGGAAACTTTTGGCGACTACGGTAGTCTAGTTAACGAGAACTAGTTAAGGAGTTCGTGTGGTCCGTGACAACCAAGACGGAATCCCTGAAACATGAAGTCAGACGGATCTTCCGAGAAAGTTTCCAGTCGTACCGAACGAGGGAATAGAAGTAGTTTAAGAGGAACTCTAGGAAGGACTGAGAGGTCAATTTGTAATGTGGGATGAGGGTCGTAAGAGTTAAGAGGAAGAGAAACCCATGAGAGATGTCGTGATTCGTGGGATGAATGAGTAAGCGGAAGGGGTCGATCTGAAAGTCAAGGTACTCCGTCAGATTAGAAAAGTACCGTCATATAGGTGGTGGATCTTATCACCGACCGTGTACCCTTTGGTAATTATTTATGAACAACCTAGCTACGTAGATACTTTACCCCATTACTGTCATGGTTAAAGTACCATAACAATACTCCTAATTACTATGTTTCAATCATGTACATTTCAAGAATCTTGTCATGGACCGTGTCTCATTCAGAGTTATTTACAATGGTAACGATCTCGCCTTGGTTTTTATTGACCACACGACAACACCTCTAGAACCCCGAAGTAGTCCGACAAAAGGGAAGATCAACACAGCCTGTACCCTAAACGAGAGATGTCTGCCAAGAATCAAGGACGTTTACCAAGAGGCCACTCAAGTCAAATAATAAAAAATTCACTTTTAAACGAATGCGTACTATAGTTATCGATTTTTCCCAGTGGTTTATCCCCGTCGTTGTTAAGACTCTAAATTTCGACAGTCTAAAGGTAAACCTTCAATTCTTTTAAGGACTCGTTTGGTCGGAAAACCCAACAGGAAAAGTGAAGAGAGTATCGGGTCTATTGACCGAGATCAAGAGACATGGACGATATGGCCATCGATAAGGTTTTTTGTCCTCACTTCCCTGAAATGACAGATACCTCCTATTTTACGTCTAACCTTTGGTCGTTATTATACCCAGGTCTATTTAAATATTATATTTCTTTTGACTGTTTCTAAAGGTCAAAATAACTTTAACCAAGGACTTAAACCATTAAAGACGAACTCATAAACACGCATACAATAATGGACACAAAATTAAGTCTGTAAGGTAAATACACCCTATCTAATACGAGGATATTTCTTGGCAGTGATTAGAGTTGAGAATGAGAGAACCGACCGGAACATGTCTTGGTGGGATTACGTTACTACCGGAGCTTCTCTCTGTCCTACCGACAGCGTACATGAGTTCTCGGTCACTTTACTGAAAAAAAAATCGAAACGTACTACCTTAAAAGAACAAAGAAAACAGAGTGACTGAACGACAAGTCTGAAAATTCTGAGACTGACCCTACCATAAACAAGAGATTATTCTCTCTACGTCGACTTTATATGTTAATCGTAAAAGAAGTGAATAAAAGTAAAAGAGGAAAAGAGGGTTCCACAGAAAACGTCGAGTGTAACGCCCACCTAAACGACCTTACAGATAACCAATATGGCACAAGTCGACGAAACTAGTCCGCGACGACTTTCTAGGTTCCAAAACCTGTCGCTAGCGTCGAATAAATCGAAAACAAAATAAACGACACAAAAAGTTGTAAAAGGATAGGGGTCGCTTGACTGAACGGGGATTGTGTTTGGTTACTTAATTTTCCCGGTAGACGCCCCTTTTTTTTAGTTTTGACCTCTTGAGAGACACTTCTTTGTCTCTTCAGGGTCCTTTACGATTGTTAAAATATTTCTCTTGTTTGTGGAGACTTCAACAGCCAAAGTTTCTGACGAATGTTTTCCCCAATCCCAAATTCCTTCCTCGAGAAGGCTCCCTTACTCCCCCTTCTCCTTCTCTCTTTTCCCTTCCCTTCACTCTTGGTCTCTGACCGAGAAAAGATCCGTACGACACAGTTCCCATAAGTAAGAGTTTTTCTTGAACGAGAATCCTCCTATACCATATCTCTAACGAACTATCTTAGGTGTTTATTACATGAGACGACTATTATTTTTGAAAAGTATAGACAGTCTGATGACTAATAGTGAAAGGTAATGACAAAACTTAGTTATCCAAAACCCCACGAAACACACGTAATAACAAGTAGAACAACTGTTGGGTCTTTCCGTCGATAATGAGACGTAGAATCTCTCCTCCGATACTCTTAAGAATTCTTTCTTTTTTTAGTTCAGTAGACAGATTCTCCCCCGTCCTGAATTTCCAGCGATTACTGAACTGTCCCGAAGGGTCTACCGAGTCACTCATTTCTTAGGTAGACGTTACGTCCGCCGTGTCCTCTGCACGTAAGCTAATGACCCAGTCCTTCTAGGGGACCTCCTCCCGTACCGTTGGGTGGGGTCCTACCTCTTAGGGAACCTGTGCCCTAACCGATGTCAGGTACTTCAGTGTTTCTCACCCTGTACTGAATCATTGATTTGTTTTCTGCACGATAACACGATAAACAGATAAACAAGATAAATTGGTAAGGAGATAACTTGTAAATTCGACGACGACTAAAACATGGTTGTCACGATACACTAGTAGGATCATACAACCACACAGAAACTCTTACTAACTTACTTACCCATAAAGTTCGTAGGTCTTCGTCTTTACAATACAATTAAAACTGTCTAAATTTGATGGTGAAAAAAAAAAGAAAAACCGACACGACACGGTGTGTCGAACGTCCTAGAATCTAGGGGTTGGTTTCTAACTTGGTGCTTCAAAACTCAAGATTGGTGACCACGGACGATTCAACGAAGTTAACATAAGTTGAGAAACGTTGGGATACCTGACCTCGGACGGTCCCAGAACACAGGTGTCCTCAGAGGTCCGTTCTTATGACTTCACCCAACGGTGTGGGACGAGGTCCCCTAGAAGGGTTGAGGTCCCTACCTTTGACCCAGAGGACGTAGAGGACGTGACGTCAGTCTAAGAAATGACGACTCGGTGGTCCCTTCGGGGGATCGGTGGCCTACGGTCCCTTAAGGGGTTTAATGGAAAATTTGTCAACATAGGTAAATATAAGAATGACTATAATATACTGTCATTGTCAAAGGAGTATGTAAACGGTTTTCCATCGAAATATTTAGAACTTTTTTAAAAGTAAAACTAATTTTTTATAAAATAAAATTAAGTATACATTGTGATTACTTCGAATCGTAAATTTCAAATAATAAATATTAAATATATAATGTGTACTATATATTATACGTTCATACTTATATATATACACACACATACATATATATATATATAGGATTACTTTCCCAACTTAAATTTGACTTTTCATCGATAATCTACCGTTTCTTCGGGTTCCTTCTTTATAAATAGACGGTAGTGGTTGGGTGGTCCAGTCATGAGACCTCTAGAAATTACTGGATTTCACGTTTCATTAACAATTATTATCTTTTGATCTGTCTCTTTATCCTAAGTAGATTGATACTTTAGCCTGTACTGGGTAACTAATAATTCTGACTACTGATTCTTCAATAATAGATCAATCCAATAAAACCATGATCTTTGTAACAAATGTAATGGTTTTGTCACTATAGAAAGACCCAGAGGTCCCCCGTTTCAATGGTAATTTTTCGTGTGTATACAGACCGTAAAATTTAGACTGTAAAGATTTATTATCTCCTTGGTAAATAAGTCGAATTAAAACACGAGTATCAAAATCAGAAGATTTGACACGACATAATTAATCTTGATAATCTTTATAAGAAAGACACCCGACGGGTTATTCCATCGGTGATCCGTATACATCGACAAATGTAAATTAATTTTAATTTACTTTAATTTTTGACACAGAGACAATGTGTTCGGAGCGACGTTCATGAGTTATCGATACATAATTATCACCGGTAGAATAACTTGTCGCGTCTGTCAAATAGGTTGTGACGACGTTTTTCAAGGTAACCTAATCTTTTTGAAGGTAACCCACCGCGACAAACTCTTCGGTCTTACTTCCGTCCCTCGACCTCGAATCGACTACCGACTGAGTGACGAGGCTTGATTTGACTTAGACGAGATGTGGACGTTTCCCTGTGTGACTCTTTCCGCAACTTCTACCGACACCATATTGAAAATTCGCACTAGACGAAGTTTAAATGGATTTAGTTCTTTCCAGACACAATTAGACAGAATCGATTAATTCTCAGTAAACTTTATAAAAAAGAAAACTTAAAATACCATGACATAGATACATATAATCATAAGTACGATAAACGATACTTTTGAAATCCTGGATTCTAAACTTCGATGTATTGTCACGAAGGAGAAAGTCTTTTATGATACGTGAACAGGAAAATCCTTTTTTTTTTGTTGAAATTAAAAGAAACCATTAAAATTTTCATTTCACGAGTACCATTTTCTTTAATTTGTATATATATTAATATTTTTTAATTCAGTTAATAATAGTAAGATGGGTCTCTATTAGTGTCAATTATAAAACTACTTATAAGAAGATCCGAAATAACATACGTAGAGATGTATATGCATTTAAATGTTATTACCCCGATATAATAAAACAAAATATTAGGCTTACAGTCACTTTGTTATATAGGTTACAGAAAAATATAATCATATATAAATAATAGAGATGACCAACGTATCATGGTATGACACCTACATGATAATAAATATACATGTTATGTCAGAAAGAACATAACTATAATAATATTTGTTGTTATTCTTATTATAGAAACGAAAATAAAATTTCACGAAACCTGACACCCAGTTTCTCATATGACGATAATTGTATTATTTCAGTTTATGTTTTAAAGAGAAAGAGTCCTTATGTTGATTTAAAATCTTCCAACTACGAAAACGTTGAGAAAACTTGATATATTTCGAAAGTTTTTGATTTTTGATATCTTGAACAATAAATTTTTTAGTTTTGAAAGTGATAAACTGTATGGATTAAATTTATTAATTTTAATATTCTCTTTTGTCCACTAAAGAATTATAGAGAAAGTACTTTTGAAGTTCACACAAATCTCTTCTTTTTATCGTCAAATCATTTTGTCAATTCTCCACTGAAATCTTGGTGTAACTAGAAACTTATGGTCAAGATCGACACACTAGAACCCATTAAATTCCACACGGAGTCAAAGGAGTAGACATTTTACCCCTTTGTTATATGGATCGAGTGTCCTCAAAACACTACTTATATAGAACATCGATATTATAGGGTCATACAACGAACTAACACATGATAAAGGGATACTCCTTATGTCCTGTACGTAAATGTATAATTTTAACTTTTACTTACTTTTGTAAGGGGGTAAAAAAGAAAGGAAACCCTACATAAAGGAGAATCTATAGGGTCCCAATAGTTGAGATTATACCTTGGATGACCGACTATTAGGTTCGTAGATTTAATATTGAACGGGATGACGAGTGAGGTGTTTCTTTCGACATACAGAATTTGCCCAGTTTATGACAACATTACTTTTAAAGATATGATGATGGTTGTATGGTTACTCGGTTCGTTATAGATTATTATAGGAGTGTTATTAAAAAGTATCGTTTCATACCATTATTAATGTATTTATAAGTATTTATAAAAATGACTTTACTAAAGGCTTTTACGAGTTTTTGACGGCCTTTCTTTGATCTTAAATCTGTAAATTTACATCTAATTTTTTGACTAGATTTAAGAATATCGTTCTCGGTCTAGACAAAGGAAACCAAAGTAGTTAGGAAAAGCTAGGAATGACCTAATACTTTACTTTGTGTACGGAAAAGGAAACATGTATTTACTCTAAAATTTTAGTAACTGTAACCAGTGTCGAAGGTATATTTTATTAGAATTATTTGTCCAAACATTCTAGTTCAGTAATCAGAGTCCTTGGAGAGATTCTCAAGAGTCAAATTTTATTGTTTCGTTTTTCGGTTCATTCTGAGGAAAGAAGGTCCTTGAGGATGTTAAGATAAGAAGTATCTCTTATGTATGTGGGGAGAAGGTCCATAGAAAAAAGAGGGATGACGTAATATTACAGATTTACATTTACTGAAAGATAAGAACTGTAACATTTGTATAAGAACCATTGTGTAATAATGTTGAAAGATCCCTTTTTTCTCTCGTTGGTCGTACGACTTTTCTCACTACGAAACAAGTATAAAACCGGTGTCCAAACGAATTCTTTATCGTGTGCGAAGTCTTTACCTTCTTACATAGACGGAGGATAAACCACCCCAAGTCTCTATTCTACTGACTGATTCATTTGTACCCCCTGACCTTAAAGGAACCTCCGTAAGACCTCCTCCAAGTATAGGTGAGGTGGTACTAACCCTTCTACACCGAGTGGTAGGACAAGTATAAAGCTTACGAACAAGACCCACAGCGTCGACTTCTGCAGACCTTACTGCTCGTCAGACCGAAGTAGACATTATGTCTTGTTGGACCGACGTCTTTACATACGATACTAGTCCGGAAGGGATAGAGGGAGTAATCTATGACCCAAAACGTCCACTATAAACACAGAAGTGGTAGGGACCAGATGTACCCGGTACGAAACATGGCTGACTCTCAAGACCTCTTCGTCTCCGTCTACTTCTTCCGCGTTGACTCTCCACTTGACCTCCTCCATCTCGAACTTTGCGGACCCCTAGCCTCCGCTGACCTCCTTCTTGACACAGTCGACCTCGTTTCCTTTCATTTATTTCAAGGTGAGTCTCCTTGGAATGAAACGTGAATACACTATGTGTAAAAGTGAGCGAGACACCAACTTCAACCCAAGTACTAACCTGTCATAGAAAATATGCCTAAAGTGAATCTCGGAGATAAATTTACGGTGCCGGTGGGTACAGGTTTATGTTAACTAACAAAACAGAGATCTGGGTGTCTTTTCTGCTATAAGGATAATAAGTACGTTAGGTATCGCTGACAAAGTGAAAAGAATTTACAAAATCTTTAAAAGGTAGATCCAAAATTTTTCTAATTTTCTCCCGAAACCCCTGTTATATTTAACTTCCTACTTGTATTACTTAAAACATGCAGTTTTGTTTTGGAACGGTTTATAGTTTTGTGTAGACGTTTGAGTGACTTTGCTGAGAGAAGACGTGGACTAATATCAGACAATCGCCTGTTCCTTCGTGTGTGTCGTCGCATAGGATCAAATGTAGGGAGACGTAAAGTCTGTCTAGGACTATTGGTATAACCTTTACTACTGTTTCCGTAAAACCTACTTGTCCTTTGAGACAAAAGACTCGACACGTGTAAATCATGCCGGACACCAGTAGAAGTTTTATAGTCGAGTTCATTATTTCTTCTGTGAGTATTTGATAGACCTTTTCTTCAATTACCATTGGTCAACTTCCCTTTTTCTCTTTAAATACCGTTTCTGTCGTTTTCTTTAGTAATGAAATTTCCAGTGACAAGATCAGGTCCACTACGATATCTCGAATTGTTGGTGTACCCTGTCAGTGGCGTTTGTCGAAAGAGAGACGGTCGATTGACGTGGACCTTTGGCTTCACCGGAGCACGATGGGCCCCGGGGAGACGTCTTTTACTTTTGGTCCGCAATGGAGGATTTCCATTGGAGTTCCCGGTCGAGTCCCTCTCGTGTTGGTCTTGGGAAGGAGGAAGTGTCCCTCTGAAAGTTGGAGAACTGCAAGGTCTGGGAGGACTAAGAAGCCCTCCCGACAGGAAACTTAGGTTCAACCAGTCTTGGACGCCATTGGGATGCCGAACATGAGGTTTAGTAAATCGCAGTGACTGTTTGTTGGAGTAACCTTCCGCCCGAGGGTGTCTGGAAGTCTAGACTTGTAGGCAACCGCAAATCTGTAAGATGGATAATGTAATAGTGTCTTCATCAGATCTCTACGACCTCGTGTCTTTTTTATCTATCCCGTCGAGATTTCTGGTCGACAAATCTTTTTGCTGATGTTTGGGTAAAATTTTTCCCTTTTACCGAGATCAAGACTTGACCCTTCCTAATCAAAGTTCAAATTTCTGTGTCTCAATCGTTTAGTCCTAATGAAAAAACACCCAAGGGAAGTCTTTTTGTGACTAAGACCCTTTTAGATACCGTCTTAACTTCGATTTACCTTGGTCCAAAAAGGGACTTCCCTTTTTGTCGGAAGGAACTAACAAGAACTAGATACATTAGGGGAGAAAATCAATAACTAGAATAAAGACCTGTAACTAACTTGAAACAAACGCGAACCAAGAAGCAAAGGAATACCTGACGTTGGGCTACACAGGACCTATATTAGTAGTACAACGAAGATCATTTATTTTAGGATTTTTCTACAGCGAAAGAAAATGGTCAAATATCGTAACACTAAGTCACGGTCCCCGGCTCAGAACCGAGATGATGTGACCGGTAGATTGGTAATGTCAAATGATTGCCACAGATGGAATGTCCCTACCACACTCCTAATTTTATTCTTTGTCCACAAATTGCGCGACGGTCCGTATGTCATTCGCGAGTTTTCACGATCGATAATAATAATGTAATGACGAGTGGGAGACCTCTGTGTGTAGTTCAGCCGGTGTTTTATTCCTCTGACGTTTGCAGTCTCGGCCTCGGGTTTGTCTGCTAAGATTCGTCAGAAGGTCGGTGACCTTTAGGTTCCCGACGGAAGCTGCCAGCGCGCAGGAGAAAGTTCTGCTCTAAGGTGTGTGGTCATCCGCGGCCGACGGTGCCGAAGACTCCAGGATCGACTCTGCCCAGGCGGGTGAGAGCCGCAGACCTCACTCAGGAGCGCGCGGCCCCGAGGCGTCCGGGGCGGGGGACCGCCGTGCGGGCAGAAACCGGGGTGGACCTGTGAGCGGGGCTCAATGGTTTTGGATCGGAGGATGATTCGTTGGTTTAGAACCGTTCCTGGCCTTCTCCTTCCTCTCCGCTCCGAAGCGATTGGTCTCCCCGCCCACGTGCGTCGGAGGGAGCCGAGTAGAGCGATACCCCGTAAGTCTCGCAGGACCAGCGGTACTTTTGTCCGGTGTGGGGCCGCTAGGGCCGGGCCCCTAGGGTTCACGCGTCCGCGGGCACGGGAAGGCGCGTACTCGTCACGACGAGGCTCGGGCGGTCGGTGCCAGAGGCCGCGGTCGATGCGGCGACGGCGACAGTGATACCGGGTAATGTTTCACTCCCCCCGCGCCGCACCGAACCCCGCACGCCCGCCATCGGTCGGCGACCAGCCGAGCCCACCCTCACCCCCGCACGCGCATCCAAACCCCCGGAACTCCATCACTCCGCCTCCGCCGCAACGGCCTGAGGGTCGCGGAAGAAGGACGAGACCGGGGGCCCGAAGCCGGTGACTGGGCGGCACAGAGGAGTCCGGCGGCTGAGCTTCGCGCTCGTCAAGGCCTCCATGAACCTCTTCAGCCCCCACGACCTGTGCGACTGGTTCCCACTCGTACCCGGTTCTCTCCCAAGGAGTACGGCAGCAGCACAACGAGCCGCGACACGGCGCTTGCCCGGCACCACACCCCGTCCTCCCCTTGTCCTCCCTGGGTGGGGCCCAGGTCGCTCCACCCGGAGCCCCCAGTCGCCCCTGGCCGCGTGCGGACCGACGGCCTGCGATGGGCCCAGCCCATCGGATTGGGAGGGGCACCACTCATTTTGAGAACGTCGACAACGTTTCAGGGAGGTTGAAGCAACGAGACGAAGATCGGCGGCGTCACTCGTACAACGATCTCTGGAACCCTCTCGGGTTGAGGAGAGAGGACTGTTTAAAAAGGCTCGGGAGGTTTAGGAAGTCTTTGTAAAGGGGAGCTTGTTTCCTGTTTACCCTTTTGCTGGTCTAAACTTTCGTCAAATATTTCATCGAATTCACTTGGATTAGAGACTTTATCGAGAAACCTACACCGAAAAGTTGACTTGGGGTAAAACATCAGATATAGTTAAGGATGAAACACGTCTAAAGTATTTCATATTAATGTCAAATTTATTGCACTCCTGTGTAGTCTTACCAATACAACAAAAATGAAAAATTTTACCTTCAGCAATGTGACATAAAGAATTAGACCTCAAGTTCTAGATTCATCTACTCATTGCACTAACTGTGACCTTCCAAGGTTCTCGATCACACCCATGACGAAAATAAAGCAGTCGATCCGTCATTCCACTTACGACAATAGATAGTGAGTCGAGTGACCGACCCGCAAAGTTCCCACACCTTATCTACTCGACCGTCCCTACTACTAAACCCAGGTATACTCTTCACATCAATTCATAGACCTTTATGAAACCATGGACGAGAAACAGGTCTTCGTTTTCAAACTTTTGAGACCCTCCTGTTGAGACCCAGAATCGTCTTTCGTCCCGAAAATTAAGAGTTCCGGACCCAACCAGTAAAACTTAACGATGGATGGAATCCAAGTTAAAGGATAGAGACGTTTAAAGTCATTTGTAATTCAATCACACTTTCGTGACACGACAGTCGGACATTTCATAGTGTGGTAACCTTAAAGTACCTGGAGGGCGAGGGGAGTTTTTTGAGGTGTTCGTGTAAAGAAAGTAAATAAATTGGTAAAATAAGTCCACAGACAATTCCGTGACTCCTATGTTGTCACCCCCCACCCCCCCTTCTGGGGACGAGATTTACTTGTATAGGATCAACCCCTTCTGTCTATTATTTATGTATCACAGTTGGTCACCATTCTCAACACTTTTCTTGTAACGACTATCTCACTACCCACACCGTAAAATGGATCCCACCATCCCCTTCCGGAGAATTCTTTCATTGGAAACTTGTTTCTGGACTTTCTTCACACGACAACTCAAAGTCCTTCACATTCCTTCGGTCTCACCGACCTACGTCACTTACTTTGTATGTAACCATTTCCCGTCTCTTCACTGGTAACACGCTCCATTTACTTCTATACTTCGGAACACCGGTACGAACCTAAAAGGAAGTACTCTTTGCTTTGGGAACCTCCGAAGAAAAGGGACCGACTGTAGATGACCATAAGGGGGAGTTGGAAGGACCCAAAGGTCAAAGGATTCATTGTGGTCTGTTGTCTCATTGATGACTATGCTACTAGATAAATTGTAAACTAAAACACATGAAGTGTGTCTAAATTGTATTAAAAATAGGTCGAGTAAAGGTTCTCCTAAACTTTGACGAAGATTGTAATTTTGTGATATTCCTACCGATTTGTATTCAATAAACCTTCTTTTCGGTAAAATCAATAAAACTCGTGACATAGTTGGAGATTTTTAGGACCGACGATTCTGTTTTTCCCTTTGTGCCCCATATCTCAAGAACAGACAAATTTTCCTTCATATAAAGTAGATATCTTTTTGTGTCCTTTGAACTGTGAATGTAATACAAGACATTAATAGTTGGAATTGGAACATTCATGGTGACTGTCTTTAAATCTTCGATTTTCTTTCCCATCCTCTTTTTCTCCTTCTTACCCATTCTCATAAATACAGAATATTTTAATCTTAAACCATCCCTAGTCACCCTTAATTACCTTCTTCTTTGTACCAACTCATATATCAAACTTCTTTTTCCATCATTCATCTCCTTATTTCACAGAACATTGTGACTTTCTTCTCCCTTCCGTTCCTCTCCCATCACCACTGTATTTATACGGTTAAAGAGTTTTTTATCACGACATTTATACAAATTTTCATATTGATAGTCTTGAATTACATTCAACAAACATCATCAACCGTTAAACTGAAGAAAAAAGTACGACAGATTTAATAAAAATATTAATCAAATATATTAATCAATAATTTTGATTTTATCTTTTTTCTCGTTTCGTACAATTCAACCAAATGTTCTCAAGAATTGAACCCCGGATCTATACGTACAAAAAACATACATCAATGTCGAAAACCAGAAACTAGTCTAAAAAGTCTTAAAACATGTGTTTTCGAATTGGTGACTAAATCTCTCTAAAAATAGACTCTTCCTAGGATCTTCCTTACACAAGTTATATTCTACCTTTTCTATCACGACTGTACTTAATGGCCTATACTTTGGTGATTTCATACATAAAATTAAACTCGTGTAACTCATGACCATCAAAAACCAACCACCAATAAATCCTACATCACACACTTTGAAGAAAGAACTTCTTATAAAACCTAAGTTTCGAAGAAAAAAGGTTGTTAATTGGTGTCGGAATAACTCAGACATTTTTAAAAAGAGTTTACATAGATGGAACAAAAGTAGATAATGAGATCATGTCCAGTGAAGAGAAAACAAAAAACCACCACCACTCCCTACGGTGCACCGTACGTCCTAAAATCAAGAGACTGGTTCCTAACCCGGGTACGGGGGACATCACTTTCGAACCTCAGGATTGGTGACCTGTCGGTCCCTTAAGGGTCCAGTGAGAGAAAAATTTGATCGTACACCACCAACAAATCAACGACTCAACACAGACTCTAAGGACGCTGGGGTACTTGACATCGGGCGGTCCGAGGAGACAGGTACCCTAAAAGGTCCGTTCTTACGACGACGACGACGATTCAGTGATGATCAACGGTAAAGGAAAAGATCCCCTAGAAGGGGTGGGTCTATAATTTGGGGCAGAGGTAATTGTCCGTCTAAGAAATGGTGACTCGGTATTAACGAGAAGGACGTTAAATTTAGGAACAGGGTGAACAATCGGATGAACTGAGGTGTGTCCTCAGTTCTCACTAGGGCAGTGAGAGGACGAATTTTGAAAATTAATATACGGTAAAACAAAAATCCTAGTTCCGGGCTGACTTGAACGTCCTAGGAGGTTAGAGGAGGGATTGGTGGAAAAGTCGAAGGAAAGTCAAGTGTTGAGGTAGATCGGTGTGAACTTAAAAGTCAAGGACTTATGTAACAAGAAAACGGGAACGGAAGGGAAAAACAGACTTTGGAAGTTACGGTTCCAGAATCCAGAATAAAGGGAAGGGACCACGGGACCCGACTCAATCCGCAAGAAGGTCACACGAGGGTAGTGGGTAATGGGAATAACTACGAACTATGGGAACGTGATCTGACATTTATGTAACTCTTGTCCCTGGAACAGACAGACCAAGTGGAACCATACAGGATCGTTACACAAACCACATATTATCTACGAATTGTAAATGACTCCATACCGTATATTAAAACCGGTAAAATTCTGAAATTTAAAAAAAAAAAAAAAACGAAAAACTAAACGTCATAACCATCGGAATATACTTCTTGGTCTCTTTGGATTATCACGAAACCTCATAGGAAAAGTAAAAAGTTCAGTCTTTTTCCGGAAATAAGATAACTTTTTCAATGAAACTCATAAACCTAAAACTAAAGACCCATTTATATAACCACCATCCCAACCCCACTGAGATTAGTCAATAAAGTTATCTCCCGATAAAGTAATCAAAATTACTCGAGTTCATTTAGGAATTGAAACTATAATCAAAAAATTTCGTAGTGAATCCTCGACGATGGGGTCTTTTAGGTCTTTATCTCGACGAAGCGGATCTTAACCGTCTTTACTTTCTCTTTATACTTCGATAACATCTTCTTTTATTTTTTGACTTTTGTTTCCATTTTAAAAACTTTCATAAGTACAATTTTTATTAAAGTGGAAATTACTAACATACTAGTCTTGGAGTGATTTTACCTGTCATCTCCTCCCTCCTCCCACTTATAGTTAGAGTCGAGTCAATTGACGTTCCTCTTCGACTATGGGACAGATCTTTTGGTGTTCGTTTAACATTTGTCCTACTCGGTTCACACCAGTTCTTCTCCAAGAAGCCTTGGAAGTAGTTGTTTTTCTACTTTTATGGCCAAACATTCATTTACCTTTAAAGACCCTCAGAATCCGTCAATTCATCCAGTAATGCCCCGGTGACGAAACGCTTACCGGGGGGCATTCTGACACGTCACGTGCTAGACATAGCAATGCACCACCGGGACTTTACACAATTGACATTTGAACAAACGTGAATTGGAGACATGTAAACAAACGTGAATTAAAACAGATCACGACCAAAAAAAGAAACAAATTTGAGGATACTCTTAAAAGTATTTGAAAACAGTTGATTCGGAAAACTCCAAAATGACGTAAGACTTAGTGTATTACGTAAAGTGTACTGAGATCCGTAAAGAGTATTACACAAAAATAGAAGAGTTACTGAGACACTCTGGTAAAATATCCACTCCTTTGATTTCGTGTCAATTCAGATCAAAGAGTTTAGACTGTCGATTAACCTTGTTGAGTATAGATTCACAAGAACGTCATTTGGTGTCAAGCCGTATTCTCTCGTAAGTCATAGAATTTAATAGGTTCTAAGGTCACATATTTACGATCTATTGAAAGAACTGAAATTTCAGTTTCTGTAATCGACGAAAAAGTAATTGACCGATCTAATTATATATAGTGTACTAAAAAAAAAAAAATATGAAAGATCTTCTTTCAAAAGTCATTTGAATACCACCTCTCCTTCTTTCATGGAAATGATATATTAGGTGTCGTAGAAACCCTTCTATGCCTAATAACGTATCTACAAACACGTCACGTCAGTACTTACCCTTAATTTAAAATCAAATGGTCATTAAAAATTCCAAATATGTTTTTTTGAAAGTCATCCAAACTAACATAATTTATAAATTTTTTAGTGACCAAATTTTTCCGATCCTAAAATATTTGACTAAGTCAGTAACTTGTTTCATCAACTGAACAAAACAATGACAATTCAAAAAAAAGATTGGGTTAAATCTTATTTTAAGTGGATTTACGGAGACAGAAACGGGGGTATCGAACGAGTCATACTTGGTGGAGTCCTCCTCTTTGCACGACTTATCCTAAGAAGAGTCAACTTTTCTGTGACTTTTGTTACCAAAACATACTGAGCTTATCAAACATGTCATATATTAGAAAAGACTTGTCTACGATATCGTGAGAAAATTTATACAATTTAAGTGGATAGTGTGCAATTGACAATATTTGTGTATATGAATCTTAGTGGTTATTTTTGAGTCATATTGAAAGAAACCCAGAATTTTTTCGTCCTCTTAGTTTTCACTTAGGACCTTTCTTTTTTTTTAGATATTTGTGTCGGTAGCTTAAGTAATGGAATTTTCTGTAAGATAGTCAGACTGATCCTTACTACCATGACCAACATAAAATCGGTTCCTTCAAATAATCATGTCTCGATAAGGAACCAAATCGAGTCCTAATACTCGTGTCCATGTCAGTAAGAAATTTTACTTCTACTGTGACAACAAAATATAAGAGGCATCCGTCGACCTCTCTAGACACACTATGTGCTACGACAAAGTACCCCCAGAGTACTTAGAAGACGAGAACAAATATAATCGACCTTGCTTACTGAGAAACGGTGGTGAAACGGAATCTATTGACACACACGGTCACACTTGAGACTGTGGTGGAAAGGAAGATACGTTAGTACGGGATAGACTATTACAACGGAACGAAATGACACGAAGGGACCCAGGGTCAACGTGTAACTGGAAAGACACAACAAAAAGTTAAAGGACATTATCGTCAATGGGACTAACATTAAATATATTTGAATTTCTCCTAGTGTGACAAGGGGACGGAATGAATCAACGAATCGCCCTGTGTCTTGTCTCCGTTATATTTTAAGACCCAAGTGGGTGTTCGGACCTACTGTTCCCCTTACTCGGTATATAACACCTTTTAATATCAAGCACCCATATTAATATGTCACGAAAAAAGGGAGTTTCATAAAAAGATCGAAACTTAAGTAAAATAGAAGTAATAGGGACACTTCATCCATCCGTTCACACTCCCCTCCACCCCACGACTTAGACATCCGGTTTCTGACTACACTTATGGTCAATAAGTGGTTAACATCTTGGACCCCGTGTAATCAATTAACGAGGTTCTAAGTGAAAGGAGTGGACAATTTACTTTTATAGACACGACGGATGGAGTGTCCCAACAACACTCCCAGTTTACCTTACATACACTTTCTAAACATTTACCATTTCGTGATATAAGAACAAACAATCAGGAAAAAGGAAAGAACCTTCTGGATGTCAGTCTACAAAAACACAATGAAAAGTGAATAAAAGGAATAACTAACTGATCGTAATAATTCATCGTCGGGATAAAGTACAAAAAAACAGGGGTCACAATGTGTTTACAGGAATAAAAAACCAGTTTTGTGTGTCTCTTTTGTTATGTTACTTTCGACCAAAAATTGATCGTCTTCGGAGTCGTGGACGATCTTCGACACTGGTTCGGTTAATATTCCCGTAGAAGTAGTCAGTGTAACCGTCCTTACACCGTCACCAGACAAAGAAGGTCAGGGTCCAACCAAAAACATCCCCTTAGTCTATACCGTCACCGGGGGCTGAGGTCATGAGAACGGACCTTTTAGGGTCCCTGCCCCCTCGGACCACCCGACGGCAGAGCCCCCAGCGTGTCTCAGCCTGTGCTGACTCCGCTCAATCGTCGTCCTCGTCTATACCGACCTTCTTGTAAATGAACTTAACCAAATAGAAAATGGTCAAACTCACGGAGGATGTCCCTGTCGTCACCCGACTCATAATATTTCTACTTACTGAACTTCAATTGATATTCTGTACATATATTAGTGTCACACCCTATCCTACACGATTCTTGCCATTTACTATTATTTTGTACCGGAGTACCCCCCAAAACCTTCTCCTCTGTACCGAAGAAATTCGTTAATCACACTATCAGGGAAACATCTGTCCGTTCATCTTTAAAAAAGACCGTCGGTCGTGAATAAAAAAAGGGATTATTCTGACCATAATTATAAATACATTTAGTCCACTAACAGAGGACATGGTAGGAAAACTTTTTACCGTTGGACACTCAACCTATTAGTCTGAAAACCCCCTTTTACTGTACGAATGTGACGACATAGTCAGTCACGATACATTCTTAAGTCCCACTCGGACCGGAGACGTCCAGGAGAAGTTGCAAAGATAGTTCCTAGACCTACTTCTGTTCATATGTACTACGAGTTACCTCATTTTTTTCCTAGGCTAGACAAGTCAAGGACGACAACGTCGACGGAATAGACATTTTACATCTGAAGTATAGAACGGATAGAGTGTTCCACAATATTCCTAATTTATATTACCTACATTTTTCATGGAACGTTTAACATTTCCTGATGTATACCCAGTCTACCATCATTACGATTAAGAGATAAACGGTGTCTCAACCTTCCCGACCAACCATCTGCTATGACTCTACTCGAACTTTTACTAAGTGTTGAACCCTTACGGATTTGAAGTGCCGGATTTACTTTTTCAACTTTATAGTTCAGAATGTAACTCCAATTTTTACGTCGACATGTTCAAATCCGTGAATCCCTAACGACTGTTACATGACCAAGGTCACTGACAATCACACTTGGTGAATGTCAGACTTATAAAAAAAAATTTTAAGGTAAGACCTTTCGTGATTATCTTTATGACAGGTCCACGATTTGTTAGTGGGACTTCAGAGATAACCAGGATAACACAACATCCACAGTCTGTAAACTACCTACAACTGTTCGAGTTAACGTATATTTACACCTCTCATGTAAACTTTGGTGTTTCGACATAACAGGTTGTACCACCGACGATCGGTGTAGACCGTTCATTTTAATTTTTAAGTCAAGGACTCAGTGTGATCGTCGTTAAATTCACGAGTTAGGTGTGACCGATGATACAACTCGTCATATCTACACCTTGTAAAGACAGTAGTGTGCTTCACGATAACCTGTAATGACATCTTCCGACCCGACTTCATACAAATTACACCTTGTCTCTTCTGTCACCCATTACTTCTGACATTAGGTCATAGACTCCACGACAGTATTTTTTCTACTGGTGACGATTATCTGACACCACATATTCGACGTTCCTCACACTAAAAACCGGACTTATTCTCTGAAGATTCGGTTCAAAATGATGTCACCTTAACAAAGGATGACTCTATCACTCGAGAGAAGGGACCCGAGATGACTTTACATACGACGTTCAGAAAGTACGTCGCAGTCTCTGCGACATGTCATCTAAGAAAAATCCACTCTCCAACGTGATCTACTGGAGATTCCTACAGGATGGAAATTGAGACTCTAAGTCTGTTTTGGTTGAAGATCTACACGTATGGACGAAAGGGAAGTATTAGTTCTTTCAAAGGAACTTTCTAGTTATAGTGGTGGGTACAGGGGAATCCTCCTGGGACCTCCTCCTTTAACCAATTTAAAGGTTAAGATTTCGACGGGACACTTCTCATTTTAAGGAGATCGAAAGGGTATAAAACCACTGTTCGTAAACAAGACCAGTCGAAAGTAATAATTACGGAAACCAGAGACTAGACTTCCTCTAGTGTGTTCTACGTTACAAAGTACCCCACTACCTTAATGATGTCTTCATCTATGACCCACCCCTCCTCAGCAGCAGTCTAGGACTATTCAGTTTGTCATCGTCATAAGTAACAGTCACTAAACGACTTCTTTCCCCCATTCTGTAAGATCGAATGATCGTAAACGAAAGGATAGTCCCCGGTCGATGGACGATCTTGCTTGATAGAGTGGCTACTGACGGAGCAAACTCCAAAACGGGAGACCGATCGAGCAGAGATGGAAACTTGTGGAGTTGGTTACGGTAGGAAGGTCTGGACAAGTCTGCGGTCGAGGAATCTCTACGAGAGTGGGTGGGTACGACTCGTAAAGATAGACGTGGAAACTGGAAGGGTGAAGATAGAGTATGTCTTCGATGAATGAGTCTCCAGGCTAGAGGTAATTGGAACCCCGTTGAACTCCCGTCCGTCCTAGGTTCCATCAAGGTCAAAACACGGGGAACACGGGGTCCTGAAGCGCCCGTAGTCATTCATAACCAACCCGTTCGTGTTATCATCCTCCTCCTGTTAGTTAAGAGGGTTCACGGGTCTCTCGCAGTGAGTAACGCAACCGGAGGCCTCAGGGCTTCTTCCGTCCTCCTGCCACTCCTCGTTCCGCGCACCGACCGAACCTGGCTCCACGCCCGACCCCGCCTCCCGTCTCCCGAGCCGGGCCGGTGGGAGGAGCACTGAGGAGGAGGGGGGAGGTGCCGAGGCTCAGTCCACTAAGGCCCGTGCACTGCCCGTGGTGGATGGAACGACGAGGGCTCACCGTCGAGCCCACTGGTTACTCCCCGGTCCGAGCCCGCCCCTCGGATACTCTCGGCCCGCGGCCCCCCGCCCGGCGTGTCGCCGCCGCCGACGGCCCCCGCCGCCGCCGCCGCCGCCGCCGCCGCCTGACCCCTCCGCCGCCGGACCGAACCGGACCGGACCGGACAGTCCCGCGCCCGCCGCCGCCGAGGTCGTGGTACAGGGACGTCATGCCCCGCCTCCTCTGCGGGGAGCGGCCGTCAATGCCGCGCCGCCTAAGCAAGGGTTTCCTAAAGCCGATGCCGCACCTCCTCCTCCTTCTCCTCCGCCGTCGGCGCCCGCCGCCCCAACCCCGCCCCCGGCCTCCGCCGACACCGGGCCCCCCGCGACTGTCGAGGTTCGGCTCCTAAGACGAGTACCCGGACGCCGCGTCGCCGTTCAGGAGGTAGGTCTTCCACTCACCCCGGCAAGCCCGGGAGGCGGGGAGGGGGAGGGAGGGGAGGAGCCCCCGCGCCCCCCGGTCGGCCCTCCCCTCCGGGACTCCTCCCGCCGCCGGCCCCACCGGCCGACCCAACAGGGTCGCGAGAAAGAGAAGAGACCCTTCGTCTCGGGCCCGCGTCATGCGCGGCCCTGGGGCTAGAGCCTCAGGTGCGGGTCCAGTCGGCTCCGGCTCACCTAGGGGCGTGAGGGACTCACCGGCCTCGCTCCGTCCACGGGCACCGGAGTGGAGGACCCGGGAGTGAAGGACCCTGGGTCGGGGGTACGGTAAGTACTTTGACTCTGAACGAGGGGCCAAGATTGAAAGGGTGTGAGGAATGGGCTGGGGCCAACACACACGCGGAGAGTGAAGTCCACTGGACTCAAACGTCCCGAAGGGTCCACTCGGGGTCCCTCGTCGCAGTCTTTCTCAACACTGATTGAGGAACCACAAACATTACGGACGAGAACAACGATCATGTTCCTCTGAAGTAACACTGTAAAGAATCACCCTTACCCCCGACAAGAAGGTGGACAAAATCATGAAAATCGGGCCACTCATATTAATCATCACACACACATCGATGTTTTCAGAACTCTGGACCTCTTATAAATGTCTGGAAACATGTACACGAAAATGAACCCTTTACCGTCCTCTCCTACCTCCCGATAAGCGAAAAAATCATTCCCCCTTATCTCCGTCCCAACTGCTGGAGGTAGTCGGTAAGGAGAATTTGTGTTCCACTCGACCGCTATTTTACGGTCTAGGGACCGGAAAACGCGAAAAGTAAGACACCGTTTCTAGAGAGGTTTTATTTAGAGACGCACTATAAGACATCTGTACTATTAAAATTTTACATCGGAAGGTCTAAATGCCCTAATGATACAAAATAATAGAAAAGTGGCAATGTCGTTTTAGACTCATGTAACTACCGTCCAAAAATCGTTTGACCAAAACTAAGCAATGTCACAATGAGTGGCAGATTTGGAGTCCTCATTGATAGGTAAAAAGAGTAGGTCGCTCATCTCTCTCCCTTTAAGCAAAACACAACCTTAACACACCTAACACTATTAACACTAATTGTTAACGCAAATGGAAAAAAAAAAAAAAGAGTACCCTCGACAGAAAAAGGAACAGTTCAGGGTAAGAAGGGGAAGAGTGTTTATAAGGAAGAGATGGTTATACGGAAAAGGATAAACCATATTAAACGGAAACAAAATAAAGAAGGTGTTCTGACGTTTGGGTACTTCCTGTCTCAGGTCAGTCAAATAAAAGATTAACAAACAATCTTGGACTACACCCGTAAGACTATTTTAAAATTACTTGTTTTGATGAATTTGAAATCGATATTTAAAAGTATTAGAATCTCGTCTAAAACCGTCTTAAATATGTTACTCCTCTTTTTTTTCTGACTCCTCTCTGTAACGATGACGATCATAACATATGTCTGTCTCTTTTATCTTTTCAAAATCGAAAAGACCCACTAAACCAAAATCATTAAACCATAAAAGACAAGACAATGTTCAATCTCCTATCACTCATGGTTACCTATGTGGTAAGTGAAAAGTAGAGAGAATTTTAAAAACGACATCCCAGTGTAAGAAATACAATTAAGACCCACCTCAAAACATGAATGAAATTCATTTTTCACCTTATCAGTAATTTAACAGGAAAAAAGAAAATTGTCCACCACAAAGTATTTTACAGTGGGTTACTCTGGGAGAAAAACCTTTCATGGTTGTTCTAAATGTTTCTACTATAAAGATTATCGAGGAAACACTTAAAGGTTTATACCCTAAAAGGACCCGTTTACCTGAAAAAACTGGGTTGAAAACTGATGCTCTACTAGAAGTCCCCTTGCCCTCGTAACTATATGCAGTAACTACGTGTCCATCAACCTGTACTGCTACAAATGAAAAGAAGAGACTACCGCCTTCTACATCCTTGTTTCCTTTCAACAAATAGAACAGTACACGAAGAACGTCAAACAAAGAAACGGTGATCTAAAGGATTGAGACTCTCCACATGGACGTCTCCACGAAATCCTCGTCCGTACGGAAACACGTTCATGTCTTATACTCTACTGATCCTCTATCCCAAATATAGAGAACTCAAGATCAATCACTCGTCACAAGGTAAAAACAATTATCATCTATAACGATATAAAAATAATTGACAACATTACAACAGTGGGTGACTTTTCGAGAATAGTCACAGACATTACTCCTTACACTCTTGACTCAGTCATTTATAATTCACTTATCAAAGAAATCAACAGGTTTAAGTTAAATCGAGTCGATCGTGAATGACTCCCGGATCGTACACCGTCTGTGAGTCTATTTACCCTGTACAGAGATAGGAATTCTTAGAATTAAAAAAAGATTCGAATTCGTAATCGATCCTTACTCAAGACTCCATGTCTGAGACAATGCTCACGCAAGTATGTATACTGGATTAAATTAAAGAAGAAGTGTCACGACATTCCATCCATAACATTGATGTTAAGATACCGACTCATTTGACTCTAGTGTCTTAAATTCGTTAGACGAATCTCAGTGTGTAGATTATTTACCGTCTCGACCCTAATGAATTTTTTAAAAAATAACCCTTATTCACAGGTAAAGGTAAAGGAAAAGAATAGTCATAATTTTTAATGTTCGTAATTGAACCATCAACTTAAGAATTGTTCTCTCTAACTTCTAGATAAATCACCATATTCAATTACATCAACAAACTTATGAATACTTACTAATCCCATTATATATAAGACACCAACCCCTTTCTCCACCAAACTCCGAAAGGATTGCATTCTAAAGAAAAATTTTTTATAAAACAAGACTGAATGTCCTACTGATGTACCTCCGAAATTGTTCTGAAGTGTAATGACAAAGATTTCGGATGTTTCAATTGGGTCTGTACTTAAAACTCCAAAAATAAGTGTTTCAACTACCAGACAGACTACTAGTGTTTTATCTTTGTGTCTCCCTGTAAGTAGTTTCCCGGTTACTACTGGAACGTCTACGACCCGATCTTTTTGAGGTGGAATCCATTGTTGGACACACAAACTATACCCTCGGGACTTTTCACACATTTACATAAGGGTAGAGACAGTAATGTTTGTGCATCGAGAGACAATGACCATATGGGAAGGGTTTACACATTACAAAAACTAGAAACAACTTAAGTTCGTCAAAACCCTCGGACTACAATGACTCTTCAATGAAGGGGACGAAAAAACGTATAAGGGTCTCCAACTTCAGTACGCTCCAGACAAAGACATCCACACAAATGTTTAAGTAGAGTTCTCTGACCTCAGTCCGACAACGGAGTACCGTAGTTTAGACGAAACCCTAAGGGGAGAGAACCAATGTAAGGGGGGGCGAGGGTGGAGTCAAGTTCCTTAGAGTGTAAACAACATCTTGAGACATCGAATTAGAAAGTGTCATGGAAAGAGTCATTCTTCTCGGAAAACTTCTCCCGTGTAAAATTCAAACCTAAGATTACAAAGAACAAATACAAAAAATTTTGTGAAATACGAAAATATTTGGAGATTTTTAACCCACTTCACTAACATAGGTAATTTAGACGAATCCCAACGATAGTTCAATTTCTTGACGACTAAACATTAAAAGTAACGTTTTAATTATAATTTCTTGTGGATGATCTATTTGAGTCACCAAATATACGAACATAAAATTTTTATGCACTCTTAATAAAGGACGTAGAAAAAAATACCAAATCCATCTTTACTCATTATTTTTCATGGGTTCTTTTACAAGAAAACTACCACGTTTGTTGAATTTCCCCTTCGTCGTCTCTCTGTTGGCATCGATAAAGGAATAGGAACGGGACAATATTACTGAAGGGAGATCGGAGTTCGGTCGGGGATAGGAATGGCATTATAAGGGATCCCGGAGGCCGATATTCCAGAAAAACAATGAGAGGATTCTTTGGTGTATCTGTTCAGAGTAACTGGAAATCGGACCTAATTTTATTCACGTTCATTAAGTACAAAAATTTTTTTAAGTCAACATCCTCTTTCACTTTCATATAAGGTTATTTTGAGGAGTCAGAATAAAAAGATGGTACTTACTACCCAAAATTCGGTACTAACAGGACACAAGAGGTCCTGGGTATTCTTGGGAAGACTAGGAGAATCGTGGTACAGTCACAGGGAAAGGTCTCGTGGGTGAAGTCACCATATGTGATAGTGAAAAAGGTCAAGAGACACCCCGGGACCCGGAACAATTGTCGTAACTTGAAAATAATTAATGATCGTCTAGATACCTACTCCAAGAAAAGTAAAGGTCAAAGGTCTTTGAGTCGAAGGATCTTACGGGACACGAAAACCTCCAAGAAGGACAGGGGTAGGTGGAGGTTTAGAGTTGTCAAGGACGTCCCGGAAGAATGTAACGATTGGATTTTATATGGAAATGGAATCACGGACACCCCCCTATTAGAACCAGAATGGAGAAGGTAACAAGATTGTAGATCTAATCTCGGGGTATATTCAATCCAAGAATCCACGTGAGAAACTTTCATAGAAACTTAAAACTATTTTTCACACTATATTTGTCAAGCCACAGAGACTGAAACAATAGACACAAATATTAATACATTACCTATGTCGACACATTGATTCTCATATGAAGGACTCACTTTTTCGTCCATATCAACTGGTGTGACAAATTTAACAATTTTCGAAGAGAAAGAGAGAGTTCATACACAAAACAATTTAGATGTTTAAGTGAGGGAACACATAGAAAAACCCGGGGGTCTATCGACAGGGAAGACAGATCTCGAGGACGAGAGTAGAAGGAATCGTACAATAAATGTATTTAAGATTCACGGTCAAAATAAGTAAAAAAATGAGTTGTTTATAAGTACTTATGAGGTGTCCCGTCACCCGTGCATCGACACTCGTTCCGACTGCCGGACATAAGAGTACCTCGAATGCAAGACTACTTCCTCTGTCGAGTTTTCGTGTATTTATTTGTATATCACATTAAAATTCATGAGTAGTCACGATACGTCCTTTTGTTTCCCCCTTCTCCAACTTTCGTCTCCCCTGTCCTCATGGTAAAGTCCACCCCAGTCCTTCCTTGAAAGACTCCTCCATTGAAAAATCGTCTTTGGACATGACACAAGAATAAATTATTTACAGTGGACAGAGGAGACTCGAAAGAGAATAAAAAAACCAGTCAACACCCGAATTCTTGGGTTCGAAAAACCTAGTCTAACGTTCCTGAATCCACTTACAAGTCCAAAGGCATAGACTTTTACAAAAGGATCATGAGGAAGTCAACGGGAGACACATTTACATAATTTCCCTACCTCTCGATGTTCGGTCCACCCCTTTAACGTACACAGTAGAACTCACTCCCTCTACCACGTGTTTTATCCGAAATAAACTTGCATGATTTTAGTTTACACTTCTTTGAATTTTTAAAATACATAACACTATTAACAACAACCTGAAAATTCTATAAAAAGTTTAATTAGTTTGATACAATACAGAAAGTCGAAAATAAACTGATCATAGATACTGGTAAGTTATAAACTTCGGAAATCATTCCACCACGTCTTTGAATAGGGTGTCGATGGCTGGAACCTTTTGGATAATTTATAGAAATATAGTCATTCACACGATAAATTAAGTCACAACAAAGACCAAAAACAACTTATATAAACATAATAGTTTAAGAGGGTTTTTACGGAACTTAATTAGACTCAGTTCGAATTTCTGTGTGTTAATTTATAATTTATTTATTATTTTTGTAAAATTTTTTACCGAACACAATAAAAGACTTTAAAAGGAATTATGAATGGAAAAAAACAGAATTTTCCGAGACCACTTTTTAAAAGAGTACGAAAAGAATTATTTTTTATAGAAGTACTAGAAAAAAGGACTTCCTTCTCATCTTTGATCCTATATGACCCACAACCCTTAATCTGAGTCAAATTAGAGACCAAATAACCTCCAGTGTGACTTTTTAACTAGGAACAATTGACATTAGAGTCACAGTATAAAGTGTAAAGAATAAAACTCCTAAGTCGAATTAATTTCTCCTATAAGAAGGGTAGTCAAATCGTAAGTCGCTGACACAAAAGGTTTGTGACGAAACTTCCTGAGTCACACAGCACTAGGGGCTAAGAAACCCGAAAACGTGATACGATCTACAACTACACTTTGTAACAAACGATTCACGGCGTAGTTTGGAAAGACCATCGTCCTAGTAAACTTAGTCTCTAACTAATAACAGTTCTTTTCCTAATAGTCTTTACATCGTACCTAACTAAAAACCTCCTGAAAAAAACAAACAAAAAACCACCACAGAATCTTTTATTAAGTAAATTCATTTCTCTTACTTTCTTCTTGTTTAAACTCACGATAACACAGTCATTTAGTCTCGTCTCTTTGTTAAACTGAAAAGAAGAAACCTATTCTCTTCACAGAGGATTCGTTTCATGACAAATGAGAACCATAACCCAACATAGCAATTTTTACGAGAACCTACAATTACTAAATCCTAGAAACTATTCAAATGTTTAACACTAAGACATCTTTTACTTGTGAACTAAAACAAAAAAGGTTCTTAAGTCCATAACTTTTTCGAAAAGAGAAGCTACAACAGTCGTTTTAGATGTAACGTTGTCTGTCAAGAGGACACCTATACGTCAGTATACTTGAAACGACACTGTACTAACTACAACATTAACTACACAGAACATATATACCCATTCAACACAAGCACACATAAAAACATTCTAGAGTCTGTTCACCTTTTGGTGCTCAAACTGAACAATCCCCCTAATTAAAGACTCCGTAGATCGTTCATGACATACTTCATCTTGACTGGTATCACGAAGTCAAACCTCGTATTAAAGAGACACTCACTTGACGACCCAGAATGAGGAAGGCTCACCTACCTGTTCTCGCCAACTTTTCCATACTGATCACGGTCTGAATATAGTCACTTTCAAAGTGGGCGAAATTAAAGTCCCCAAACATGATACAGAAGAGTGATGGCGCTGAAAAGTGATGACAATCTAGTTATTTGATCTGATTAAATAAATTTTGTGACTTATTGTTCTCATACATGACCAAGGATTAAACTAAATCCAAGACACCTTGACTCCTCAGGAATTAGAAAGTCTCTCGTGCCTTTGTTCCTTACAAACTGGATATGTAGAGTCAACGATTCTTCAGAGATTTTATATTTGGAAAATAAATTTAAGTGGTGTGAAATATGTCTTTAAACATTTCTTTCCCAAAACATCTTATCAGGTTCTGTTCACTTTTGCAACCACCCAAGTGATTATCAATAAACTTTTCGGTCATCGGAGACGTCGGAGATTACCACTACCAAGTAGAACATACAATTACAGCCGGGAGGGTTCGCGACAGGACTCGAGACTGTCATGGAAACGAAAAACTATGGAGACAGGAACTAGACAACAAGGAGACAAGGTGGATCAGACTTAAGGACAAAGTAGAGAGACAGAGATGGGCCGCGAAACCAGAAAGACGGAGCGAACAGTCACAGACAGAGACCGACGGAGCCCCATCCTCTTACGCGACCAGAATCGAGAAGAAATGGACAGACAAGAACAAAAGGTAAGGACAGTCAAAACACTAATGTGCGAACGGAAACAAAAATAAGAAAGGGGTCGCTTTTACACTAAAAACAGACATGTAGCATGTCTTTTCAAAGTACAAGGGTAAGGATTAAAATTTTTCTCTACTTATCTTATAAAAAATATTATTTTCTTAGTTTAAATCAACATTTAAAATAAAAGTCATATTCCGTGTAACATTTGATGTAATGTGTACTATTTCATGTAATATTTTTTCTTTTCTTTGTCGGTAATAAAGTAATAATAATTGGACACACACTTAGAACCATACGAAATAACTTCAAGTCAAACAACGAATGAACCGAGAACTAAACACAAAAAAACTCCCCCCGCGGTACATTAAGACTGTCAGATTAGACTATTTACTTTATCGAGAGTCTGGGACAGTCCGAGTGAAACGTCCGTAGTCCTAAGGTGTCATAGAGACGATCTGGCGTGAATGAAATCAAAAACATGAGTGAGGAAAAAGTGATGACTATCAAAAGTATAAAGTCCGGGAAGAAATAAACGCCTCCCACAGTCGTGACTAATCACACTTCCTTTTAATCTTCAGACGACAAAAGGTACGCAGGATCCAGTTGTTCCACCACACTCGTGTACCTTACTAATACGTCGTCCCCGACCCGTGGGTGTCGATTTGTGTCGAAGGCAAGGTGACCCCAGCTCGGTCGGACAAAAGAGTTTTCTGTAAATCCTTTGACCCATCTTACGGAACAACACGTTTACACTGTTTTACGGCTCAACCCTTTGGATATTACTTGCTATGAAACAAAATTTTGTCCAATTTCCTTCTACCTTCACCTTCACGAATACTGTTTCTCAGGTACCGGTAGTAGTTCGACTTATTGTGTTGACAGGACATAAATTTCCTCCACTGATTTAAAAACCGTGACCAAACGTAGGAATCCCTTCTTTCAAAACTTTCCTTTCCATTACTGTAAAATTTTGGGTAGAAATATATTTCCAGAAACAGTATTCAAGAATCCAAGACCTTTTGTTCTCTTTTGTAACAACGTCACAATCTCCTAAATGGTCAATCAAACTAGGGGACCTCTTCCCGTACCGTTGGGTGAGATCATAAGAACGGACCTCTTAAGGTACCTGTCTCAACGGAACGTCCGATGATAGCCCAGTGTCTCTTAACCTGTACTGACGCACTGATTGTGAAAGTGAAAGTACTACAAAAGTTGATGAAAACACGGAAAGGAAGGTACTTGTCAGGCACGAAAGAGGACGGAAGAAAACCAGAAACCAAAAATTTAGTGTAAAAAATAAGGTCGGAGACTAAAATGTAGGAAGACAATGGACAGACGGAGGCAAACCGAAGGTGGACTTGGTTAGACGACTCCACAAAACTCTTCAATGGTCCAGTGGAAGAACGGTGTAAACCACCGGAAAGGAAAAGTCGGAAGGTTTCGTACACTGGGACAGTAGGTCAGGAGAAAGTTCACGAGAAGAGAGACGAAAGGGTTTCGTCTCGAGAAACCCAAGAAACACACAGACAAAGAGACTGGTGGGCAAAGAAGATTGATGAGAAGAAAAAGAGTCAAGACTCACGGGAAACCTCGGTCCCGAAGACCGAGTGAAGAAGTGAATAAGAGGACCACTCGTGGAGTGTAGATACCGAAGTCAATTAGAGGCACATCAACTGACTTTTTAAGCGGAGAGGTCGAGAATGCACCCCGACAAAGGTAGGGCACAAACTGCGACAATCATTCCGTAGAAATGGATTTATAAATGGAAAGGTACTACAGTTTTTGGTCACTGATAAAGGGGTAACAAAGCACTGAGAGGACCGACGAGACGAAGACAATGATCAATTCGGTAAAAGGACCACAGGTGCGAATCGACACACGTCAGACGATTAGCACACCACATTAACGAAGGTTCCGGGAACGTGTCGTAGAGTGTCTCCCACAAGAAACAAGAGGAAAAAGGTAAGAAAAGACACCAAAAGTAACTTAGAAGTGGTTGAAAAGTGCAAACAAAGAACACCTTGAAGGATAGGAAAGGGTGACAACCACAGAGGTCATGTTCAGGAGCGGGTAGGTCCGGATTCCCCGACGGAAGTCGTCTATGTGGCTCCCGAGTCAGACACAGCAGGAAATAAGAGCCCCGTCTGATCAAAGGCCTTACAAGGAAAATAGTACAATAAATTGAAGAGTTCCTGGATCCCATCGAGACAATGAGTACGTTGTTCAAGGAGAAAAAGACAGACCCAAACACTATAATTAATTATAACTTACTCAATTATAATAAAGAGACTACGAGTATAATTACTTGATAAAATCTTATGTTTCAAAAAAACTATTTTGCTTTTACATATATAAGGGGAAACTCGAATTCTAGACTTTGTACTGGTTATGTACAAACACAAAACACATAAAGAGTCAACTTTGGGAGAGAACACGAGACAACTTACATCACAAAAGAAAAAGGACACAGACTTAATCAGAAAATCAAGAATAGATAGGAATTTGATATATCCCATAATACATAGAAACACATTTGGTACAGTTTTACATTCAGTAGAAGACGTTGAACGAACGAAGAGAAGTAAGTTCTAACCAAAACTCCAAATAGGTATAGTTATCGTACAACGAAGTCGAGTAAACAGTGACAGACACTTTACACATATAGTGTCAAATATAAGAATGACATACAAATCTACTAAAAATTCTAATGTCTATCAAGACGTTCTTTAATTACTTGTTCAAACGGAAACGTGTATGTCTCTTAAAGAGATCTTATCACTCATAAATCCTCACTTTAAATACCTCCCGTATACATAAGCCAAAATAACAACAACAAGTCAGTCAACGGGTCAGGCTGAGAAACACTGGGGCACCTGACGTCGGGGAGTCCGGACACAGAGGGAGTGGTAGAGGGGTTTAAAAGGGTTCAACTACGGGGGACGAGTTCAAGGACAGTCAAAATGATCCGTAACAACTTAACGAAAGGTTTCACCGAAATAGCAAAAGTGGGGTCTGTCTCGAAACACCCGTAAAGACAGCAAAGTGCAGGAACGAGTACAAATTACAACAGCCTAACAAGTCACCAACAGTCAGACCGTCCACGCTTCGTTACAGAGCAACCCCAGAGTAAAAATAAAGAGGTCAATGACGAATCTCGGTCGCAGAAAGAGAAACATCCGTGAGACAGTACAGACAAAGCCGAAGAGATCACTAAATAAACAAGGATACGAAAATAGAAAAAACACGAAGAATCCTCAAAGAATGGAAAAAGGTAAGATTAGAAATTTTTAAAAATTTTTGAAAACCAAGGACCTTTAAAAGTTCATTTGTGTCTTCAACTCGTCGTGCCGCTAAGGTATATGGACAGGGACGCACTTGTGTACCAGTCAGAAAACAAAGGACATATAGAAGTAAAAAATTTTTAGGAAACAACACCTTTGACAGTTTGTATTTTCTCATCTCTTTTATTTCACTCCTTCGGGAAGAATAGACAGTAGGTCTTACTTGTCGATAGTTTTAGCATCGGTAAGAATAAAGTAGAGATATGGAAAAGAGAATGACCCAATAAAACTTCGTTTAGAGACTGTACTTTAGTAAAACAGACATCTCTAAAGTCGTCCATAGAGATTTGTCATCACGAGAAAAATTTCGCACTACCATAGTGGTAATAATCTACAATTTTCTTTTTTTTTGATTGTCACTAAAGTATAGTAGTAGTGTATAGGCGTGTAACAAGTCTAAAGGAACTAACAGTCAAATTAAAGTGGTAAACGTCTCTTGAGTTAAAATAACATCAACTTGAATAGTTTTGGACATAAAAAAAGACTTAGACTCCCTTGAGGAATTAAACTGAGATTGGACGACGAAGTCTGAGTAAGGGTCATGACGAGGGTTCTTAGCAGGCGAGGGCAGAGGTCGGTCTGGTCGAAGAAAGGACAGAAGGTGGACACACGACGCAAGCGTCACGGTTGAGGGACGACAAAAGAACACTAAAACGAGGAGAAAGGACGGATAATTTTAGAACGGACATAGGAGTCTCAGAAGAGACGTGGGACTTCAAAAGAACCGACGGAAACGGAACGTGAACTGGGAGGGTGGAAACCGACGAAGGGGTAGACATCCGTGAAACCGTAGTCTACGAACACCAAACAAAGAACACACAACAGAAACGTAGTACCATAGGAGCTCCTGGATCCACGAAAAGAAAGTCGAGACGACAAGAGTCATGATCGACGATCAAAGTTCAAGAAGAGTACTACGCCTTCCTGAAGACCTAGAGGTCGTTAGAGGAGGTTTAAGACCCGTGATTCCTCCTAACTCCCTCCTTATCCCTCCAGAAGGAAAATTCCTCTGAGGCACCTTCAGAATGTGTGAACGTGAAAAGAACCACCGACCTTAACCAGTGTACGGGTATACATGGACGTTCCTTGGGAAACTGATTTTAAACTAAACCTTCGGTCAATTATTCGTCTTTTCCTGTCAACGGGAGGGAGGGGAGACTCCAACCCCTCGACCGAAGGACTCCGAGACGGGATACCCGGAAGAACTATTCGAGGGTAGGGGTACCGAGATGACTCGTCAAGCACATTGATAACAAGGTTGACAAAGGAAGTCGAAAAGAAACGGACGGGGTCTCTGAACATTTTCCTTTTTGAACTACATAGCTTCATAAGATGAAAGTGAAACATCTCAAGTAACATTTAAAGGAATCGTTTAAACAGAAGGATTAACGAAAAAATAAATGGGAGAAGTAAGGGTCCGGGTCTCCATTAGTCACAATCGTTGATCCCGTATACGAAATAGTACGAAGGTAACATCTCTTAAAGAGTTACCCTATATACAAAATCTTATGTATGGTTAATAAAGAAAGGCAGTGGTTTACAAAGGATCGTCTATCAACTGTAAGTCCCACGGACTAGAAGGAAAAAGAGAGGACGTCCAAATTATCTGATATTGAAGGTAACAAAGGCTTTTCGATAAGTACTCCAAAAACTCCACCCACACTGAAGAGTGTCCTCGACATCAGTGGTCTGGTCACGGGGGTCGGACTTTCGCAACTGTGTGTTGCCGTGCGGTGCTTTGCGGTAGATCGGACCTGCGGTCACTAGCCCCGAGACACGGTCGAATAAGAAGTGAGGTCCCAGTCTACAGTGCACGACGTCCTGTACCCTCAACGGCGAACACTCTTGGACCACGGACAGGGTGATCTCTGTTCCCCATCTCAAAGAGTAAACCTACGTTTGTGGAAGTCGGTCACCACACGTTGACTTCGATGACAAAGAAATTTTTTTTTTTTTTTCCGTTTTTTCTTAAGGTCTCTGGTGTCTTCACACACAGAAAGAGGAGAACCCCCGGGATGAAATTCATCAACCCTGTAGAACCTGGACCTCTATTATCGGCAATTGGGCAGGAATGGTCCCCTACAGCGGCAGTTTATGGTCAACTTTTATTATCTTGACTTAAAAATATACGAAGTGAATCTAAGAGTAAACTCATCAGAGATTTTTAGGACGGAGCGAACTCAAGATTGTGACGGAGAGTCTAAAGTCAAAACCTGGAATGTGTGGAGTCTGGAAGATTTGCGTAAACGAACGATTGAGTTCTGTGTACCAGACTGACGTCGTTTTTTCCTGTAAGGACATAAACAAAGACTTCTTTACTCTTTTAAAATACGACGTAGTTCAGTTCTCGTTCAGAGGTTGTCACCGACGACGCAAGCAAGGAAGTCTTCACAACTCCTTGTTTGAAACTCTGTCTTCTAGAAACGTGGACACAAAACCTATGGTCTATGAACCCAAGGAAGGGAGTGTAAACTATTTACTAAGACTAGTGACAAACTTTTTTTCCCTTAATTTTTTCAACAAAAGGGGTATTAGAGAAGGAGGAGAATCCTCTTTTTGAGTAGTACAGTAACTTTATAAATCGAGTAAAAAGAAATTTGAACTATGGTCAGAGGTGCATGGAAAATAAGATTCGACAACTCTAAGAAAATTCTTAACGACAAAACAACGGGGACTTACTGGGTTTCCGTGACCACCTGACAGGTGACCCCCAACTCTCGCATGCCGTGGTGCTGCACAGTAATTTGTATGAAGCAGAGGTCACAAGGCTGTGGTTCACAGTTGACACCATGAAAGAAGTGGATCCTATAACTAAATATTAACCAACAAAACAACTTTCAACTATGGGAAAGGTAACTGAATTCGAATATGTAATGAAAATGAGGTGTACGGGTCAACAGTATATAAGGTTTCGGTGACCTGGCGAACTCATGTATTCATGGTGACAATGTACTTTATACACATAAGTCCAGACATTTGGGTTGACACACTGAACCTCCCGAAGGACGTCTACTAAGGCTGACTACTCATAAATGTACCTGGTATCACTATAGGTTTTCTTTTTACGAAAATATAAATATCCAATAAAGTAACTTGATATATTTCACCCATAGTTATTTACATAAATGAGGTCTTAGTCAAAAAATAAACGTATTCTATACCTCCCAACCCCGTTACTTTGTAACCGAGCAGGGTGACACTAAAATATTAGGTAAAGAAGAAAACGACGGAACATACCAATTCTACGACCAATACAAAGTCCTGAATTTCAAGACAGGACCACGTCCTTAAAGTACGGAACACAGGTCCGTAGAGAGAGAACGGGCAAAGACAAATCCTCTAGATTTGACTCCATTTCTACCCAGAAAACCAACACCACCAAGTACCACCCCTGATAGGTCCCGGAGTGTATAAACTACATAGTATAGATTCGGTCCTTCGTATCTTGCGTAAAATGTTTTATACATAACTAAAGTCAAATCAACAGTAAAGAAGGTCAAAGACTCTATGAGTAACGACGATTTAGCGAAGTCAATACAGGCTGAGACACGCTGGGGTATCTGCCGTCGGGTGGTCCGAGGGGGTAGGGACCCTAAGAGATCCGTTCTTATGACCTCACCCAACGGTAAAGGAAGAGGTCTCTATAAGTAATAACTGGGAATTTACAGACAAAGCGAATATATCAATCCAACCTAGAGCCAACCCCTTTTACACATATAATCCTCCCTCCATCCATCTCCAACTTTCTAGAAATTAAAACACTAACCCGATAAATTTTTTTACCTTTAGTGTTTTTGTCCAATTTTGTTTTTTCGGGAATTTCATGATAGATTAGGATATAGGTAAAAATTTAATGCCTCTAACTTTAGGTCTCCTTATTTCTCGGGACAGCTCCCATTATCTACCCTACTGGTAACATCGAATTTGAGAGTCAGGTCCCATGACAGCTCTCGTGTTCCCTACAGCAGTTAGTGGTGGTCTCGTCGTCCACACATGAGACGACAAGCCCCACTCGGTCCACCGTCGAGTCAGTGTCTAGATCAATCACCACTTCCCCGCGGACACGAGGTCTGGACCGTCGGAAGACGACGGACGGACGAAAAGGTCGGAGTCCGAGGGAAACTGGGTCACCTCTATTACGAAATTCTCCCTGTGCCCACGGGTATTTTATGATAAAAAGACGATGATACCCTTCAATATTTAAGTCTCTCACTATTCCTCTTGTTCACCTTTTACCACTTTGTCTGAGTCCTTTTTCCTTTGTTTTCAGTCCTTTGAATTTTTTTTTTTTTTAGTCTTTTGAATTCCTAAACGGACTTTACGAAACGTAGAGGCACCTACAAATATACATGGTCCGATGGAGTCTGTCGACCGTCTCTACCACCTTCGTATGGAATAGTAGAAGACGTCGTCCCACAACCTTGACAAAGTGTATTGTGACGGAGAGGACATGTGTGTAAGTAAGTATGTATGTACACGTATACACATGTCTGTGAATACATTATTATAGAGTTATTGGCTTACGAGTTCCATAAACCTTAACATATATAAATGGAGGATGCAAATCCCAAGACACATATGTGTGTCTTTGTTTACTGAACTTTCTATTTTACTAAAAGTGTTCGAATTACACACATTAAGCACCCGAAACAATTCCAAGACATAGCCAGGACAAAACAAAACGTTTACGACTGTCGAGAACCTCAATATAGGTCTTCTCCAATTAATCACTTATAACAATAAAAAGTAGATTCGATGGTTTCATTGAACTTTGTAAGGGGGAAACAGGGGGTCTCTGGAACTTCCTTGTGTCAGAAGGTTCCTAGACATCCACCGTCGACCCGTTTCGACCTCCCATAAAGGTAATCGTCACGAACTTGACCAGGACACCTCGACTCCCAGATCGGTATTTCTCGCACCTCCCTCCCTGTACTTCCCCATCGTTGATGATTAATAAAGTCCACAAACACACATAATGGAGTACATTAGCAGTGTCATGGACCGCTCCATCCAGGAGATCAAGATAAACGTCTACCCCTTTGTCGGGACACCTCCGCACCACCTCGATCTCAACTTCAGGGACGTCAAGCTAAGATCTTGGACGTAGGAAGTTGGTAGTCAAATGGAGTGAAGGAAGTATCCCTCCCTCCCAAACGAGTACCTTTTAACACGTCTTTTGTTTAAGACATTCCAAACCTTTGACGTAAGACATCAAGAGCCTCTAAAGGATACATGTCATTTTATGATTTAAGAAACTCTTCTGGACGTCATTTCTTCAGACTAATGGAACCAAATATCGGGCACAGGGATTCAAACTAACAAAATTCCTTACGGAAAAGTTCTCGTGCCCGAAGTGTCTACCGAGTCACCATTTCTTGGACGGACGGTCAGGTCCTCTGATCCAACCCTTCTAGGAAAGCTCCTTTACCGGTGGGAGAAACCATAAAAACGGACCTCTTAGGGTACCCGTCTCCTCGGACCGCCCGATATCAAGTAACCCGACGTCTATCTTTCCGTATTGTCGTACAATTTATGTGTCTTCCTATGAAATGACCGTACAAAAGACACCCTAACCTTTACACTAAAAAATAAGGTAAAAGGTTCACCGAATTATATTGGACATTACTTGACGACTACTCATTTAGAACATATAAAAGTATTAACTTTAATCATCAAGCACGACAAGGAAGTCGAGCCTTAGACGAAGGGAACCGTATATCTTTAAGACAAGTAGGATGGTTCCAGTTGAATTTATAAACAGGATTGAAGATGTTTTTGGGAGATTGGTGACTCGGAGGGATCGTGGAACTGTACCCACCCAAACAAGAGACGGGAGAAAAAACCACTGAACGAGTCGTGGACAGAAACATCCCTCACTATCCCCCTCATATAAAAGATGACACATCTTAAAGAGGTTATAGGGTATACAACTCCTTTTGGGTCTGAGTAAATTTACAGAGAGTAACGCCGAAACTACACTTCCGTTACTACGAAAAAGACCGACCCGTCATTCGAACAGTTCGAAAAATGGCCAAAAGCGACGTCACAGGTCAAGGAGTAACGAACTGGAGATCCACCGCCACAACATAGTAAATTTGAGTTCGAAAGTCCGAGGGTCTTCAACCGAGACAAGACTTTCAAAGAGTTAACGGACATAGTGGGTTCACATGTGGATTGAATCTCTCAGTTTCCTAACGACCAATAAAGGGGACTTTAGTATGAGGCACGACTAAACTCTGTGACACAACCTCCGCTTCATCAGACACTAAAAGTGAAAAAGACAAGTAATAGTCGAAAAATTGTTCCCCAACCCATCCTACTTCCAATATTGTAGGAAAAGAAGTGACCTGATACCCAATGTTTCCTCGAAATTATTCTCGTACGACAGGAATACGGATATCGTCCGTCTTGCTAAACGAGTGGCTCGGTAGACGGTATCTACTCACACGAGAATTTCCTTCCTTCCTTTAAACGTAAAGAGATTATTAATCGTTACAACTCGTTTCCCTACCAAAAACTTCACGTTCCCAGAATTTCACCTTCAACGTCATGAAAAGATTGCTGGGTCATCACTCCCGTGACCCCCGCCCATCATTACTCGTGAGCAAACCTTCCTTTACGGTGTACAAACTTACTATTAAAGACGTAAGTAGTGAAAAAAAAAAAAAACGGAGTCTACTCCAAACAACATTAATAAAGTGTGAACTCTCGATTTTGTGACGTTTCTTTTTCCGACGTCGTGTAATAGGAAGGTACCCGTATAGTAGAAAGATGTTAGGGGTCGACACTGAAACAAGGTGTTCCTGTTTAAAATTACATTTTTTTTGGATTTAAGTAGTTACATCGAAGTCGTGACAAATTTTATATTGACTCTTTTAACGTTTTCCTGTTAATATTACTCCTTTATTCATCTTCCTTTGATCAATGGGAGACTGGTGGGTCACGGGTAGTGATGGTTACACAGTAAGTTTTTCATGACGTTGAAGGGCAAATTCTGGGAACGTGAAGTTTTTGGTAGGAAAACGAGTTATAACGATTAATAATCTCTTTACATTTTGTTACTGGAGTACGGTCAGTCTTACTGGTAGTAGTTTTTCAGATATTTATTATTTACGGACTCTTCCACACCTCTTTTCCCTTGGGAGGATGTTACAACCACCTTTACATTTAACCACGTCGGTGATACTCTTGTCATACCTCCAAGGAATTTTTTGATTTTTATCTCGATGGTATACTCGGTCGTTAGGGTGATGACCCGTATATCGGCCTTTTTGACCTTTTAGATTAAACTTTTCTATGCGCATGGGTTACAAGTATCGTCGTGACAAATGTCATCGGTTCTGCACTTTCGTTGGATTCACAGGTACCTGTCTACTTACCGATTTCTACACTACACATATGTCTCCTTATAATCGGTATTTTTCTTACTTTATTACGGTAAACGTCGTTGTACTACCTGGATCTCTAAAAGTATGATTCACTTTATTTAGTCTCTTTCTGTTCATAGTTTCCTCTGGCGAATTTACACCTTAGATCTTCACCTATGTTTACTTGAATAAACTTTTTGTCTTTGTCTGAGTGACGATATCTTGTGTCAGAATACCAATTGTTTCCCCTTCCTTTCTGTCCCTATTTAACCCTCAAACCCTCATTGTATGTATGATGATATATATATTATCTATTTGTTGTTCCTGGATGACATATCGTGTCCCTTGATATAAGTTATAGAAGATTATTAGACATCACCTTTCTTAGACTCTTTCTTATATATATACAAACACATTGACTTGGTGAAACGACATAAGGGCCACCACTACCACCAAATTAACGATTCAGTACAGAACACTAGGTTACCTGACATCGGACGATCCGAGGAGACAGGTACCCTAAAGGGTCTGTTCTTATGACCTCCCCTAACAGTAAAGGAAGAGGTCCCCAGAAGGGTTGGGTCCCCAACTTGGGTCCAGAGGACGTAACGTCCGTCTAAGAAATACCTGACTCGGTGGTCCCTTCGATATATGAACTTTGACTATGCTTCAACATTTGGATGATATGAATTAAAAAAAAATTTTTTCGTAGAAAACTCGATTTCACTAGTTTATAGTCTTCCCTGTACCGTCTGTTAATTTTAAACCAAATGATGTTATATCTATCGAACCCAACATTTTTACCTTATAACTAGAAGATGTTACAAGAAAAACGACAAAAACAAAAAAATGCTCTCCACGAGAATGTGAGTACAATCATTCAACAGATATAGGGAAGGAAAGAAAAGTAACAGGAGAGGACAGACATAAGTTTGTCCGTCCGTTTCAAACACAAGATCCATTACTCAGTCGACTCTTCCCGTACAATTTAAATATACTCGGACTCACACGCCCACGATTCAACGAAACCAACACAGACTGGGAAACGTTGGGATTCTTGACGGTCCGAAGACAGGTACCCTGAGAATTCCGTTCTTATGACCTCATCCAACGGTACGGGAGGAGGTCCCCTAGAAGGACTGGGTCCCTAGCTTAGGTGAAGAAAACACAGAGGATGTAACCGTCCGTCTAAGAAATGGTGATTACGATGGGCCCTTCGGGAATAAACTCGGAGAGAATGAGATTTTTCACGACCTCGAGAGCGATGACCTCGGAACAGGGTCTGTTCCATAACCGAAACGTGAGAACGTTCTACTCGATTCTTCATTCGAATCTCGGGATGACTGAAAAAGATTATGGACAGAAACCTTTAATCTCGACAAACGGTAAAGTACGAACCTCCTACGAAATTGCGACGTAACGTCGAGAACGACCAATCAACAATTCTGACTTTCAACAGACTCGAGACACAAGAGTGACGCATTGAGAACACCGTCCCATAACTATCGTTAGCCTATTAACTCTTTCCGTCGGATAAACCGTTTTTCCTTGAGTAAATCCACAGTTTCCAGTGTCCTAGAATCACCTTTACAAGGAACCTGTTGAGCTCACTGTTCCGACTCGACCTCCGACTCGACTTCAAACTCCCTCCCTAAGCCCCGTCGTGACTCACTTCCGGTTCCAACTAGTCACCTTCCTCCGAACGACTCCTTCTTCAGTCTTACTAGGAGTGACACTCTTCTTTTGGTCCATCTGACATTTTACACTTTACGTCGTTCTCTAGACTCCCCACTCTTATTTATCTAGAATTAAAATGGATCTTCATGACCACTGAACCTTTTTGGAGACTTGACCTATAGACCTGGTAAACGTTGAAGATATCCAAGAAATGAAAGGAGAGGGGTAATTACATAACAATTTAGAACTTTAGTCAATAATTTTTTTTTAAAAAAAACCGACGTGGTGCACCGTACACCCTAAAATTAACAGACTGGTCCTTGACTTGAGAACGAGGGACGTGACCTTGGTGTCTCAGAATCGGTGACTTAATGGTCCCTTCAGGGTTTTAATAAATAAGAACTAAAGAAAGTCTAGGTTCAATTACCAATATTTTCATGAACAACTTGTGACCTTAAGAAAAAGTAAAATGGGGTCCGGTTTGGAAATAGTGTAAAATAGTTTTAAGAACGTCTTCGGAACCGAATAGAGAATCTAAGAACTAAAGGTTTTAGACCTGATCGGATATTTCTTTCCTTCACATTCACTTTCGCTTCCACAATCAGTGAGTCAGCACAGGCTGAAAAACACTGGGGTACCTGTCATCGGGTGGTCTGAGGAAACAGGTACCTTAAGAAGTCCGTTCTTATGACCTTACCCATCGGTAAAGGAAGAGGTCTCTTAGAAGGGTTGGGACCCTAGCTTGGGTCCAGAGGACGTAACGTCCGCCTAAGAAATGACAGACTCGGTGGTCCCTTCGGGGTATTATTATCGAAACAAAAACAATATTCATAATAATCGTCATCGTAACCGTAATCTAATAAACTCACGAATGTTGAGTAGTTGGTAGTCCGATTCTTGAAACGAACACGGAAGAGTACATCAGGTGGTTACAATACAACGACAACAACAGATCAGTGATTCAACACAGACCGAGAAACGTTGGAGTACCTGACGTCGTGTGGTCCGAAGGGACAGGAGATGATAGAACTTCTCAAATGAGTCTAAGTACACGTAACTCAGTTACTACGGTAGGTTGGTAGAGTAAGACACAGTGAGGGAAGAGTGGGGGGTAGGAACCAGAAAAGGTCGTAGTCCCAGAAAAGGTTACTCAACTGAGAAACGTAGTCCACCGGTTTCATAACCGTGAAGTCGAAGTCGTAGTCAAGAAGGTTACTTCTAAGTCCCAACTAAAAGAAATTCTAACTGACCAAACTAGAGGAACGTCAGGTTCCCTGAGAGTTCTCAGAAGAGGTTATGGTGCCAAGTTTTCGTAGTCAAGAAGTCACGAGTCGAAAGAAATACCAGGTCGAGAGTGTAGACACGTACTGATGACCTTTTTGGTATCAAAATTGATATTCCTGGAAACAACCGTTTCATTACAGAGATGAAAAATTATACGACAGATCCAAACAGTATCGAATAGAAGATTCCTCGTTCACAGAAAATTAAAGTACCGACGTCAGTGGTAGGTGTCACTAAAACCTCGGGTTCTTCTATTTTAGACAGTGACAAAGGTAAAAGGGGGTAGACAAACGGTACTTCACTACCTTATCCTACGGTACTAGAATCAAAAAACTTACAACTCAAAATTCGGTCGAAAAAAGTGAGAGTAGAAAGTGGAAGTAGTTCTCCGAGAAATCAAGAAGAAGTGAAAGACGGTAATCCCACCATAGTAGACGTATAGACTACAACAACTATAAAGAGACCCTTTAGAACTAAGATCGAACACTAAGTAGGTCGGGTCGTCAAAATACTACATGAGACGTATCTTCAATTTATTCATTATAGTACTCCAATCTCGATAACAACACCAGGTGAAATATCTACTCTTTTGACTCCATGTCACTACTTGAAAGTCCTTGTATAACGAACAATGACCGTCTCGAACCTAAACTTCAGAGTGAACAGACTACGGACTCGTTTCCCGAAGGAAGAACCATCACCGTCTTGAGGAATCTCCGACTCAGATGTTTTCCTCCTTCTTTTTACCGATCACTCCTGAGACTTACCGAACGGGTTCTCGTCAAACTCTTATCGACATCAGTAGGTAACACCAGCTCCGTCGTCTTTCGAAGTGGTTATTCGAAAGAGGAGAACCCACGTCCCTATATTAAAGGTCGGAGAGAACGTTAATGTCTACCAATATACTAACTTAAGACCGACATTCTTACACTCCCTCACCACGTGTGGTGAGGGTTCAGATTGTGTATTTTAGGAGAGTGAGTAATAGGAAAGAAAGTTCTACCTTTTTTCTCGTTTTGTTGAGAAGTCTTTTACGTCTCGAAACTACACCTACCTCGGACCTAAGGGTCTGTCTGACACTCTCGGAGTAGACGACCGGTCTTTGTCAACGTAACCTTACAATGTATTCGACACTTATTTACTACACTTCAGAGGCGCTACTGTCTGAACTAAACAAAAAACAAACAAATAAACTGACGTGGCCCAGACCCAACTCTGTCCGTCCTAGAAGTGACGCAGTACACCCTATAATCAACTCAACACGTCCCGAGTGCTTAACACCGTGCATCCGAAGTCGCGCACTCCCAAGTCCTCAGCGGGACCCCGTACACTCTAGAATCAAGGGTCTGGTTCCGGACTTGGACGTAGAAGACGTAACCTTCCGCCTAAGAATTGGCAACCTGGTGGCCTCTTCAGGAATCTGAACTAAACAATATCGTCAACCATAATAGAATTGAATATGTGGATGTGTGAGAAAGGTAACACTAAACATCCATCCTTGAACCTGTCCATCACTTCCTCTTTCCTTTAGTAGAGAACTTTCTTCATTTGTCCTTTCTAAGTTTAAAACATCGGTCAACTTTTTACGGGTTTTATCAGGAAAAGTCCGGTTCCTCTAATATTATTAATGTCTTAGACTTCTGACGTCAAACGACCGATGAGAAGTCCCAGTTGAAGACTACGTTCCCCAAGTGACATACTGGGATCCTCAGTAACCTACCCGGTGTCCCCAAGACTCTCGAGGATATAAACATACGTTTTAATGTACGTGGTTAACCTGTCTTCCTCGGGGTGAAAAGAAGAGTGAGAGGTCACACAGACGTGTGTTTTTTCACTTCTTAGTCAACACTTAGACTTGTATTTGGTGAATCCGACTAAATCTTGACTTTACTTTCGGACTGAACCGACTTACAAGACTAAAGTGTAAAAAAGGGACCCCAAAGGTTAGGATTCTCCTTTTCCTCTCGAAAAGATCTTTGATCATGTAATCGTATACCTTACTAACGGTTACTCGTTCATTTTATCAGACCCACTCCCTTTAGTACTTATATAATATGTTAACAGAACACCAGTTCATCGTGTAATCCGGTTATCACAATTCTCGTTTTCGTTCGGACCTAGGAACAAATAGTAGACCGGAGCTTCGGAGGAGCGGAGACGTACAACCTTCTCAGAAGTAGGAAGTTTAGAGAACGACCCCCGGAGGAAGAAATTGTTCGGAAGGCACAAAGACGAAAAGGGAAGAACTAGAGTGAAGAGTCACTCTGAGGACCGGGTGTAAGACCGAGAAAAGTAGAGGAGAAAATTAATAAGACATCCATGTTACTTTGGGATATTCTCGGTAGTGATCCGACTTCCGTAACAAACACGTCATTGGGAGAAAGTATAGGTGGTCCCTACGAGTCTTGTCCGGATAAGAGTATGATCTGTCAGTTATGTCTGTAATGACATGAACCCCTTAGTACCGTTTCTACATTTACCGCCCTGATGTTCTATAGAATTGGGCTGTCCAATTCTATCACCGTAGATCCGAACGACACTCACTGGTGTTACACGACTAACCGACGAAACCCGGTCTCAGGTCCGGTCTACGAATAGGTGAGTAAATTGTTTATAAACAACTCACGGATGACTCATAAGACAAAAGATTCCTACATAGTCATCCGTTCTATCGGTTCAAGAACGGTAATCTCACCACTGACTTAAAGTAGGACTATTTTCGACCCTACGACTACTTACTTTTGTCTAAATATCTGTACTTCGACCCCCGGGAGTTAATTTGCGACCATTCACTGATAAATTTACTAGAAAACTGAGGTCCAGGGTCCCCGAACAACTGTGTGTCCCTCACATCCCTCCTCTTTATTCGTTCTATAATCTCCGTTAAATTGTCTCAAGATAAACAACAGATATGGTGGGGGGGGGGTATTCTTACCTTTCGAAAAATACAGTTTTACATGATATTTGTTTTGTCCTCTTTGGTCCCTTTTGCAAGTGATTACACATTATCTATTACAATTATAAGAAGTACATTAAAGTGTTTAACTTTCTTTGTGTAAGGTTTTATCTCACTCCTCTTTTTTACTGTGTCTGCGTGTTTCATCTCCTCCGGGGTTTGTACTTTTGGGTATTGTTCAATATCTTTCTTTACGTTTAATTTTATTGTTGGCCGAAGGGAAAGAGGAATAGTTTACCCGTGAAAAAGGGTTCCCTACTACGACCTACTCTCAGATTCTTACCCTAGAAAGTGTGTACACAACGACAGTCAAGTCAAGTCGGGTCAAGTCAGCGAGTCAACACAGGTTGAGAAACACTGGGGTACTTGACGTGGTGTGGGCCGAAGGGACAGGTAGTGGTAGAGGGCCTCAGGTGGGTTTGAGTACAGGTAACTCAACCACTACGGTAGGTTGGTAGAGTAGGAGACAGCAGGGGAAGAGGAGGACGGGGGTTAGGGAGGGTCATAGTCTCAGAAAAGTCTACTCAGTCAAGAAGCGTAGTCCACCGGTTTTATAACCTCAAAGTGAAAGTTGTAGTCAGGAAGGTTACTTGTGGGTCCTGACTAAAGGAAGTCCTACCTGACCAACCTAGAGAAACGTCTAGTAAAATCCTACCAAATTCTCACTAACTAATAACATAAAGAAATTTTATTGTCTAAACTTTTCAGAAGGAAAAAAATTGGAAAAATTATCAAAAGGTTAAAAAGATGTTACTTGTACATAGGAAAAATATTTATTGATGTGTGTGTGTGTGTGTGTGTGTGTGTGTACCTAAATTTTTATAGGATATGTTTAACTTCCCTTCTACTCCTCCTCTCCAAAACTCTAAAGATTGTACGTCATCTCGTACCAGGATCTGAGTCTTGTCACAATCCCGGAGGGACCACCGAGTCTGTAATTTCTTAGACGTATCCCCTGGTTTAAACAACAGACATCAAAAGTCAGGAAGTTTAACGGGGAGAAAACACGTAGGAGTGGACCGGTTACATACCGAGAAAAGGAAAGGTGAGGATCAACCTCGGACTGGTAGTTCAGGAGGTCGAAAGACTCACACCAGACTCGTCAGAGATAACAACAATACAACATTCGGAAAAGTCGTCACTAAGACTTGGGGTCGACGTGAGGTCTTCGTAAACCCCGACTAAAAATTTTTTTATCACTATGGTCCAACAGGATTATTCCGACAGGGGAACACTGAACGACAGAAAATCACAACAACTCTAGGAGACCTAGGTTGGTTTAGATTAATGAGACCCACAGGTCCAAATCCAGTACTTGTATTATGTACGAACAACTTAACTCAATTTATCCAAACCAGACGGTCGAGGAACTAGTGTTTCTTAAACCTAAAACGGTTGGAAATGATAATGATGACAAAAAAATACAATTGAGTACACAGCTATCTCTGTGTACTCTCCACAGTCTACACATAGACGATCAGACATGTGACAAGAAAAAAGAAAATTGAAGGACCCAACGCTATCGAGTGTGACAGACGTCAATAATAATGGTCCAAATAGCGTTTTTAAAGTTTCGTTCTACTTCAAACTAAGTGAACCAATTTGTTTCTTTATATAACGTAACGTGATAAACTGTCTTCGCTAGTCATCGGGGTATCTCTTCACTGACATAAATAGGTAGAGACCGTGACCTATCCACGGATCATTTATATCCGTCTTACTTACTTACTCACTTAATTACTTAGTGTTTCAACTTTGGTACCATCATGTCACAGAGACTGAAATATAAATAGAGAATATTCCCAGAGATCGAGGAAGTTGATGAGGGTCCGATGGAACGTGGTGATGTAATAATAAAACCTGACTTATAATAACAAAACCACCACAAAATGGGGTTTGTTGAAAGTTCGTGATTTATAAGAAGTTTCCTTTGGTCAAGTACCCGGTCCTGTTACGAGTTCTTATAAGGGAGATCTTGACTCCAAGGATATCTACCAGGCAGTAAAAGAGTTTGTGGTCGTAAACGAGAGTATGTTTTAAAGGGGAAGGTGAGAGGAGACTCATTTCTGAGATTTTGTGTCCATCCTCGGAGTAGTTTGAAGAGCAATGTAAACGAGACAGCCGTCTGCACCATGACACTTTCGTTTACAGTGACGTCGTCGGTATTAAATTCTGCAGGAAAATTTTTTAAGGTTAAAGTAGTAAAGTGTCTTCTTATCTAGTTATAAAGATGTCAATTCTCAAATCAATTTTTGGGACGACACGTTACTTTATTACGTAGACGATAACCACATCTCGCTGACCCTACAATTAAGGGACCAAAACACAGTCAATTCCCGTTTAATCGGAAGGTCGTGGTCAGTACTGAGTAATACAGTAATACGTCTTCCGTGAATGACATGGAGGTGATGATACGTTAAATCTAGGTTATTTTTAACACTGTCGCAAAAATAGGTGAAGTAATTCGATGATTAAAGAACATTTTTTTACATGTAATTAGAAAAATATCGAAGTACGTCTCACCGTATAAAAATCTGAGATTGTAACTAATCCAGGACCAATTCTTATTAAAAGTGTCATGAAAATTCTTTACATTTATTTCAATGTTATTAAATTAAAAAGTTGTATCAATACTGTCATAACTAGAATTTTACTTGTACAACCGACTTAATTTACACCTCGGGTTTACTTTATGTCTGACTTATAAATTTGTACGTTGTTTACTGTTTCGTACCGAATTGTTATGGGACGTTTGTCTTACTTCTCTCCCTCGCACTTGGAGGCACCTTTTATAATTAACGAGTGTAAAATTTTCTACATTTACCCCTAAAAAAAAAACTGTAGACTGAAAAGAATGGGTTTACAAATTCTTTATGTCATTTTTTAACAGAAGAAGGAAACTAAAAAGTAAGGAACACTTCATAATTACTGAGAAGACGGACTTACGTAATCCCTTTTCATCCTTTCCTTTTTCAAGACAGACGGTCCCAACGCCATAATCATCCAATCTCAACTTCTTACTACACGGGTTCCAAAAATCTCCCAGGTCGCATACAGTCCCATGACCGTACCCGTCCCCGACGAGGATAAGTGAAGGTTCGTGGGTAGGAGAGGCTAGAAAAGACTTGGTTCGGTACTTAGTTCAGGAGTAACCGACATTTCACTTCACTTCACTTCAACGAGTCAACACAGGCTGAGAAACGCTGGACTACCCGACATCGGATGGTCCGAGGAGACAGGTACCCTAAAAGGTCCGTTATCAGGACCTCACCTAACGGTAAAGGAAGAGGTCCCCTAGAAGGGTTGGGTCCCTAGCTTGGGCTCAGAGGGCGTAACATTTGTCTGTGAAATGGCAGACTCGGTGGTCCCTTCAGGTAACCGACATTTCCACTTGAGATTTACGACCGACCTTAAGCTACGTTAGAGTACCTAAAAGGCGATCTAGGACTGGACGGAGCGACCTGAATAGAAGAACGAGGCCTGAGTCTCGAAGTAAGACTGAAACGAGGGTAGACCGTCACCACAGAAGACGAAAGGTTCCGGTCCCTTAAAGTCAAGACAGGGCTGGAGGTTTGGACGGGTTAGGATCGGGAACTCTTGACGGGTGATACGACCGGGTTCTCCGTATCTCTCCCTCCCTCTTCCCGACACCCTACTGAGGCGAAAGTAGTGTCTTCGATGTACCTCATCGCCGTGGCTTCTGAATCTAAGAAGGTCCTTCATTGCTATATAGGAGAGGCTCAGACAGGGATAGAGGGCATACTTCTGAAACACGACCGGCTAATGTTTCCCACCGATATCTTGATGAAAAGACCTTGACTTCTGAAGGGACAGTCACTTCCTTAAGGCGGGGGTCCTGTCACGAACCACCCGACACTTGTCTACGAAGGATACAGTCCTTCGAGTGAAGAAAAACAAAACAAAAAACTTAAATAACTCGGGACATAGAGAGGGTTTTCCTAAATTTTACCCTAATCTTTTCTCTAAGGACGGAATACTAATGAAAAAGTGAAAAGTAACTGTGTCATATTCAGTCTCGTCAAGATTCACGACGACGGTCGGTCCGTGCAGAGCCATACTTTCTGGACCGTCGACGACGATTCCCGTCAATATAAGGGCAATGGCAGCAGGTCCAAGGACCAAGACCCTCAGGCAACAAGGGTCTATCGGGGTCAAGGGTAGAGAGACCGGGAACCGCCGAGAGATCGCTCGGGTGACACCAACCTTTGTCAACAAGACGAAAAACCGACGGAGTCTGGGACCCGAGTTTGTCTCGGAGGAAGGGACCACGTAGGGGTTTCGGTGAGTAGAAACATCTACGACGAAGGGTCGATAAATGACCACCAGGTACGACAAGAGGATCCTCGTTCCGACCACCAACGGGAAAAGTAGACATGGCGTGAAATGGGTAATTCTCGTCAATCAGAGTCGGAAGTAGAGGATTCTCGCAATGACGGTGAGGCACTCCGTCTTCTGTTTGAAACTGGGTCTCTCCGGTTCACTGGTTGGGTTCCAGTGTGTCGATCGTCAGCCCCCCGACCCTGACTTTGCGACCGGAAGATTAAGTTCTAGGACACGAGTCATATAGTCGCGAGTGTTTTACGAAACCCCTCCTCCCGCCTTATCACCAGTTCACGCACCCGTGATCTCGACCCATCTAAACTAGAGTTTAAGGTCGAGAGGGTGAATCATCCAATGAATCGATTCCATTCGAATCCATCGAATGGATTGAAGAGACTTGGAGACAAAGTAGAACATACTTTACCTCTAGTTATGAAAAATTGTACTAACACCACTCCTAATTTACTATTTTGTACTTCGTGAGTCGGAACATGGACTGTCTATATGAGGTATTTACCGTCGGTAGTTGTAGTAGTGGTAGTAGTAATGATGAAGTAAGTTTTAGAGTGGTATTGGGGTACGTCGTCCATACTAACTAAGTAAATATCGATAGATAAGGGTTCATCGAGTCACATTTCTTAGGCGGACGTTACGTCCTCTGCACCCAAGGTAGGGACCTAACCCTTCCAGGGGACCTCTTCCTTTAGTATTGGATGAGGTCATAAAAACGGATCCTTTAGGGTCCCTATCTTCTCGGACCATCCGATGTCAGGTACCACAACGTTTTCTCAGCCTATACTGAATCACTGATCTGTCGTTTGTCGTTGTATTATCGCTGTCAACTGTCTCCCTTTTTGACTCCGAACCGCGCCAAACACTCCTAGAGGAACTTCGGACGACGACACAAAGAAAGACGGTCACGAGTCGTGGCGAAACTGTTCGGGTGTGGATGTTCCGAGGGCGGAAGACGTAACGGAAGTGTACGGTACGAGTCCCTCCTACCGGGGTGCCGGACCACTGGGCACTAAGAGTCTCCCGGTAGACCACTGTGGTTGCGTCACCGACCCCTTTGCCCTAGGTCGGGGTTCCTCCTCGGCTCGACACGGGGTTCGTGGGTCGGAGAGAGAGGTCCTTCTTGAGCACAAGACCCCAGTGGATTAATGAGGGGTGTCTTTCGAGAAAGCTGAATTCATATCCCAAGACCTCTACTGCGACAGACGTTCCGTTGGGGTTCCTGGCCGTCCGCCAATTCAAGACAAAGAGAAGGTTTGTTACTAAGAAAGCTCCAAATATATTTATGAGTTAGTCAAAGGATAATACTGTTACACCTCCTCGTCAACTGACGTAGAAGTATTAATTCTGAACTTCTTTTCAGTCACCGTCACTTATTTAATCTACAAAAACGAGAAGGACAGAACGAGAAGAAACATATATATGGAGTCAGAGGAGGACCCTAGTCGGATGATCGGACCGGGACTAAGGGACCGTCCGGACAGGGCTCGTAGTCCGATGTCCCCCTCCTCCCGACACCCGGTGGGAGTGGGGTGGTCCGACGGTTCAGGGTCTCATCCTCCCCAATTCCGAACGCCGAAGTAACGGTCTACCGTAAACTATGCTTATAACTGCAATTACCGCAAACCTATTACTGCGACAGACACAATCCCCGAAATAATGACAATACTTGTCACACCAGGACCTCCCTTGGTAAGACTAATCAATGGAAACACACACTCAACGTTTACAAATTGTCTGTTAATAGTCCTCTGCCACAAGATCCCCTAAGTCCCATAAGGACCTAAGGGTCCGTCCAAGACTTTCGTCAAACACGGCGTCTCGAGTCGCGAAACCTCTTCAGTCAACCCCGACGGACTCTAGTAACGGAACACACGTCTTCGGCCAGTGGGGCCTGAAGGGACAAACAGGAGACTGTTCCGAAGGGGTAAGAGCCCCCAAGACGAAACAACGTTGGAGAGATGTAGTCTATGTAGTTTTGGGATGGAAAATGTGAAGGACCCCCTCAAACTCGGAGAAGGAGGATAATTTTTACTTATTATTTTAGGAGGCGAAAGTAGGATTACCCCAATCATCCTCCACAAATCGAAAAATATCGATGGATCTACTACCTTCCTCCGTGTACTTCGGTAGTGTTTTAATTCCTTCTCCAGTAGTAGTCTTCCGGTCCCTGACTTCAGAAAATTTTCGTAAAGACCAGAATTAAGTTTTGTAGAGAGACCTCTCGAAGTCACTCGTCTCCGGTACCCAAAGGAGACAACCTTGGTTTCGAAACCGTTGTGCCCCTACAAACATATCGTCCAAAGAGACGTTCAGGACACGTTCCTCGTCATGGAAGTCTCGTTTGTCCTGAGAAAGTTCTACCTGAAGGACCACCTCCCAATCCCGACAAGGGGACGTAGTCCGTTTTCGGAAGACGGGAACACTCTTTACTTGTTTACTTACTTACCCTGGAATCCACAAACCCCCCAGGACCTTACCGTCTTCTCGGGTCCGACCGGCATCGAGACCTAGTCTACGAGGACCCTAGAACCGAGAGTCCGTTTCACCCTTTAGTCCTCCGACTTGACTTGAAGACCTTTGTCGTATTTTTACCTAACAACACACACGAGGGTCACGTCGAGATTTAGACTTATGTTTTATCTCTTCTACGAGAAAACGAAGAAAGTCTGATTACTAAAACAGGAAAAAGGGAGAGGAGGAGTAAAATAAAGAAGTAGATATTGTAGATGTTCTCCCGTCGGTCTGATTATTTTGACACGATTCGAGCGGATTACGGTCGGTAACTAGGTTCCCACCCTGGGCTAATTAGTTACCCTAAAATCGTCACAAGTGTAGGGGTTCCCGGTAGTCCGGGTTTCTGTCGAGAACGGAAGCGGTTCGCCTCTGTAGACTCTTGGCTTCCACGACCCTAAGAGACCCGCACCTACGACCCTACACCACTTTCTGTCCCCGGATACCGTCGAAGTCTGTCGGCGGACCTGACAAACTACCGAAACGAAAATCCGGCACCGGAGTGAAAGAGGCGCCGCACCGTAGTGACGCTCTAAACGACCCGAGGTGTTCATACCCAGGAAACCCTCTACCTTCCCCCAAAGATCTTGTCTCTTTCGGAGTGAGTTGTACATTCTATGACGAGTGTATTGATGTCTGGACCCCTTAGTAGAGGAGATTGGGGGAGTAACACATGATCTCCTTTGACTCCGGGTCTCTCCCTTCCCTGAACAGGTTCCAGTGTGTCATTTAATCATTATGATGTCTTTGTCTTAACGTCGAGGTCCCGACTCGAGAAGGAGTAGACACAATAGATATTTCGACTCAGCCTTAATCTTAGACAAAGGTAGTACACTCTCTTAGTTTCCCAACTATGTCATCAATGTCTCTTAAGTCCTTCCCATATCTATGAGTTTGACTTCTTAAGTCAAACTTTTTTTAACATTATGTATTTTTTTATCCAACCTATAATGAAAAGATGGATAAAGAACTTACTTTCACAAAAAATAACACTCGATAGTGTGTATATATCTTTACACGTATTTTGTGTACTAAACTGTTTATTATATATTTCGTTTATTAAAACGTCGGTGTTAGGTCCAATTCTTGATCTCATAATGGTCGAGGGGGTTTCGGGTGACAACGGGGAGGGAATAGAGTTGGGGGAGGGAAGATCTTTATTAGGGAGAGAACTGGTACTAGGAACGGAAAGAAGTATTACAAGGGTGGGTTTATCGAATAACGACGAACGAAAATTTGAAACTTATTTACCTTGGTAGAACATGCATACACAGAATAAAGAACCAAGGTTGTAATACTCTAAGTAGGTACGACAAAGGACATCAACTTAAAGTAAGTAAAAGTAATGTCCATAAAAAGGAAAATGTACCCTTAATAGAATTTCTTTGAATAATCTTGGGTCGGAACACTTTATTTCGTACTATTTTGAGTCGAATGTCCCGTCCTCAACCTTGTTCCCACGGGGTCTTTTCAACAAGAAACCTGAAACCAAGACCTACGAGACTAGTTTACGGTAGGAGAAAAATATCGTAATCCCTGGACTAACGAAATACTTAAGGGAGTTTCGTCTGTGATTAAATTTCCTGTGTCTTACAACGACCCCAGGTCCAGAGCTGTGTCGGTCCGGTCCCTTTCCCTTAAGGATTAAGGAACGAAACGTTTCCTCTTCGGTCTGAATTTGACACTCGGGGGATTCCCGTCCTCCACGAAATAGACGGAATGTAGTGGTCCTGGGTCACATCTCAGTCAGGTGTTCAGTGGGATCGCCATTTCTAGAACGGACGGTTACGTCCTCTGTACTCTGCGTCCAAGTTTGGGACCCAACCCCACTAGGGGGACGTCTTGACGTACCGTTGGGTGAGGTCACAAGAACGGGCCCCTTGGGGAACCTGTCTCCCGATGTCAGGTACTATAGCGTTTCTCACCCTGTACTGACTTCGTTGAATCGTGTGTACTTGTCCTCTCGTTATTTTTAAACAGGTGACTTCCTTTCTTATTTCCAATAAGTCTTATGGGGGGCGTCCTACGGACTTAAAGGAGTTGTTATACCGGAAGTCACTGCTCACTCCCTCCTTGATAAAGGAACCACCCGACTATCTCCGGGGGGGTTTACGTTTTTGGTGGAATTACTACCTTTGTCCTTAGACCTAGTAGGAATCACGTGAACATAGAATATAAGTTTTTCTGGAATCTTTCCAGTCACAATTGGTCTCTGAGTGGTAAAGAGTTCTTTAATGTATTTTCCCTCGCACCCCTTCTCTCCAAATAATTTTTGTTTGTGTCGAACGTTCCACGAAAACGTCCCTCGAGGTTGGTCGACCCACCCCGACGAGGTCCAGAGGACTAGGCTCCCCATCCCAAACATCGGTGACGTCGAAGAGGCGATCACGACTCGAAGAATGAAACGGCCCTCTTCGTCGATTTTCACTCCGAGAAAGACTACGAAACACCCAACGTGACCAACCTGTCGTCAGACTACCCGACACAAGAGGAAGAGTCGGATGCCCACGAGTCACTAGGGGTGGAATGGGTCGGTCCGGTCCATAGTGGTACCGATGGTACATGTCGTCTACAGATATGTATAACAACTTAACAAAAGTTCAAAAAAAAAAAATTTCGAGTAGGTAACTTCTTTATGACACTTTATAGATCCTGTGAGTTTATAGTTGGGAGTCTAGCGGGAAGTCTTGGGGACCTTCGAAGGTCTTGAAAATACCTTAGGTAGGAACCTTCAATTTTTGGATATGAGAACGAAAGGTGGGGTGGGGGGAAAAAACTTCGTGAGTGACATTAAACGTACCTAAATAAAGATCCTGACAAATAATTCAGTTTGAATGGGTTGGTCTAAACTTAAGATACAGACAAAACTAGTGGTCCAAAATCGATTCCCTAACCATCCATGAACCACTACCCATTCATAAACAACTTACTTACTACCCACTTACGACTCCCTAGACTGAGTCAACGCCTGACTTCCTTTTTCTGGTCAGGAGGAGATTGGGGCACGTCCAGAGTCAGTTCCCGTCAAGTCTCGAGAGCCGGCTCTTGGTGTCGGACCTTCTGGGGCCACTCGAGATCTTCCGCGGCGCCCCTCCGGGCGGAAGGACCTTTCGAAGCCAACCTTAACAGAAGTTTTCGACGCTGCGTCGGGGGCCTCAAACTCGTGCTTATTTAGTAATCGTAAAATAAATGTTAAGACCCAAATGTTAAGGATCTTTTCCTAGGACGACAAGTCACGCCTAAGGACGAAACGACCGAAAGGAGTCGCGGCGGAAGAAGAGGGCAGAAGCCCCCTGACCCAAACGAGTTCTGAGTAAACCCGTCCTCACCCCACACTTCGTCCGCGCGCCTCTCGACCGGACCTCCTTCCCCCGACGCGGACAGAGGGGCTATGTAGAAAGGGCTGCTGGGACTCGCCTCTTCAGCAAGGGAGAGGCAAAATGGTCCTTTTGTCCAAACTAAGTTTTTCCAGCCCCCGAACAGGTCCCAGTGTGTCGAACGCGACTTCAAATGTGGCTCAGGAACCGAAGGTTTGGGACGGCCCGACGGCGCCTGAGGCCCTAGGGGGCCGAGCCCCGGGGGGCCGCGGGCGGATGACGCGGGCGATCTACCGTCGGAACCAGAGGCGGCGCGCGCCGGTCGCTCCCGAGTCGCCCGCGGCGGCGGTGTAAGGTCGCCCAGGCCGGCCTCCGGGGCGCCCGACGAGGCACCCTCCGCGACGGCACCCATGGGTCCTGGCCCACTGTCCCAGGTTCACTGGTTCCCTTCTCCCGACGACCTTCGTCAGGTCCGAGGGGACGGACCTTACTTGCCCCAGAACAAGGTCCGAGAGGACCTCGCCCCAGGCTCTCTCTCGAGGCCCTAAGAGGCGCCCCACCGCCGCGAAAGTCGGGACCGTTAGGTCCCGCGAGCCCGCGTCCCGGGAGTCCCACCGGTGGATCGGACAGGATTAGGCCAGAGAAATCTGCACCGGGTGCCGATTCGGAAGGGGGAAGAGAGACGGGATCTGAACTCTCAAGACTCGGAGTGTGATCCCCGCACCACTGGGACCCGGTCAGGGACGACCGGAGAGTCGGTACCGCTACGAACCAGGTGGTTCTGGGCGTCACCGGCTGTCTCAGTGGGGAGGAGAGGGGTAGGGGTGCCGGGGTGGAAACCCCTCGTCGTCAACCGCACACAGACTCCGATCGTGTGGAACCCTGGACCCGGATCGGTGACCTCTCTCTGCAAACAAACACATCTCCTCCCCCGGTACCCCGTTTAGGACAGGAAGGACTCATCCCCCTTCCATCCTAGGTCCCCGGGCACCAGTCAGGACAACAGAGACCGTACACACTATACTTAAGCACCTAAACAAAATAACCGGAGAAAGAAAACCCGAGGTTCAAAAAGAAAACACTAGTCCACTTCAAATGTTTGTTGGAAGAGGGGAGGGAAGAGGTCAGTTCAGGGAAAAGAGGTCCACGGAAGAGCCGAAAGATCTTCCTTCCCCCGACGCGTCCTTAAACAGAACCGGATCACCGGCAGAAATAAGTAACCAGTCCCTGTCTGGACTAGACGAAGTCCAAGACTCTTTAACCCGGAACAGCACCGTGAACTCCTCCACCCCGCCCACACACACACACACACACTGACTCCTGGGTCCTCTTCCGGAAAGAGGGCCCGTAGGTGCACAGGGTGTGTCGACGTTCGACACTAGGTTTCTGAAAAGATGAAATCTAGACTCTCGGAACGTTTCAATACGTCAAACGAAACCAAACCTCTTCGTAGACTTGGAAGAACCATCTTCCGGGCCCAGATCCTTAACCTAGTCCGTACCTTTCCTGTAAAAAAGGGGACGACACTCCCAGAGGTCCGGTTCGGAAGGGGTTAGAGCCGGGACGTCCAGTTCAGGTTACTCCTGACCAGACCCCTCAATCCAGTACCACTACCCAATCCAGTCCCTACTCTTGTCGGGGACTAGGGTAATTAGTCCGTCCCTCTCCCCGGACGGTCAGTCGCATCCGACCACGTCCATTAACCCATAGGTGGTGTATGGGGAGACAATTCTGGTGTTAAAGGTACTGTGTTGGCGAGAGATTACCTCGGACAGTTGAGTCTCGGAGTCTCGGGACGCTTACATCCTAGGACCCGCAGTTGGCACGGAATGGGTGCGTCCTACGTCTGCCGCCAAAGCTTCCCCTGAACCTGAACCGTGGATAGTCCGGGCGGTAGTTAATGAGCCATTAATAAGGCGTGTTGGAACGTTAGCCGGGCCCAGCGGCCGCACGCGTGTCCGTCTGTCTCCCCCCTTCCAACTCGCAGGGGGCCCCCGGGGTCGCGCGCGGCGCCCGCCTCTCCCGGAGAGGCTTCGGCGGTCTTTCCGGGGGAAACTGGCGCGCGGACCCGGATCGCGGCGGCAGAAATAACCGTCGGCCTCTCCGACAAACCCCTTTACCTTTTTGAACACAGCCGCCGCAGTCAGAACGTTTGCCCCATCGGTTCGTCAAACGTCGCGCAAGACAAGGAGCGCGACGGCGGTGGCGGAGCCGAGGAGCCTCGGACGTCCCCTTCCCTCTCCCCCTCCTCCACTGGCTCAAGTGCAGGGGTGGCGGCGGAGAGGGCCTCACTACCTACCGACAGAAGAGCCCGCCCCCTCGCGGACGTGTCGAGGGAGACGTCCCTCGCGGCGAGTCGGAGGGTGTGGTCCGCGACACCGAAGTCGTTCGGGGGAAACGGGTTTACGAGCCCCTTCTACCCGAGACCCAGTCAATTGAACCCGCCAATAAAACACAATTACTCTCGTCAGAAAAGCCAAAGTAGGACTGGACACGGTCAGAAAACATTTGCAGCCAGAGGGCGAGGCCCGAGGCGACTGGGGTGTAAAATAGTGATAATGTTTGGACGCTCCCAGAAGACAGGAGTCTACGGAATCCGAGTCCTCCATTGTTTGTCCTGAGTGGACTCAAGGGAACCCTACTGTGAAACGGGAAACCAATCCCTTGTTGAGTGGGGACCCTTCTGTCTACTCTCTACCACCATAGGTAGGGAGAGAAGAAATTCTATAAGGCAATTAACTTTCGAGATCAATTCATCAATTAATGTCTTTATCTAAGATAAAACAGAAAGAAAAGAGGGATAGGGGTTTACCGGAATTATTTAGAAGTCATCGACCCTTAAGACTCTAGTTTTGGTCCCCCACCCCGACTCCCAACCCTTTCTCTTTGGGAAGGATAACCTTCCGAGGAAATAAAACGTCGAACAGAGGACAATCCTCTAGGAACCCAGATCGAGTACTCCGTTTTAGTTTAGGGTCGACAACTAGAGTCCCGTCCCACACACCTACGATGACGGTAGACCCCCGGTCACATGAACTTTTTGTTGGAGTGGTTGTTATTGCTACTACTTTTATTATCGTACTCCGTCGATTGTAAAGAACCCGTGGATCATACACAGTCCATGACACATGAGATAGAGGTCATAGAATAAATTAAAAGTCTCGTCTGGATATTTCATCCACGATAACAGTAGAGGTAAACAGTTCCCTCCTTTGACTCCGAGTCTCTGCAATTGAACGAATACCACTATGTCGACCTTTCCTTGTCTCTACCTTGAGTCGGATTCAGGAATACTAAAGTTTTGAGCCCTGAATAAGTGAGACGAGATAACAATGTCTTTGAACGTCAATAAACGACGCTTCGTGTAAACATACACCCCTTTATGGGAAATGTTAATAAAATGTTAAAACGTTACTCACCGACAAACCAAAACGACAAAGAAAAAAAAAGCTTTATCTCACTTTTTTTTCGGGGTCGAGAGTGAAAGGTTACCCAGTCGGTCTAGTCTCCTCCTTCTTTGACGACTCAAAGTAACGACCGAATACATTGTCTCTTCAACGGAATCTTAATAAACAGAATTTTCACTAGTCAATTAACTTGATTATAAATTACGTGAATGACACTCCAGAATACCTCACAGAAGGAAAACGGTGACACGGGAAAAAGGTCTCACCTCGACCTACTTAGACAGGAGGGACCCATGGGTGACATGAACGGAAAGTGGGAGACACTCCTACCCCTCCCGATGGCTCACTCTTTGGAGACGTGTTCGACAAGTTGGTTCAACCGACACTCAACCGGGTCTCGGTACCTCTCACTCTTTGAAAGTTTAAAGTTTTGACGGGACCCGGTTAAATTATTTGAAGACGGTGGAGGTAGGAGAGGTGTAAAAACTCAAGAGTTTTTACGTGAGGGTAGATTCTACGCATGTTCTCACCTTCCTAAAACCTTATAATTATTACGTCTGAAAATGTCGTGTCGTTCCACTTAAGAGTTCCCCATCGCCAATTGTAGACGAAAGAGAAAGGGTCCTATTGTTACCCTTTCGGACACGAGACGTGCGTGTGTGTGTGGTTCGGTCATGACACTCTCGACTTAGAAAGAGAGGCGTTTCCCATTTAACAGGGGTCTAGACCGTGATCTTTGTTGATCTTTTGAACCTACATCGTTCTCACTGTCACTATCTTCCTTTTTTGTGTTTTGTTTTGTTTCGGTTTAGAGAGTACCCCGACACTTGTTCTGGGAAAGAACGTACCCCAGACTTACTACCATTCTTCGAGAGACGAAGGAGGGTCACCCCGTTAAGAATCGTTAGTCGTAGTCTCGACACCAGGACTGTACAGGGGACCCCTCATCGTCCTACGAAACATAGTCCTCTGTTTGTCTCTAAGTCGGAGACCAAGATCTGTGTCCGAGGCCCCGTAAGACTCCCCCAGAACACATACAGAAAAAACTCCCAAAGAGACGAAGACGGTAGTAGAGACGGGAGGTACCATTTCTCATACTGACGGTCACTTGAGACCTTTGTCTCCTTGGACCCAGGGGTAGGGTCTAGACGGGTACACTTGGAGTTATTCACTTCAGAGACTCGGAGACAGAAGAATCAATATTTTACCCCTATCATTTTAACCGGACCACCCAACACCCAACGAATCGTGTCTCATACCGAGTCATGTTCCATGGATAAAAAAATTTTAGTGTGTATTTATCAATGTCAGGTGTCAACAAAAGATTCTGGGTAAAGTGTGGAAAACTCGACGAGTAAAACCTCTTATTTTACGAGACATTGAACCCTTCTTTGATCCACTGGGTCTTATATTAAAGACTAGATCGGAGCGGGATATCTAAGTGAACTTATCAAAATACCTTTACTAGGTCTCAGTTTAGATCTTCGTCACGTCTGTAAGAAAATTTCCCTTAGAGAACCAAACAAAATAATCATTTTTTTTTTTTACTGGGTCTTCAATAAAAATTTTTACTTCCCACGGTTGGAGCACGAACGTCGATGGATCCCTAAAAATAGTACACTAAACCCCCGACTTTGTTTACAGGAAAATACAACGTCGTTATAGAACACCGAGTCTCTTTACACTTCCTTACCAGTCCGAAGTAGCATGTCTACGGTCGGATCGACTTATAACCTTCGGGACTCGAGCGCATGACCGAAGAACCAAAGATAGAAAGTGAACGTATTACGTTAAATTTAGGGAACAATTAAAGGTCCAGCTCAAAGTAAGTACTCCTATTAGAAATTAACTACAATTTATATCCCTAGTTCAATTCACGTAATAAAGAAAAAATGTTTCACGATTAACAAGTACAAGAGTATTTAATAAAAGAGAAGAGTACATCGTCCAAAATACTTTCTTGAAAAGTCGGTCACGAAAATTGGAGTAACATACTTATAATAGGACATTAGTCGTCCAGCAAGTCTAGGAAGGACACGACCACTAGAAATACAGTGGGAAGTCTCGTCTTCCCTCTTCTTTTTACTCGAGCAAACCTCGTGTACTCACCGAGGGTCTGTAATTTTGTTTAAAATATGGGTTTATAAACTTTGAAATTCTCGTAGAAAGGACGAAAAGACAAGGATGACTCCGAGAACTCCCTAAGTCGGATATAGATGAGAAAAAAATTTCCAGACTCGTTCAATAACTAAAAAAAGAACAAATCAAAATTGACACTATTTTATATGTAACGTATTTTCAATGATAGAATTGGTAAAAATTCACATATCAAGTTATTACAATCCGTGTAAGTGTCACAACACGGTGGTTAAAAGACTTACGAAAGATAGTACGTTTTACCTTTGAGACATAGGTGATTTGTTGATGAGGGGCAAGAAGGGAGGACCGAAGGGACCTATGGTGGTAAGGTAGAAAGGAGAGATACCTAAACTGATGAGATCCATGGAACATAGTCTCTTCCGTTACCGTGGGGTGAGGTCATGAGAACGGACCTTTTAGGGTACCTACCTCCTCGGACCACCCGGCGTCAGGTACTCCAGCGATTCTCAGCCTGTGTTGATTCGCTGAAGTGAAAGTGAAAAGTGAAAGTACGTAACCTCTTCCTTTACCGTTGGGTGAGGTCACAAGAACGGACCTCTTAGGGTCCCTGTCTCCTCGGACCATCCTCCCGCAGAAACCCCAGCGTGTCTCAACCTGTGCTGACTTCACTGAATCGTCGTCGTCGTCGTCCATGGAACATATTCACCTTAGTATATCAATAAAAAAACACTAACCGAATAAAGTGAACCGTATTACCGGAGTTCCAAGTAGGTAGGTATACAGTCGTAAAGGATGGAAAATTTCCGACTTATTATAAGATAAAATACATTTATGACATAAAGCAAATAGGTCAATAGACAACTACCTGTGAACCCACCGAAGGTGGAAAGTCGACAACACTTTTTACGGAGACACTTGTATCCATATGTCGGACTTTGGTGAAGACTAACAAAGTAAATAAGATTTTTACAAATTTGGTACGAGTCCTTCCTGGGACACGACTCGACAGTCCTCTTTCTACGATACAGGAGGAAGTTCCATGAACGTAGTTCTCTTTCTGTTCTGCTATCATTATGGTTGATAAATAGCCCGAAATTACATGTAGTAAAATAAATTAGAAGTGGTTCTGGGAGATTACCTCTCCGACACAATAAGAACAGAATGTACGATCCTTTCACTTTAAGTCTTGGTAATACAGTGAACGGGTTCAAGTAGTGTCAGGTCCTTTGGTCCTAAACTTGGATCCAGACAAGCTGAGTTTTGAACGTAGAAAAGAAATACGGTACGACACACTGAACGTCCTAGAATCAAGGGACTGGTCCCTGACCTGGACCTGGATGACGTCATCTTCGTGTCCCAGGATTGGTGACCTGACGGTCCCTTAAGGGGTTTGGACGTAAGAACTGAGTTTGTTATAACACGGAAAACCCTACCGTATTGGACGTTGCGGTGGGGGGGCGGGGGGGCGTTTGGGGTCACTATTTTTTTTTTTTTCTTCTCTTCTAGTGGCTGTAACACGACCCTCTCACGTCTTCCCTACTCTAACGAAGGAGAACCCTGACCTCGTCTAAAGAACCTCCTTCACTACAAACCGGATCCTCACCCTCCTCCTACACCCACCCGTCTCTACCCTCCCTTCTAAAGTGTCTTTCGTAATAGTACTTGTTTGTTTCCCCTCTCTTTCGTACTCCTAAGTCCCGTTCCATTCAGGAAACCCACTTCACACTTTCCGACTCTCTCCCCCGTCGTCTCTCTGGGTACCTCAGATCGGCAAACTCGACCTTCCCGACTCCCTACACCTACGAGAAAAGAGTCTCCTCCTTCAGTTCCAAGGTCCTCCTTTTGTTTCAAGTCTAACGGTCTGAGGTCTGGTCACGAACGAGGTGTCGTCTAACCTTTTTCCAGTCTCCCAGACCGACACCCCCACTACCCTTTCGGAACTTCTACAAACTCGTCTTCATACTATACCACACCTGATGGACCGTAAACTAGAACATAGGACTCGGGGTCTTGGGGTCCCGTCAGGCTCTGTCACTCCCCGTCACAATGTGTGCGGTCCCGAGAACACTGAGACGGGGGATGACCACGAGACACCCGGTCACGACTCATTGGGAGAGGGGGTCTAGGGCGACAACACAGAAATCAACGAGTCAGCACAGGTTGAGAAACACTGGGGTACCTGACATAGGGAGGTCCGAGGAGACAGGTACCCTAAGAGGTCCGTTCTTATGACCTCACCCGACGGTATGAGAGAAGATCCCCTATAAGGGTTGGGTCCCTAACTTGGGTCCAGAGGGGGTAAGAAATGGTAGAGTCGATGGTCCTTTCGGGGGTTTAGGACGATCTTCGATCATTAACAAAGGATCCTTTCATCACTTAAAAGAAGAGGGTAGTGTCCATTTAAAGGTCTGAAAATTTTTTGTCGACCTCCGTCATACACACTGCCTCCAATCCTTGTGTCGGAACCCTCAGTCTGTCTACGATCGACTTGGGTGAAGAAAGACGATATTAAAAGAACCACAGCTTTCTCCTTACGTCCCTGAAGGGACCGTCAGGTCACCAATTCTGACGAGAGAAGGTGATGATGTACCCCCGAGCCCAAACTAGGGACCAGTCCTTTGACTCTAAGGTACACCACTTTTTTACGTCATCCTGAGAGGATGTCTAATTCACTTTATGGTAGAGTTTCTCTCCTCCCATGACCCGTAAACCTTCGGACACAAATCACACAAGTTACAGTCCTGCCAACACCCATAAGGGTCCTACCGAGTCGTTCTACAAAAGAGATTTCATCGTCGGGTCAACCCCGTCAGTCGTGGCCGTGAGACCGACGTCTAGGACGGGAACCAGATCTTGTTGTCTCTTTGGTTTCTCTCGGGTTTCCGGTTACGGCCCATAGTCCACTGACTCAAAACTTAAAACTTCCAGGACGAGTGCAACCTTTTCAAACGACGAACCCTGACTTCTTCAGGCTGGAAAGAGAAGAAAGGTGTTTAATAATAAACGGACGGTACGGAGGACACCGTCCCGTAAAGGGTTTACTACAGGGGTGTACCTTCATTGACTTCGGGGCGAGTCCGACACATTGAGGATGGGATCCGTACCGGGAAGCGCTAGATAATCTCGAAAAAACCATGTACGAACACCGTCCTAGATAAAAACTGTATACTTACGTAAACGAAAAAAAAAAAAAAGGGATAAGAGGTCAGGAATACGAGATTCGGTTATCGGACCGGGAAGTTTAAGGACCCCGTTTCGTCCTCAACTAACTTCTCTCCCGAGAATAAGACATTTTCGGTCTCAAGGAACTTTTGCACTACGACCGACTGAATCTTTCATCCCTGACGGAACCTTTCGCGACTCTCTCCCTCTTCTGTCTCCGAAGTACTCGGACCCTACCCTCTCCCATCACCCAAGGAGGTTTCCGTAGGGTCGCCGGGTAAAGACCCTCTCTCTTGTGTCGGAGTCTTTCGACCTTCTCACACCCCCATCGTCTCAACCAGACCGGATTCCCTGACATTCCGACCCAGAAGACCGTGTACGAAACCTTGTTCATCCCGTCCATCACTGGTCTCCCGGACAGACTCCGAACCAGGACGGGTTCTACGGTCATAGGACCTCGTTGGGACCCCGTTCCTTCTCTGGATCAGTACGGACAAATCTAAAGGTCACCAAATCTCCCGACCCAGAAGTCTCGACCTGAATTTGAATGAATTTTATTTTTCTAAGGAACCGGTGAACTCACACTTCTAACGTGAATTATGGACGGTGTGAGGTAAACTCAGTGTGTCGGGACCTTCCCTTCACCCGTCCGTGACTACTGAGACACTGTCCCCTCTTTTGTACGAGGTTCTCCCGTCACTTTCGAGTGTATCGTCCCGCCTCTCCGTCCGTCCCAAGGTAGACACCACGGGTCGGACGAAGTCCCATCCTGACACGAACACGGAACTCTAAAAGAGGTCCCTGGGTCCCCTTACACCTACCTGTCGAAAGTCGACTTCAGTAAGAAAGCGAAAGGTAAACCAGTGAGTAAGTTGTGTCTATATCTGGTGAAGGATGTGGACCTGTGTCACGACCGACTTATAAAGTAACATGACTATACGGTATAAAATAAAAAGGTAAGTAGTCAACTACCTGTAAACCCAAAATTGTGTACACACGTACGATTCAGTGAAATTAGTACAGGTCGCCAAACACTGGGACATCGGGAGGTCCGAGGAGACAGGTACCCTAAGAGGTCCGTTCTTATGACCTCACGCAACGGTACGGGAGGAAATCCCCTAGAAGGACTGAGTCCCTAACTTGGACTCAGAGAATACAGAAGACGTAACCGTCCACCCAAGAAATGGTGTTCACGGTGGACCCTTCGGACTCAAAATTATGTAAAATCGATAATACTTATTTTCGACGACACTTGTAAGTATATGTTCAAAAACACACCTGTATACAAAAGTCAAGAGAACCTATATATGGATTTTCATCTTAACGACTCAGTATACCATTGAGACACAAATTGACAAAAGGTTAGTGATGTCGTAAAGGGTAAGGGCGGCCATCGCATACTCCCGAGGCCACAGAGGTGTAGGACGGACAAACCGATATCGATAGGATCACCCACTCCAGGATCGGGTGACATAAAAATTATACTAAAGGGACTACTTACTACAACTCGTAGAAAAGTACAGGAATAAAAGCACATGTAAACCATATAGAGAAAACCTTTTATAGATAAGTTTAAGAAAGGGGTAATTTTTATTAGTCCATCCGTAGAAAAATAATAGCTCAACATTTTCAAGAAATATATAAGATCTATGTTCAGGGAATTGATCTATACACTAAACGTTTATAAAAGAGGATAAAACCCCCAACAGAAAAGAAAAAAAAAAAAAAATCGAGTTTACAAAATTTAAAACTACATCAAGTCAAAAGGAAACACGTGTACGTGCGTGTGAAAGTCATAGTATACACTTTTTGGTAACGAATTGTACTTCGATGTTTCTAAATGAGGATACAAAAGAAGATTCTTAGGATATCAAAATCGAGAATGTAAATCCGGATACTCGATAAAGGTCAAGAAAAAACACATATTACTACACCGACAGGTCATCGTAGTCGTGATAAACAACATTCCTGATCAGAAAGAAAGGGGGAACTCAATAGAAAATTTTTTTTAATTAAATAAAAATTAACTTCCTATTAACCAAATGTCTTAAAACAACAAAAAAACAGTTTGGAGTTGTACTTAGTCGGTATCCATTCGTATAGAACTGAGGAAACATTTTTTAGTTACATGGTCATTCCATTTCCGTACAAAGACCTGAAAGTAAGATAAGGTAACTAGATACGGATAGGAATACGGTTACGGTACGACAGAACTAATGACGTCGAAACATCATCCAAAACACAGGGGAAAAGACCAGGGAAAGGGGTCCGATACCCGTCCACGTGGTTACCACCTTTCTCCGTCGACGAGAAAAATTAACTACGACCCCGTCGTCGACGTACTTGTGAATATAAACTTGGTCCCGAGGGATCGGGGAAGAATTTTCCACAGTGGGATTGGTATCGGAAGAGGTCGGAGGAGTAAATTTGAGTACCCGGACTTTTGAAGTCAGCGTTTCTCTTGTGGAGTCAGATGGAATCTCTGTTTATATGAAGACGAGAACCGACGAAAGAGGTCGGCACGCCATCGAGGGATCGACAGTTCTGGAGACGGTGAAGTGGGGAGACTCGAGGTAAATGAAACTGTCATAATTATGGGTGGAGAGTCCTAACAACTTCTTATTTAATCTATTACACAGTTCGTGATTCATGGAATCTTCGTAGATGAGTCGACTCTATACATGACTCGAAGTAAAAATTCCACCCCTTTAGCTCCGTGTGTCTCTTCTCAGACATCTAGTCCCGTGGTATGATAAAGCACCGTCTCGGGCCTGGGTTCGGGTGAGACCAGAAACCTCGGACACGCGGGGGCGGCTTTAACGTCTCTGCTGCCGGGGGCAATTCCCGTACAAGACCCCCCCTCGGACAAGGACGGCCCAAGGGAAGGGTCGGAGAAAAAAGGACCGCCCGGCAGGGGTTCCTCCAGACCAGCCCGTCCCTCCCTCCGTCTCCAGGAGGCTTCCGGTGGCCCGGGCGCCGGCCGCGCGGAAGGGTTTGTGCCCGTCGGCGCAAGACGGAGCCACCGGGGCGACGACTCCTACACGGACCCTACACGACTCGTAAGCCTGACCTTTTACTCGTGTTTCCTAGTTTGTCCTTCCGGAGCCTTTGCGATTACGCCGCGGGCGCTCCGACCGCCGCCACGTCGGGGCCCGGCGCCGGCGCCGCGAGACGGAGTAATAACGACGGCCCCCCGGCGCCGGCGCTCGTCGCCCCCTGTGGCCCGGCGTGCGCCGCGCCGACTACCACCGCGACTACCGCGCCGCCGCTCCGGGCGCCCGAGTCGCCCGCGGGCCGAACGGGCCCGGCGTGCGAGGCCCCGGGGCGCGGGGGACACCAAGACACAGGGGGGGCGAGAAGAGACGAGGGCGCACAGGGGGAGGTGGGGCCCAGGGGGAACCGGGGGCCGCAGGGTCTCCAGGGGCGGGGGTAGAGGTGGGGGCTCAGGGGGCGCCTGGGGAGGTGGGGACCAGGGGACTGGGGAAAGGCAGGGGCGCCGGGGTCACTTGGGCACACGGGGGCGCCGGGAGGTCCCGTCCGCGCGCGACGCCTCTCCCGTCCCCTGCCCCTCGCCCATCCCTCCAGACACAGTTCTCGATCCTCACCCGCGGAACAGCGGGGTGGAGGGGCCGGCGACGTCTTCGGAGGGGGACTAAGGATTAAGAGTAATTAAAAGATTACTTTTCCAGAAATGAAGAAAATTTTATTTTTTTCACTAGTTGCGATCATCACTTTTCGAGCTTGTTATGGCGCTGCGTACTTCATTTTTGGCTTTCAGGAAGGTTGGACAGAAAGGGGTTTGAAGGAGAGGTCTCTATTTGTGGGAAATGGTAACCATACCTCGGAAGGTCTGAAAAATTATATCGTTAAACTCAAAAAAATTTTAAGTATTAGCTGTGTATTACATCCAGGAGGGAGGGACGTCCGACGTTAGGGCAAAGCGTAAGACCAGAGAGTGAACGAAAGAAGCGCACTTTTACACGGACCTCTAGAAAGGTGCAATAGTCCGGTTCAGGACACATTAAAAAAAGTTTTGGCATATTATTATAAGGTCTCGTGGTCCCATATTATTAATTGAATTGGAAAGGGAACGATGATGATTAATTTACGAACGATGTACGGTCCAGAAATTCATGGAATGTACATGGTAGAGTAAATTAGTAGTATTGTCTTCCGTTCACATTATTAAACAAAAAATTCCTTACTTCTTTGTCCGGGTCTCTCCACTTCCTTGAACGGACTCCAGTGTGTCGATCATTCACCGTTTCAGTCCTAAGTTCACCTGAACTGAGACTTCAGAACAAGAAGAGGGTTTCGAGTCACGGGTCGATCTACATAGGAAATCCAGTGACTCACAACCGTCCCCCCGAGAAAGGGATGGAACGATATATATATGTATACATAAAATTTAGAGTGTGTGTTCGAGATGTAGAAAAAGACACTCTAAGACGACTAAAGTAGTACTACTAAGATCTGACCACTGAAACTAGACTCCTAATTTATTAACTTTAACATAACGTAATCAAACAATTTTTTGTTCGTAATCACCCATACTTCACTTTTCATTAAGAAGACGAGGTCTGAAGATCAAAGGATTACTCTCTCCTTTGACGACAATCATCAAAGAACACATAGAAAGATCTGTAAAAGTTACGTATGTGAAACGGTGTATTTATCATCGTATGAGGTGTCCGAAGACTTGGAACGAAAAGGGGGGCGATTGTAACATAAACCTTTAGTAAAACATAACCGTACACGTCTAGCTAGAGTAAGAAGAGGAACAAAAAAAAAAAAAAGAAAAAGTTAAGTCAAAACAAAAACTTTATCCATTCTGTAAGTTTTCTAAGTTTTTAGTCTTAGTAACTTTCTCCTTATATAACTCTTCAGAATGAGGATAGGGACAGAGGGGACACCCACAAGGGGAGGTGTAACTCGTAGACGAAAATAATCACAGAGAAAGGTTCCAGAGAGACATACTGTAAGTGATATGAAGAATTTCACAAATCGATAGGATAACTGTTTATAAATTCAAAAAGTCAAAAAAAAAAAAAACACTAGGGTATTTTTTCGACGTCGTTTGTATGAACCATGTATACACACTCGTACAGACATTCTTTTTAAGAATCTCCTTTTTAACGACCGAGTCTCTTATTCATCTAACTTTTACACTTTGACGGTTAAACAGGAAGTTTCTTTCAGCATGGGTAAATATGGGGGCAACTATTAAGTCCTCGTACGACCATAGAGGCAAAGAAACAGATATGATCCATAATAATGTAAAAAATAGAAACGGTTAGACGATCCATTTTTTATTAAGTAACAAAATTACTGACTCCGACTTGTAGAAAATTTTACAAATTCAGTAAACATAAGAAAAATACTAGAAAAAAAGTCAACCCAACAACCTGAAAAGAAGAACCAAAGGTTCTCAAGAATGTATTATAATACCTTTAATCGAAAAAAGGTCGAACGGTAACAGAAAACTAAACCAAAAACAAAATAGACCGTCTTTAAAAATGTAAAACCACATCAATTTAACTAATTAAAACTTTTTTTAGTAGTCTACACATAAAATGAAACTTTCTAGAAATTTTATAAAAAATGTAAAAGTTTTTATACTAAGTACAAAAGAACGTATACAAAGATTAAAATAAAAAATCACAAATTTAGAAAGTAGAAAAGTCTTAGACAAAATCATATTCTTCACTCCATTCTTAAATTAAAAAGAGGGGTTTTACCGATCGGTTAACAAGGTTGCCATAAATAATTTCTTAGTTTGTAAAAGAGTAACAAAACTTTACGGTAGAAATAATATATGGATTAGGACTATATACAAACACAGATAAAGATCTGGGAAATAAGACAGGTAACTAACCAACCAGACAAGTACAAAGTCATGGTTTAATAACATTAATGACTACAAAATATAAAATTATACATTATCCTAGTTAGCGTACGGTAATAAGAAAAAAAGGGGTCTTAAAAAGACCGATATAAATATACGAATAAAAATGTATATTTGAATTCTAAATGAACAGAACAAGGTTCTTAATAAGAAAACTATAAAACCCTAATACAATGTAAATACTGTATTAAACCCCTCTTAACTATAGACATAAGAAAAGACAGTTCCAGTATTATACTGAAAGGAAATGAGACCTCCTCTTTTACGAGTCGTTTATAAATTAAATGGGACACTATAAAACGTCGTAGAACCTGTACCACCCCGATGGATTGACCAAGACGGGTCCCTTTATACTCACTTCCCTTGTGCACCGTGAAACCCCGACTCTGTTACTGTCTGAGTGCACACCAAAAGAGACAAAAGAAGGAAACGAAACCAATAATATCTTCGTACTCCATAACGTCCTAGGTTCGTACGGATAGCGACTTGGTGTATCCTCCTGTCGACGGAGCCATGAGTCGACTGAAGTCCACACCATTTGGACCCTAAAACCACGACCAACAAAGACGTGGTAGTAAATCGGATATGACGGACCACGCAGAAGCCATCACGAAATTTCGAAACAAGAAAATCTAGGACGAGTAAAGAACAATCCAAAGAAAGAAAGAAAGAAAGAAAAAAAAAACGATAATATTTACTTAAAAAAAGGAAGGACATATAAAAGATTACCGAACACTAAATATATATCCTTTCGCTAGTCGCAAATAACACAATGTAGACATTAATGAGTAGAATACCTTTGAGAATCTAAAAGATTATCTAAAAGTCAACTAATAAAACCTAAATGAAAGGAAATTTTAAAAAATTAAAAAAATTCGACTTCATATCAAGTAAATATCATAATATAATCGAAGTCCACATATCGCATCACTAAGTCATACAAATATCTAATACGAGGTAATTTTCAATAATCCCCTATTACCGAGAAAAGGGGACACGATATGTTATATAGGAATAACAAATAGATAAAATATGTGTCATCAAACATAGAAAATTAGGGTATGGGGATAAAACGGGGAGAGGAAAAACCATTGATCATCAAACAAAAGATACTCAGACAAAGATAAAACGCTTATGCAAGTAAACATAACAAAAGACCCGAGGTGCATATTTACTGGAAGAAAAAGAATAAATAAACGGTGAGACCTCCAACTATTGATTCACAAGATCCCGATCCACATAAAAGACATAAACTTTTTGTTAATATGGTAGAAAATTTTTTAACTCTCGAAAGGGTGTATGTGGTTGTCGACCTTAGGATCGAAGTACACTTTAAAATCCACTAATCTGGTGTGACCCGACCATAAGGACGTCCTCTTTTACGTGACCTTGAGTACTCGACGACAGGATTCTACCCATTTCTGAGGTCTTAAATTGGACAGGGATAAGAAAATTTTGGATTAAGAGAAATGAAAAAAGTAATGGACACACCGGGGACTTCCGCAAACTCAAACATTGGAACGACCATGAAAGTCTTTCTTTAATTCAATTATAACTACCTATCACCGATAGGAACTGAATAAAGAGTAAAATTACCTTTACGAAGATCATAAAATGACAATTCATACTTCGACCGAAAAAGGAGATTGTAAAATAATACTTTTTAAAGTTTATAGTCTTTTCACCTCTCTTAACATATATCGTTTGTGAGCGTATGGGTCGTGGACCAACGATGTTAATTGTATAATAATGTATAAAATAATGTATAGATAGGTAGATGGTAAGCGAAGTAGGTAGGTAGTAAGATAAACTAAAAAAACCTACGTAAAGTTTCACTCAACTTCTGTAGTCACGTTAAATGAAGATTTTTAAAGTCGTACGTAGAGTAATTGGTCTCAAGTTACAAACTCTACCAAGGAAAAAAAATCCTCCCATTTTAAATGTACGTTAAGTTACGTGTCTAGGATTAAGATGGTAAGACACTTACATCTGTTTAAGTATGTGAAAGTATTGGATTTGAGAATAGTTATATACTATAATGATATTAAGGTCTTATGATAACATAAGTAAGGATCGAGTCTGGTACGATTGTGAAGTCAAGGGTAGGGAGTCCGTTGGTGTCAATACTAAAAAAAGAATGGTATCTAATCAATCTAACGAAGATCTTAAAGTATAGTTTATTTAGTAGGAGAATACATTCAAAATAAAGTGTTTCACATTATAAAAAACTCTGTGTAAGTACAACGATATCCATAGTCGTCAGGAAAATAACGACTCAGAATAAAGTAAAAATCCTTAACTTACGACGCAAGGGGGGGTTTAACTATACGACTTCGGACTCGGGGGTCACACTACTATAAACCTCTACCCCGACAACCCTCTGTCAGTCCCAATCTACTCCGGTAGCACCACCGTAATCACGGAAATATTCTTCCGTGAAATATTCTTCCGTGAGAAGAGAAATATTCTTCTCTGTGACGACTCGGGAGAGAGAGGGAGAGAAAAAGGAGAGGAACACACCTACGTTACTCTTCGATCGGCGGACGTTGGGTTGTTTTCGTGGAAGCGATCTTGGTCTGGTACGATTGTGGAAGTGAAACCTGACAGATCAGAGGTCTTGACACTTTTTTATCTGAAATTCGGTGGTCAGGTACCATAAAACAATATTATCGGACTCGTCTGATTCTATAAGTAATGTACTTATATGATGTCGAACGAATTGACTATAGGATAACTACTTATGGGTCTATGAAAGGTCAGAATCCGATTATACTTATTTCCACAATACTTATAAATACATTTTCAGAAAACCCCTGTAAACGAAAGTAAGGAGATCTCTTGTATGGATCCTTTTAACGACCCAACATTCTATCCATATATAAATTAAAATATTCTTTCATGGGTAGGAAAAGGTTTTTCAAACCGTACAGGTGATTGTCATATACTCTCAAGGTCAACGCGACGTAGGAGCGGTTGTGAGTCGCAACGGATTTAAAACACAACTACGAATTCTACATATTTAGTACAATTACTTCATAGATGGATAAGGATAAAATAACTCAAAAAGACAAAATTTTTAGACCTTACTTACAACTTTGAATACTTTAGAAAAAGTCGTGGACATTTTACCAGTATACCAGGGATAAGAAATTAACCAACAATATCACTTAATATCATTATCTAAAAGATTTCAACTTGGTCGGAACGTAAGGACCCTACTTGAGGTAAATCAGTACCATACAATCAGAAGATTATACACCATCCTCGGACAAACGATTATTAGATAAATCTAATAATAAGTTATAAGTACTTATCCTATTCTATAAAAGTAAAAACCAAGAAACATCCCGAAACCAAAACTATAATATGACTGACACTTTTATCTAAACCTTCGAAAAATCGTCGGAGATGAGAGTGGTCACTAAAACCTGAACACCAAAAACATACGTAAAAAAAAGGTCGAATAACCAACCAACTAAAAACCGGAGTATTTTCAATGACCAGACTCAAGGTAGGGACCCAGTCCTTCTAGGGGACCTCTTCCTTTACGGTTGGGAGAGGTCATAAGAACGGATCAATTAGGGTACCTGTCTCCTCGGTTTCTCAGACTGTACTGACTCGTGTGTGTGAACGACGGACAACACATTTGTGGTACGAACATCGGTGTATATGACTCCGTCACATCGATCGCTAATTCTCGTGTCCAAGACTTCGGGTCACCCCAGTTTAAGGTCAAGACGGTGAATGATCACTGTACCCGTTGACTCCGAGTCAACGGTTACTGACCCAGTCTCGTGTCTCTATTTCCTCTGAAAGTTTAGGAGTAGATATTTTGTCCCTGTTATTACCATAGAAGGAGGGTCCCATCAATCCTCTACGTCACTGTCCACTTCTAAGGTCGTCTCTAGGACCGTATGGTATTCGTGTGCTCTCTCTACCGTTTCGACCAAAGTTGAGGAATCAACTCAACGTAGTCAGTTTGACGACGTAAAGAGACGACTAGGAGTTTTGCACACGTCACATAAAAGGGGGTCTGTGTCACATTCCTACACTCTTGTCCGGTAGGTGTAGAGGGACCTACAAGTGGACCCAACTACTATCCTCGGTAGAGGGTCTACACAGGTCGACCTGAGTGAGTCTGGGTACCTCCCTACAGCAGAGGTAGTGGATGAGGGAAGTGGACAAGGGTAAATGGAATCTTTTCCTTTTGACTGCTCATGAAACCTCGTCCGATATAACAGACAAAAACAAGAAGAAACAAAACTTACTAACAAAGATTAAAATTAAAAAATTTTCGATCGAGACTCCGAAGGGAGAGTAGTAAGATGGAGTCACTCCCACTTTCAGAAGGACCGAAAGGGGTCACCTCTCCCTTCTTTCCCATCTCCTCGACTACCCCCAACCTCCGACGAAGTATTCCCTCACCCGGGGATGGTGACATTCACGAGTTCGTCTCCGTCCTACCGGTGATCTATAAACCTTCAGCGTCTTCCCTAAGTCCGTAATCTACTACCCCCACCCATACCCCTTACCTCACCTGTAACTAACCTGATACTTTTTGGTTACTCTTCTTGAAATTTCGACCTGTCTTGACTCACGTTGAAGGATGGAGACATTAAGGGATTATCACACTAAAGACCGTTTAGTGACGACTTTTCTCGGAGTCAAAGGGGTAGATACTTTACCCGTGTCTGTATAGTTGAAGTGTCCTCCAACACTTCTCGTTACCCCATTACCCCTCTTTTACGACAAAGAAAAGTGGGGCTCTAAGACACTTCATCCCTCCTAAGAGGGATTGCAAGTCCTTCTACTTACAACAACAAAAATCGTGAACAGACAGAAACGTCGAGTTAGGGTTAGAAAAAGGTGTGTCGTTTTTCATACGAACCCAAATCTCCAAAAGTATAATCTTCCAAATCTAATATACCTTCGACACTGACACTGGTCTGGTCTGGTTTATAGTACTACTCACCCACGACAGCACACAACACCAAAAGGAATATAAACCGAAGTGACAGACGAAAAGGACAAAACACTTAATCAATAACCCCGTAAAAACCCCACAGGTCAAACCATTTCACTGGAAGGAACCTGTTCTTTACATCGACGGACCAACGAAGGACACCTCGACTCCTTTCAGTCTAACCTCACAATTAAGATAACACGACTTTTTTCTTTATGTCGACTTATGGTAACGTTTGGTAATGTAAAAATTGTGAAATTGTTAAGTGCTACGTCTTTAAAGGTTCTCTCCTTTCTAGACCTTAAGACTTCCTGTTCGGGCAGAACTCCAAACTATCAATTTGTAATGCAAGATCTTGATGTTCTACATTATTATTTTTTTAAACCCTTTTAAAGGGATATTACCGTCTACCTCTAATTTTACGTAAACCCCTGTAAAGGTTGTATGTACTTGTCTCACCTACTTTCGTTCAGGATTTACTCGATTGGACACCCTCGGTTCGAAACAGGAGTGTGGAGGTTGACTCCCCCCGCCGTAAGTGCTCTGGTTCCCCAGAAATCGTTTAAACTAAAATTCCCCTCATCATTCTTGATTTGGTGGGGTGCAACAACTCTATTTAACTAAGTCCCTGTCTTTTCATCAAAACCAAACCTCAAAGTCAATATTTTCTACCACCGTAACCATTTCTAGGTAAATCATAGTCATACCTGTGTTTTACTACGGGTAAGACATCGACCCCATTTGACTCCGAGTCTTTGTGTGTCTAAAGATCTCCGATGGGCTCCTCACTCTGTATACACTCTGTTATTACGTGTAGAGGAAAAGGACCAGAATGTGTACCTAGGAGAGGTTGACCTAAAGTTATCGGACAACAAACCCGACCGTACTTGGGGTGGTCCTAATATCTAAGTCGAAGTCGTCCACGATTAATCGTTACACCTCCTCTCTTTGGAAGTTTAGGATCGGTTTCCGACATAGTAGACGGGGTACGGGACGTCAACCAGGAGGGTCCTCCGACTCACACCTACTGAGACCCACGAAATAGGGGGCGGAGCGACATATTTGTTAAGTCTCCGTTCTCGCGGACGACCTCCCTCACAGTGACTCCACCACCTTACGAGTAACGATGAATTTTCGACACCCTAATAGTCACTTGACCATCACGTTCTACCCCCTCCCCACCGTACGAGACATGACAGATTACGCCGGGGAGGGAGAGGGGAGAGAGGTGAAGGGAACGAGAATGGAAGAAGTAACCAAAATGACTTTGAGTGGTTTACGAGTCTTACTTACCTAAAGGTCACCTGTGATCACTTCGCCGACTCAAAACGTAGACACAACTACACCCCATCTTGTCTCCGTACTACCCCCTCGTCTTAATTCTGGTGTCCACACACTCAGACCCCTTTGTTGGGTGTAGGACCCTTTCAAACTTTTCGGGGAGACATCGAGGGCGTCCGACCAATGTAAACCGACTGTAATAGTTGTGGGAAATAAATATCACCTCCGAAGACTTGGAACTCTCCAGCAACCTACTGACCAGTTCACAATCTAAGAAAAGGGTAGACCTCGAAATCTAGGACGATCGTTGTAGGATGGGACTAAGAGGACTTTAGAGAGTACGGACCTCTCTCTGAACCACCCGACGACCCCCAGTCCACCTCTGGGTGACTTTCTACTAAAGGAAAGTGTCCCCTCATTCCATCAGGTCCTTCGTCCTGTAACGGTACCCAGTCCGGTGAGTATCCAACTAGTATAAGACTCCTAAAATCTCCGACGAAAGACCTTCCGACTTTGTGGGTTCCTGGAGACACAATGACCGATCAGTTTCCGGTCTGATGAAGGACGTCATCAGGGCTCGAGGACGGGTAGTGGGACATGGGACCCGGACCCGAGACCCCCAGTCGAAGGTACGGTCGTAGGAGTGGTCGGAGTGTACGTAAATAAAAAGTCACCCTTGTTGTTTTCGTGATCACTTTTCCCCTGAGAAAAGAGAACTCGCAAATAATAATCCCGGGTTACCATGGGCCTCCATTTTGTGACCGAAGGTTTAAGACGTGACCTTTGGTTTGGATTAAATCCCTTCATGTTGCACGACTTCTTTCTAACGGAGAATTAAAATCTAAGTACGCCTTACGTCCGTCCTTCCGTCTTAGAGAATTGTATTGTGTCCGAAAAACCACCACATTGTCTTATTATTTAGGAACTCCTTAAGGGGTTCGTTCCATTTCATCCTATTATATGTAAAGAATTATAACGTCTTCAAAGGAATTAGAATAACAAATTTGAAAAGTTATTTGGCATTACAAATAATCTTCAAAAAGTAAAGGTTGACAGTCTATTAAGGAAAACGATTCAACCCTATTTGTCGGGGGGTGGGGACACGGAGACCAAAGTCAAAGGATACTATGTCTAGACTGGTCTGTAAACTACATTATCTCTTCATAACACAAAAGGTGACACCACTTGAATTCTCCAAGTTCACACAATTACGTTAACTTAACTAACATTACAAAATATTTTCAAAGAGGTTTGCCTTTATAACAATCGTTAAGCTGAAGAGTCTCCAATACTCTCGTCTCTACCTCCAAACGAACGTCACGTCTTTCGAAGACCAAGTCGTGTTCCCACCTGTCTGTTCCTCCGAACCATAACCCCTCAAGAAAAGGGGTAAAAGATCTTTCTCTGAGTACCGGTCCTTCCCGTCGGTCCGAAAGGGGTCTTTCCAGACGTCCTCCCTGTTTTACGTAAAAATAAAGTATTCCCGATACGTAAACAGGTACCACTCGTGTCGTACCGACGAAGGTATATTTTAGAGGAAACGACTCGTGGGGTCTAACCTTGCAGTTCCTCTGATGTGGTTCGACCTCTAATTTGACTTCTTAAGGTTCGGAGAAAACGTCCTTTCCTCACCCTGTACCGTCACTATTAGGGTCACTCTTTCTTGAAAAAGAAATCGTTTACGGGATCTTCATGGCAAAAAAGAAACGGCATCGAGACGTCCCCTTTTAGGACAGAAGTTATTAGTCGTGGTTACTACCTCTTTAAGTAAAAATAGGAGAGAGAGAGAAAAAATTAACTAAAAAGGGGGGAGAACCTTTGCCGTTTATTAAATTGCAACAATGAGGAAGACGAGTTGTCGTCTCTCCCCCTCTTTTGTTTGTTTGTTTGGAGTTAGTGGCATTCCTTTCACCCTTTTAGGGTAGGGGATTACTCCAGACATTGGCTCGGTAATCAAGACGAACTTCGGGGACAGTCGGGGTCTAATTCGACTCCCGACCAGGACCACAAGAATCTAAGGAAGGGGCTCGTCTGAGACGTATGAGAAAATGGTGGACGACCCACCAAGGACGTAAGACCAGAAAGTCTTAATTTTCATTTTTTTTACCCGGACTCTACAAAAGGTGAAAGACCCGTCCACGACCCTACTACCTCTCCGACGAGTTCCGTCTTCGGACAACCAAAAGATGCCGACTTAAGGACGAGGAGCCGGAAGATTATAAATCACTCTCTTCGTCAGACCTATATTAAAAGTCTTTTCTAGTCTGACTTACCTCGTTAGTCGCCTCTTCCCAAGACTCGAGTGGAAAACAATAAAGAAGAAAGGAGAAGAAATTTACTACGAGGTTCGATCAGTCCTGGGTCCCCCAGGTCTCCGTGTCACCACTCGGACACAGGACATCCCAGCAGGAACTCGGAACTTAGAGAAGAGACAAAATATTCGATCTGGACGGAGCTCCGGACTCTTGCCTTAGATGTGACAGGTTATGCCATCGTTCATCGGTGTACACCGATCAATTTAGCTTCAGGTTCAAGTACTTTGTTTTTATGTTAATGCTAAACCAGGGAGTACGTCTGTATGTCTTATCGGAACACCTGTGTCAGCCCCTTCCTCTCCCTCACTGTTCAACTCTCTGCGTATGTGATGGTATACATTTTGTCTATCGATCACCCTTAAACATATACTACGTCCGTCGAGTAGGACCACGAGGCACTGTTGGACTTCCCCACCTTACCCCACCCTCCACCCGCCCCCCAAGTTCTCCCTTCCCTACATACGTATAGGTAACGTCTAAGTACGACTACATACCGTCTTTGGTTGTGTTATAACATTTCGTTAATAGGAGTTAGTTTTTGTTTATGTAAAAATTTTTAACATTTTTCAGTTTCTAAAGTAGGGAGCCAACATAATCGGTGTAAAATTCACGAGTTATCGGTAAACACCGACTACCGATAACTAGACATTTCTGGTTTTGTAAAGGTAGTAATGTCTTTCAAGATGACCTGTCACAGACGGACTCCGACCCAGAACAATGGGTTCGACCCCCCGAACTAAAATGTGTTCCGTATTTTGACCTTTCGGGTGTCTTAAACTACAAGGAATCTATTGTTCCGAATGACAAAAACAAAAACAAAAAAAAATTTTTTGTTTTTGAATTTTTTTTTTTACCGACAGGACCCAGAAACAACGTCGAGTGCTCGACGAAGAGATCAACGTCGTACATCCCAGAAGATCACCGTCTCGTACCCGAGATCTCACGGACCCGAGTCATCAACACCATCCGCCCGAGTCTACGGGGAGCCGTGCACCCTAGAATCAAGGGTGTGGTCCCTATCTTGAACACAGAGGACGTAACCTTCCCCCTGTGACCTGGTGGTCCCTTCAGGGTCGTTCTTGAAAGTCAAGTCAAGTCTCCGAGTCAGTACAGGCTGAGAAACGTTGGGGTACTTAACGTCGTACGGTCCGGAGGGACAGGTAGTGGTTGAGGACCTCAAGTGAGTTTGAGTACAGGTAACTCAGTCACTACGGTAGGTTGGTAGAGTAGGGGACAACAGGGGAAGAGGAGGACGGGGGTTAGGGAGGGTCGTAGTCCCAGAAAAGTTTACTCAGTTGAGAAACGTACTCCACCGGTTTCATGACCTCAAAGTCGAAGTCGTAGTCAGGAAGGTTTCTTGTGGGTCGTGACCAGAGGAAATCCTACCTCACCAACCTAGGGGAACGTCAGGTTCCCTGAGAGTTCTCAGAAGAGGTTGTGGTGTCAAGTTTTCGTAGTTAAGAACCGTGAGAACCGAAAGAAGTGTCAGGTTGAGAGTGTAGGTATGTACTGGTGACCTTTTTGGTATCGGAACTGCCTGGAATCAGTCGTTTCATTATAGAGACGAAAACTTATACGATAGATCCAACCAGTATTGAAAGGAAGGTACCTCATTCGCCGAAAATTAAAGTACCGACGTCAGTGGTAGACGTCACTAAAACCTCGGGGGGTTTTATTTCGGACTGTGACAAAGATGACAAAGGGGTAGATAAAGGGTACTTCACTACCCTGGTCTACGGTACTAGAAGTAAAAGACTTACAACTCGAAATTCGGTTGAAAAAGTGAGAGGAGAAAGTGAAAGTAGTTCTCCGAAAAATCAAGGAGAAGTGAAAGACGGTATTCCCACCACAGTAGACGTATAGACTCCAAT